>OX346271.1:1200000-1861600 GCA_947049275.1 Epinotia bilunana
AATAACTGAGAGGTTATACAAACAGACCTGGAGGTTCATAAAACATAATATTAATAAAACCAAAAAGGAAAGGTTCAACAACGTAGTAAATAGTATAAGAATACACAACTAAGCATACATACAGTCAAGGACAATGAAAATGGGCCACCTTGTGCAGTAATTGCCACACAAACAGACCCATCCCCAATGCCCGCAATTTATGCACAAATAAGCCGTAAAGAAATATCACAATCATTTTATAAGTGCTAAAAAGAGCATGCATGGAGATTGAACTTAGTTTCGTAACTCGTAAGCTATTGAAATTCGAAGAGCAGTGCCAATTTACGTTATATGGGTGTCGCGATGTGTCAAAAGACCAGTCCCAAATCTCGTAGACTATAGAGAGCGGGACACCGGCATTTCAGCTCTTTGCTGTCAACAGTAAATCCACAATAAGAGTTGTCAACTTAGATGTGACTCCTCTTGTGGTAAATGTGCCCATTGTTTACAGTGTCCTCTTTCCATCAGGTAGGCCTGTTTACTAGCATTGTCGGTTTTAAATTGGGTTTCCTCACGACGTTCTCCTTCAACGAAAAGTAAGCAGCCTCTGTAACTGGTTTTAAGCTCACCTCAACGCTCACCCACAAATATATCTTGACACCGCGATGCGTAGTAACTAAGCGTAGGTAGAGGTCTAGTTTCGTGACGGGCGACCGGCGGCGGCGGGGTGAGCCGCATTTGCGCGCAGCGAATAACAGCCCAGCACGGCTATCATGCGACGGCGCGTCAGCTCTCTCGTTTTTCTCGCACTATCCGTCTCTTTCTTATTAGAACACTTAGAACAAGAGATATAGTGCGAGAAAAATCGAGAGTATATCGCGGCCGTCGCATGATAGACTTGCTGTAAATATCGAATAATACTCCGTACTGTAGTATTGAAAATCCCATCGGTCCGAACGAACCGACGACAGCCGTTTGACAGCCGCATGCTTGACCCACTAGGCTCCCGTAACTTATTATTATCATTGATTTATTTTATTTTGAACTAACAAACAGACAAATAACATGATATAAATACTAGTCCACTTAGCTATTCTAAAAACAAATATATCTCATTAGTATGCTAGCTTTTATCGAAACTGGTCAGCTGTGCGATTCACAAACTCATCTAAAGCGTCCAAGTAACTTGATCCCTGAATTCATACCAACTATACGTAACCGGGGGTCAGGCTGTTTGGTTGTCCTTTGGCTGGCGATTTCACGGTAAGTCGTTGTTCCGACACTAGGTCAATTTGGCACTGATTTTTCGCGATCCAATTTGATATAAACGTTACCCACGCTCGTTCTGATTCTGACGCGTTTAGAAACCAGCGAATCGAACGGGGCGATTGGTGGAGCGGAGCATTTTCAAATCGCACGACGACGACGGCGGCACACGAGCCATATAGTACTGGTAAGGAGACGCCGTACCTCGAATATACACTTTTGTTGCGACTCGAGGGGATTCACATGCGCATTGCCGATCCTTTACCGACACAACTAGAGGCAAATGCGGGTGCCTGACTCAACATTTTCTTTGTTTTGATAGTTTACATACTTAGATATTCAAATATCGCAAGTTGGTCCGTGCACGGGCAAAGAACACAGCATAACGAATTAAGAATAGCGAGCGAGCAAAAAGCGCGTGTAGAAGAGCGCGCACAATTACACCAAATTGGAATGCGAAATGTAAGTGTCAAATCGACCCGCAGACTGGCCGCAATTAACGCAATATTATTAACATACCGAAACCTTGCACAATGCTGAATTGTTGAAACACTGAGTTATGAACTGAGATCTAAGTTCCTAGATCTTATTGCCAAACGAAGCAGGATTTTGTTGTTATTTCATAGATATTTCGCGACTGACAACTTTTAATTAAGGGCCTAATTAAATGTTGTCATTGTCACGTTATAGACAAGATAAAGCATTGACCACTTTCTTAGGGTGAGTAATCAGAGCTCTTCGATAAAGAGACAAAGCATTCAGCTCTGGTTTACACCCTTTGATCCTCAATCATGCGGTGAAACCTCACCAGGAGATTCTGCGAAAAACAAACTTACAGGTATTGATTTACAAGCTAAATCTTCTGTTGTAATCTAACGAGCGAGCGAAGCGAACGAAGTTATATTGCTTCAGCTTGGGCCGAAAATCGTTTGTCCAGTGTCCCGCTGTTCTCCGCTACAGGTCGCATTTCTCAATCGACTCTAGTGAAGTTTTGTGAGCAGGTTCGTTAATTGCACAGTTTTTTTTAATCACTTTTTCATTTTTTTTTAAAGCCAGCTCAGCGAGTCACTAGTTTGGAATGACTTTTCGTATCTTTGCTTGTAGCTATCCTGATATAGTAGTCATTTCGAATTACTTAATCTATCTAAATTGTACAGTAAATGATGATAATGCAATTTCATCAAAAAATGTATGCAACAGTACAAAAACCGATACTTACCCGACTATGGGAAAGTAACTGAAAAAAAATGTTTTTTTATACAAAAGGTAGACATCTCATCCGGAGCATAATTTCGAATTGATCAACACGTCTTTTATAAAAATCGATTCGGCAACTTGAAAGCTATTACGATGGAACACAACGTACCTACCTAAATAAAAACTTAAAAATCCATACGAATATTATAAATGCGAAAGTGTGTCTGTCTGTCTGTCTGTCTGTCTGTTACCTCTTCACGCTTAAACCGCTGAACCGATTGAGATGAAATTTGCTATGGATATAGTTTGAATCCCGGGGAAGGACATAGGATAGTTTTTATCGCGGAAATCATCCCCTGGGGGTGAAGTGGGGAATGAAAGTTTGTATCGAGCTACGATATAAACGAGTTCCATGCGGACGGAGTCGCGGGCAGAAGCTATAACTAATAAATCTAAAAAAATCAGCCTATATACGTCCCACTGCTGGGCACAGGCCTCCCCTCATGGATGAGAGGGAACGGGCAGTGGTCCCCACGCTGGCCCAGTGCGGGTTGGGGACTTCACACTACACCTTCGAATTTCTTTGTAGGTATGCACAAGCTAACGGTAAATATCAAATGATATTCCGTACATAAGTTGCGAAAAACTCATGGTACGAGAATACGATTCGAACCCACGACCGCCGTTTCGCAGCCGCATGCCGGAACAAGGAGGCTACCCTAGCTTCGTAATACAAACATAGTCTGCTAAACACATATCCCTTCCTCTCGGCTCGGCCGTAGTCGGTCAGAAAATTGAGCGTGCAACACATTTATATCACCTGGAATGTGTCTGATCGACCACACGGTCTCTCCAAATTACCGTTTTCAAAACCTCGAAACAAAACAAAGTTAACCATTTTACTACGACCATTGTCAATTCCCACGCATATTTAGGCAACAACAAGGTCCCCTAAGCTGATATCAGCTTCCTCGTAATTCCACTATCACAGATAACCTTTCAATAATAAGCCGAAAATTACTATCGGTTGTTTCCTACTTTGGTATACGTGAGAGAAGTCACACACGATTTTCTTTCTCCCGTTGATGCGATGCCACCGTGGGCGAGCGGTAAGACACGCGACTTGCAATCTCCAGGTCGTGGGTTCGATCCCCGGTTCGTACTATCGACAACACAGCTAACTGACCATCATCCGTGCACTTTATGTGCATTGTAATAAAGTTCTATATAAATACAGAATGGTCAGATAACTGTTGGCGTTTGTACCACTGAATTAAAAATACGAAATATCATTTGATATTTAACAGCCGCTTCGCCGTGAAAGAAAGAAAACATCGTGAGGATTCCGGGTCTAACCCCAATAAGGTCTAGTTTTCCCTCTGGGTTGGAAGGAAGGTCAGATGGCAGTCGCTTTCGTAAAACAAGTGCCGACGCCAAATCTTGGGATTAGGTGCCAAAGCGGACTTTACGCTTAACGCCAGGAGGATGATTTCTGTGATGCCTGAAGCCGCCTCGCCGACGCTTTATTAATTTGTTTCTTCAGTCATTGAATTTGTTTTGCTGATAGCTAGAGACAAACGTGGGTCTCTCCCTCTTAACTCAACATGCTCAGGAGCTCTGGCGACCAGTCACCACCAGGAACATGACACCATCTGTGATGTCTGTATTGAGGGAGCTGTATCTGTCTCAAGCTGCCGAGACAGTGGACCCTCCAATCAACAAAGGGTCGGTGATGTTGATATATATATTATAATTATAATAATCATCATCATCATTTCGGCCGAAAGAAGCCCACTGTTGGACATAGGCCTCCCCCAAAGAGTGCCAAAGTGACCGGTCCTGCGCCACCCGCAGCCAGCGGACTCCCGCCACCCTTTACCAGGTCATCAGTCCACCTCGTGGGGGGGCCTACCCACGCCGCGCCTTCCGGTACGTATATAATAATATTAATAACCATTTATTTCTGGCAACTAAGGCATATGCAAATACCTTAAAGACTAACATACATACTATACAATTATAAAATTAAACACTAATTATATGCTTCCTCAGGAGTTGCAAGCGTCTATAGGATTCTCTTTGTCTGATCTTCCTATATATGTCTTACCATCAAGATCATATGCTAATTTGCCACAATCAGATATTAAAGTGAATGTAGTATTTTACTTCAGCTCTACGAAAAAAGTGAGATGCAAAAAACAAATGTTCTAAAAGATGTATAATATCAAGGATAAAAAGTTTTTCCTTTTGACTAGTTAGCCTAGGGGCAGGAGCCAAGACTTCGACTCTAACAAACCTTTTAGAGTGAATATCCAACACTTCCAGAGACATGCTAAATTTTTCCGTACTAGTGACACCTAGCTGTCAAATATAAGAGATGCTAAATAAATATATACTTATAAACGAAATCTGGTGGATTCACGCCTTTATAGAAGCACTTGATAACAACACTTAATAAAAACAATAACATACTGAAAACATTTGAGCCAATCATTCAATTGCTAGCCTGGCCGCCAAAATATAAAAAGAAAGTCTTAACCGCCAACTGTTCCCTCCGGAAAATCATCATTTTTAAACCGACTTACAATATATATGTTTTGGAACTTATGCCTTGGGAATAAGATTTAAAATTGTGTATACATTATTGGAGTTGGCCGTACCGGACCCCAGCCCTATGCAGGTCGGAGACAAATGCAGTTGAGTGCATTAGTGCAGTTAACGAGTGACCCGGAGTAACCGATAGGGATGGGACCCTATCGATCCAGACTTTTGAGCAAGATACAATACAAATGCTCTTTATTGCTTGCCAAAATAATGAAACTTAACTCATCATCATCGTCCTCCTAGCGTTGTTCCCGGTTGTGCCCTAAAGGAGCCCGGGGTCCGCTTTGACACCTAATCCCAAGATTTGGCATAGGCACTAGTTTTACGAAAGTGACTGACATCTGACCTTCCAACCCAGAGGCAAAACAAAGAAAGAAAACGAAGAACGTATATATTTAACAAATTGGAAAAGTTCAATATCTCAAAACTGACTTAACCGATTTTGATGAAACGTAGCTGAGAACCATCAAGAGCACGTCAGCTTTCGGACAAACAAAGGCCGCATTCAAATCGGTCCATTCGTTTAGAAGCTACGATGACATAGACAGACAAACAGATACACAGACACGTCAAACTTATAAAACGCCTTGTAGGTATCGCTAAAGAGCGAACTCGTTCAGACAACCTTAGGTTTTGGATTACCCGCAACATACAATTTGAATGTTTTGGACTTAGTTCAATTACTTACTCTCGGACCAATGTGTAAGAACGTTTATTACTATTATTCAATCAAAAACAAATACGATACTAGTTTACTCATTTCTATCGCAAGATAACGACAAACACAATCATTTAATCAACTGCTAAATTGAAATGATAATCTCATTAATAGTTTTAATTGAAATTAACTAAAACAATGCAAGACAAGAACTTTAATAAGTTTCATGACTACACCAATTATGATGCAATCCACGTCGTAAAACTCATGTAAAGGTTCCGACGGAAGACCAGCGCTGACCTTCTAGGTTAGCACAATGCTGAGTCGGGGCCTTTTCGTGGACCCTGCTACTTTTACTTTACTGTGTTTTGTTTTGTATACCCATTGTTTTGTCCACGAATAAATGTTTTCTTTCTTTCTTTCTTTCTAAAAGGCCAATTGAATTTAAATTGCCTTTTTAATCGATAAGATACCTAATTGATTTATGTAGAGAAGATAATAAGTGCAAATTAAATATAGGGCCTATAAAAGGTTAACAGTTAACCAGATAAGTGACAAAAAGACCTTTTATTAAGTGTAAAAATGCAGCGCCTTCAGTAATGACTTGACTTTTTATGAGTTTATACGACTGTCGCGTCACTGCCACAGAAATAGCTGGGGAGTAATTTGTTGAGTTAAAAAATTGTCAGGTTAAGGTTTACTAAAGTGATGCTTAAGTCACGTCTAACCTGTCGGTTTTGTTACTAAATGTATGCAATTGACATTGACTTTTTGTTACTCGCCGTAATTATCCGTTTAAGGGACATAAATTAGGTAATATGCCCAGTTACAAGCGCACACTCAATACAGCCGCGCGCAATGGAGTTGAACTATCACCACGGTTATCACAAGACGGGGCGCGAGGTGTCGCGGCGAGATAGACTATCCGTCTCTTTCTAATTAGAACACTTAGAAAGAGACAGATAGCTAAACGAGCGAGTGAAGCGAACGAAGTTCTCCGTTTCGTCCGTTTCAGCTTGGAGCTAAAATTCTTTAGTATATCCGGATGTTCGGCTGTTCTCATCTATAGGTCGTATTTCTAAACCGATTCTCGTGAAATTTGGTGAGCAGGTTCAATAGTTATATATTTTTTGTCGATTTAATTTTTCGAAATTAAATATGTTTCTGTTTAAAATAATAATAATAATAATATATTTTAATTAATTAATTTTTGGTACAAGCTTTTATTGCCGACTGTACATTTCTGTATACCATCATCAACTACTCATTGAGACGATTCTAACGAGCCCAAACTCAACGGGGTCACGACGGTTAAATACTGAATTCCCACCACAATCATGGCCACCTGAGTCCATCATCAGATCAACTCCATGGTATCATAATATTGAATTGTCATCCAAACCATACTAATACCCAATATTTCAGCTCAATCGGATGAAGGCAAGTGACTGAAAAATGTATTGCAAATTTTGACGGACAACTTGCATACATACATACATACGAACAGACCCCGTATCATGGTCGGCAATATCACGCGATAAGTGACCAGATTAGGAGCGTCGTCTCGTTCTACCGAACGATGTCAGCCAGTGACGGACGCTCTATCTATCCGCTTATCATGAGATAAGGTCGACCATGATACGGGATCTGGTCAAGTTAATATAAAGCTTGTTAAACACATTTTTCATCATAAGACAGTTTCGCTTTGCGAGTTTTACAGCTAACATGACCACTAGTTTATTTCGCCGCGACGCAGCTCGAGCGCCATTTTGTGATAGCACTGCTGTACTGGCTTGAGTTATCGATACCCCGTGGCATCACTAGTCCCAAGAGCGGGCGGAAGCGACTGAATGAGAGTGATCG
Source organism: Epinotia bilunana (assembly GCA_947049275.1). Classification (NCBI taxonomy): domain Eukaryota; kingdom Metazoa; phylum Arthropoda; class Insecta; order Lepidoptera; family Tortricidae; genus Epinotia; species Epinotia bilunana. The sequence goes on from OX346271.1 coordinate 1,207,568, forward strand.
ACTTTAACGGCACAAAGGACGCCGGATGTGAATGAATGGAAATTATTGTTTCGGTCCTTCGAGGGGCGAGCACTTAGTCAATACTTAGGAGAATTAAATGTACATAGGTAGATGTACCGATGTTTATTGATCTGCGTCGTAGAGATAAGTTATAATGCTTTAACTTGCTGTTTAGCCAGAATCAAGCCGAACGCTTTTTGTTACATGCAAGATAGAGGCGATGTTGAGCGTAATTATGCGGTCTTCCCCGAAGAGTACCACCAGCCGCATCCAGCGGACTCCCGCAACCTTTACCAGGTCATCAGTCCACCTTGTGGGGGGCCTACCCGCGCCGCGCCTTCCGGTACGTGGTCGGCACTCGAGAACCTTTCCGCCCCTGCGGCCATCGGTTCAAAGCAACTGCCAAACCTTCAAACCCAGAGGGAAAACTAGATTTTGTTGAATTGGCTGACGCTAAATCTTACTGAAAATATGTCCTTATTTATACTAAAACGGGACTTAATCGCGTATGATTCAATTATTTATTTACCCATGGTTACGGGACATTGTCACGTGACCATGGATGTTGCAACACATCCGAAACGTCGGGAGACCTCAGTGAGGTAAATAAATAATTTAATTATACGCGATTAAGTCCCGTTTAGTATAAGTAATGTGCAAGAATCGAGAAAGTTTAAATCAATATAATATGTCCTTATTCCTGTTTTTTCGAGTTAAGCTTTTAATCTTTTATGACGGAATAATATCGCTGCTACACATATAACTTATATTTAATCGTCAATCATTCAAATAATGCATACATACATAGTTACATAGATTCATGCGTTTATTCCTAAAAGGATAGGCAAAGCACATGAAACTTATGTTACAGTGACACTTTTTACATAAATGTGGGTATAAAAGGTCGACCAAATGTGATATGGCAGTGATAGGTTGCTAGGCTATCGCCCACAACACACTTCAACCCTTTTCCCTGAGTAGGACGGAAAAAGAGTTGGCGCTGTTCTAACCCGACACCACAGGGATACAAAATGCATGTTTTACTAAAAAATACTAAAAATCACTGCAAATAATTTTTATAAATAATATATACAAATTTACGATCTAAACAAGCCTTCCACATAATCTAATAACAGTTTTGATTTGTGAACTCACCATAATTAGGGGTTTTCACAGCCTTACCATACATTTGAGCCTAATTAGAGTGCCCATATCGTGTCCAATACAAAAACACGTGGCGTTTTCAGAAACCATCAACCCGACTAACATAAGTATCAACCAAACTGTTTCCATACTAATTTGAGACATATAACAGTCATGTAGAGATGACATTCGTTTTGACGCTTCAGTGCAGTTACAACCTTGTGTTCTCAGCTGTATTGAATCGCATGTCAAACGCTTGGCGCCAGAATGCTACAAATGTTTCAGAACCAAGTCTGGGCATAGAGTAAGGAACGTAGAAAAAAACGTATTAAAAAAGGTGTTTTAGGCACCGAATGCTGAAAAACACGCTTAAGGCCTGTTTACACTTTGTAAGTCAAAACAAAAGCTACTCGCAAATAAATAGAACACGCTCCTAATGTATGAATGAACCCGCCCTAATCATTAACAATGAATAAGGTTATAAGTAACTCTGTCTGTCTGCCTGGTCTACCTTTTCACGCTTTCATAATATGACATTTGGTACGGAGACAGTCTGAGTGCTAGAGAAGGATAAAGAATGATTTATAGTTTGCAAATCATCCCCTACGAGTGGAATTATAAGTAGAAGATTATATAGGAGAGTGATTATTAGGAATACGCCTGAAAAAAACGAATAGCAAATATGGTCTGAGCTGCTCAACAAATTCTGAGCGGACGAAGTCGCGGGCAAAACCCAAACTAACATTATAAATGTGAAAGTGTGTCTGTCTGCCTGTCTGTCTGTTACCTCTTCATGCTTAAACCGCTGAACCGATTGAGATGAAAGGTATGAAAATAGTTTGGATCCCGGGGAAGGACATAGGATAGTTTATTTATTCTATCTTATTTAGTCTATTTAGTTATTCCGGAAATCATCCCCGGAGGGGGTGAAATTGGGGATGAAAGTTTGTATGGTGCTACGAAATAAACGAGTTCCACGCGGACGGAGTCGCGGGCAGAAGCTAGTATTATATAATTGTTTTTGAAGTTCCATTCATCAGTTCCATAAAAACTCAAATTCTAAAGTTAAATTAATGTTATAACTTCGACTGTCTTAGTCCAATATTACAGGTTTTTCAGTCCTATGTATTAACGTAACTACTATACAGGGTGAATACCGTCTAGGGCCGACATTCTGCAGGGTGGCAGCCAGACAGGGGGGCGGCGCACGCAACTCAATTCTGCGATTGTGAACATGATATTATACTGTATACTTAGTAGGTATTAACTTCGTGGAAACTGGGGACATCGTGGAAATCATGAATATTATTTGTTTATACCTAGTAATAATCGTAGATGAATATTATATGTTTATACCTAGTTGACTGATGATTGCCTGATAGGCAGTCAAATCAGCAACTTTTTATGAAACGCTTTGTTAGCATGAAGGGAAACGAGTGATCCTCCTAGCGTTATTCCCGATGGAGCCCTAAAGGAGCCCGGCGTCCGCTTGGGCAGCTAATCACTGGCGTAGGCGGGGCAGTGCCCGGGGCCCCCAAGCTCGGGGGCTCCCAAAACCCGATTAGCAAAATTATTGAACTAGCGAAAAATTCTCCCACCTTCGGAATAAACAGTTTAGGGCCCCAGAATTTTTCCCCCAGGTTCATGGTCACCTAGCACTGCAGCTAATCCCGAGATTTGGCGTAGGCACTGGTTTTACGAAAGCGACTGCCGACTGACCTTCCAACCCAGAAGGAGAACTAGACCTTATTGGGATTAGACCGGTTTCCTCACGATGTGTTCCTTCACCGAAAAGTCGCTGTCCAATATCAAATGATATTTCGTACATAAGTTTTCTTGAGAAAGCCCTGTCCCCCTATTCTGTAACTTGTTTAAAGCTCACCTCAACTCTCAACCACAAATATATCTTGACACCGCGATGCGTAGTAACTAAGAGGTCTAGTTTCGTGACGGGTGACCGGCGGGGTGAGCCGCATTAGCGCGTAGCGAATAACAACCCAGTGGTATGAGCCGGGGTTCGAACCCACGACCTCGCGATTGAACGTCGCGTGCCTTACCGCTCAGCTACAGTGGTTTGTAAATAGGAACAAGTGACGTCATATCTAAATCGGGTTAGACAACAACCGGGATCGACGGCCTTCGCCTTCCAAAGCACGAGAGCGCTTAGTTAGTAACCACTCACAGCGGCAACGTGGACACTTGGTACGATCTTGCAGATACCGCTAAGCTATGAGAGTGCTCCGTTGAAAAGCTGACAATTTCTAATTATGATCCGAGCTTATACTCAAAAATTCACTGGCATGAGCCAGGATTGAGGACTGACTGACTAACTACTCAAATCGCACGCATAACCCGCTCGGCTAACGTGTTACAAAGAAGCCCTGCACGGCTAGCACGCGACGGCGCGCGAGCTCTCTCGATTTTTCTCGCACTATCCGTCTCTTTCTTATTCTAGAACACTTAGAAGAAGATGTATAGTGCGATAAAAATCGAGAGTATGTCGCGGCCGTCGTGTGCTAGACGTGCTGAGGGCTCTTTTTAAAAACTCTTCATTTGTTCAAAATCTCGGAAAAAAAACACTATACCGCTGGCTAGCCCCTTGGTCGATCCTTGTCGTTTGATTTTCAGTTTTAATTCAAAAGCCACAAGGTTGGTTTCGCAACTTTTTTATGGTTTTCCTAAACGGTTCCTTATAAAAAGTGTTGCATTGTTCTCTTTGTTTTTTTTTCAATCGGCGTCTAGTTAGGTTGGCTCGTTCCTTTATAAAAAGTTTAGGGGTTCCTTAGTTTTGAAGACCCTTTAGTAAGGTCCATAAGTTAATGTGAGCAGTAGTAGTATATGCTTACAATCTTTGGTAGGTTGATTAGGTACAATCAGCTAAAGAAAAACGTACAAATTTCTATACAGGAGGAGTTCACTTTTCGCTGCGATTGACTGTACGCAGTAAGTAGTGTGTTAGTACTTGAACATGAATTATTACTAGTAATAGGTACCTACCGTCGTGGTACCGGCGTGGTTACTGGTTAGGCCCCTCACAAGGTGGACTGATGACCTGGTTTTGGGTGGACCTTTAGATCGCGGGAGTCCGCTGGATGGGACACTCTTTGGGGGAGGCCTATGTCCAGCAGCGGACGTCTTTCGGCTGATATGATGATGATGGTGATGAATAGGTACCTATATATGTTATACTCATCAACCGATCCAAATTAAAATATACGCCAATGGTAGCTACCTCCTCTTTTTCAATATCGGTTAAAAGAGAAACTACTAAACGGAAAACTGATTAGCTTGTGTCACTTCTTAAGCCCTTAAATCGTTAATAAATAAACGCCTATTCCAAACAAATAGCAATTGCCTTTATTCCTGTATTTGCTTAGTTACTGCAGGCAATCAACCCTTGTCGTTATAAATAACTTGCGCAATTAAATGAATGAAAAATGTTTCGCGGGTCTAGGATACTTTACAAGATTGGACAAAAAGCTCGTATATCATAAATTATTTGATAATTTGATATCAGTTTTTTTTCGTAGCTTATGGCGAAACGTACTTTATTGATTAAAGTAACCTAAGGAACCCTGATAAGAACGTTAGTTCTTCCTTTAGACCCCAGTGGCAGGTAGTTTCACCTTTCGCAAAATCGTCCCGCGGGAGCAACCTATTATTTTGTAGCCCTCGATCCAAAGGTTGAAGGTTGATTAGCATTTATGTACCTATTTGCGATTGGCTGAATTGCATCAAAGTCCATTCAAAAACCAAGTCTACCGTTCGAAGGTGGAAGGTTCCAAGTCTGCCACATTCAATCAAAACAATTATTTATTCTGAAAATAGGCCAAAGGGCACTTTTACATGTCAAACGGTAATTTACAATAAAATAAAAATAATCTTCAGCAATAATAATTTAAAATTTGCAGATTAAGGACCGATATAACGGTTAACAAACTAAATGTCACTAAGTAAATGAAAACAAAAGAAAATTGCAAAATATGACCATTACATTTGATAAAAGGTCTGTATCAGCAATAGCAAGAAGTTGATGATATTAATTCAGTATTCCAGAGATGCATAAGGTCTCTGAGCGTCCAAATAGTATTAATAATTATTCTAATATTAAATAATCCCCACCGAAAACTGTGGACGGATCCGTTTGATAAGATCAGACAAGAACACCACTACTTATACCAGCTCTTGCTTTCTGGGTATTTGGTGTTGCCTTTCTGGTGGTGGGTACGGTCGTCATAGAACTCCCGCGGATGTGCCGTGTTGAGAGTGAGGACCTACATGTCTCTAGCTATCAACGCAACGAATCCTCAAATCAATAAAGGGTCGGCAACGCGCTTGTGATGCTTCTAGTGTCATACATAGGCGACGGTGTCTGCTTACCGTTTTGCAAGCCGTTTGCTTGTCTACCACCGTCGTAGCATAAAAAAACGTAGTCGTTAAGCCCACTGTATCCGCACGCCGAGTATCGCACTGCTGCACTGGCGAAATTGCCGACGCCTACAACTGGCGAGTAAATACGTTTTTCAGAAACAATGGTTTGTTAGTGATATCGTAACTACCATAATTAATGAGATATAGATATAATTATATCATTTAACCTAGTAAACGCACGTAGCTATACGTAACCCCGAAACCCCACAATTTGCCGCAAATCCGGCGAATGTCGGCGGTAATACCTCGTTTGGGAGGATTCTGCCTGGTCAAGCACGAATCTCAGACGATTTCCTTTAAATTCCGATAGTGGAAATTAGAGCAAAAGGGCGCAGGGGAGGCGCTTTTGACTTTCTATCGCTTTTGAAAACTGTCAAAAACTATGAAATGCTATTTAAAATAGCGATAGATAATTGAAAAACGAGTGGTATTGACTCATCAGCAGCCGAAAGACGTCCACTTTTTCAGATTCAGATGTTATTCATTAAACACATTATTTTACATGTCAGGCGGGACTGCTGGACATAGGCCTCCCCCAAAGAGTGCCACAATGACCGGTCCTGCGCCACCCGCATCCAGCGGACACCGGCGACTTTTACCAGGTCATCAGTCCACCTTGTGGGGGGCCTACCCACGCCGCGCCTTCCGGTGGGTGGTCGTGGTGGTATTGACTACTCGTATTTATTCAAAGCATGTAAGTACCTATTTTGACAGCACCAGGGACCGCAAGTTGTACACTGTCTGCAGCCTTCTTAACGGTGTCAGACCAGACCATCTCGTTGGCGCCCTACCCTGCGCTCGCCTGGCGTCTATTTGGACTAGAAGTGTGATGAGTAGGCGTTTAATATTATAACTTACCTCAATAGAGTTGCTGACGAAATCCACCCGACTCATAATGTAAACAGACGTATCACTTCAGGGTTACCACAAGGCCGCACTTTTGGTACATGAAGGTTTTATTGATCAGCATACATGTAACACTCCCTAGGTTAATTTAAGTTAATAAGAAGCATCTACCTAACTAGTTATGATAAATGAATGTAAACGTAAACTATATAAATACAAATTGCGACCACCCAGAGATCAATAGGGCACCAGACAACAGTAAAAATATATTTTTATAACATACCTAACCAATATACCAAACTTTCAAAGATACGGAAAACATCAAGTTTTAACTTACTGTTGCTATTTTTCGCCGACTACGGCAGAGCCGAAAGGATATGCTTTTAGCAGTCTGAAGGTGGTTTTCCACCGGCGAGGCGAGGCGGGGCGTGGATGGGCGAGAATTTAAATTAGTATGGGACTTACTACCTATTTGCACTGAGCGCGCGCGCGCGCGCGGTGGAAATAGGTAGTAAGTCCCATACTAATTTCAATTCTCGCCCATCCACGCCCCGCCTCGCCTCGCCGGTGGAAAACCACCTTTAGGGAGCGAACACACCGGTGCTTAACGCTGCGTATACGCGTTGACGTGCCATATGCGTCACGTATTCTTCATACGTTTTGCTGCGTTTTACAGTGCGTTAGCGTATTTTGAGCAGAGGTGTGGTCGCACCTTATGTTTGTATTGTATTTACGTGTGCTCCATCGTAACGTTTTTTTTAATTTTTTTATTTATTTAAAAAACGTGTAAAACACTGAACCGATTTTGATAATGAGGTATCAATCGATTATAAATTATGCTCGGGGTGACACAGGCCTTTATATGAAACAAACTGGTTTTTTTTTCAGTTAATTTTCCGTAGTAAGGATTCAATTTTTAAAAAGTGTTCTTATTTAAAAACGGAAATTAAATGAAATTAAATGAAAGTTTATTCACAAGAACACATGGTACAGTTAAAGGTGGATTAAGGCACAGTTTGCTTCCCTCGATAGGTTCTATCAATACAGGCATGTGAAAGTATGGTCTTACACACTACGAGATTATTGAAAGATTTTTTCTTAATGAAATGTTGTATGGTTATTGGATATCATATTAAAGAAGAGATCTACCAGTGGTGTATCACCAACACACACACATACACAGCTCAGTTAAAACTGAAGATCACCCTACATCTCAAAACGAACGCAAACCGTTTAGTATATCATTGTACATAATAAGGTCTAGGCCGTGATTTAGAGAAAGTCTAATACTTACATTACACGTAGGTACGTTTACCTAGTTTAAGATAACCGTTAAATAGATGCTTCAAATTGAATCAAATAAGAACAAACACAATGTTAACACTAAATCACCACATTTCCTACAATCACAGCTCACAATTCTCACCAAAAACAACACTATAATAAATTTTCTATCGCCGGCACATTTTACTACAGTCAATATCTATTTTATTCCTATTTTCGCGTATTTTATTCCTATTTTCACAGATTGTATTCCTATTTTCTCAGTAATCGTCGCGCCGTGTTGGGTCGTGACAGCTGACTAGGCTAGATGACAGGCGGGTGGATCGCGCATGCGTAGTTGAGGGTGTAATTTGGGGGTTGTTTGCGAGGGTGGCTAGGTTTGCGAATTGCTTAAGCCGCATTTAAATCTGTGAGACTCGCCAGAGAAAGATTAAGGCCTGCATCACACTGGCGCGGCCTGCGGTGGCGGACAATAGTAAGTTTGACAGCTAATGACAAGTTTGTGATGCGGGTAAGCAGTGTGATGTGGGCTTAAGGCTGGATTGCACTAAACCGTCTGTAATATTAAGTGGTGTTCGTTAAAATCTGCATGTATGGGAAGTTTCATTTGACAAATTTCTATGGAATGACAGCTGCCGGCGCCATATATTTAATGTTGATCGGTTAGTAATCGTAAGGTGGTGCAACCCGCCCTTTAGAGCTCGCGAGCATGTCTTATTTCCAATTTGGTTTTACTTAAAAACTTAATTTGTTTGGATATTTGTATGTATGTTAGTCAATCAGGCTTAAACGGCTCAACCGATTTGAATGAAATTTTGCACGAAGATAGTTTAAAGCCTGGATTAAAATATGGGATGGTTTTTATCCCAGGTCCACGCAGAAGAAGTCGCGGGCGGAAGCTAGTCTCTATATAAATATTTAACTGAAATGGAGAACTTCGTTCGCTTCGCTCGCTCGGCGAAGCGAACGAAGTTCTCCATTTCAGCTTGGACAAAATTATGTCCGGCGTCTAACCAGCTTTTCTCCTCTACAGATTCTCGGGAAATTTTGTAAATATGTTCAATAGTTAGGTATAAGTATACAAGGTGTAACAAAAATATTGTTGATTCAATATTCGGAAATTTAAATTCCAGTCTCTCGGTTTTACAGCACACAGAGCCACTAGTAATATGATATTTTAAAAGGTCAAGAAGCTCGTTATCACCATTCTCATTAAATTTGCACCCTCCGGTCCATAATGTCTCAATAGCCCCTCACAATAAAGAATACCCCAGTAAATATTCACTGTCACCACGGGACCAATAAGTTATGAATAACAATGAAAGATATACAGCCAAGTAGGTAAAGCTAGGGAGGTGAAAAAACGAAAAAATGTAGAATTTCATTCAAACAGATCAAACACAATGTTAAAACAAGAATTAATTAATTCTTAAAAAACTGTAATCCGCCTACGGAAAACTAACTGCAAAAAAAACACCTTTTTTCATACACAAGGTAGCCTATGTCACGCGGAGAATAATTTCGAATCGATTGACACCTCAACCATCGAAATCAGTTCAGTGTCTTAAACGCTACGGTGGAACCACGGTGGAACACACGTAAATACAAACATATCGAACGATCCGTTAGCTCTAACCTCAGATAATCTATGGCTCGAACATTACAAGCGGTACCGCCTCCACGCCGATCTGCCACCGCTCGCTGTCAGTGCGTTTCAACCTTAAAGTCTTGGATATAATATAAGCAACTGAAACAAGCATAAAAAGATCAAAAAACTGTAACCAGACTACAAAAAACCTATTAAAATATTTATTTTTTTGTATACTACAGGGAAGCCTATGGACGCGCCTGAGTGTACAAAATACCGCATAAAGATCCGCCCCTCAAATGCGTAAGTGCTATCACTAACTTACCTTTATGATTTGTATTTTTAGGGCTCCGTACCTCAAAAGGAAAAAACGGAACCCTCATAGGATCACTCGTGCGTCTGTCTGTCCGTCCTTCACAGCCTATTCTCTCCGAAACTACTGAACCAATTACGTTGAAATTTGGTACACATATGTAAGTTTGTAACCCAAAGAGGAACATGTAACGCAAACAAATGAATTTTAAACATGGGGGCCACTTTTGGGGGGGAAATGAGAAAATTAAACAATAAAGTTTTGCATATACTATCGCGTTACATATCAAATGAAAGAGCTCATTGTGTGCATCTAAAATAATATTTTTTTGTAATTTTATAATAATTAGTTTCGAAATTATTCAAGAAAATAACCAAAAAATTACCATTCCCCCCTTCATCTCCGAAACTACTTAGTCTAAAATTTTGAAAAAAATACACAAAATAGTTATTTACCTACAGATGACAGGAAAACCTATCAGAAATGTGCAGTCAAGCGTGAGTCGGACTTAATACGGTATTGGACAAAACTCTAATCAGCTTATTTTTATGAAACGTCAAAAACGCTCCGTTAGTAAAAAAAATGTTTAAACTTGTGATGTACGGAACCCTTGCAACGCGAGTCCGACTCGAACTTGGCCGGTTTTTATTTAATGTTTTTGAATTGGTAATTTGTAATCTAGTGTGTTTTTTAATGTAATTATATGTAATTTTATGTATCTTGGTCTGAAAATAAAGTACCTAGTAGTAGTATTATTATTTAGTGGAATGAGAAAAATACTATAAATCTAACAAAAGACCTGGAATTATTATTGCGTAGTTTTAAGTAACACGTGTACACTACATAATTATGTCTATATACGTGCACGCGCGTGCAGGTACTTGTGCTACCTACATAATTATATGTAAAAATACCACTATCTAAATATAGGGTGAAGTGAATTATTGATATATGTTTAGATAACGGATCACCAGATGTAGTAAAATATAACGCCAAAAAACCCTTTTTTCAACACAATTGCTCGAACGTACCTCTTATTGTGTCGCTTTTAGGCTCATAATGCTGGATATTAAACACGCGTGTTTTATAACATTACGACACTTGTGTGTTATGGTTATATCCCGATTAAGTCAAGTTGGCACCTTGCAGCAAGATGTATGCATGCACACGGTGCATTCTTAAATTAACCGGGTTGTACAGAATGTACAGCTTTTTTTTTATTCTCGGCAAATGGATTCTTAGTCGACTAAATAAATTAAATCATTTTTGTTAATTAATTGACTATTTCTTTTTGGATATGATATAGAAACGTTTAATTTAGTAAAACTATTCACTTTTGATAACATTTTATATTTATTAAAGATAACATTTTAAAACGAAAATATTTATTTTATTTTGTATTGGCTGTTTAGAGATTTCATCTAATACGCGCGCACTGCGCAAACTTCACGAAAAAAACTGTTGCGCGCCATTATATTTTATTTCACAGATATTTGTAAACATTGTTAATGCGTGTTTGGTTATTAACAAAAATGTTGACTCGTGGTGACTAGAAAAGTGATAAAAAGAATGGACGCCACTGGAAATTCTTGGCGATGTATACAACATGTGAGTAAAAACTTGTTGTCATCAACAAGTAAAGAAAATAACTTGGCAGGCCTATAAAAATTGCATCTTATCAAAAGGATTTTTTCCTCGCAAAATTTGTTGAAAAACGTCGTATGAAACGCGTCCTCCTCGCGCCATCCTCGGCTCTCTTATCACGCTCACCTGCGGCTCGCGTGATAATTCCGCCTCTGATGTAATTATCAACATACCTCACTTGTATCACAATGTACTATTACTACCGAAAATAGGAAATGATCACCAAAATTTAATCTCATCGGCGAACTGGGGCAAATATTTTATTTGTAAGGTATTTTATTTTATAAATAAGTAGTTTAGTTTTAGATATAGTTATAATAAGTGTTGTGTATTTTTGTTAATTTAACATGTTCCTATGTTTATTAAATAAATATCATTTCCATTTTAATGTGAAATAATAACCCAAATTATAACATCTTACGATCCTATAAAATGAAATGCTATCCTAATAAATCATTTACTATAAATGCTCTGTCCTAACCCCTAGAGTGTATATAAAAGCCCGCGGAGCCAGAAGCTTCTGGCTCCGCGGGCTTTTATATACACTCTAGGGGTAGGACAGACAAGACCACGTGGAAGTGGGGTGCGCTGATTTGGGTTTTGGTAGCACTTGTAAATTTGGCATCTTTATATTTTATGTCAATCATAGTGGGTTATTTAGGTAAAAATAAGAAAAGATTTGGTGATCATTTACTAAATTTGGTCTTCGAATATAATTTAATGTGCAGTTGTTACTAAAATAGCTAGTACCATTGTTATGGTAGAAATATTTTTTTTGGTGTTCAGTATATTTATTTGCTTAGGGTATCAAAGCATTTTTTGGTGGTTATTATATTTAGCCCCTTAATTATTTGAGTCTACAGAAATTTAGGTCCGCGTCTGAAGACAGGAAAAAATCCAAAAAGCTTAATTTTTTTTTCATTTTATGGTTTCGTATTAAACAAGGAACCCTTATAGTTTCGCCATGTCCCTCTGTCCGTCTGCGGCTTAGCTCAGTAACCCTTACTACTAGAAAACTGTAATTCGGCATGGGTATACTTAAATCAATCACTTCGAAAAACAGTATATTAAAATCTTGAAAACATATATTTTTTGGGAACCTCCCCTCCCCTCCCCTACCCCCTAGTGGGGTATATCGTCGGACAGCTTGTTTAGAAAAAAATCGTGGCAGTAGTACATTATAATAAATTTAAAAGGAAAACTATCACATCTAAGTAGGCATAAGTAGTTACCCATTAATAGTCGACCAACTTAATGTGTAGGTACTTGAAAAGGCCAATTTTCGTACAAATTCGGCAGACGACGCAACCGCACCATTTAGTTGGCGCGCGCGTGTCGATCGATATACCTGAGACAGACAGGTAACTACGGAACCCACCACTGCGCGTAGACCGACACGCACTTGGCCGATTTTTGAATAAATATATCGTAGCCCGTGGACGCCTGCAATTCTAGAAGCATCACAAGTGCGTTGCTGTCCCTTTTATGATATGAGGATTCACGTTTCATATATGTAAAATTTCGTACGCCTCCGGGTACGACATAGTGAAACAATACCGTTTTTACCACCCTCTTCAATATTTGTAATGAACGTAATGATGTACATACCTATAGGTATAATCGACGAATAAAGTATTTGCTTTTTTTACTAAACGATGGGACAAAAAACTGAATCTATTCCGCTGTACCAAAAGAGCTCGCTAAAAAGTTTATTGCAGTACTGCAAGCGCACCGGCACCGCCCCGCATCCGCGCATCATAGTTATTACTACTGCGCAAATGTAATACTGACATTGCCTCCATCACTGGAATGTAGGTAATTTAAATGTTCCCCAGTTACTACACTTCCAAATCGATGGAATGACGGTCGATGTCAAAGATACGTTTACATTGTTAACCCTCTTGCAACTTATTCCCCGAGTAAAGGCGATAAATGTATTGTATCTCTTTAACGCCGACAGTATGCTGATTGTCAAAACACGAGTAGTTCGTGGCAGCTGAGATAGTGCGGGTCACGGCCAACGATAATGACAACACATAGCGGATTACAAATGATTTATTACAATAACAAATTCTCTGAACCTACAAACTCGGGAACTCTGGAGTCATGGATCAGAAATACAAGGGCTCAGTTCAACAGCTCTAACAAGCCAGCAGAACTGACGAGGTCTAGCTGCCACCATCCACCAATCAAATCAATGATGAATCAACATGATTGTGCATTTTGTAGCCTAGACAGTCCTCCTGGCTTGATACACGCTTTCTGGAAAACCGTCATCCTCTGAAGCGCCAGAGCTTGCCTCCCTATCCCAAACGGCGTAATGATGGAGGTTTAAGTTTACTGCTTGGTGGAATCTTGCAGCTTTTTATGCAGTTCCCCAAGTTGCTTGACGATGTTATCGGCTGTCTCCTTGATTGTCGGCGCCAGCTTCTGGTACATGCCCTCGGCATTGACCTGGGACTCCTTGATAATGGACTCAGCGTTCTTAACTATTGCCGCAACCGCTGTGTGTGCCTGCTCGCTTACTTGGCCAGCCTTCTGTTCCACCTCAGGGTGAGCCTTGCGGAGGTCGGCCACGGTCTGATCTACTTTCTGTTTCGTTGATTCCACATTCTCCTTAACCTTGCCGGTAGCGTCGGTGATCTGCGACAACAGGAATTTTAATGACGAGGACGTAAAAGGTAAGGTACACATTGTTCGAAATAAGTTTCAATATGGTAATGGGATATTTCAAATACGTGGTTTCAATTTATTTTTATTAAAACGAGTCGCAATCCACTTTAAAATCTAATAATCAATCGACTGTTTTAAATTACTAGAAATCTGATCTCGTTCAAGGAAATCTCGTCGTTTTGCGACAATGAAACGCCGACTTTAACATTGTATATCTTGAAAACCGTGTATCAAAGTGAAAGGAAGTCGAGGATCCACTCACCACGGCGCCCAAAGAGTTGGAAAAGCCCTTGAGCTGCTCCAACAAGGAATCGAAGGTCTTCTTCACGTCACTTTCCGCTTGGGCGGGCGCGTCGCGACGTACCATGGCGGCGTTTGCCTGTAAAAAAACCATCAGAAATGCAAAATATGCCGTCAGAAAATTGCAAAATATGCCGTCGCCAAAGTAATGCAACAAGGAAACACCAAGAGATGTGTCATGAGACCACGGCCGGTGAAACGGCCGAACGTAAAAGTTAAAGGTAAATAAATATCGCGTTATACTCGTGGAAAGTAATAATTTCAATTGTCGGATAAGTGGTTCCGGAGATTACCCCTCACACACAAACTTACAAAGCTGCAATCTCACAGACTAGACCTTTGCCTGGGCTTCAATGCCTTAACTTTGAGAAAGAAGAACAGCATTTAAGTATGTTATCCATATCTGTAAATGAATACCTGAGCAGAGGGTGCATGGAGGCAAAGGACGACCATACAATATTCTACTGGACTGCAATCAGGTAGAAGTATACAGGAAAACACATCTCAGGGTCTCCAAACACACTATGGCACGCAGTCAGCAACACCAAGGCACTCACTAACTTCTACGAGCAGCTGGGGTGGTTAGACTAGCGCTACCCCAAACTAACTAACTCAGATTTGCGTAAATCGCGAAACGTCTGGTTGACGTACTCGTAACTGCACGGCTATCACGCGACGGCGTATTTTTCTCACTATCCGCCTCTCTCTTATTAGAACACTTAGAACAAGAGGTATAGTGCGAGAAAATCGAGAGTATATCGCGGCCGTCGCATGCTAGACGTGCTGGTGACCGATTCTCGCTCAACGCGTCAGCATTGCAATTCAGCGAGGAAATGCCGCCAGCATCCTCGGTATGTACAATGCTTCGTGGGCCTTTTTTAGATTTAACTTAGGTTTAATTTAATTAAGTTAATGTTAGTTATCATCTTGTATTAACTACTTAAAAAATAAACAAATTTAACTAATGATTAGTACCGTCTACTTTAGTTACAAAACCACTCACCAGAGCCAACAAGGCGATGAAAACGAAGAATTTGGCGGCCATTTTAGGATAGGAACTTATCGGGCGGTGAGGAGAGAAATGATAAGTCCACTGCGGAAGACTCCTTTTATAGTGACTTTTCTGTTTATGTCACAGAGTAGATAACTAACAGATACTAACGAGTGTTCAACATCGGTTCTTCCGAATCTGGGGTAATTTACCCCGTGGGGATAAAACAGCTATTATCCCCAGGTAACGGAGTAAATAAGTATTTAAAAATAGTAGCGTTTATATAATCCTACTCATGCGAAAGTTTCATGTTGTCATATAAGTCATTGTTGCCCCAAAGCAGGGATATAATTTTTCCTCATAGATAGAAGGTATGAAATGCAGTATGTGTCATTCGGTAGCAAAATTATTTCCGTCTTGGGCGTAAACACTTGAATATCTCGTTACGCTCTCTACGTTAGTATATTAGTTATTATAGTATCTTTCACTTCACTCAGGATTCATTATACATACCATATCGCCGTAAATATATCATTTTGCTCTCTTGAGACACAATCTACTATAGTATATCGTCATGAGTAGGTATATTGGTAGTAAAATAACTATTGAATTATTGAACGAGCGAATCCAGCGAACTGTCCAGTTGTTCTCCTCTGCAGGTCATATATTCTCAGACAATTTTCGTGAAATTTTGTGAGCAGGTTCGATGATTACATATATTTTTGTCGATTCAGTTTATGGAAATTCGTTTTTTTTAGACGGACTCGCGAGGCCTGCTGATCATAGAGCCACTAGACATTTTATTTTGAAGGTTAGAAACTATGGCGGCTCTTATGTACCTACATTAACTTCAGAGCACTAAAATGCAATGCAGAGCAATGATGTGGACGGATGACCTGGTAAAGGTCGCAGGAGTCCGCTCGTGCGGGTGGCGCAGGACCGGTCATTGTGGCACTCTTTGGAGGAGGCCCATGTCCAGCAGTGGACTCCTTTCGGCTGATATGATGTTGATGATGACAGATATGCGGTTATCGTGTTAAACACGTTCTGCACGGCTATCACAAGACGGCGCACGAGCTCTCTCGATTTTTCTCGCACTATACCTCTCTTTCTAAGTTCTCTAATAAGAGAGAGACGGATAGTGCGAGAAAAATCAAGAACGCTCGCACGCCGTCTTGTTATAGCCGTGCTGGCGGCTAACCCGCGATAGATTGAGCGCAGACAGTTTGGCGGGTAATTAAATATATGTATTGCTATCTACCAACTTCTTTCGGAAAAAAAAATAGGTTTCGTTACGTTTGCTGTCAGTTGGTTCTTTCATGTCTATCATAAGGAATACAATTTTATGTTTGTTATTTTTAATGTGGAATTTGAAATATATTTCATCTAATGTTTATAGTGTGTTATTATGTTTGTCTGGTCCCACAGAATTATTGGTGTAGAAGGATCAATATTAAACCCGGAGTTTCACGCGGAGAGCTATGTAGTGAACCCTCTGTCGCATTGGCTGATCTTTTGCTATCATCTGAGGTTATCAAGTCAGCCACGCAGCGCAGTCACCAAAAATTAAACAATCTACGAAATAATGGGTTTAGGTTATAGAAAGACTAGTCTTATATAAGAACATTGTAGAGATATATGGTAAATGTTCCAATGCTCGGTACCCTAATGCCTAACCCTAGTCATTATTATAAGATTAGGCAAAAACCCTTTTGAAAACCTAAAATTAAACATTAAAAAATTACATTGTTACTTGAGCGCCTTCAAAATCTGTCTCTTAGGTTCATATTTGGTTTGCGCAAGTATGACCACGTTTCCTCCTTTCATTCTCAGCTCAAGTGGCTTCCGATTCGTCTCCGTCGTGATTCTCACATTCTTGCGTTACTCTACAGCATACTTTTTGTTACCTCTACTCCTCAATATCTCAAAGAGCGTTTTATCGTCTCACTTCCATCAGATCTTCCCAAAAACATCTTCTCGCCCCACCAACTTCATCTACCAAATTTTATAACAGCTCATTTACCTTTCGGGCTGTTCGGTTGTGGAATGCTTTGCCGTTGCATATATATAAGGTGTGCAAAATCTCTTCCTATTTTCAAAAATCTCTTGAATCAATATTACCTGTCTCTCCCTTAAGTTGCCTTCTATGTATTGTATGTATGTATATTGTATGTATGTATCTATGTATGATTGTATATATGTCTGCGTATTTTTTTAATTTATTAGGTATGTATTTTAATGTGTCCTGTTTAGTAATATTTTAAAGTTTCCTGTTTACTAATATTTGAAAGAATGATGTGTTAGTATGCTCTTCTTGATGACTTGCTGCACTACCTGTTTAAAATTCTAATTTAAATGTTTCCTGCTATACAAAGGTTGTCTGGAAGATCTCGCTTTAAAGCGATAAGACCGGCTGTTGTTACCATTATTTATGAAGCATTTTTTTTTTTGTAAGATGTTTCTCTCCTGTTGTGGTGCAATAAAGAGTATTTATTATTATTATTATTGTTATGTTTGAAAAGCACATAATATCCGAAATGAGTATCTACAACTAAGTAGTAGGTACAATATTTTCCTTTGATATCCTACTATAATATTATAAATACGAAAGTTTGGATGTTTGTTCCTCAATCACGCTTTAACGGTTCAATCGATTTGGATGAAATTGATGACGATTTGCACGAAGATAAGTAGAAATTTTGCACGAAGAATATAGGATAGTTTTTATCCCGGGTCCACGCATACGAAGTCGCGGACGGAAGCTAGTCCTGGATAAACGAAGAATTTGTCCTTAACCTCCTGGAACTTGACCTTTAAAATTTGGCAAAATGAATTTAAACCTTAACAAATGCTAGGTATATATAATTAACAATCAATCGATTTTTATGTAGTAGTACGGGGTTAAAAAATCTTGTTATAGGGAATTGGGTAAGTACCTATAGTTGACACGTATTGTTCACCAGGTAGTTTTAGATCAGATTGAAAGTGTCATGTACTACAGTCGAGTTCTCCAATATCTACCCAGACAACTTTTCAAAAATATCTATACAGAGATTTTATTGTTACTGGACATAAGACACGTGTAGATATTTTTGAAAGTTTGTCTGTATAGATATTGGAGAACTCGACTGTACTGTACTAGGCCAGTAAGGCACTAGGGAGTATACCTTTCACCCCGAAAATGTTAAGCCATTAAGCACCATGCAATTTGTCGCAACAACTTTCTGTAGTGGGAATGAGACGAGACGGCATACTTTACATTATACTTAACTGAGTATTGTGAGTTGGAGTGACAGAAAAGCATGGCAACAACGGTAGCTTTTAATTTACATAAATATGCACTTGCTAAAGTATATCAATATCATATACAAATAGATAATTTGCATTAGATAAATTATTTGTGGCACTCTGTCTGGGGGAGGCCTATGTCCAACAGTGGGCGTCTTTCAGCTGATATGATGATGAAATTAAAACTAAGTTAAATCTGGGCCCTCATGGCATTCTGCCGATGATTCTGGCTGGCGGCATTTTCTCGCTGAATTGCAATACCTACGTTGCACGAGAAAGCCGCCAGCTCTTCGGTCACTAGTTACAGCATTTGACTATATTTTATCATTTCCCCTGTGTCTGTCTTTGGGCTGATATGATGATGACGATGATAGCGAAATTTTTTTGTAGTGACATATACTGTAAACTACACTGACCGGCAGAAAATTTGGCCCAAAAACTTTTCGTGATTTCAAACTCTAAATTGAATAGATTAAATAATATTTAAAATGATTAAATGCATTTTTGTAATTTGGGCCAAATTTATTGCCGGTGAGTATATCTTCGTGCAAAATTTCATCCATGGTTGAACCGTTTAAGCGTGATTGAGTAACAAACATTTAAACATCCAAACTTTCGCATTTATGATATTGGTAGGATTATTTGAGGAGACCTGATTTCATCAGAGTAGTCCGAATTGCAACATTCGTATAACAACTCTACAGCCCAAGGTAAAAGATTCCAATAACAATGAATGACAGTCTTATAAATCTCAACCATATAGGCAGCTGCAAGGATAATCTTTACTTGCTAAATTCTTCGTATAAGTACTTAATTACCTAATTACTCAAAAGTACTAATCATGTTTTTATTATTACGAGTACTGATTTGAGCTACCTAATTGACATTGTTATCGTTCGGGTCACGGGTCAAAGAGTAGTTTATTGTTTACAATATGTCTCATTACGTGGACGAATTATTAATTAAGTACATTGGTCGGAAATATTCCCGGAACTACACTAAAGTAAATGGCCCAGAGCTAGCTGTCCACTGAGGTGTCATTAGTGCCTAATAGTTGACACTCGGCCTTGTGTTCGCCTACATTGTTTTAACATTGAAAGTATTAGGTCAGTGACGGGCACTAGCACTAGGTTTACCTTAAAAGTCGCCAGGAAGGTCGACTCTCCATACAAACTTAGTTTGTTTCTCATTTTAAAACGATATGCTAGAAAAACATGAAACTCATGGGCACCCTGCCTAAAGGGCAAAATTTTGACACATTTTTCTAATTGTAATTTATTATAATTAGTTTAATATCATTTTGTATATGTATACTTTAGTAAATAAAGTTTTATATATTTTGAAACTCAGTATATACACTCGGTGTCAAAAAAAATCGTACATCTCCAAAAAAATTTGTTTTAAGCAAATATAGCCCATACATAATTTATTGTACCCTAACAAGATTAATATCATTTAAAAGCGCAATTAATCACCTTTAAAATCAGCTATTGTTGGTTTCCGTAAAAACAAACAATATCTTGTCGTCGTATCAAATGACCAGTCATTTCCCCCCTTCTAGTGCTGATGGTGTCCAAGATCGTTTATACATACCTATATTATCGATGTATGTATAGTTAATAGCAGCGTTTTACCTACCAATAAAACGCTTATTAAGCGAAATACCTTATTCGAAGCCTAAACTAATATTTGAGTGGCAACACTGTTTGACAGATGACGTAGCGGTTCCTGATTGGCTGACACCTCCCGCCAAATCCCCTCCTACAGGTTTCCCTTTTCTACCACCAGGGGGCCGCAGCGCCTTGGCGAGCCAAGCCTCTCACTCCTCTCCTCACGGCCTTAGCCTTACCCTCATTCCATATAACATCAATTTATTTATTTATCATAAAAATTACAGAACATTAAAATTATGTAAAAAAAATTAAATTATGTAAATACTTAAAACTAAAACTTACAAAATTACAAAATAGATTAGATATAGGTACTTACCCATGCCGAATTACAGTTTTCTATTAGAAAGGGTTAGGTACTGAGCTAAGCCGAAGACGGACGGGCAGACAGACGGACGGCCATAACAATAAGGGTTCCTTGTTGACTACGGAACCCTAAAAAGTATCAAGTGTGTGACGTTACAGTACATTTTCGCTGTAAAACGTGGCGATATAACCTATCGTGCTAGCTTATTGGATGGTTTAGATGAAAAGACCCCTTTGGTATTCCATATTTCTAAACAAAGTAATAAAATGTATATTTTGGAATTATTTTTCGATGTCTATGCCAACTTGGCCTAGTAGCTATGGGTAGGCGGTATAGTCCAGTTTTGCTGAAGACCGTAGCAAGTGGTGGAGCATAGCATACATCATCATGAAACCACGCCCACTCTGTCAAGAGTGAAAGACTGAAGAGAGAGAGAAATGCTTTTCAATATATGTATCTGTTGTTGCATTTCAAAAAGTTTTTCTTGAAATCGCATGAAGA
Organism: Epinotia bilunana; assembly: GCA_947049275.1. NCBI lineage: Eukaryota > Metazoa > Arthropoda > Insecta > Lepidoptera > Tortricidae > Epinotia > Epinotia bilunana. Next base: position 1,228,547 of record OX346271.1, read on the forward strand.
TTTACGCGCGATTTGTCTAATCTTATGTCGAATAGGATTTAGGTGTGTTTTGTTTACTTACTGGCGTGTCCGTTCCCATACTCGTCTCCTAGCCTGCGTGACGCGTCGCCGCACGCGTTGCCTATCTATAAACTCGGCCTCTCAACTCTCAAGTATATTTCCGTTCATATTTTATCTTTTCTATAACGCAAACAACTGAAGATTCAGGGCCGGTATATAACGCGCTGCCTGCGGTGATTTGTCACTCCCTCTGTGGAAGCTAACAGTTTATACAGTTTAAATATGTCCGCTAAATTCCTCATTCTTATTACCGTCGTGAATGTGGTGAGTATTATCTGATATTTGCATCAACGGTTCTGTTTTTTTTTATGTGACTTAGTCCTTTTTTCCTCCCATAGGTAATTTAAAATGTGTTCCCGTTAGCAACTAGGCTAGTACGCTGTTTTTATGTCGGACATAAAACATTCATCCCATTCTGGCAAATATGCGAGTGCAAGAGGGACGAATGCTTTACGTCGGACATAAAACCTTGTGTGCTAGGGGGCAGATCTACGTATCTATGTTTTGTGCTCTTATGTTTGTGTAGATCCAACTGGTGTCCGGCGGCACACACACACACACACACACACACACACACACACACACACACACACACACACACACACACACACACACACACACACACACACACACACACACACACACACACACACACACACACACACACACACACACACACACACACACACACACACACACACACACACACACACACACACACACACACACACACACACACACACACACACACACACACACACACACACACACACACACACACACACACACACACACACACACACACACACACACACACACACACACACACACACACACACACACACACACAGGAGAACAAAGATATACTGGTTCTGGTAGGTCTTAAGGGGCTCCCATACGCCAATGACCTTCGATCTGAATCCCTTAGTTTTCTAATGTTTTTGTAGCTTATTATATTAACAACAACGGCTTTAAGCAATATAGTAGGTATCCCATATTTACTTCAAAGTTCATTGTTTTCGAGATATTTGGCATCAAAGTTAAACAATTTTAGGCCACAAAACTGGTTTTCTGGCCATAACTTTTGTGTTAATGTATGAATTTCAGTTTTATGTAAAAAAATAAATATTCAGTAAAAAAAACACAAAAAAGAATAAAACCGAACCACTAAGTATACATACCATCAAGATCCACAGCGCAGGTTTCGTCATTCCACAGATAAAGCATCCACCACAGGTTTCGTCAGTGTTTGTGTTAATTGGTTTAAAATGAAAACCTTAGACCAGTTTTTAGAGACGTCACAGACGAACCCAAATATGTAGATTTCGTATATGTTAGATCTTTCACGTCAATAGAGATACGAAATAAGTGTTTTTTTGACAATGTTTAAAATCCGGTAGACGAAAATGGAGATAGAAGATTAAAGAACCGATAGCAGTTTGATTTATAATTCTATCTGAAGTGCAAAAGTAAGAGATACGATTCAAAACTTATCAAAAATCGATGAAAACCTCGGGTAGCCCCTTAACTATATTCAGATGTCACGGAGCGAGGTAAACTTAGTTTGTAAACGCGGTGTGCATGGCCAGGAGCGAAACGCCTCACTACACTTCCCCGAATTGGAATACAGTAGAACAAGTTGGAAACCACCTATAAAAGCTTTGCTCTTTAATATATGATGATGACGATTAGATCCAACTGCTATATTTTTCAGGCGGCAGCCATGGTGCGACGCGATGTGCCTGCATCGTTCGTAATGGAGTTCTATGACTCCAAGGAACAGTTGAACGATCAGCGCGAGACAACTGTCGTGAACGACAAGCAGGGAGTCCCGAGGGAGCCCCTGAGAACTGCCTCGACGGTGAACGACGTAAGGTCACCGGAAAGCCCTAGGATGCGTGTTGTTGCTTGAGGGACCTGCATGTTTAACCCCTTCACAAACGATGAGCGTTTAGCTCGACATGTGTAACTGCGTGTCTGTCTGTGGCATCGTAAATCCCCAACGAATGAACCATGAACTTTAAAGAAAGAACCAGGCTTTAAATTTTTAAACATCAATGAAATCGAGGACGTAGACCTAACCGTCTTCAGAACTGTATCCAAGATAACTACGCTTATGCTTAAAATTAACAACTGAGCGAAATACCCCAATTTGGCGAACATCAGTTTCCACGCTTGGCATCATTGAACTTTGCAAGAAACCCAACAGCAATAAGCAATCCAAAAACTTTTTCCGTGCTGCCATTGAGAATGTCAGATTTGGGTTACAATCTGATCGAGCACATTCATCCAGAGGTTTTTAAACCGCTAACTGATTTGAGGGCGCTATATTTAAATGACAACATGATAACCTCTGTATCTGAAACCATGTTTCAGATAAGATCGTTGAAAAAGTTGACTCTGGACGACAATTTGTTCGCCTATGTGCCGCCGGGCGCGTTTCGCGGGAGTCAACTTGTAGGTTTGCGTGTAGACCATAACAGATTGACGTATCTGCTGTATGTAACTTTACTTCTGAGCTCGTGAGCGGAGGCGACCGCTTGGAGAGCCTCCGTTTCAGCTGCAGCGCCTGGCAATGCGTTTGCTGGCAGAGGTGACGAGACTGGGTGGGCCGCAATATGATATAGGTTGGGATCCTCAGTTTGGTGGGACGAAGCCGGCTTGTGTGTTCAACGGTACTGCCCCGCGGTATCTAGCCAGTAACTCAAAGGGATTACATCGGTTAAGTACTGAATTCCCATGGCCACTCATAGACATCTCTTACCACTGGCTAAGAGATGTCTATTTTACAAGCTTTTATTTAACTTGCAATGTATGTAACTATGTTTATTCGGGTGGAATCTTGCAATCAATTGTCTTAATTTTGAAGTAGATATCTTCAATCGATTGAGTGAGTGAATTTTGGGTAGTAGTTTGGATGACAATTCAATATTATGATACCATAAGTATTCAGTACTTAACCGACATAATTCCGTTGAGTTTGGACTCGTTAGATCGTCTCAACGAATAGTTGATGACGGTAAACAGACAAGTACTATCGACAACACAGCTAACTGACCATCGGTGCACCTTAAGTGCATTGTAATAAGGTTCTATATAAACACAGTTGTTGTTTAGTAGTAGCGTTGTTGTTTGTACAGTTGGCAATATAATAAAAAATTGTACCAAAATGAAACTTTTTTTATAGTAGCTTCACAATAAACCAGAGATGACAGTAGTTGTTGGCGCTGGGAGCGTTTCGCGGAGGTACACTTATAGTGAAAATGCCCTTACATCCAGTATTTAACAGCTGTCATCCCATTACAATTATGACATCATAGGTCATCCCTGACGTTTATTGTACCGGGATGACGGCTGTCAAATACCGGCTGTAAAAAAAAACTAATTATAAGTGAGTGTATGTATATATGTCTAGGTATAGATTATCAAGTCCAATATGAACTTTGGGCTCTACATTGAATCCTTGGCGCAAACTGCGGCAAAAAACTTGGCATCCTTCTCTAAGGTGAGGCGGTACTTCACACCCAGGCAGCTTCTTCAGGTCCGGTCATGTAACGTATGGAAGACTGTTGCCACCTCTGGGATGGATCCGCTAAATATCAGCCAGCCGCCTTAGATTCGGTTGATGGGCGTGCCAGGAAGCTCATTGGTGACCTTGATTTAACTGAGGCTAAAATGCAACCTCACAACTCATATCTTTTAATAGTGTTTGCTGTCTACGACAATGACGAAAAAAACGCCTTAAAAACGCTGAATATTATTACTTGGGGGATCGTTTTTATCCGCTTTCTTAATTGTACACCTTGAACTGCTGGCGTCCAATTGTAATTCTTATACAGACTGCATTTCACGGAAATGTTTAATAAAAAAGCGGCCAAGTGCGTGTCGGACCATGCACAACGAAGGGATCCGTGCCTATTAAAAAGGTCGTAACGTTACTGGAATCTTATGGCACTTACATCCTTTTCTTTAAGGAAGGCAGTTTTTAGAAATATCTCGTAAACCTTGGAACCGATCTTGTTCAAAACAATTTTCGCTGAAAGAATTTAATAAGCCATAGGGCTTAAAATAATTGACATAGGTCCATTCTTTTTTTCATGTTTTTAAAATACACGGTTCAAAAATTAGAGGGGGGGGGGGACACAACTAGGGTTGCCACCCATACTTTAATATAAAGTATTGTACTCTATTTTAGCTGTGTGTACTTTATGTTTTACGAAACACATAAAGTACGTCAAAATACTTTATTTACGACCTTTATTCATGAATGATATTTTTTTAGACGAAACATGCAAATTTTAGAAATTTCATGTCTATATTGAACAGTAAAATACATTTGAGAATGTTCTTGAACGCAACCTTAATCTACGCTTCGTACTTGACAAGTCGACGCTTGACATTGACAGCTGTCAATAAAGTTTTTGTTGGCGGTTTAAGTTAAGTTGGCGCACGTTTATGTCAGTTCCCGCCACTTCAGCATTTACAGAAAGGGTGTTTTCCGTAATGAATGCGAAACGGCGGGATGATAGAAATAAAGCTTCATTAAGCTTATGAGAAATGAACTTCTAGTTTATTTAAATTTGTGCATACCATGCTTAGAAGCCATAAATATATTTCAAGCCGATAAGAAATTGTTGGCCAGTGCAAAATCAAACAAAAAATATGTATTTAAAAAAGTATAATAAAATACTTTATTTTTATGCTGTGTACTTTTTATTTTTATACCGTCAGACGAGATATACTTTACTTGGGGCGCAAAAAGGTGGCAACCCTAGACACAACACAACTTTGTGACTTTCGGGGCGATTATCTCAGACTCTATTCACTTAATCAAAAAAAATGCTAAGAAACCTTATATTTATTTTAAAAGGCCTATCGATTGATGTGCCCACGTGGGCTTGCAATGAAAAATTTTCAGTTTTATGTATGGAGTGCACCCCTAAAAAATATTTTTTTAGTAAGTTAATTACAAAACAAAATACACCTATCCTCAAAATTTTATTCAAATACACCTTATAGTTGTCGAATAAAATGCCTGTGACATACGGACGGACAGACAGACAGACAGACATGACGAATCCATAAGGGTTCCGTTTTTTGTCATTTGGCTACGGAACCCTAAAAACAACAACATTTTCATTTCGTCTTTTTCTGGCTCTCCCCCTCATCACAATGCTCAGCAATAAGGACAACAGGAGAAGGCAGGGGTTAACCCTACGCTGCGATTAAAACAGCAACTCAGTCTTAGCCTCTTTTATTGTGTTATACAAGGTGTGGCCTGTAATAGGACCAAAAAATTAAACGGTTGATTATTAGCCAATCAGCAATGAGTTCCAAGGGGTTTAACAAAAAAAAGAAAACAAGAAAAAAAACCTTATTTTTTGATGTAACAGCATGCCTAGCTTCCTTTACTTAACTGGAATACTATGTACAAATGTAAAAAAATACTCCAAAAATGTATGGAAAACAAAGACACTATTTCAATAATTTTTAAACAATGGGACCGAAATAGAATAACTGCGAATATTCTATGGAATAATCCTTGAAAATCTGCTCCTATTACAGGCCACAGCCGGTATATAGGTACTTACATAACTATCTTACACACCACTTACATTTAAGGTGCCCCATAGTTATGGAATTGTAGTACTTAGATTGATACGTCGAAAAATACGTTAATTGGGTGAATCACTTTCTTATCGTCACTAGTTGCCACGGTTACGTCTCCTGACCCCGTATCACGGTCGGTCTATCACACGATAAGTGACAGGATAGAGCGTCCGTCACTGGCTAACACCGTTCGACAGAACGAGACGACGCTCCTATCTTGTCATTTATCGCGCGATAAGGCCGACCATGATACGGGATCTGCACGTCTATCATGCGACGGCCGCGACATACTCTCGATTTTTCTCGCACTATATCTCTTGTTCTAAGTGTTCTAATAAGAGAGAGACGGATAGTGCGAGAAAAATCGAGCGAGCACGCGCGCCGTCGCGTGATAGCCGTGCTGGGTTACTTTTAAAAACTGCGATTGTACGGGTTAAAGCCCCCAGAATGTGGGGTTTTCTTGTCATTTTCGACCCATTCTTTTAAGAACCTTCTAAGCGTCTTAGATGTCCATGTTGTAACATTTTTCTAAGAAACTCTGTCATATTGTCTCTTGGCTAACGGGAGAGAATAAAATTGATTGACCCAATTACAAAGCGGCACCAGTAGTTGTTTGGAGAAAAGGCCTCGTTTAAGGAAACTGGACTTCCTGGACCAAATATATGGGTATGTACGTAATGAGTTCCCTAAGTGTCCAATATGGAGAGGTCTTGGAACAAGTATTCTTCAGCCTCGTCCGCGAAGATGGAGCGTACTCGCCTCCGCTCGGGTCTTTTGGCTAACCTGAGTGACAAGGGGATTCAGTCATCATTTGAAACAGAAACAAAAACTAAATAATAAGATTTTTCAAAAAACCCAACTGCTTTTCAGCCTAAACGCCTATGTCACGCGGACTGTTGGGCCGTACATTATTAGGCCAGTATCACCCTGAGAAAACTTGGTCCGCGGCAATAATTGGAAGCCACATTTGTCAGGGCTGATAATGCACGCTCCAATAATCTGAGTCCACAAAAAGCGGACGCGGATTATCGGGCCGTACATTATATGGCCGCGCATTATTGGCTCGCCTCGCTATTATGCGTAATGCGACGACACCCCATATAACACTATTCGCAGAATTTTATTATCACTTAAGATTCATTCATCGAAGTCCGTTTAATCGCTCATACACTTGCTCGAATTATCGTTCACGAAAAAATCTATTTATCGAATTTTATTTCATTATTTTATTTGTTCATCGACGTAATCGTTCATCGAATCGCTTTTACTATAATCTTGGTCTAACTTAAGTTTCAGTACCCAAAATTGTTATTACATAGAAAATCGTTTCACCTGTGTTACTATACCTCAGTACCTATTTCATAATACGTTTCAACAACAGACATTTTAACGGGAACATATATTCCGAAACATTTTATTCCGATTTTTAAGACTCCTAATTTCATAATTCCTAAGAAATAAAATTCCGATTACTAAAAAAACACTAAATTTATTTAACCGAATTCCATAATTCCAGAAATTCTCGACTTCTACATATTCAATTTTAAGGCAGAGCTCAGGTAGGTACGACGACGAGCGAAGCGAGGAGGAGTGTTAGGTAGAACTGCGACCCTACAGCGCGCGAGCCGAGCGAGCGAAGCGAGCGTGCCGCGGTAGCGGCCGGCGAAGCGCCAGAACCGATTTATTTTATAAAAATTCTCCACTCCACAAAAACTCCACTTTTCGACTTAAAAAACTGACAGCACATCGTTTGTTGAGCCATTTTTGAACTACAAATCGAACACGTAAATAGTAAGCAAACACCTCACACAGAATGTCAGTGATAAACAATAAAATATATTGGAGGCAATCGTGTTATTTACCGCACCTGACCGACCGCAATATTTTTTCCTAACTCGCTGCAATAACAAATGCATCGTTCGATGAAACGTTACTGCGATGAATCATGTTTTGATAAATGAATACAACGACGAACTAATTATTCTATGACAGGTAAATTCGATGAATAGTTAAGCTATGATTTGAGACAAATTCGAAACGATTTACAATGAATAGTTGATCGATTATTCGAAAAGCAATGAATTGATGATTATGTGAATAGACAAAAAAAAGTAATGACATTCGTGGAATAGTTTTCGGTGATATGAAATTCGATGGTAGGAATTTCGATAAAGTGATACTTATGAGGCCCATAGTAAGCGACCACGTTTCAGTGCCATATGTCATCACTGGCAACACACACTTGGTCAAAGACTCTCGTCTTGAGACACTGCGGAATATTGGACGAAAAGATGTGCCGTAGCTTCCCGAACGCTGCCCAGCCGAGTCGGATTCGACGATTGACCTCTTTCTCGAAGTTGGACCTACCTAACTGGATAGTCTGCCCTAGGTATACATAATCGTCTACAACTTCGAGCGTAGTGTCCGATTGTAATGGGAGTTGGTACTACATGGGCATTTGACATGATCTTCGTTTTATCCATGTTCATTTTTAGACCAACTCGCTCGGAAGCTTTACTGAGGTCAGCGAGCATCGTACTTAAGTCCTCCATGGTCTCAGCCAAGACTACTATATCGTCAGAAAACCGAAGGTGAGTGATGTACTCGCCGTTGATGTTGATGCCTAGCCTTCTCCAGTCCAGAGTTTCGTAAACGTCCTCCAGTGCAGCGGTGAACAGTTTTGGAGAAATAACATCTCCTTGCCTGACTCCCCGCTGCAGCGGAATTGGTTTCGAGTTTTGGTCCGGAGTCGAACTGACATAGTGGCGTTCTCGTACAAACACTTCAGCACTTCGATATAGCGATAGTCAACTTGGCACCGCTGGAGAGACTGTAGTACGGCCCAGGTTTCAATCGAATTGAAGGCTTTCTCGTAGTCCACGAACGCTAGGCAGAGGGGCAGGTTATACTGCTCGGTCTTCTGTATAACCTGACGGAGCGTGTGGATGTGGTCTACGGTACTAAAGCCTCTTCGGAAACCGGCTTGTTCGGGAGGCTGTAAGTCATCTAGCATCTAAACGGTTTGTAATGACCCTCGAAAACAGCTTATAGACATGGCTCAGAAGTGAGATGGGTCTGTAGTTCTTCAGCTGGGTCCCTTTTTGAAGAACAGCACCACCACCATGCCGTTCCATGCCTTTGGAGTTCTCCCTTCCAGTAAGACGGAATCGAAAAACTTCTGAAGGGCGGTAAGGACCGGTTTTCCACCCGCCTTCAGGAGTTCGGCTGTTATTCCGTCTTCACCGGGTGCCTTGTTGTTCTTAAGCTGTTTAAGAGCCATTACAATCTCGTACAGGCTGATGTCCGGGATGTCGTCGGTATAGTGCATATTATTAAAAGTATAAGGAAAAGGGAAAAAGAAGGGAAAATTATAGAAATACATAAATTATTTTATATAAATTTATTCATAATCAATGAGGTATATTAATGCATAGTGAATCTACAATACATCATAAATTACAGGCTAACTTATAAGCAAATATTTGGCTACTTTCAATTATAATTAGATGCAAAGTAGTTAGTAGATGCAAAAGTTTTAACCATATTATTAGTTCTACGTATAAATATTACTTGTATACTTACACTACTGACACTACAGTCTGAAAAGTAATGAAGAATCTAATCCCATTCAAATATGGATGAGAGAAAAGATTTAAGGTAATTTTTTCAAATCAATCTTTAAGTGTCTATACTAACAGTATACTTAATATAATTTACTTTAAAAACAAAAAAAATACCGACTTCAATTCAGTACTTCCTTATTTAAGAGTTCTCTCGATTTCTCGAGGACCCCGTCATCAGACCCTGACCAGGTGACCATGGGACCCCCTCGGAAGGATACCCTTTCAAACAAAAAAAAAAACATTTCCCAAATCGGTCCAGGATTTTTCGAGTAATCGAGAAACGTAAATAAAAAATAAAAGATTCCGACGAAGTAAAAACCTACTTTTTTGAAGTCGGTTAAAAATTATATTAATAGCTAATATCATGATTTTATAACCATTCCTTATACTTTTAATAATATGCATAATACAACCTCTGTCAAATGTATGATAGATAAATAATAGCACATAGGTAATAATTACAACTACTTGAAACCATTTAGTACATCTCATTAAGTCATTTCATTACACAATTTAATTAAGATTAAATAAATGTAATTGGGATGAAATAAATATAATTAAATAATATTCATAATGTAATAACAACAACAATAACAAGATATAGTTTGTTTCGAGATGTCAAAACTAAGTTAAGTTATACTCAAAATTACATACACATTACTAAGGTATAATTATTAAAGAACTACCTAGAATAAACTAACCATCATAACTACAGCAACTAACAATTTCATAAAAATTACACTCATATCAATGCGTCAAAGACGCGTTACTAAACTGAGCCTCTCATTATTGAAATAGGATTTGTCACTTTCTGACAAACTCAAATGTCAAATTGAAAGACAACCGAATTTTAATATCATACTAACAAAACAACTTGTCTCACCTGCTATTCAGAGAAAGTAGATTGTTGCTCTCAAATGAGGGATATGAATTTTCCCCATAAAAGGTGTGAAGAGCAGTACATGTGTCACTCGGTAGAAAAATTATTTCCGTCTTGAGTTTGAACCCCTCATTACGCTCAAGATTCTACTAAAGAACGATAAATATTCAATAAAGAATTGTATTGAAGAAGCGTTCGCTTCACTCAGTTATAGAACTCATATACCACCCTCTAAATATATAATTTTGCTCCCTTGAGACACAATCTACTATTGACGGACATCTCCAAACAATGCACATATTTTTGTCCGTGCCGTAAGGCTCTAAGGGCGGGTTGCACCAACTTATGATTGCAGTCCGACCAACGTTAAATATGGCGCCGGCCGCTGTCATCGCATAGAAACTTGTCAAACTTTCCATACATGAAGTTTCTACCGAACGCTGCTTACGGTTATGTACAGACGGTTTGGTGCGACTCACACTAGGACTAGGAATTAAGCTATATGTAATAGCTTTTATAGATGAGATGAGAGATGAAGGTAGATAAGCCAGTCCGCCTCTCGGATGGTATAATCACTAAATTCCAAGTACCTAAGCTTTTCCCACATACATCATTTGTCCATCCCACTCACAATCACGCCCGCTCACTCGCTCCATACCCACCACGCGTTTCATCTCTTTTAAACGTTTCAACTCCACCGATTCAAACGCGGTCTCACGTTTCACCTCATCAGATACGCGCCTGGCCTCTGCTGGTTTCAACTCTTTCCGTTCCACCCCTTTTACTGATTCAACCCCTTCTCGTTTCTCTGGTAGGGCGAAATCTGCTGATTTCGACTCTTTCACTCCTTTTGCCTTAGATTCAACCCCTAAGTCATGTTTCACGTCTGACAATCTGGACTTTTCCAATGGTTTAAACTCTTCTAAGCGCTTTAACTCTGACGCTTCTTTTGAACGCTCAGTTTCTGTTATGTGATTAAATTCTCTTTGGTCTTCTAGCTTCATTGTTTTACCCATTTTCATCTCACGCCCCATCTCTGCTACCCGTTTCATCTGCGCCACACGCAATTCTGTCAAACGTCTCTCTACATCTCGAGTCTCAGCCAGTCGCTCGCTTTTTGACATTTGTTGCATTCCTAATACCCGCTCTGATGAACTTTGTACTTTTACATTAAGTTCCCTTTGTATAGGTTGAATGTCTGTTGCTGCTTTAAAGTCAACCTCTAAATTCGCGTCTTCAACAGGTGTCATATCTGGGAAATCGTTATTTTTATCGACTGCCTTTGAATTTGTCCCACACTGTTGTACCTCTTGCTCTTTTGAGACAAGAACTAATTCTTCCAAAACTTTCATATCTTCTCTGCGTTTCTTTTCCACCATTCGCTGTAAGTCACCATTTTTCATTGGTATATGATCAAACTCTTCATTATCTACCATCGCTACTACACGTTGCAAATTTGACACACGAACTAATTCTTCTCTCTTTTTTATTCTTGCTTCACGATCTGATTTTGCCTTACGCTCCATTTCTGCCGCATGTTTTATATTTGCTTCTCGTTCTACCTCTGCTACTGTGTCTAGTTGTATTTCACTCTTTTGCTCTTTTATGTGTTTCACAATTTCCACTTTCTGTAGTCCTACATCCCTCTTCACCACTGGTTTCACCTCTGTCATTGGTTTTGCACCTTCCATAGATTTCGCATCTTCATCAATCACTGCTACTTGCTTTACTTCTACTGGGTTTACATCCCCACCATGTGTTTGTCCTACTTTCGGTTTCGGTATAATACCTAATTCTTCCAAAATGTTCATCTCTTGTCTACGTTTCAGTTCCGCCGCTTTTTCTAAATCTGCCATTTGTTTCATTTCTGCGACTAGGTCGAGCTCTGTATTCCGTTGCATATTTAACACACGTTTTAATTCTTCCCTCTGTTTTCTTTTGGAGTCCTGATTTGCCTTATCCTCAATTATTGCCCCGCGCGTGATCTTTGCATTTCTTTCTGCCTCTGCTACCATATCTACTTTTGTATCACTTTCTATCAGTGACGGCTGTTCCACACTAGCCAGCGTTTCTACGTCTACACCCTTAAACCCTTCCTTAACCTCTGGCAACTGGGGCAGTTCTGTCATTTTCTCGACTCCTTTCACTAAACTCACATCTTTCTCTTTCAGCTCTGACACTGGCTTGATCCCTTTCATTGTATTTGAAGCTGCATCTATCGCAACAGGTGCTACTAGAATTTCCCCTTCCACTGTTATTACCCCTTTCCCAGTTTCCGTCTTTGTATCCTTTGGTATGACACCCAACTCTTCCAGTAGTTTCCATTCATCCCTACGATTTTTCTCTTTCACTCGCTCTAAATGTGCTGCTTGTGCCTCTACGGCCTGATCCGACTCAGAGGCTAGTACATTAGCCAATACACGTTGTAACCTTGCAACTCGTTCTAATTCTTCCTTTCGTTGTATCATCTTTTGACGTTTTTCTTCTGCCACACGCTCCTTCTCTGCATTTTCCATATCTGCCTTAAGGTCTATTTCTGTCAATCGTTTCATCTTCGCCACTCGTTCTAACTCAGCCAAGCGTTCTAATTCAGCCATGCGTTTGAATTTTGAACTACGTTTTGCTTCTGCTTCAAGTTCCAAATTCACCAAACGGTCTATCTCTAAAATGCGTTCTGATTTAGACATTCGCTCTAACCTTACTATTCCCTCGTATTCTGTAATTCGCTTCTTCTTTGTCAACACATCTGCCTCTACTACTGATTCTTGTTCTGCCAAGGGCTTCAACTTTGTCAGTTCCTTCACCTCCTCTATTTTCCTTATCTTTAACACAGGATTTGTCTCTGTCGCTACATCAGATTCTTTCAAAACTGCCATCTCTTCTCCATGTGTCATCTCTACTCGTTCCATCTCCACTTGTGTAATTTTAGCGACACTATCCAATTCTGGGGCACGCACCAAAGGCAGTATACGTTTCAACCTTGCCATACGATCCAATTCCTCCCTTCGTCGGATCTTTTCCTGTCGTTCTTTTTCTGCTAATCGCTCATTTACTGCCAACCTTTCTAACGCGGCTCGTTCAAAGTCTGCATTCAAATCGTTCTTTGCCTCTGGTTCAGAGTCTTCTATAACTCTTATATCTGCAGTAACTACCTTCTTTGTCTGTACTTTTTCCTTTGTCGTTAGGTTCTCTACTGCGGCTAGTGTCGCTTGCCGAGTCAGTGCCGATTTCACTGGTACATCCTCCAACTTTGCATTCAGATCAATCTTTGCATCTGGATCAGATACTATGTCTCTTATTTCTGCAGTGTCTCCCTTCTTCGTCTGTGGTTTTACCTTTGTCGTCGGATTCTCTGCTGCCGCTGATTTTACTGGTATTTTCTCCAGCTGCGCCACGTTTTCTTTCTTCTTGCTTCCTTCATTTTCAATATTTGACAAACCAGGCAACAAATCTTCTTTCCTATTCACACGCTCTTTCTCAATCGTTCCCAACACTTTCACACTATTCACACCTTCCATCCCATCTACCACGTTTACTCCTTCTATCTCACCTGTCACTTGCTCCCCTCCCTCCTTCTCCCCGCTCTCGTACCCTCACCTGTCCAACACGTAACGTTCGAAGCAATGTAGCAGCTCGAAGCAGACTTCAGCCAGAATGAGAGCGATGACCATCCATTCCAATCTTACATGGTGCCTGTCGGCTGCCCAGGAAGATAGGAGCTCCAGCAGTTCCACGCAGTGGGATAGACGCTCGTTCAATACCTGGGGAAAGTACACAGAGCTATTATGAGCGGTTACGGTTACACACGGCGATTTATTCAGCAATACAAACGCAAGGGAAGAAAGGGGGTAGTGATATTTTAACCCGACACCACACGGGCCACTAAGCCTACTAAGGGAGCAGGGTTGAAGTGTGTTGCGGGCGATGGGCTAGTAACCTATCACTGAAATATCACATTTTGTCGATCTTTTTTATACCCACATTTATGCTAAAAGTGGCGCTGGAACATAAGTTTCATGTGCTCTGCCTACCCCTTTTGGGAATAAAGGCGTGAATGTATGTATGTATGTATGTATGTATGTATGTATGTATGTATGTATGTATATGTAAAAACGCAATACAGTATCGATACAGGTGATTATGACCGTTGATCTATGTCTAGTCTAGTGTCGCGCTACAGTCGTGCGTTCATGAAACGCGCGTTTGTATTGCTGCAAAAAGCGTGTGTTACCGCTCTATAGGAAACCAATCATAGATGAGGCCATAAATCATTAAGTGGGAGCTCTCGTCCCTTCTGATCCCCAAAACAGTGTCGTAGAACTAGATCAGGGAACCTGACTAGTACAGTTAGCTTAGCCGGGCTAGTATGTAACCTCATCACTGGGTAGGGTAATCACTTCTTGTTTCTAATACTTACCCTGTGGCAAACAAAAAAGTATGGTGTCGCCTGATGGACGCTTGTAACTTTAGTAGTGGGTAGTCACGCCGGGTATCCGTTCATGTCGCAACTAACGTTTGGCAACCTGATTCATCAGGCATCACGCTGCTAGCCTCGCTAACGGATATAACGGTATAACTCGGTAAACGGAGTTAGTCCACGTCCGTTACCGCGGCTGACAGCGTCAGGTCGTTCAGGAATGTAGTTACCCTAGTCCTGCGCGGGATGGTGAAGTAGGCCACGGTGTTGGAGTAGAGGCGCTCGAGTCGCTCCTCCTCCCAGTACACGTCAGGCGTGTCCAGCAGGTCGGACTCCACGTTGATGCGGTGCCGCAGGGAGAACAGCTCGCCTAGCTTGCGGACCACCTGGAAAAAAATAAAAATACGGTAAAGTTTACAGTGATCGAATGTGCCTAAATCGTAGATAGAGGAATGCAGGAGTTCTAGGAAATCCCCGAAAGGGATAGAGGTAAATTAACCTGACTAAATTAAGATGTATCCGTGTCCTTTACACTTCAATCGTGTTATACAGGATATCCTAAAAGTCAACGTGAAGCCGCAAACGGGTGATAGGCGGCCAAGCTTTGGTAGGAGAATCGCCAACCTAGCACCTATCGACCTGACCTAGAAAACGGACCAACGTCAACTGCGAGGCCACGAGGCAACGCATCAGCAAAACTTGGCCCGCGTTTACTTTATTGGGACAGTGTAAAAATCAATCACTTTATGTTCATCACTCGAGCTATCGTCGGTAGGATATACCATATACTAAGTATTATGGGTAGGTACAGTACAGTACAAAGTGGACTGATGACCTGGTAAAGGTCGCGGGAGTCCGCTAGATGCGGGTGGCGCAGGACTGGTAATTGTAATTAGTATTGGTACTCTTTGGGGGAGGCCTTTGTCCAGCAGTGGGCGCCTTTCGGCTGATATGATGATGATTGTATTATAGTACCTCCTTCTTCTCTAGATTGGTAGTGCCGTCTCGCTCCATGATCTGTGTGTGCGCGCGCGAGGCGGCCGCCAGCGCCTCCAGGCGCGCCTCCCACGCGCCCAGCCGCGCCGACTGCGCCATGGCGTGGCTGATGATACAATCAAATAAATAAATATTCCAAAATGTTTGGACCAAGCTGCCAGCTACCAATAGGGTCATCAATGAATGTGACATGGCGAGACTATACCGCCAAAGACATTAATCCCTAGCGTTTGACAACAGTCGAGGGCCAAAGAATAATCTGCATGGGTTTCTGGCAGGGAAGCTATTGTACGAGGGTTGCTACTTATGTATCCGGAATCCAGGATTCCAACTTTCTTAAACACAATTTTTGACCTCCATGGTAAAATTTGAACTTTCTTTTAATACTGGCCGCTATATATTTTTTTCTTGAGTACGCTAGTCTTTTGTTTTTGGCGGGTTTAAAATGTTATCTCGTTGCAAGAATGGAACTTACTCGTGAAAATATTCGTGCTATGATTTATTACGATTTTCGGCGTGGCTTAACGCAACAACAATGCATAGATCAATTAACTTTGACTTTTGGTGATGAAGCTCCATCAAAAACTACTGTGTATCACTGGTTTAGTGAGTTCAATCGTGGACGTAGTATGCTTACGGACGAAGTTAAGGAAGGTCGCCCGAAATTGGCCGTTGTACCACAAAATATTGAAGCAGTGCGGAAACTTATAATGCATGACCGTCATGTTACGTATCGCGAGATAGAGGCAATTCTGGGGATATCTATGACGAGCATTAATAAGATATTACATGAACATTTAGCTGTAAAAAAAAATTGTTCGCGTTGGATACCGCACAATTTAACTAAGGATCAAAAAGAGGCTCGCGTCGAATGGTGCAAAAAAATTTTGAAAAGATATAACCGTGGTGACTCAAAAGCTGTTTATGATATCTATGTAGGTGACGAATCTTGGATATATGCGTATGATCCCGAAACTAAACAGCAATCAACAGTGTGGGTGTTTTAAAATAAGCCGAACCCTACGAAAGTTACTCGTGCAAAAAAGCACCTTGAAGCAAATGGTCGCCTGCTTTTTTGGTATGAATGGCCATGTGGCTACAGTGCCACTAGAAAATCGTAAAACGGTTAATTCGGAGTGGACGACCATTTGTTTGCCAGAAGTGTTTGAAGAAATACGTAAAGACAACCAGCGACGCAGAATCATTCTTCACCATGACAACGCCAGCTGTCATACATCACGCGAAACAACTCGATTTTTGGAAGGTCAAAATATAGAATTAACGGGTCACCCACCGTACAGCCCTGATTTGGCACCCAAAGATTTTTATTTATTTCCAAATGTATAGAATAAATTACGTGGTCAACGATTTTCGACCCGTGAAGATGCGGTCGACGCGTTCAAACAACACGTTTTGGAGATACCTCAATCAGTGGCAAAAGTGCTTTAAAAATTGGTTTACACGTATGCAAAAGTGCATCGATCATCACGGAGAATATTTTGAAAAACAATAAAACTATATTTAGTAATGTACGTTTGATATTTTTTTCTATTCCGGATACATAAGTAGCAGCCCTCGTATCTACTGCGATACAGAAAGCAAAATGCATATACTCGTTTCTGTTACTCGATCTCACCTAGAAGCCACATCACACCTTACTTAAACCCACGCAGACATTTACATCTCGCGTGCCTTTTATTTGATGTGATGAAATACAAAAGACCAGAATATTTGTACTCGAGGATAAGAATTTCATCTTTTCACAAAAGGCATGGCACCAGGTCGACACGTCGATGTCTCCTGGAAGTGCACCCACACAGGACAGCTGCTTTTAAAGGTAGTTTCCGTTATCTTGCAACCAAATGCTGGAATAAAATTCCTCCACCAATTAGATGCTTACCATCGAAACTTTCATTTAAATCGCACTTTAAGAAGATGCTCATAGAGAAGCAAGTGGTAGGAGTTCCGCACGGCTATTTGGTTGCAGATTTCGTTTTGTGACTGTGCACTCAAAACGACGTTGACTCTCCCTTCTTCCTTTTTTCCATCTTTACACCGATCGGTATACATTATTTATTTTATTTTCTTCTTTTTATCGTACCACTTTTTTGTTGTCTTTGAGTTATATAAGTAAAATTACTATTTGTTTATGTATGTTTGTCCTTCCATATATATTTTCTACTCATATATTTTTCTGGGTTCCAACAGAATACTAGTGTTTTTGTTCAATTGCGAGCAAAGCTTTGCACTGAGTTGGAGCCTTTTTGTCTTGCTGCAATGCACACAGTTTATTTCTGTGCATTAAAACTGATTGTTTTATGTTATTTTAATGTTCTTTTAAGTTTTGTGTTTTCGGTTTTTTTTTTCTCCCATTGTAATGTGTATGTATTTTAGCAAAACAAATAAATGATTTGTCTATCTATCTATCTATCTAAATGGGAAAACCACCTTAATAATATCCCTCAATAAAGAAGTATTCATATTCATATTCATTTATTGCGATCATGTTCATTGTCCATACAGTAGATCTTAAGTTAGTTTATACAGTAGGTAGGGTAGTATAGATAGATATTAAACTTTATTTATACCCACAATAAACATGGCATAGACATGAACAGAAGAACATGCAACTATATATAGCGGCCCCCTCACTGCAATGTTTCGAAACGACACTAAAGGCTTGGCTTCTCGAGCGCACATTGTATAGTTTTGACGAATTTTTAAATTAAAGTTAGTATAACTTCCAATGGAGTTTTTATGATGGACTGAATTTATCAATTACTAACCAATTGGTTTCACTTAATATATATATTGTAATAAATTGACATGATAATTGACAATATTAATGATATTATCAATAAATGAATATGAATATGAATAATATGAATATAAGTGTAGTATAATGTCAGCCAATAAAGAACTGCGGTCTACTCCACCAGCAAGAGTGAAGCCCTTAAATTATGATGACTAAAATAATAATTCTAAAGGACAATAAATCTACATATATTTATATGTTTGTCTTACCTAAATGTATACTTTTCTAAAGAGTTATCCCTATCAGGAGCCATGACGAAGTGGTCTTCTTGTAAGTTGCACTTCTTTCTGGAAATAAAAACAATTTGTTTAGATTGATCTCAATAATTTATGTGAAAATGGATACTAATCCTTACTGATACGTACCTAATAGTTGTTATTATTTGTTTATTTAACTTTATTGCACAAAACAAATGAGCACAAAAGGAGAACTTAATGCCTCGAGGCATTCTCTGCCAGTCAACACAACAGTCTACAGTGAGTGCAAGAAACAGAATAACAAAACCAAAATCCTTAAATACAAGAATTAATATTTAACAATAACCATATAGCTGTACAAATACCAAAGTTGTAATATTTGAATGATCTTTTTCTAAGAAATATGCAAGTCCAGAGCCCATTTTAAATACACGCCATATGATGAAATCTATTTACTTATACACAAATTCAATGACACACATATTACATGTATGTTTATCAGATATGTAGTCAACTTACGCATTAGGCTGGTACACATATGTCATAACTTCCCTCTCTCTTTCGACGACTTCTGGTGGGTAGCTCTCCACTTCATACCTGAAACATCATCAAAAATATTACATCAGCTTTGATCATCACATCTTACTTTCATTCATTTTCAATACATTGTTTGTAGACAATATAATCCATTATACATTAGTTCTGCAAGGCTACAATAGGTCGTAAATTACATTAGAATGTTTTATCACAAGTCTATATGTAAAAGCAACACCAGTTTTAACATACTATCTGCCCGCGCGGCTCCGCCTGCGTATTGCGAAGAACGCAGGCAGCGCCGGAGGATAAAATATAGCCTATGTCCATCCTACTGATATAAATACGAAGTCGCGGGCGGAAGCTAGTTCCATATATACCAGTGGAAGATTGTTTTGAAATTATGTATACTGGAGATTACCCCTCACAAGAAAAAGTAAACTATTAGGATTCCTAGTTGACTATTGGAACCTTAAAAAGACTGCATATTGGCCAAATCCAAGAAATAAGAATGAATGGCCTTTAACATAATATATCAACATCAACACAAACCTCCTAATAAAATCCAGTACATTGCTGGCTTCCAGCTGAGTACAGTTCCAGAACACAACTGCTCCCTCACGGAAGAAGATAATCTCCCTCGGTTCAGTGCCCACACTGTACACCGCATTGGCTATCACTACGTCACCTATCTCTTGGGCTTTTAATCTGAAATAAAAAGGGACAATGCATCAACATTATTGATAAGTTTAGTAGCTGGGATACCAAGCTTTGCTCAGCATTGTGGGTGACAACTTGACAATAAAGAAAATTGATGATTTTGTTTTTTTAAGAACCTGTTTGTCCGCTTATAAATAATTACACAAACATTACATTATTAATAGTGTAGTGTAGGATTAACATTAAAGTTTGCAAACCAACTGACATGAAGTTTTCATTTGTAATATGGACAAGAATAACCATCACTGCATGATTTAAAGCTAACAGATATACATCTTGACTTGTAACATTTTGATTTTGTCATTTGGTCCATGATAAATTGACAATGTGATTTTATTTATGCCTTTATTATATAAACTGAATGTTACATTTCAAGATAAAATATACTAATAATGTGTTCATTACTACTTTTTACCAATTATTGCCTATAGTTTCTAATAGGTTTTTTCTTACACGGTTACAAACTGACAAAATAACTTGAGATTGTAAATGGTTTTAAACAATGGGCCTGAACAGTCATTTATACATTATATATATTGTGATGGGCATTAAATAACAGTTGTAAATTAAATGGAAATTACTTAACATAAGATATATAGATAACATTGTAAATAATAGTCGTAATAATTTAGGTGAAATATTAAATACCATATACAATTAAAACCAACATCAAATATGATGATGAAATATGCACGAAATTTACGAAATAATATAAAAAATCACTTACGTTCCTGGTTCATACAGTTTCTGCTCAAGCAGGGCTTCCTTCAGGCCCTTCAAGTCGTAGGAATTGGCGGTGGCGTACGCCAGAGCCAAGTAATGCCCCTCTTTCTTACTAACGTCCTCTAGGATCGCCTTCTTGTATACTGTCTTCTTTTTAACCGGACTGGCTGCTTCTAACGCTACCACTGGCTGGATGGTATCCGAACTGTAGCTTCTTACTCCTAGTTGACTAGAGAGGGAACATAAACCGCTTTTATAAAGGGAAATGTGGTGTTGGTGTTTCGCCGATGCTACTTCCGCTAGTGTTTTGATGGCGAAGTTCTTACTAAATGCACTCCGTGTCGGTATTAATACAATTCTTGACAAAAACACAGACATACTGATGTGTATTTCACATTTACGGGTGATGCAGCGTGAATATTTAATCGATTTCAGATATTATTACATAAAATTGTAGGGTTATCTTCGTATTTTGAAGTTTATGAACTCGGTGACATTTCTATTGGTGTTGCCAGTTACTTATGTAACTAAAGATAGCCCATTCATGATACGACCGAAAAGTCATCGCCTTGTTTGGCTACCGCGACTATCAGTAATTTTATTTATATTTCGCGGCAGTTAGCTTGCAAAAATAACCCCGGAAAAAAACTGTATTTTAGGTTAAAAATATATTTATTATTTTCCATGATTTACTAAACTAACAACTTGGCAAGACATCAGTCTATTAACACGTTTCCATCTTCAGCAGTAAACAATATTCGTAATTTCCTAGCAAACTCCGGACCGACTCGACGACTTTTTGATCCAGGGACTCCTGTTCTTGAAACACCTATATCGGCCAACTCATTTACTCCATTCGGCAACTGTAGCGCCTGTGACCAGGAAAAAAACCAAATCTACCATTTCTACTACTGATATAAATAATAGCAACACTATTAAATTTTTTTAATTCACATTAAGACAGTGGACCAAGAATTAGTCCAGTCAATGAACTGACAACTTGTATGGAAAAAATGTCAATTTTGGAAATAATTTATAATAGCTTCTTTTTGATGTGTAACGGATATATTATCAATTAAATAGTTACCCAGCGACAAAATCCGACAAAATTTCAGACATCAAAAAAATGATAAATTAACTAGCTTCTAAAAAGTCAGAATAAATATTAATAAACATGTTTGTCTTTATTTTGGTTCATTTACATTTGCTCTATAATATTCAATATAAATCGTACAAAAAAACACAATGCATGCTTCATTTAAAGCTACATAATTACTTCCGGGTGGAAAGTTTGCCGGATTCTTGAATAAATCATCTTGGAATAAAATTTTAAAATGAAATCAACAAAAAAAACGCTATTATAAATTAATGTTTTTCAAAACCGTATTTTGCCTGGAGTAAATAGTTTGAAGCTATGATGCCAAACAGCCAAAAATATATTGTACCTGATAAAGGGCAAGAGGTGATTTGTACTGTCCGCACACGGACCTAGAAATTTCTAAACTAGAACTGGGCAGAACGGCGATCATCTGCTGCCATAATCTACTTGTCCCATTGCCTGTAACAAACAATAAAATTGACATAGGTATTATATCTCATATACGGAGTGTAAGTGACATGGTAAAAAACTGAAATCTACAGTACCTATGTTCAGAACTTACCATCCTTGTCGACACGAACACACTTCTTGCTATCCCCCCTCATGTAGAACTCGGCTTGTTCGTCGAAACTTCGCTTCATTTTTCTGAACAACACCACATAAAATATTATAAAAAGAGATTTCAGAAACTAATCACGTCGCGGAGGCAAAATACAATCTTTCATAGATAAAAGTGAGAAAACGAATATCAGGGTAAAGGGTATAATACAATACAATGCAAATACTTTCAATTGTACACCTCAATTTATGAGAATAAAAACAGAACACCAACAACTTACAAGTAGAGGTGAACAACAGGCGGTATTATCGCTAAAGAACGATCTCTATCAACATGTCAGCATCCCAGCAAATTAAAATACATGTGATCGTAACATAGCTTACCAACTGTAAGGATTTTACTTACCCAAGTATTCAAGCGGTAGAGTATCAGTATCCTACTAATATTATAAATGCGAAAGTTTGGATGTTTGGATGTTTAGATGTTTGTTACTCAATCACGCCTTAACCGATTTCGATGAAATTTTGCACGAAGATAGTTTATAGCCTGGATTAAAATATAGGATAGTTTTATCCCGGGCCCACGTAGACGAAGTCGCGGGCGGAAGCTAGTACTTAATAAAAAAACACCGTGTTACACCTTTAATATGCAGGCTGAAATTAAATTCGTGATACAAAATAGCAAAATTTGAATCTATCCATTATTCTGAGCAACTTTTACTATAAGACCAACTTTGTGACCAACCCAAAAAACCTGTTCTTACGTTTTCGTCAGTCTAAAATGAGTTAAAAAGTTAATGAAATAGTTGTTCATAACACAAAGTTGGTCTTATAGTAAAAGTTACATTTGTGTGTTACATTAGTACACAATGTGTTACAAAGTGAAAAACACATGTGTGTTACAAAGTTACATTTACAGTGTTACGATATATTTGGCTACTCCGGCTGCTACTGACTGTACGATGCTGACTGTACATACTCATATTAGTACCTACTTGTGTGGCTCCTCAGCTATGGCCTTGGTGAACTGAACGACGAGCAGCGCCAGGTCGTTGGCCGCGTCCAGCAGCACCGCGTCGCACCCGGCCGACACCAGCAGGTCTGCAAGGGGGCTATGTTATATAATAATAATAATATAAGCCTTTTATTCAGTCAATTTTACAGATTAAGAGTTTAAATATTATTGTACACAACTTATCGAAATACATAACTTAACTTAACATATATTGCTGTTTCAGACAACATCGGTTTTACTCCAGGATAAATACGGTTTTGAAAAACATTAATTTATAATAGTTTTTTTTGTTGATTTCATTTTAAAATATTATTCTAAGATGCTTTATTCAAGAATCCGACAAACTCTTCATCCGGAAGTCATTATGTAGATTTAAATGAAGCATGCATTGTCTTTTTTTGTATGATTTATCTTGAATATTATAGAGCAAATGTAAATGAACCAAAATAAAGACAAAAATATTTATCTATATTTTTTCTGGTTTTTCAGAAGCTAGCTAATTTATATTTTTTTTTATGTTTGAAACGTTATCGGATTCTGTCGCTGGGTAACTATTTAATTGATAATATATCCGTTACACATAAAAAATAACCTATTATAAATTATTTCCGAAATTGACATTGTTTCCATACAAGTTGTCAGTTTATTGACTGAACTATTTGGTCTGTATGCCGTTTGGCAAAGGCCTCTTCCATCCCTTTCCATTTTTCCCTGTTTCTCGCCAGTCTGGTCCAATGTCTCCCTGCGAATTTTACAATTTCATCTTCCCATCTCATTTTTGGTGGTCCTTGTTTTCTTTTTCTATCCTTCAGAAACCACCATACAATTCTCTTTGCCCCTGATCATGTGTCCTGTCCACCTCCATTTCAGTGTTTTAACTTTAATGTTTACATCCTCTACACATGTTTTAGATCTAATAGACTTGTTTCTGATTCTATTCCAAAGGGGCTATGTAGAAGAAGGGGCTAGCTAGAATAAATCATACTAATATCAAACCGCTATAAGACCCATTCTTATAGCGGTTTGATATTATGTTGTATGTACAGTTCATATGTACTGACAGCTATTCCAATCACAAACTCATCGCATTTGTTTAGTAAATAAATGCTAAAGAACAATCTTACAAAAATCGATCTAGCCTATATCGGTCTAGTCATAGTTACTAGATGGCGATATATTGAATATATTCAGAAACGAATAATGATGGCCATTACACGAATATTTGCCCTAAACTGGATTCGAACCCAGGGCAGCTTCGTAGGCAATCTCTACCCAGAAGCCTAGACCGGTCGTCAAAATATTTAATATTTATTTACTATTAGGGCCGCTTCGGACCGGAATGGCAGCGGCCGGCAGCGGCACGGCGAGCACTTTCAGTTACAAATAATTTTAAACTTTATCTACATACTAAAAAGTCCAGTACGCCAAGACGCGCGCAGCCGCGAGGCGGCTCGCGTCACCGCGCGGCGCCGCGCGACCTTTTCGAGCTTCTCAAGCGGTACTGGACTTTTTAGTATGTAGATAAAGTTTAAAATTATTTGACACTGAAAGTGCTCGCCGCGCCGCTGCCGGCCGCTGCTACTCCGGTCTGAAGCAGCCCTAAAAATTACCCGTCAAGGCCATCTCCAGCTCAATCTCAGTGATCAAATCGCGGCTGCTGTTCTGTGTCCTGCGGTTAGATGACCTGCAAAATAAGATACACTGTACCATATAACCACACATTTTAAGCCTGCATTTCCTTCCCTGGGACTCAAACTATCTCTATCGACAGACAGACAGACACTCTTTCGGATTTATATTAATATTATCGATATCTTATGAAGGAAATGATGTCCGCTGTGCTTGCTATGCTACACTTACTTGAAGTAGTCCCTGACTCCGTGCACCACGAGTGTGACGTCACAGGCCGCCAGCGCAGCCGCCTGTGCAATGTGCGGCGCCAGGTTGCGCGCGCGCACCAGGCTAGACACTTCTGTCATGCCGGACACGTACAGGGCTCGCTGGCATCGCTGTCTACCCGGAGACAGCTCCACCTATATAGACAAACAACACACAATTATTAGCCGTACCTCAAGAGGAAAAACGGAACCCTTATAGGTTCACTTTGTTGTTTGTCTGTCTGTCTGTCAAGACCAAAAGCATATACTCAGGTCTGCAGTCCCTTGAAGCTGCGAAAAAATCTATCAAGTTAACGTAAAAAAAACGGCCATTTGTGCCGCAAAAAACGTATATTTTCACACTCTCGGGTCTCAAGGGAATAAAAATTAATAGGTTACTTTCCGTTGACCTTGTTTTTAATACCATGACAGTGGTGAACTTGCATATGGCCTGCCTATTGTAAGCGTTGCCGAATATTTGAGGATTCGTTGTTACAGCTGGAGATCAATGTAGGTCCCTCACTGTCAAGTTCTCAACAGAGCGCTTGCTCGGGTGCTCAGGCGTCTTTAGTTGCTACCTCCTAACCTCTTAAAATAAATTAAGATTGGTGAAATTAGTGTTCTATTTTATTTTATGTTATATTAATTCTTAATTCTTACTTATTTTTATTAGGTTTTCTTTCGTTTTTTTTTATTTTAATTTTTGTTTCTTTTCTGCTGATATGTAAATGTAAAACATAAATTAATAATTCCTACTTATGATCTAGTTCGCATGCTTAAGCATATTGTTATGTATAATTTTAGTGTAGTTTTAGGATAGTCTTCGCTCGTTGTTACTTGTAATCATGCTGTGCATACATGTTTTGGATGGCATTTCTAACCAGAACCCCTGATGTATCATCTTGTACAATCTATGTAATGAATGTTGTCTGTTTTGTGTGACTAATAAATAAATAAATAAATACCAGAACCAGGGACACAACACCAAGCATACCTACAGAGCAAGTAGTGGTAGAATGACAGAAACCTAGTAAGCTGTAGTGTCATTTTATTATGGCTGGGGTCTTCTGTAAGGTGGAGATACTTCTCACGTTGGGCTAACTCAATAGGGGACACAAAATAAAATAATCAATAATGTTGTATTTTCTCGAAAATGGATTAAAACCGTAGTCAAATGGAGAAAAAAAGCGACGCAAGAGCATAAATAATCACAAAGTTATGTCCAAAGTTTTAAGAGAGGGTATGTTCTGTTCTGTCAATACGCATCTTCATATGAAGTCCCTGGTCATTTTTTGTATTAATAAACTGTACTTATTAAATAATAATAATGAAATTAAAAAGAAGTTCTGGGCGACCGAGCGCTGCTCGGGTGAAAATACGGATAAACCGATTTTTCCCCGATATGAGACCAAGCTAGATCGATTTTTCGGCCCCAAAACCGCTATATTCCATAATTCACTAAAATCGTTAGAGCAGTTGTGTAATATATAGGTTTATACCTATATACAAATATATATTTATATACAAATATTGTTTGTTAATAGTATAGGATGAGGGGTAACGGGGAGATAGCAACGGGGACTAACCTGGCCAGTCCTCGCTGTGAGGGCCTGTTTAATGACTCTAGTTGATATATACTTGCGACACTTGCGTTTATGCCCCTGCTCAGCAGTGGCTAATTAGGTATATAGCCTGATGGTGGTCTGACCTGGCCGTTCCTCGCAGTGAGCGCCTGCGGGACCCTGCGGCTCCACATGACGAGCGCCGGGTCACAGAGGTCCCGGGTGGCCTCCACTCTAGCGCCGGCCGCGGTCGCCTCGCGGGTCACGTCGGCACAGTACCACTGCTCGAGCAGCGACGGGTGCATTTCTATGTGCATGTACTGGAAGAAAGACAAACCTTACTAATTGTTTCCTATATGGCAAGAATACAAGAACGGAAAATCTAGAATATCACCAAAATGAGAATACTACGAACATTGATCATTTTAATATTTCCGAAAAGCCCTGAGTCTTGGACAATCAGATCAGCGGAACGCATGGGAATGTAGGCATTTGCATTATATGCTAATACAATAAAGAGAAAACTCCTGTGAGATTGTAGCTTTGTATGTATATCTGGAACTCCTCGGACTTTCTGGGTGGACATAGGATATATTTTATTCCGCGGGTTCGCCTGCGTTCATACGCGGGCGGCGCCGCGGGGGCAGTTTGTATATATTATAACAGAATACCTTCATGCATTCTCCGGGCTTGTACACCTTGCTGGCCTCAGCAGCCGCCGCCCTGGCCGCGCGCTCCGCCGCCAATTTCTGCTTCTTGGCCTGTGCGTCTGTCTTCTTCTTGCTTTTTGCTTTGGAGCTTTCTGGGTAAAGTGTGACGCAAATGTCGAAAAATTTTATGGCAATAGAATATGCTAAAATTGGAAAACTATGGGTGGTATACTAGTGGTCCTATGAAAGGTTTTCCTCTAAAACACTGAGGATTTTTCTAACTTATATAGCAACTTTGGATGGTGTTTTAAAAGATAGTTTATTAACTGATCAATTCAATTACAATAGCATAGCACAGTTCTGTTGCTATTGATCAAGGAATTCCTTTCTTTTGATCAAGGAATTCCTTTCTTTACACATATGGCCATGTTTTAAAAGTACTTTCTTCATATTTCATGCATCTAGAGTCTCCCCTCTATCCGTACATTCTTAATTGTGTGTTTGATAGATAGATAAATTATTGATATATTAGATAAATTATTATTGTTTGTTAGTCAGTCTATTGTTGGAGTTCTGTTACTACACAATCACAGAAGCGATATAGTCTTACCAACACTCCGCTTGCTTCCACCGGACTCTGATCCCCCATATCCTGAGCTTGAAGAGCTAGCCACAGTACCAGCGGAGCTTGAGGAGGCACTGCTAGAACTGCCGAGACCAGCTTCCGGCCCGCTGAGAATGATAGGAGGCAGCATGTCTTCATATGGGTCACTGTAGGGTGAACAGTCTGGAATTGTGGGTAAACATGTATCTAGGTTCTAAGGAACATTATAAGTATATTTATAAGTACCCATATACAAAAAAAGAAAAGAAAAGTGAAAAATCTATATTTGTCAGTCATTGTGTAGTCATGAAAGCGTAATCGTGGGGGGCAGTTTCTGCGCTACAAGGACGTTATAAAACGTCTTCTCAAAGCCTGCGATATACCAGCTTAGGGCTGGGAGGAGGTGGCGTCTATGAGATCGGAATGGCATAATAAAGTCAGAAAAGATGTAACTTCTTTAGAAGTACAGTCCGTCAAGAAAGAGTAGAAATTAAATAAAATGGAACTAAAAAAATACCATACTAATTTGTTGCCATTATGTCGAATAATGTGACAGTTACGTAGAAAGTGGCCCCTCATTTAATTTCTACTCTTTCTTGACGGACTGTAGCTCAACTTGAACACCTGGACCAAAAGCGCCATTTACGGAAGACTCTATTCAGAGTATCCTATACATATGCTTACAATGACCAGGGCCAGCACACAATGCGACCGAACATTTAAGACTAAGTTTGGCTTTGCAAGCCATATACATGCTCGTCAGAGAAAACTGAAAGGGTCGCCGTCATAGGATACAACAAGGAGGACTATATAAAAGAAACGGTTGGGACCTCCTAGTAAGTATGGATATAAACCTATTTTAGTTGAAATTTGTTTGTCCTTATCTGTTTCTTCAACTTTTGCTTGTAAGAAAGAGACAAAATATATATTTATCAGAGGTTTGTTAAGTTGTTTGTTTGTTTTTTTTTTTCTTCTTCTACTAGTAAGTAGTCCTGTTTTCAAGAATTTTAAAAGTGAGTTTAGATTATTTGTAACCTTACACGGCTCTGTTTCAGGTTCGACCTCCTCCCGTGTTAAGTCTACACAAGCTTCTTTCGCATTTTCTGCAAATTTCTTCACAAAATCGAATTCCTCTGAAAAAGGGCAAATGACAATATGGCTCACAAATAATGGAAAACTAGGCATAAATGTAATGTATTAGCCGTTCTTACCATCATTGTTATGATCACTGTCATCTGATAATACGTATACATCCATTTTTAAGACGATAAGTCCTTAAATTGACTTGAAAACAACATAACAAGTCACCTAAATAGCAGCCTCTAAATACAAACAGGGAGTACAGGGACTCATTTTCAGTGCAAATATGACAAAGTTATTTATGTATAATTGCAATCAAACCCATAGAAAACATCCCTAATTCATACGTTGTTAAATCCAGTTTTGAATAGCGCATTTTTGGAAGTTATCTATTTAGAAACTAAATAAATTTGAAAATGCAAATTGCAATGCAAGTTCAAAACGGCTCGAGTCAACTGTCAGAGTGACAGTCTTTTTTAGTGTTGTCAGGAATACATTTTTATTTACCCGAAACAATTTTACATTTCGTTTGATGTTTTAAATTCCGGAGTGCCCCCAAGTGGGCTACATCAACCATCTGGGGGGCTAGTACGCTAAGTTTTATGTCGGACATAAAGCATTCGTCCCATTCTGGCAAATATGCGAGTGCAAGAGGGACGAATGCTTTACGTCGGACATAAAACCTAGTGTGCTAGGGGGGCTGCCGCTTACGTACGACTCGGTCATAACTGCACTCCGGTGTTCCTCGCCAAGATCAGGGTGCGGGATAACTGTGTGAATGTGGGCTCGATGAAGGTTCGTTGGATCACATATTTTTCAACTGTCCTAGGTTTAGTTACTCAATGTACGACGTATTATTACCAAAGAAAATCCCACGTCCTATAAATTTCTACTCTCTTCTTTGTTCAATGGACTCTCCCATAACTGCTATTCTTTTGAAATATATTCAAGTACACAACATTAGACTTTAAAACATACTCCACTGTGCATGTAATTTCTTCTATTCGACATTTTAATATATTTCTAACCATATATGATACATTTTTCCACTATATCCGACATGTTGGCATGATTAACACTGTCATCCAATTTCCCGCTCTTTTTTCATAACGTTTGTAAATGTCATGTGATGGTCTGTGATGTCCATAATTTTTATTTGTTTTAGGTTTCCGGACTGATCCTTGCCCAAAAAAATCTAAATTTAACCGATCATTCTCCTCGTGCGTAAATATGTCAAAAAACTGATATTGGCAAATCCACCTTGCTAAAACAGCAAGGGGTAAAAGCCATACTAAATGGTGCACATGTGCGGCGTTTGCAATTTTTTTACTTAAGAGTCCGCAGTAAGGTGGGCCGAATTTCACCTACCCATACAAACGTAGTTACGCTCTAATTTTAAAACTACTACGTGTTAGATTGTGACGAAACTTTGCATATACAATGACATGAGGTATATCTATGTCTGTAATTATATGGTATGGTATATAAGGGTCTCTAGCTCCACTCAGAAGCTCATGAAGGAAAGGAGTGAAATGATTCTGCAGTCTTCAGCCGATGCGACTTTCTACCGGCGGCTCAATAAACGGATCTCCAAGTCCCTTACCCGCGATCTGCGCCAATTCAATACGAACCGTATCGAAGAGGCCATCGAGCGAAATAAGGGCTCAAAAGTATTCGCACGAGATCTGTCTATTGGGCAGAGCCAGCTCGCAAGGTTGAAAACTGAGGACGGGAGAGTCGTTTCTTCCAAACCTGAGCTTTTGAGTGAGATAGAGCGTTTCTACGGACAGCTATACACGTCAACTCACAAACCCGAAGTTGGTCCGGCAGAAGACCCTAGAGCTAGACTTACCCGACACTACACCGACGACATCCCGGACATCAGCCTGTACGAGATTAGAATGGCTCTGAAACAGCTTAAGAACAGCAAGGCACCCGGTGAAGACGGAATTACAGTCGAACTCCTGAAGGCGGGTGGAAAACCGATCCTTACGGCCCTTCAGAAGTTATTCAACACCGTTCTACTGGAAGGGAGAACGCCAAAGGCGTGGAACAGAGGTGAGGTGGTGCTGTTCTTCAAAAAGGGTGACAACACTCTGCTGAAGAACTACCGACCCATCTCACTTCTGAGCCATGTCTATAAGCTGTTTTCAAGGGTCATTACGAATCGTCTCGCACGCAGGCTTGATGACTTCCAGCCTCCCGAGCAAGCCGGTTTCCGAAGAGGTTTTAGTACCGTAGACCACATTCATATGCTCCGCCAGGTTATACAGAAGACTGAGGAGTATAACCTGCCTCTCTGCTTAGCGTTCTTGGACTACGAGAAAGCCTTCGATTCGATCAAAACCTGGGCTGTACTACAGTCTCTCCAACGGTGCCAAGTAGACTGCCGCTATATCGAAGTGCTGAAGTGTTTGTACGAGAACGCCACTATGTCCGTCCGACTCCAGGATGAGAGTTCGAAGCCTATTCCGCTGCAGCGGGGTGTCAGACAAGGGGATGTTATTTCCCAAAACTGTTCACCGCTGCACTGGAGGACGTGTTCAAGACTCTAGACTGGAGAAGGCTAGGCATCAACATCAACGGCGAGTACATCACTCACCTTCGGTTTGCTGACGATATAGTAGTCTTGGCCGAGACCATGGAGGACTTAAGCACGATGCTCGATGACCTCAGTAAAGCCTCCGAGCGAGTTGGTCTAAGGATGAACATGGATAAGACAAAGATCATGTCAAATACCCATGTAGTACCGACTCTCATTTCAATCGGACACTTTACCCTCGAAGTTGTAGACGATTATATATACCTAGGACAGACTGTTCAGTTAGGTAGGTCCAACTTTGAGAAAGAGATCAATCGTCGAATCCGACTCGGCTGGGCAGCATTTGGGAGGCTACGGCACATCTTTTCGTCCAATATTCCGCAGTGTCTCAAGACACTTTGAGCAGTCAGTCAAGCAGAGAGTCTTTGAGCAGTGTGTGTTGCCAGTGATGACGTATGGCACGGAAACGTGGTCGCTTACTATGGGCCTCATAAGAAGGCTCAAAGTCACCCAAAGGGCAATGGAGAGGGCTATGTTGGGAGTTTCTCTGCGCGATCGCATCAGAAATGAGGCTATCCGCAGCAGAACCAAGGTAACCGATATAGCCCTCCGAATCGCTAAACTTAAGTGGCAGTGGGCGGGGCACATTGCACGTAGAACCGATGGCCGTTGGGGCGGAAAGCTTCTCGAGTGGCGACCACGTACCGGAAGGCGCAGCGTGGGTAGGCCCCCCACAAGGTGGACTGATGACCTGGTAAAGGTCGCGGGAGTCCGCTGGATGCGGGTGGCGCAGGACCGGTCATTATGGCACTCTTTGGGGGAGGCCTATGTCCAGCAGTGGACGTCTTTCGGCTGATATGATGAATTATATGGTTCCATTTTATCAAACAAACGAAATACAGCAAAGACAAATTTTGTATGAAAAACTTAAATTCGCTGTATTTTTTTACTATGGTATCTGAAGCTACATAAACTAATTAAAGACCTGGATATACCTCATGTTATTGTACATGCAAAGTTTCGTTACAATCCAATACGTAGTTTTAAAATGAGAACGTAACTATGTTTGTATGGAGAATCAAGCTTACTGCGGACTCTTAAGTATCTTCTAAATGACGTAAGATTGCATAACGTACTATCGACAACACAGCTAGCTGACCATCCGTGCGCTTTATGTGCATTATAATAAGGTTCTATATAAATACAGGATGGTCAGTTAACTGTGTTGGGTTGGCGTTTGTACATGGATTATTTGGAATGACGTCTATACTTAGAGCATTCAACCAACAGGAGCGGCCATGTGTCATTTTCCATACATAAAAAGTCTGCCGATTTTTGCGGGGGAGGGGAACGTCAAATGTATACGTAACGTCAAAATAGCTACGTCAGATAAACGTCAGTCCATACAATGTGTATGACCACTGCACGGCTAGCACGCGACGGCGCGCGAGTTCTCTCGATTTTTCTCGCACTATCCGTCTCTTTCTTATTCTAGAACACTTAGAAGAAGATGTATAGAGCGATAAAAATCGAGAGTATGTCGCGGCCGTCGTGTGCTAGGCGTGCTGGTCATATATTTTCGGCAGAAGGGAACGCCTGTCAACGGCGGCTCCGGTTGGTTGAATGCTCTAAGCGTCTATATGTATTTGGAGCATCCTTCACCACTCATTTTGAATCGTAAAAAAAAATTAAAGCACATACAATGGTCTTTGAGGTCCGTAAATAAATTCACGGTTAATTATTAAAGTTGCGAAATATGATATAAAATATGTAGAGAAAAAAGTTGGTTTAAAAAAAAATGTTTTTTTGTTGACGAGCGAGCGAAGCCAACGAAGTCGCATTTCTCGACCGATTCTCATGAAATTTTGTAGGTCAAATGTCAAGGTTCAATATTTATAAAGAAATTTTGTCGTTTTTTTCCAAAATTTGTTTTTTTTTTGAGACAGGCTCGTTTTTCAACGATTTCTACAACGCACAGTGCCACTACGGTCATCTAGAGTGTGTCGTACGGAATAGGGTTGCAATGTGTTGTAGGCGATGGGCTAGAAACTTAAATTGCAATATTTGTAACATTTTTCTCCATTTCAAATCTGTACTAAATGTATGGAAGCTGGAAACATTGAAGTTTCGGAGAGATCCAGTTTATTCTGTAACCTATTATTGATACCCGTTCGATAGAGCTCGTGAAACACTTTCAGGATCAGTGACCAGTTTTTCGATATCTTGTATAGTTTAGATATAATCGAGAGAGATTACTTATCATTTCCACCCTTATATTGTATCTAGGTATATACAGGCGTGAGTTTATGTACCATAAGTTTAATTATATCCGTATGAACAATGGTCTTCTTAAACGATAAGTCCTATTCCTGCGTCTCACTTGACCCAAAACTGCGTCCAATACGTCCACGAACTTTCATGAAAAAAGAGCACCTTATGAAACCATAATAAAAAGGCTGATATGACAGAGCGACAAAGGCGCGTATTGATTTCCCATAAGCCGTCATATAAATCATGCCCAACTCCGCGCTTCGGTTTCAGAAATGGAACGCTTACGGGGAAGAATATTGACTGCAAATCTAAACTCAACTCTATTGTGTAAATCAAAAGACTTCAAATCACTGACGTGGTCGAGTAAAAGTTGTGAATAATGACAATGTTAACTTTTTAATTTCGTAGCGATACGAATTCGAAACAAGAGAGGGATAACTTTTGCGTGTAGGTACCTATCATGTTTTGTGTGTATTTGGAATTTAAAACATATATTCTCACTGCTTTTACGGCAATATAAAGCTTTTAAATGGGCGTTTTAATTTTTGAGTGTAAGTTTTACGTTTTTCTCAGTTTCCCCTTTTTCTGCATTAGAGCCATATGTCCAGGGCCTGATAGAGTTCTGACCGCCCTAGGCTATGAAATGTAAGTAAGTCTCAGCTCAGTGCCGCGCCCCCCGCCGCGTTTCAACATTTTTCTAGTTTGAGTTGTGTAGGATTGCTCCTTAATAATTAAAAAAAATAACGTTTTACTTGTAGTGTCGGTTTAGAATAGCACCACCCCCTCTCTTCCCGTGGGCTTCGTAAGAGTCGTAATAAGGGAACAGGGTTGAACTGTGTCGTGAGCGATGGGCTAGCAAGTAGCAAGCTATCACTGCGATATCACATTTTATTGATCTTTTATACCCACATTTTGTGCTAAAAGTGGCACTGGAACATATCTGCCTACCCCTTTTGGGAATGAAGGCGTGAATGTATGTATGTATGTAATAAAAGCAGGTAGCTACACATGATTCTAAGCAGATATTTTTTTCCAAATTCCGTGTTAAAAGTTAAACTAGCTTTAGTTTTTTATTGGGTTTCCTATGTTTAAGCGCATAATGCTGGCACGTGCGGGCTTGAATGTTTAATCAGTGCACATGCGTACATTGAGATGAGATACTTTCGTATCGTTACTCTAGCTATTCAAATAACATGATACTATTTAAATATCAACTTTGCTCTGTATTGATAGAGTCCAATTTCAAAAAACTTTAGAATGTGGAATAGGAGATATTCGTAGCTACGAGTAGTTGCTCTAATTTATGACCTGTCGCTAAACGGTTAGTCGTTGCGTTAGTGGAAGTAAATTCGAATCCACGAATAATATATTACTCGTGATATGGTGTACTTCAAAAGCTTTTAGCATTCAATGTAACACAACTCCACTATGCCGCACTACTTATTTGTGTTTGGATACAGATTTATATAAAAAAACCGACCAAGTGCAAGTCGGACTCGTGCACGAAGGGTTCCGTACCATTATCTATAAAAACAGCAAAAAAAAAACATTTGTTGTATGGGAGCCTCCCTTAAATATTTATTTTATTTTGTTTTTAGTATTTGTTGTTATATCAGCAACAGAAATACATTATTTGTGAAAATGTCAACTGTCTAGCTATCGCGGTTCTTGAGATACAGCTGACAGACAGACGGACGTACAGACAGACGGATAGACAGCGAAGTCTTAGTAATAGGGTCCCGTTTTTACCCTTTGGGTATGGAACCCTAAAAATGGTCCTTATCTGGAGATGAGAATCGATTTGCAAGCGTTCACTATACGTAGTATTTGCCATAGGTACCTATGGCAAATACTACGTATACAAACATTCACACTCACCCCCCCCCCCCCCCCTTTCTCCGGAATGTTAAAAATAATTCATACAAAATTTCGCCCCCCGTCTCCGCAATGTTAAAAATAATTTCTGGTATAAAAACCATCCTATGTCCTTCCCAGGATCTCCACCTATCTCCATATATATACCTCATCTCAATTCAGGAAAATTAAACACCAAACATATTGATTATGCATAAAATTACACTAATATTCAGGTTAATACAATATTTTAACATAGTCTGGTTTTCCCTCTGGGTCAGATTTCAATAGCTTTAGTTAAACTAGTGCCTACGCCAAATCTTGATACTTGGTGCCAAAGCCAAGAGAATTTAGGCCTCAGTCCCTTCGGTGGTTAAACTTCGTCTGTAGTTAAATAATATAAATAACTTGACTTCACTGAAGTTCAGCTCTCTTTTATAAATGAACGGCTAACTTTGTAACACTTGAACGTTAAAAATCTATTCGGCACGGCACGAGGCAAAGTCAGTCAAACAGTATTAACAAAGCCATTGAATTCTCCCTCCAGACATAATTCCATTGATTCCTTTCCTTTCTGTCAAATTCTGAAATTGAGCTACGTAATACCAACTTTTATGAGGTATGAAAGTGCTTTGTCAAAGAATAAGCAGGCATCATTGATTTCTAATAAGATGGAGAACCTCTGAGAGACTGTACTTTTCACATACCATATACATTTAAAGTAAGATTCGAAAGATCATGGGTTCTAGTAGAACAATAGGTAACACTGTCAAAATGTATACCTATACATAAATGCTATGTGCAAGTCGTAGATATGCGATAACGCTGGAGTGCAAGAAGTCACAAAACCTGCTCCAACAATATATTTTTATTTTTTATTTTATGCTACAAATTGTGAAGTTACTGCATTACTACTCTACAACTTCGTCTTAACATTTAGGTACCTAAAAATTAAACTAAATGCAGCCCGACCCTAGTTATCAAAGTTCTAAAATGCTGAAACCATCGAAAAATGTCCTCTATTTCATTCAGCAGTTCACAGCCATTCAGATTTCTAATTTATACATGGCCGCCATATTCCTGTATTGTTTGCACATGCACAGAACTCGTCCTCTCCATTCCAAATATTTACTCTATATCGGAGGGCGCCTGCCCTCCAGTCGCTCTTTGTCCTCCAAAGCGGAGGGTCGTTGCCCGCTCGAACGGCCATTTTTAAAAATAAAACTTTGCGTCACACATCCGTTCTAAACCATAAACTAAAACAAATCAACCGCGACACTTTTTAATTGTGTGCGTGCTTTTCAAGACGAATTGAGTGATAAATTAAGAAATAAATTGGTAATTTATATTTGTAGAGCGCTATTACATAATATTATTGTTTTTGACAAATAATTCAAGGTTTAGGTAGTAATAAATCAATTCAAATTCAACTCAAAGTCAAAACAATGTCGTTAATTTAAATGCATAACAACATCAATGCTTTAAGGAATTTGAAGATATCTAGAACTTATAAAATGGATTGGCGCGAGAAACTCTTCGGTAAAGTGTTGGTGAAGTGTTCTTCTGGACAAAATGGACTGTTCGAGAACATACCTACTTTAGAAGCTCTGAACGATTGTGTGGAAGAAGGTGATGGAGTTGTGTGTGGAATTTATTTCTCTTTTGCCAACATTAGTGATGAGAGTGACGATTTTGGTGTGCGTTTGGAAGAGGTGTACAAGAAAGTGTTTCCAAGACTGAAGGTTGTGGAAGTGGTTTTGTGGGCTCATGTGGGGACTCCGGAGGGTCCGGTGGAGAGGGAGGCTGGGTTTCGGAGGAGTTTGACCGGCAAACCATGGTTTGCTGTGCCCTTCCACGATGTTGACACTAAAGTGAGTATAAGTTTTGGACTTTACATGCATGGACTAGGAAACCAATCGCAACGGCCTGTAAATATATTCTTTGAGACACAATGGTACAGTGATATATGTAATCTCAAGATTTAATTTGTCTTATCAGCTCTGATAATGAAGATGGAGCCTCTAAGCTAGCTATTTACTACTTATTATTCAAGCCAAATTTAATATACAAGACTACATGCATGCCAAGCTGAA
This sequence comes from Epinotia bilunana, assembly GCA_947049275.1. Classification (NCBI taxonomy): domain Eukaryota; kingdom Metazoa; phylum Arthropoda; class Insecta; order Lepidoptera; family Tortricidae; genus Epinotia; species Epinotia bilunana. Next base: position 1,266,327 of record OX346271.1, read on the forward strand.
CTAAATGTTAGAAATATGTCAAAGCATAGTTGTCTAATAAATCGATTGTCAGACGATATCTGCTGGATAGCAAGCAAGTAGTGGTAAGTGGTGCACTAAAGACTCAGCACCGACACCAGGCGCAGGACCGAGCAGCTTGGAGAGTGATGGTGAAGAGCGCCCACGGCTGTCACGTCCCTCAGCCATGAGGATATGACAATGGATAGAGAGATACTCAGCAGTGGGTATAGACATAGTAGTCTGATTTTTCTCTAACAATAACAATGAACCCACACACACAGTGTAGATAGGTAAATTGTAGTTGTAAATTTTGCAAGAAAACACAAAGCAAAGTCTAGATAGCATGGGAAAGAGAAAGTCTAGGAACCTTACCTAGGCTTGACAGAGCAGGTAAAGCTTCATAAATGCAAAATAATTACACGTTGTCTTAATTACGAATTCACTCCATCGTACCTAGTCGCAATTCCTTATAGCTTTAATTAAAAGGACGTTAATCGTGTTGTGAAAAATTAATCCATTCTCCAAAATTTATCTAGTTCTCTAATTAGGAACCAATATAAAGTATTATAACATAGAAGTAGTTTATTTGTGACTAGCTGCCTGCGCGGGTTCGCCCGCGTGTAGCAAAGAACGCAGGCAAACCAGCGGAATAAAATATAGCATATGAGTCCTATAAACATACAGAACGTCTATTCTACACGCAGATGAAAGAATTTTTGGAATCTGATAAGCTGTTCCGGAGATTACAGAAACAGGTTGTTATACGTACAAACATTTAAACTTACAAAGCTACAATTATTAGTATACCTACTTATTTAGATACTTTTTTATGCAAAATAACCCTACTATAATATCAATAAGGCTGTCATTATCATTTCGATCCATAAAGAAACAACGCGAAACAGACAATATTTACAGAACGGGTGACACTTTTTTTTTAAAGGTAGCAACACTTTCAACTCAGCGGATAAAATCAGGCTAATTTTAGTCAGCTTGACATTCTGGAATAGCACTTGTTAAATCTGGCGTCTAAATTATGTCTAAAATTTAGACAATTTAGTTTAAGGCTACTTAAGCGATGTGCTCGTAGAAGCGGGTCCATTCTTTACTTTGCTTCTACCATACTTTCTTACTTAATGAAAACGAAATCTTGTACAGAATTTACAAACAAATAATTAGACTTCTCTATTGAATGTGGCTTAGATTATGACGCTTAATAACTAAATTTTATTCAGCAATAAACATATTACCACAAACATCTCATTCTAACCGCAAGCAATAAATCTTAATTAGAAACTCAAAGTAACTCAACAAATCATAAACCGTTTCTTGTTTTCCAAATTCAAATTTGTGACGTCAAATAAGTATAAAATTTTGACACTTCTGTCTATGGTAATACGTTCGAAAACGAATGCGGATATAAATTATTGTACAGTAATTACGTGAAAGCGTGGGGTTCAATGTTGCCACCTCTACCGTGTGTTACCCCATAATTACTTTCTTCCCCTCTCACCACAGTATATTTCACAATCAGTAAGCATTGTTACCAATATAAACGTTACAGTCGACTTTTAACCTCCGACGCAAAAAGAGGGGAGTTATAAGTTTGACATGTCTGTGTTTCTTTCTGTGGCATCGTAGCTCTTAAACCAATGGAATGGACCGATTTTAATGCATTTTTTGTCCGAAAGCTGAAGTGATTTTGATGGTTTAGGCTCAACGAAATCGGTTTAGTCGGTTTTGAGATATTGAACTTTGGAATGAAAATGTCGGGGTTTTCAACTTTTCTATGTTGCTAATTATGTATATTAATATAAACATTAATAACGGAGAACGTTTAAATCATCGTTCTTTCCCATGCACTTAGATAGAAGCATGTTATCGTTATCGTAGTATCAGCGTTGTTTTACCCCTTTTTTATACAACGACGGTGGCAAACAAGCGTACGGCCCGCCTGATGGTAAGCGGACACCGCAGCCTATAGACGCATGCAACTCCAAAGGAGTAGCATGGGCGTTGCCCACCCTTGATATGTTTGAGGATTCGCCGTGTTGACAGCTGAAGGAACATATTCCCTCGCTCTCAACACAACGCATCGTCGGGAGTACTATACATGTCTAAGCTACGGATAGGTACCTTATGACAAATGTTTCATTCGTACCAACCCATGGCCATAGCTAACATGCTATTCGGGATACTTAGTTAGACTTAAATACTAGGGACGCTAGCTAACATAGTAAGCATCGATAGTTTCGTTCAAGATGTTCACACTTACACCACTAGCTCCTCGCGCGGCACCGCCTGCGTATTACACAAAGCTCAAACAAAACCGCGAGATAAAATATAGACTATGTACACCCCAAGGATTATTCTATATACTTACAGGTGAAACCATTTTAGTTACGGATTTTTAAGAAGATTACACAAGTACGAGTAGTTACGGATACTCATACATACAAACTCACAAACTTTACCCCTTTCTAATATGAGTATAGAGTATAGTCAACGTACTGTTCGTTATCTGTAGACCGTCCTCCTAGCGACCCTAGGAGTCCCTTGCAGCCCTTGAGACAGGTGCACTGATGATACATTGATACGAAGGGAAGGGGTGAAAGTACTCAAACGAGTGTTTTCATGTAAAACCGGAGTGGCTCCAGATATGGGGAATTGCTTTGAGGCTTTAGTTACGCGCTTGGTAAAGGAAGGAGTACACCGTGTCCCCCGCAAGGGGTTCTTCGAATGATTTTAGAGTGGTAAAGCCGGAAGTTACAGTAGCCTAGCGGTTCAGACATGCGGCTGTCAAACGGCGGTCGTGCGTTCGAATCCAATGAGTTTTTCGGAACTTATGCATACGGAATATCCTTTGATATTTACCGTTAGGTTTTCGGTGAAGGGAAAACGTCGTGAGGAAACCTGCATACATCCACGAAAACATTCAAAGGTATATGTGAAGTCCCCAACCTGCGGGCTGGGCAAGCGTGGGGACTATTGCGCGTTCCCTGTCATCCAACCTGTGCCCAGCAGTGGGGCGGATATAGGCTGATTTATTATTATTTATTAAAGCCGGAGTGTTATCTTGCGCGTACTTGGAGGGGCCCTCAACTGGGGAAGTTACCTCACAGAAGACCGCAGCCGTAATAACACCACTATTTGGTCCGAAGGTATGTGGTGTTGTATTGCTGGTGGTGGGTAAGGTCGCCAGGGTTCCCGAGGTTGCGCGTGAATTCTCAAATCAATAAAGGGTCGGCAACGCGGTTGTGATTCATCGAGAGTCGCAAGCGTCCATAGACTATGGTGTCTTCTTACCAAGCAGGTCTTAATCTTGTTGGTATAAAAAAGGGTAAATGCGTATGCAACATTTGTAGTTGCAATAAATTTTCGTCGATTTTTATGAAGCACTAATACACAAACGTTTGTTTATTACGCACATGTACATTTACTCACCGGCAATAAATTTGGCCCAAATTAGAAAAATGCCGTTAATTATTTAAAACATTATTAAATTTATTCAATTTATAGTTTGAAATCACGTAAAGTTTTTGGGCCAAATTTTCTGCCGGTCAGTGTAGTTTATTTGTATTGTTAGTAGCCGAAAAAGCGTGGTCTTGAAATTATAATATTTTCATAGGTGTGACTAATTTACCCCAAAAGTAGGGTACCACTTGCTTCGTAAACTTGCTTCACTTTCCGATGTCTGTTTACTTTCGCGTTTAACTGATGGACCAATTTAGATAAAATCGTGATCCTAGAGGGGGGGGAGGGTGAAATATGGTGGAATTTTGTATGGGTATGCTATATGTATTGTACCCACCATATTGTGATTTTGTACACTCGATTGTCAATTGGCAATGCCAATAGCCTACTGCTAATACCAAAAATTATAAAATTGTTTAGTTTAGTCCTAGTTTTATTTATTATTTTTGGGGCTCTCACTGAAAACCAGCGTCACGGCCCCGTGACAACATGCTGAGTAAGGCTCCCGTTTAGCACTGTAATATAAGGTTACCTTTTTGATTGCATTTCTTTTTTCCGTGTTTTGTGTGCTAAATAAATAAATTCTTATTTTTATTCTTCTTATTCTAATACGAGCACCAAACAGGTATTTAAATGATAATCAGCATTAACGTAACATAACTCCAAAACCTTTTAATAAACTCCATTGTGCGAACATTGCATTCGGCCCACGCATTCAAATATCTCATTCCAAAACGGCATAACTCCATCTCAACACAATACCCACATAAGACATTTGTTTCAGCGCATATCATAACTACGCGAGTCTACAGGACGAAACTGTATGTAATTTTATAGAGACTTACGCTCTTTTGGATTGTGCTGAGCTATTTCGATTAAAATTTTATGCGACGGCATCAGGAATGTACTGTTGGTGGTTATAAATAGTTATTTATTATTTTATTGTTATACGGTGGTGTCAACCAAGACTCAAGAGTACCTACAATGGTAGTACCTACTTTCCTCGTGTTTATTATTATTACATACGAGTAAGTAGAGAGTAGAGTTGCTATAGCGATTGATAGTAAACCATCACATTATTTGGGACACGACTCAAACAAAATTTGCTCGTCCGAATTTCACCTTCCCATATAAACGTAGTTACGCTCTCATTTTAAAACTACGTGTTGGATTGTGACGAAACTTTGCATATACATTGACATGAGGTATATCTATGTCTGTAATTAGTTTATATGGTTTTTATTTCATGTCATTGTATATGCAAAGTTTCGTTACAATCCAACACGTAGTTTTAAAATGAGAGCGTAACTACGTTTGTATGGAGAATCGAACTTACTGCGGACACTTAAAGCCATTATCTCGCAAACGAATCACTGAGTTCGAAAATGGTTTTAAAAACCCATAATATTTTCTAGTAGTAAGGGCTACTAAGCTAAGCCGCAGACATGGCGAAACTGTAAGGAGTGTAAGGGTTCCTTGTTGACTGTGGAACCCAAAAAATTAGTCACGAGTCCTAACTAATTTTCATTAGGATCGGTTTTTTTTCACTACGTACAATATGCAGTACAACAGTTACAGTAATATCACCACCTTTTTACCTCGACGTTTCGTTTCGTTACTCTAGCCCGACCGTCAAAAGTAACATCAAACCAAAACAAACTCTAGTAAAAACTAAATAGACCTCTGGGTAGCCCCCAGACAATGTTTGTCCCCGATCTCAACATAATGTTATGACTGCAATGCATTCTACAGGAGCTCTAAACATGCATTCAACTGTAAACCGTATTCCTGAGATGCAAGGTATAAAACTTAGTAACACTGCGGGTACCGCATGCAGACTGCATTCTTGCCGTCCTATACCTACTTCTACAGATATGTGGTTCACAACCTGACTCGATCCACCTCACTATATACTTACCAGAGTTCATCTTGACCCCGATTAACTGCGTCAAACTGCGTGTAATTTCCTATGGGTCGCACCATAAAACATCAAAACACCTCGGTACAAGAAACATAGTTAAGAACCATCTAGACAGACAAGACTAATTTACTTTAAAAACAAAGTTTTAACCGACTTCAATTTAGTACTCCGCCAAGCCACGAGAACATTTCCACATTTCTTTTCCAATTTACCACATTAACTGATTTCCGAGAGCAAATGCGTTGGTTATTAGAGAAAAAAAACCCAATCGCTGTATGTGTGCCGATAATATTATTTTTTTAGTTCTAGTGACCGCCAGGGGCGGCGTATAGATTCTCCATACTAAGGTAAACGCAGCTTTTAACGACCCATCGAAAATCGGAAGGTATTACCGACCTATTATAGTTATCCGTTATTTTTACGTTTCCAGAACTATTATGGCTATAAGTAGGGAAAGCTGTACACGCGCTTGTTCCTTGAGAATCGTATACTTTAACGTTAGTGTGTGCCCACTGCTAGGGTGAAAGAGATAAAACACGTCAGTTTCTGCAGGGGAAGCGCGGACGCAGGTCACGCCATACTGGCTCTTGTTCCTCCAAGTAAGTACGTGACTTTTCTGCTAAAGACATTTATACGAATTTGTGAACCCTATACTTAATCGCGTATTATTAATTATATCCGTTTAAGTGTCAGCTTTTGGTTTCTTACCACATTTTATTGAAAATAAACCATTTTAACCGCTAAACTATAAATTAAAAAAGGACGGTGATAGCTTCGCCAGTTTTTGTTGTGGCTGCTATGAACGACCCCTGAGTCGGTAATGGTCGCAAAGTAATGTTTAGTTTTTCTCTCTTTTATGTTATTATATTGTATCATAACACAAGTTTCTTTTACCAGTTTGAAGCTAAATAATCAGTCTTTGTAAAAATCTATTAGCGACACATAAATTGTTGTCCAGTTTTCTTATTTTATCGTTGTCAATTTTACCAAAATTATGATAATTTAGGTATATCGATATTTTATAGTAACCTTCGTAAATGATTGTTTCTCGTTTAAAGCCGTATTATTTTGTTCATATTTTTTGTGATATTAATCACTAACAATCGATTTTGTAGTCAGAAGGTCAAATTAATAAAAATTGCCTACTTTTTATGAGTCGGTAATTAATTTTATGTTTGTCGTTACCTATTTTATTAACGACCCAAACCAAACCCGAGCAAAGGAGTCGGTAATAGCAACCATAAGAAGCTATTACCGATCGTACAGTCTCGATCGGTATTAGCTTCTTATGGTTGCTATTACCGACTTCTATGGGTCGGTAATGATTTATTATGGTTGCTATTATCGACGCAATTTATTATTTATTATCTTTATATTATTTAACGATCGGTAATAGCTGCATAAAATCGTTAATAGAAACATGGCCGTTATTTTGGGGCGGTAATAGCAACAAACGACTTCATCACTTCTTATTTGTTTTTTAATAAGATAATTCTTTAATTGGATGTATTTGACTCAGTAAATATAATCTTTATACTTAACACTAGCATATAAAAATAATTTACGCAGTCGCTAGCGACTAAGGTAAACGTGACTCACTGCAAACTCGTACTATAATGCTAATGTTCTATGGTGAGTATTCATCCTTATCCCTATCGTTTTATCCAGTTTTATCCTAGCATGGTCAGTGGAAGCAATTGCCTTGATGTGGGTTCTTCCTGTCACTCGTGACGTGTACAAATAGACGTGAGAAACGTATAAAACATAGTCGGGGATGTTAGACGTGAGAATGGGATAAAACATAAGCTGAAACTAGAGATCCCGGGTTCGAATCCTGGTAAGGGCATTTATTGGGTCACCCTACGAGACAGGCAAGCCTAATAGCCTAGTGTAGAGGTCACAGAAAAATGTATTTAAATAACTGTCATAAAAAATGTTACAGACACAGCTGTGACATTTTTTAGGTACCTACCTAATGATGGTTTGATAATCATGTAATAGCTCTGAGTATATATGTATCCTAAACATTTTTGTGTTTTTTGTATTCGTGTAATGAGCAGTTTGTTCCTGAAATAAAGACACATTCAATTGTAAGTTTTTGCAAATTTTTGAATGGGTAAAATTTGGCGTATTCGGCCCGGGTTCGGATTCGGCGAAATTACTTACTGACCTTTCTGTAAATGTGGCATTATTTAAAAGTTCTCTGTAGACAAATGTTGCTGATATATAGAACTTTAAAAGGATGCCACGGTAGATAATTGTCTGGTCCAAGCGCTACGAAAATAGCCTAACAGCCCACAAAAAACTGATTTATATTTATATATTGTAGACTTGATTGGTTGATTGGTTGACTGGTAGAGAATGCTTACGGCATTAAGTCCGCCTTTTGTACGATAAGTTGTTCTTTTGTGCCATAAAGATTAAATAAATAAATAAATAAATATATATATGTCGTAGGAGGTACAATACACGATACATTCGCTAGTTTTCCTGAGGCGTAAAACACCATTTTTATATCCATAATATTAGTTGAATACCAATAGCGTTGATAACGAAGCTAATCCACAGAGATACGTAAAACACTTCATGAAAGTAAAAATGATGGCGTATTTCCAAAACTTTTACATCCTTTGCTAATAAAAGTGCACCATATAGTTCTAGAACAATAAGCGTCTGCATGCCGGCTGCAGTATTGAGCATTGAGCGATAGCCGAGCATTGAGCTGAGCGTTGAGCGGTGATCATAGCGCTCATGAAAGCCATTGTGTGCCACACCCACCCATTATAGCCCGGATTCATTACAGTTTCACATCGAGACCAGTACTAATGGAGCCCTCCAACGTAAGTAGCCCGAATGACTGGAACTTTTCTAAAGCGGATTTTTACCTATTGTGTTGTGAAATTCGAGACGCCGAATGGGACCGTATCTTTGAGACCCAACAAACCGACGACGCCGTCGACATTTTCTATGATATACTTTACTGCATTTTTAAACGCTGTATTCCAAACAAAATACGGAGAAATTCGTACAGTCGTACCTACCCAGTCTTCTATACAAAATGCATAATTCGTGATATAGAAACGAAAGCCAAACTTCACCGGGAGTGGAAGCAGACTAATGATAGATCAGCGTATGAGGCCTACAGTGTAATGCGCGCCAAAATCAAAGATGAAATTAGTAAAGAATATGTCTGCTATTCGCAACGCATATCCCGACGATTAGCCGATAATCCAACTCAGTTTTGGTCGCACGTTAGCTCGCTACGCTGTAAAGGTGGGGTCGAACCAAAGGTCACGCTCGGGAATGTCGACTACTCTGGTGCTAGTGCCGCCGCAGCATTCGGAACGCATTTTGCTTCGGTTTTCTCAGCGGATCAACCGATTTTAGACCCGCATCTAGCTAGCGCTTGCCCACCAGCTGACGCTCGTCGTGTCGATATCAGACGATTTAGCGAGCGTGACATTCGGTCCGCAATTAGGAAACTTAAGCCAGGAGCATCACCCGGACCTGATGGAGTACCCGCGTTTGTGATCAAGGCTTGCGTTGATTACCTAGTCGCTCCAATCAAGTTTATTTTTAACCTTATTCTCCGAACTGGAGTCTACCCAGTTACGTGGAAAAAGTCTCGGGTGACTCCAATTCCAAAAAAGGGGTCCAAGGTAAAAATAGAAAACTATAGGCCTATTGCAATTCTCAGTGCCATAGCTAAAGTCTTTGAATCGGCTTTGCAAGGTGTTCTGCTCCCCCAATGCCTGCCTCACATCACCAGCGCACAGCATGCCTTCCTGCCAAGAAGGTCCGTAGCCACGAATCTTCTCACTCTTACACGGACGGTGTCTCGAGAGTTGGATGGAAAAAGTCAGGTAGACGTTATCTACCTGGACTTCCAGAAAGCTTTCGATCGTGTGGACAATGATACTCTTTTGATAAAACTAGGAGCCATGGGATTTACACCCAGACTACTGAAACTGTTCGCGAGCTACCTGTCGGATCGGAAGCAATATGTAAAGTATGGCCCATACGAATCAGAATGCTATCTCACGCGCTCTGGTGTTAGCCAAGGATCAAACCTAGGACCATTTCTTTTCGTATTGCTCATAAACGACCTATCCGACGAGGTGCGCGGTTCCATGGTGTTGCTGTTCGCTGACGATGTGAAGCTGGTGAAGTCGATTCAAAGCCAGAGTGACCGAGTGGAGTTACAGAGGGACATTGATGCGGTGTATCGGTGGAGTCTCCGTAACAAACTTTATTTTAACGCGGAAAAATGCGAAATGCTGACATTTACGCGGTCGAAAACTCCCGAAGAATTTCAGTACACAATTGGTGGCGTTCCAATAGCGCGTGCGGAAAGTGTGCGGGATTTAGGTGTCCTTTTCGATCCGGGGCTCACGTTCAATGATCACATTCAAGCTGTGGCCAAAACCGCATCGGGGAGACTCGGTTTCGTCTTGCGCAATTCTGCACCTCTGACCGTCCACGCTGCCCGCGTGTTGTATGCGGCGCTCGTGCGCAGCGTGCTGGAGTCGAATGCTGTGGTCTGGAGTCCACATGAGAGCAAATACACTCTTATATTAGAACAGGTCCAGAAAATGTTCTTAAGGGCGCTGTACAAGAGGGTTCACTTTTATTACCCATACATGTACCCTACCTTATTTTTGCAAGGGCATTTAGGCTATGAGTCACTACAATTGCGTCGCTTACTCTCCTTAGCTAAATTTAGCATCGATCTAGTGCGAGGAAAGGTCGATTGTGTGGGTCTCATAGATGCATTCGTGCGTCTCTTTGTCCCTGACCGGTACGGTCGCGCGCGAAGTCACCCCTTGCTGGCCGTGCCAGGTGCGCGCACGCGGGCGCACGCGCACGATCCCATTGCGCGCGCGTTAGCGTTCCTCAACTCCGTGCTCCAAGCGCACCCACAGTGTGATCTGTTTGCGAGTTCGACCGCGCGACTGATGATTGGATGCAGGAAGGTGGCAGAATGCGAGATGCCTGCGAGTACTATAGTTTAATACACTTAAGAGTCGTTGTTGTTTATGTTTTTCTTTTTCTTAATGTTACATATTCATAAGTTTGTACCGCTTTGGCCTTGCTGTTAAGGTATAAATGTTACTAAATAAATAAATAAATAAATAAATAAATAAATTGTGCTAGGGACAAAAACATGCAATGTCCTCGTATCGATTTACATGGACAGGAGAGTCTTTTCTATCATTAATTAGTTTGGGTCAACGCTTGGACTGAAAATCACTATAGGACCGTCCTTTTTCTGAAGTTCTGTTCGTCCGATCTAATTTTGGGCCTTTGTAGAATGTAAGTATAGATTTCCCAACGTGTGGTTTATGTTATGAGTTTATGAGTGTACCTAATTATCGCAATTGTTGAATAGGCATCGCTTTCATGTTTAAGGACATCTTTTTCATTTCAGGAAATGCCCTAAAATACCCGAAAAAACATTTCATGAAATTGTATTGAATTGTGTCTTAGGGTGTAAGACGAACCTGTGTAAGTTCATCCTAGGGCTTAGGCTTTCCGTGTCCCAAATGTCACCACAATTAAATCGGTCAGTTCAGTTACTAGTTTGGGTATGAAAAGGTAATTATATAGGGAGAGTTACGTCATATTGGTATGAAATACCCATACGTGAACGATAAAGTGCATCAACTGTGTTATTTATACTTACCATCAATACACCTAAAAGCACCTGAGGGTAGCACGATTAATGGTGGCCATCTGTCAGTTCGGTGTTACCAGCGCGAGGGTTCGGGGTAATTTAACATACCACGGGAAAATACAAGTTAAGTTCAGTGAGGTTAGGGTAGCGAATATTATTTATTTTATTTTCTTCAATTAAATTACAATATACAATAAAATTACTTCTTTTTGATTCAATAGTAGTCACCGCTCCTCCCGAGAGTGCTGGGTGTGGATCTGCATCTCTTTCATAGCTACCAACAATACGACTCCTCAAACCAATAAAGGGTCAGTATCGCGCTAGTGACCTCTGGAGTCTTAAGCCTCTATACTTAGGCTACGGTGTCGGCTTCCCATCAGGCAGACCGTGTGTTTGATTGCCTGACTCGTGGTATTACCGTGATTATTAAAAAAGCAGTCATGCCAGTAAACTGTTTGCCGAAAACTTTCTTTTAAAGCCCTTAGGCCCCACGGAAATTAATCGAACGGGGGAGCAAAAGCGAACAAAGTTCTATGCTTCAGATTGGGCCGAAAATCGTCTGTCCCGCTGTTCTCCTCTACAGGTCGAATTTCTCAACCGATCCTTGTGAAATTTTGTGAGCAGGTTCCTTGATTATGTAATGTCGTTTCTTTTTGTCGTGTCACTTTTTGAAATTCAAAATATATATTTTTGACTCTGGCTCGCGGGATCTACGGCTCACAGAGACACTTGTTCTAATCACATGGACCTATGATACTCAGGACAGGCTATATACGTGATGCCACAGCGAGGGACGGAAAGGCTCCTATGCAGCTAAATTAAGAACTGGTCTTAAAATGGCTGATGAGTGATGACCATAAACAACCTACTTAATTAGGACGGGTAATGTGGTTTATGTGCCACCACTTCATACTAAATCAGTCGTGGCAAATAAAAAAAAGTGGAATTATGACAAGGGCAATAAATGATATTTCCCTTTTTGTCACACTTATCGAGATTTGTATGCTCACTGGCACGTGGTATTATTATTACCATAGCTTGTACTGAGTATCATAGGATTCATAGGCCCATGAATAATTATAGTAGTCTCAGATCACAACACAGCACCAAATTTCCGCAGTGTAATCCAACTTGGCATCACCGTTTACCGACTTCCATTGCAGAAAAAAACAAGGGTAATTCAGGGGAGTGAAATGCTTGGATTTCATCGCATTGTCTCCACAATAGACAATTACGCACTCAAGTTGCGGGCCTGTTTTCTTTATGCTTTCATTGTCTATGGGAATCTTGGCAGGGGAGTTTTCTTTTTAACCGACTTTAAAAAAAAGGAGGAGGTTCTCAATTCAGTTCTTTTTTTTTTTTGCAATGTTTGTTACCTCAGAACTCCGTCATTGATGAGCCGATTCGTAAAATCTTTTTTTGTTCGTAAGTATATGCTTCCAGGTGGGTCCCATTTTTTTGGAAATTCAATTGGATGATGGGATCCATGAGGAATTGAGGGAGCTCCTCAATTAAATATTAGGCACGCGTGTAGTGATTTTGGTATTTTCTATTATAACTCGTGTATTTACATCCGGAAATCATAAATTGGTGGAGTGGAATTGATGATGAAGACCACAGATGACTTATGGAATTCCTCATTTATGTACTTAAAAGTACAAAAGTACCTATATCACAGATTCTGATAAGATTCCGTTGAAATAGCAACTAATGAAGTGCCAAGGGTGATCCTTGTGGAATCGACGGAAGTCCTCAAATATTATCGGGTCACATACAGCGATTGGGGTTTTTCTCTAATAATCAATGCATTTGCTCTCGGAAATCAGTTCATGTGGTAAATGGGAAAAGAAATGTGGAAATGTTCTCGTGGCTTGGCGGAGTACTAAATTGAAGTCGGTTAAAACTTTGTTTTTAAAGTAAATTATCTTGAAATTTGAAGTATTAGCTGATTTAACTACCAAGTAGAAATTAAGAGTACTAATAGTATTTATATTGAAAATTATAATTCATTTTCAATATAAATACTATTCATGTTCAAAATTTACTTACCTATTCGCAAGGAGCAGCAGAGCAGTTCCAAGGATTCAAATTCATCTCGTAGATAATAATTGTCTAATTTTCACTTTGCTTGAAAATATTCTGTCAGAAGTTCCAACGCGAATTACTTAGAAAATGAAGGAAATTTAGCTTCTTCACCAAAATCAGGATATATACAGGGTGACCCAAAAATAATACTTATCGTACACAAACTTAATTTCTGGATCTAAATAATTTAAAAGTATTTACTTACTACCTACCCTTTGGTACCTATACTTCGAAGACTTTTTTTACTAAGGTAACCCCTAACAATCCTACTAATATTATAAATGCGAAAGTTTAGATGTTTGGATGTTTGTTACTCAATCACGCTTAAACGGCTGAACCGATTTGAATGAAATTTTGCACGAAGATAGTTTATAGCTTGGATTAAAATATAGGATAGTTTTTATTCCGAGTCCACGCAGACGAAGTCGCGGGCGGAAGCTAGTGTTAAATAAATACCACTTGTTCAACACAATGCCTTGTAATCCATTCCCCCAGCTGTATTACAAGGATCTCCAGATTAAGACAAACCCCCTAAAGTGTCCATGCTTGACCGCACAAGTATACCTTAGTTCCAAAACGTCCTAAATACCATATAAATACCATGTTTTTAATACCTTTTCTTCGTAAGGTGAAAGCACCGGATAGCTTACTTATCAAACCTCTTATCTCTCTTAATTAGTTTGTTGCAAAAGCCACTCTAGATAATTAAGCTTAGAGTTTGCATTTGAGTGGCTTTTGGACATTAAATAAACGTTCAACCGTTTTGGGAACTTGGGCAGACGTTCGGACTCCTTGTGCAAACCTCGTATCTCTCTCAAATCTGTTTATTGCAGAAACCACCTTATTTGCTGGATGATAAAGTTTACATTGGCCTGCGTTTTATACTTTGGATTCGCGTTTGACCGTAACAAGGATTGTTCCAGACGAGTGACCAGGGTAAATTACTTACGGATTATGGTGCCCTGGTAGGACGTTACAGTTTATGGGAAGCTTTACGGTTGGCTGCACTGGCGTAAGTTAAAGTAATTACGAAACTTAATAACCTTTAACCTCGTAGCTCTGCAGACAGACTAGACCGGACGTTTGTTTGTACTTATATCTGAAAAATTGTCCTCGTTTAATACAACCTAGGTACGCTTACCGCACTCCCACTATCTAAGGTTTTCTGGTTCTATCCAAGGATTTCGGGTATCCTAGGACATTTTCCGGGACTCAAACTATTACCTAAAAAGTCATACTAAATGTGATCGAAATCGGATCAGTGGTATAAACCTGAAAGACAAGCAGACAAAATAACTTTCGCATTGCTTATACGTTTAGAATGGACCTATATTACATTAAGAACACCTATCTTCTACCTGATTTATTCCACAAAGTTTTATTACAAACATAATATTAAAATAACACAGGAATATTAACATAACAAAAGAACAATTAATATAAAATAACAAAACGAAGAAAAGAAAGAAATTTAACCTACATACTAAGATTGAACTACAAAGTTGTAATTTTACTTGCCAACATTATACACGATGATTGTACGACCAAGAAAATCCTTGAAAGTGTAACATTTTTATGCATCGAATTGAGACAATAGTTTACCTGCAAATGCAGTAAACTTCGCCCGGTCTTACGTATACGAAGTTAAAAAATATTTTTATAAGTACCTAACTTAAGTTAATATTTTTTTACTTCTTCGTAAGAATATGAATTATTCATTAAATTTTATCTTTACCAGTGAGTTGAAACGGGAGTCCCTTATTTTACTGACAATCGTTTCACAGAATGCGTTTGTTTTGTAACAATCCTGAAAATTTATCTACTGTTTATGAAAATAATAATCGAAGGAATGAAAATTCTCGAAAAATTGATGGAGCCGCGGAGTAAAATATAAACTGTGTCCATCCTCGGGTTCCGTTCTATACACTGTTGAAAGATTTAAAAAATCGGATAAGTAGACCCGGAAATTACCCGTTACAAACACACTTGCAAAATCACTAACTATACCTCCTTATATTTTTTTTTATTTATTGCACAAAAGAAAACTTATCGTACAAAAGGCGGACTTAATGCCAAATGGCATTCTCTACCAGTCAAACCTTAAGGCAAAGCGGAAAAGTTTGTGGGCAGTGCAAATAACAACTAAACAACTACTATTGATATGGAAGTATAGATTAGTAGAGTTTATACCTAAACGCTGTCGCGCTAGCTAGTAGACTGTACATATACTATTATGACTTCACTTTTCCTCTTCAAACTTTCTGAATTTACCAGCATTTCCTTGTATTTTTGCAAAGCGTGTTCGGCGTTTAGCTTCAGCATAGCGAATGTTTAAAAATATATGCACGATTTTCAACCTTATTTGACACACATAAGGTCCAAAACTATGTATGTTAGACGTTTCTTTAGAACGCAGTGAAAGGGCTGCATTAAGGAAGGGCCCTCCAGCAGGCGACGACCTAACACAGTCTAAGTAATGTAACCACTGTTGCCTCTCTTGCTGCAGTTCTACAGTAGTTTAATAGGTATAACACTTTTGTGACCCTGATCTGACAACACAATAAACGAAAATCGGATGAGAAATGTGCACATTATAATCTTAAGACCTGTCTGTACACACAATTGCATTGAATAAATGAAATGTGACCTGTAGATGAGATAAAATATCCGGCGATATAGGTACGAAATATTTTTGCTCCATCTGAAACGGAGCTTCGCTCGATCGTCAATAGGGATGATGACTAAGATTTTTTTATGATTTCATTCGAACCAGTTTTTTGAATGGAACAAATGTTTGTATGGGAGCAAACTACAATTACAGAACATAAATACCCAAAAATTCGAGACAGATTGACCTCGCTGGCGGCAGCGCAAAACGCTTCATACTGATAGACAGACAGATATGACGTCACAACTGACATTTGTACTAACCGTTTTATGGAAAATCAGGTAAATTGTTGTTTCGGTCGCGAAATACTGCGTTTCAAGTTCATAGTTGTCATACAAATTTGTTTCTATAAAAGCGTAAGGATTCTATTGGCAGCTTTAAATTGAAAATGAAAATGAAAATTATTTATTCGTAACAAACAAATATAAATATCATATACACACATATAATACTATTTAATTAGGTACTTAAAACTATTTATTTGCTACGAAATGGTCCCGCCTCAGCATAATGCTGGCTCACGAGCCAGCGCTGGTCTTCCGGCGAGACCATTTTGAGTAGGTATTACGTTCTCTGCTGAGGGGCTACCGTGAAGTGAAAACGAACTCCGCTCGAATATCCGCTCGAATATCTCCCTCTCTGTCGCTCGAACTAGCAAGTGCAACAGAGAGGGAGATACACAAAAGAAATTCGTTTTCCCTTCGCGGCTGGGCCTATGTACGTGCGACACGGCCTACTAAAACTGAACGCAGCCGCTGCGCTTGCGTCAAACAGCGCCATCTGGCTGCGAACAGTGAAATTATTATTTTCACCTTACGCACATGGTCGCACGTCGCACGTACCGTACAGTCGCCATCAGATATATCGGAGCGGCCAAAGTGCTCACAAATATCTGAACACGTCTCTAATGTCGAGGCAATAGAGACGTGTTCAGATATTTGTGAGCATTTTGGCCGCTCCGATATATCTGATGGCGACTGTACAACATTCCAACAAGTTTATATCTTAAACAATAGAAAACCCGAAGGTATAACAAAGAAAAGGATATTATAAAACAGTGTTTGGTTAAATCCAGAAAAAATAAACCAACAAATTAAATTCACTATTGGGCAATAAAAAAATGCATATTTTTTCTTAACTTTCAAGGTTCATATCTTTTATGATTTTATTTATATTTTATAATTAATACTTTATTAGGTTAATTTGATGGTTTGCTATCCATTTAGCATCACTACGTTATCAATCTGAACATGAGGCATCATGCCTATAATGGTTGCTTTATTGAGTTGTTTGTAAAAGGCGCAATAGGACTTTTCACGGAGGGATATTGCGATGGGATCTGCTACGTCTACATTTTTCAATTATAACCTGTACCATTTCTTTATTTCGTTAGCAAAAAAATAAATTTGGGAGGTAGGAGTCTTCAATATTGGGACATCAAAAACATAACGCAAAATGCAATGATTACCTTGCTACAAAACGGATGCGTTTTCAAACTCTACCGAAGTCTAGAAACTGGCAGCAATAACTTTATTGTGCCAAGTAGGTACGCAGGGAAGTAAAGTACGGTGCGTTTTAAAACAGGAAACTGTACCGGGGCTCCTGAGTGGAAAAAAACGGGGGTAATTCACGCAAACCCGTGCCAGAATAATGGGGAGACAAAGAAATAAATTAATGTTATTACATTACGCCTTAATTGTGAAGGGCCAAATGTATTATAAATGTGTGTAAGGTTTTACACTATACATATGGCTAAATACTTGATTTTATTATAGGTATATAGTTGATACATCATCGACTACTAAAAAAAGTAATAGCAATATATTTATACTCGAAAATCTACCCGCCGTTTTCTGTAATACTTTTTTACACTTTTATTTTTGAGTCCCATCAGCTATCGACTGAAAATCTCAGTGCGAGCACAACGCCAAGCACTTTCAGATAAGCACCGAGCGAAAGTGAGCCAGACTATGGCCCTCCCCGTGGACGGAGGTGGCTGCCCTGGAGTTATAGCCAGTTAATGCAGCAAACTGAGGCCCTATCACGAGAGGTTTTATTATGACGTTTTACGTAAAGCTTCAGCACAATTTCGCCGGAAAACGTGACCATGGAATCCCTGATAGCAAGATATAAACATACACAATTTCAATATTCTCGTATATACCCTTGTATGGGAATTTTCCCGGGAACGGCACATCACTAAATTCGTGCTAGCTGAGCTGTTGCAAATAAAAGAATACACAAACTTCATAGATTGGTTATGGGTAGGTACTTGACGACTATATTCATCACACAAATAAATGCCCTAACTCGATTCAAAGCCGGGACTACCGGCTTTGTAGGCAAGGTCACTAGAGTCACTACCAAGTATAGACTAGCCTAAGGGGCTGTCCATATATTACGTCATTATGGGGCGGGGGGGTCTGACCATTGGATCACGGTGGTCATTTTATTAGGCGGGAAGGGTCCATTTAAGGAATTAACAGTATGATGATAGGGGGGTGACGAAGACGTAATATATGGGCAAGCCCTAAAGTGGTCGACAAATTCACATTTTATACAACGTGTCCCAAAAGTCTACATCAAGCCCAAAACGGGTCATAGGCGTGGGGTAAAATCGTGTCAGTTATTAAAAAAATATTTAAAAAATAATCTAGTTCAGTATGCATACATATGGACGGCTGCATATGTTTTAAATCCTAATAATATTATAAATGCGAAAGTTAGATGTTTGGGTGTTTAGATGTTTGGATGTTTGTTACTCAATCACGCTTAAACGGTTGAACCAATTTGGTTCATAAAACTTTGCATGAAGATTGTTAAAATATAGGATAGTTTTTATCCCGGGTCCACGCAGACGAAGTCGCGGGCGGAAGCTAGTACTTAATATAGTACTAAATTTAAAACACAGTGCCTCCGATTTAAAAGAAAAAACACATTTTCCCTAGCATGTATTTAGAAATGGTAATATAATAATTCGGCAAGTAGCTTCAAAAGATGGCCTATTCAGTCAGAATTTCAAAGTGATTACAACACTTATAACACTTGCTAGATAATTGAAGAAAAACTTGGGTTTTTTAAAGGTGTTATACGGCATAGGAAATTCAAAGTTAATTTTCACTCGTACAGTGACTTAATAGAAAAATAATGAAAACATGACCAAATTTATTTTTTCTTATATAACTGTGTTAACTTGGGCTATCATCCGCTTGCGGCTCGACGTTGACTTTTGGGACACCCTGTATACGTTCTGGCATATGTAAGTTTATCTGCTGTATAGTATACATTAATAATTAGTTGGTATTACGAGTGAAAATCGACCATCACAAAACATCGGCTCAATTTCCTCATTCCAAGCATAGCTCTAAAGAAATGATAAAAACGTGGAGAAAATCACGTTTCTTACTGATTTGTTCCAATTTGTGTCTACCTAGCAGTCTTCGTTCAATCTTACCTTTTGAATAATATATATTCAATCCTGATTTGTTGAACGAACCAATTATTTAAATTACAGTATATTGGACGCGTTTTCCTTGATGCTGTTCGATACGATGAATTCTATAAATATTCATCCCATTCTGAACCTTATTCGCCAGACATAAGCCCTCAAACCCACACTTCTGAGGGGGGATTTTTGGATAGATGACCGATCGAGTCCAGCATTTATAAGGGTAAATTAGTATCCCATCTTGCAACTCTAGCTCTGTGGTTGCCTCCCCCAGCTACCCTGGAACATAAAGTACCTTTTTAATTTTTTTTGACGCGGCCAATGTTTTGTGTTCTGATATTATGTTGGGCGTTTGTTGAATTTATTTATTCCTCAAGTGTGTAAGCGAAAAGTTGAAAGTAGAATTGTTTTTATGCGGTAAAAAATATTATTTTTATGTTGTTTATGCCAATTTTCATTTAGGACATGATTTTAACAGGTTCATTACATTATTTGGAATATAAAAAATAATTATATAATTAATAATATAATCATACGCTACTATTTTTCAAAAAACACAGCGCACAAACTCATTAATTCTTAATGAATATTCAACAAACTTGAAATTTATCATCTGTCACATTGTACTATATCAACAGTAAAATAATATTTTAATGAAATTATACCGTTTTTTGCCAATTCTGCCTTTACGAATTCACACGCATGTTATTCGGTCTGCGTAACGCACCGTCACGCACATTTCTGTTTCTGAATAAACAATGATATTCAATGAGATTGGAATCACATGATAGGTTGGCTGTGACTGCGATATCTGGAGCCCAGGCTTTTAGCTGATTGCTCTGTCATTATGCGTGATGTACAGACGGAAAGATACGGTGATGTACGAGTAGGTAGATCTGTCTCATAGGAGGACGCTTTATTAAGGTTACTCAGTAAAAGAACAACGTGGCGAAAAAATATGATGAGAAACTAGTTTTATGCTACGATATGGTGTCAAATAAGCCTACGGCTGCCTGATGATAACCAGATACCGTAGCCTGTGGACGCTTACAAATCTGGAAGAGTCACAATCGCATTGCCAGCCCTTTTATTAATTTGATGTTCATTGTTTCGAAAACACAGTTTTATCAAATGAGGTTCGGCGCCGTAGAAAGTTTATTCTGGGACTGTATCTTGTAGTTTCGCGTAGACATATAACGTAGTTCACTAGTCTAGTGAAAATGTTGGCATTTTGTTGACAATCTTTAATAATATCTGCCTACCTCTATACCTCTGCTCTATCTGTATACCTGTTGTCTACCTCTACCTACATGTTATTTTATTGTTTTTCTTTTTAACTGCTTTGTTTGTGTGAGGTGTGCAATAAAGAGTATAGTATTGTATTGTATCTGATAATAATGTTCGTGAAAATCTGCAGCCCAACTCAAAAAACCGGCCAAGTGCGAGTCGGACTCGCGCAAGAAGGGTTCCGTACTATAATATATAAAAACGGCAACAAAAAACGTTTGTTGTATGGGCCCTTAAATATTAATTTTATTCTGTTTTTTAGTATTATTTGTTATAGCGGCAACAGAAATACATCATCTGAAAAAAATTCAACCGTCTAACTACCACGGTTCATGAGATACAGAATGATGACAGACGGATGGACAGACAGCGGAGCCTTAGTAAACTAATAGGGTCCGGAACCTTTGGGTACGGAACTATAAAAACGTACTTATATTAAGAGTCCGCAGTAAGCTCGATTCTCCATACAAACGTATTTACGCTCTCATTTTAAAACTACGAGTTGAATTGTAACGAAACTTTGCATGTATAATGACATGAGGTATATCTATGTCTGTAATTAGTTTATGTAGCTTCAGATACAATAGTAAAAAAAAAAGCGAATTTATGTTTTTCATACTAAACTTGTTTTTGCGGTATTTCGTTCTTTTTATAAACTGGAACCAATTAAACTAATTTCAGACATAGATATACCTCATGTCATTGTATATGCAAAGTTTCGTCACAATCCAACACGTAGTTTTAAAATGAGAGCGTAACTACGTTTGTATAGGAAGATGTAATTCGGCCGAGCTTACTGCGGACTCTTAATCCTTTTCGTTTCGAGTTTTATTCAGTACTTTGTTTCTAACTGTTTTTACTTCACTTTAACGTCCTCTCTTAATGCGATAGTTTTTATTTAAATATGTCTAATTACTCAACCTGGTTAACGTTTTCACATTGAGCTTTTCAAGCATTCGTTTATTTTTACCAGAGTACTTCCTCTTCATTCCATTCACATGTTTAGGACATTACCGCGTTGTTGTAAGAGGAGAGAGGCATCGGGTCTGGTTTGCGTCAAACAAAAATAACAAGTGAAGGCACGTTGGGGTTGCCAGGTAATTTAATGCACCCTGGATTTCGGGTGCTTTTCCCCAATTCGAATTGAAATAAATGTGTGTTAATTTTGTTCAATTCCGTGGGTGGGGTTCGGTTGAAATACTACCATTCAATTCAGAGGAAGTCCCCAAATCGCACTAGGCCGACATAGGGACTACAGCCTGTTCTTTCAAATGCATAAAGCATTCACGCACTAATACAATGTCAGTAAGGTCATACGATAGGACTGAACTCAACTCATCTTCGTTATCCTGGTTATGTATGATGTTGAATAAATAAACATTTACTGCTAACAATTTCGTAGAGCTAACTACGCTCGTAGTCGGTCGGTTTTCCCGCTAAGTAGCGGAATGCGCCTATTAACAGAGCACCCACTAGGCGGGTTTCTGGCAGTAAAAGTGTTATAGAAGCCCTATTCCGTTAATTGGCGTAAGCCCTCATTTCTCGGAAGTTTCAAAGCCACCCAAAGTCCTCCGACTGTATACGACCGCTGTCCATGAACAACCATAGAACTCAACTGCTTACACGTGCCTTCCAAAGCACGGAAGCGCTCGGTTAGTAGTCGCTCAAAGCGGTCACCCATCCAAGAGCTTGCCTCAACCCTCGACCATCATTGCTTTACCCAGACGATGATCGCTTTTATATCCATAGGTAACTATTTTTGCTCTGGAGTGTATCATATAGTAATAATAAGGTAGTCGCAAGTCGCAATATTTAATATATACAGGCTGAATGCACCTATATCTTCACACTGACAGTATCTACAGGTCGACACACGTAAAAGGAGCTCTGCGCGCCATATTAAATGTATGGCCGCCAGAGCTCTTTTTACGTGTGTCGACCTATACGTATGAGGACCCCCTGTATCTCCCCCGGCCCGCCTTCCCTCTCTCTCCTGTCTGTCTGGCTTGTAAACAATCTGCGCAAACAATAATATTTACGCCTTGGTGAACCAGTATGGTGGATATTGGGCTGTTAACAAATCTTGTAAGACGGCTCTAAACAACACATCCATCATACATGCGATAGTAACTCTATCTGTTACCTTTTCACGCTTATACTCAAGTACATACGTTACCAATTTAGCCAGATGTTAATAATGGTGAAATGTATTGAAGCTACGGTAGCCTAGTGGTTCAGATGGAAATAGAAAAAAAAAACAATACATTTTGGGGGTTTACTTAGAACTGCAACTCAAAAAACATTTTTTCATCAAACCCATACGTGTGGGGTATCTATGGATAGGTCTTCAAAAATGATATTGAAGTTTTTAATATCATTTCTTTCTAAACTGAATAAATATATATAACTTCTAAAATAAGAGTATGATAAAACTAAAAATATATATGATGTACATTACCATGCAAACTTCCACCGAAAATGGATTTGAACGTGATCTAGTAAGTATTTTTTTTTAATACATCATTAATCGTAAACCGCAATTTACCTTTCATTCAACGGATAATGTTACGGAACCCTTTGTGCGCGAGTCCAAATCGCACTTGCAGGTTTTTTCGGAACTTGTGTACGGATTTACCGTTAGCTTTTCGGTGAAGGAAAACATCGTAAGAAAACACCGGTTCCCAATAAGGTCTAGTGTTCCCTCCGGGTTGGAAGGTCAGATGAATCAGATGGCATCGCTTTCGTAAAACCAGTGCCTATGCCAAATCTTGGGATTAGGTGTCAAAGCGGACCCCGGGCTCCTTTAGGGCACAACCGGGAACAACGCCAGGAAGGTGATGGTGATGGTATTGAATTTCTAGAAGATTAAATTTACATTTGCCCTGTAAAAATAATGACAGAAGAAAATAAGTACAGTGTCACACTAATATCGTTGACATATAATTATGTTGAACGCCTTTGTATTTAAAATATTATTAAACAGTTTAATTTGAAATAATTAATCAAGTACTTGTTCTTAGTGCTTTATTCGTTATTTAAAATTATGACACAAATAAAAAAGAAAGGTTTTTCTTTCACCAGCAAGACCAAGATAGTTTTACTACTAATGGCCATCTGTTCACTAGGTTGGAAATTCAAATTCTGCCCTCCCATAAGCCCGCCGTTGAAAAACCTCCATTAGGCATATTTCATCTACCTATAGTCTAAAAGAATTTTTTTTTGACCATTCCGTAGCAGCGTTTTTCCGCCGTGTAGCGGAAATCGCTTGTAGGGGCATGGCTCTTATGCGAATCATTGACGTCGAATGGGTTAAAACAGAAATTTATTTGAATTCCAGCCTCATTTGAGGCTTGTAGAGCAAAAAACTGTCTGCAAAAATGAAGCAGAGATTTTATTTGTATATTATAAATAAAGGCTCCTCCACGTATCATGGCCCATCTTACAGGACGCAACTATGCGTTCGGGGGAGAAAGACATACTTCCAACGCATACCTGCGTCCACAGTTAAAATATTTTAGTACCCAACTCATTGTCACCCTGTATACGAAATATATGTAACGAACGAAATATTACTTGAACGGTTATGAGAATCACGTACGTTCAGAACTGCGCTCCCCGTAGCATACTAAACAACCTCGCCTTAATTTTAAAAGGGCTTATTTCTATACATCGTCAGGGGCACAGGCGCCGTTCTTATTCTAATCGAAGCGGCTACAAAAATACCATACAACAAAACCGTTCTGCTTGACACATTCGTAATGATGTGCTTGACGTTTGCGGTATTTGGTAGCAGAGTTGGGTCCCTAGAGATTGGCCCCAGTAATTTTCTGTAGCCGTTGTTTTATTCCTGTTCTATTTCTTTTTGTACTTCAATAGCAAATTCCTGGAAAAAATATAGGACTGTTTAAGTATTCCGCAATTTAACATGTGTAACATCAAAAGCCCGGTCCAATCAGGGTGAAAAGGGAAATGGAACATAGTATCGTGTGTAATGTATACCTTACATTAGCAATGCGAGTATACCTATGGACCGGGTTTTTTTCCAAACGCTCGCTGTAATACGTCTTCATTCTGCAAATTCAATTCAAAATCCATTGTTCTTACGATCGCGATACAAGTCTTATATAAAAGAGTAATACTCCCTTTCATGTCTAATGTCTATATAACAACAGTTATGTATCTACTTCTTTATTTCTATAATAGCTACCCACGCGGCTTTTCTCGAGTATTTTAAAGAACGCAGGCAAGCTAGCGGGATAAAATGTAGCCTATGTACATCTAGAAAGTCCATTCTATACACAGGTGAGAGAATTTTGAAATCGGGTATGTAGTTCCAGAGATTATCCCTACATACAAAGCTACAATCTCCCAGAATTCTCGCACTTTTCCTCTATATAATATTAATCTACATTTTGATCCTAACCCTTCTATTCTTTTCAGCGCCGCCTCACCCAGAAATACAGCATCGCTGTCGGCATCCCAACCCTGATCATCCGTGGGCGTCCAGTCCGTGCAGCGCTACTGGCTGACCCTACTGCTTCTGGCTTCCCCTGGCCTGCACCTCCTTTGAACGAGGTCCTGAGAGGAGTCCAACTCCAGGGACCTGACGGGACGAAGGCCTATGAGGGTCTGGAGGATGCGGTCAGAGTTTTCTACTTTGCTGCTCATTGGGTAAGTTAGACTTAATTAAAGGATATCTTACTAAGCAATAGTGGTCTGCGATGCTGGTAGACCAACTCGCTATCATCAGGAACAACGATCTGCTTGTAGAGTATCTCCACCGATGTGTTAGCTGAGCGCCATGTATAACGCTGGTAGAGTAATTCCCTTCACCAAGCACTTTGATCCGTCTGTACAGTAACTCTGTGGCTGTGTTCACGGACCGTAATATACCACGCCGCTAGAGTAACGCTACTGGGCGACCCTAGTGCTTCTGGCTTCCCCTGGCCTGCACCTCCCCAACAGGGCTGGGCAGGGAGGTCAAACTCCAGGAACCTGACGGGACCAAAGCTTATGAGGATCTGGAGGATGCAGTCAGAGTTTTCTACTTTGCTGCTCATTGCTGGGTAAGTTAGGTTAAGTCAAAGAACATCTTACTTAGAGCAACTTGTTGGCATCTTGATCGACGATCTGCTTGTAGAGTAAGTCCACCGCTGCGATAGATTAGCGCCATGTATAACGTGGGTAGAGTAATGCACTTTACCATGTACGATGATCTATCTGTACATTAAGGCCGGGGCCGCACTGGTAGAGATATTAGCGAATCGCTCTACCAGTGCGGCCGCGACGCGCGGCGAACTCATCAGAACATCAAGTCGCCCAAGTTGTAATGAAATCGCCCATTCGCTCCACTAGTGCAGCTCCGGCCTAACTCTGTAGCTGTGTTCGTGAAATTAAAAAAGCCACCCTGCTAGACTATGTACTGGCGAGTGGCGAACCCTAGTTCTACTAAGATTTCCTGGGCTGCACCTGCCTTATACGAGAGGTATTAAGACGAGTGCAAGTCCTCTGGACTCTTGCACTCGTCTTATCCGTTGGTGGTTCTTAAAAATAAATAAATAAATAAATGAAGATCTGATCTGCCTCGTTTTTATTGGTCGATAGGGCCCGCATGCGGTGTATGGGACAACTCCAAAACGTTTGGCATGGCAGATTTCACTACTAGAAGGAATAGTGAATGTTCAAGCATACCTTCTTCCTCTCTAACTACCCTCTCGCACGCTTTAAATTATCCGATATATTGCACTGTGCTATGGACTCATGACTTTCCTTATGCATTAGCGCTAGATGCCGTCTGCGGGGAGTACCCGCATGTGCCTTTAGTGTGAAGTTTAACCAAATCTTCCCCATAATATGTATAACCAGTGGCGAATCTAAATAGGATTTGTTTATCTAATGAAATTCTATTTTCCCAGTGCCCCCCCTGCCGCGCTTTCGCCCCCGGTTTGTGCGCGGCGCTCTCCGCCGTGCGTAAGCGGCGAGCCAAGTATGCGCACACGCACCTCATACTCGTTTCCAGTGACAGGTGAGTGAAAAAAAATGGCCAATGCCTCTGTCAGATTACAATGTGACGATTTCATTGTTACGGTTAAGACAGACACAACTCATTAAAGCCTCTCACAGACTGGCGCGGCCTGCGGTGGCGGTCAATAGTAAATTTGTTTTTAACTGTAAAGTTTACTATTGACCGCCACTGCAGGCCGCGCCAGTGTGATTCAGGATTTCAGGCCCAAGGCCTGCAACACACTGGCGGGACCTGCGGTGGCGGACAATAGTAAATTTGACAGCTAATGACAAGTTTACTATTGGCCGGTGTGATAGAGGCTTTATGCATTGCATAGATGACGCTTTCGGCAATCGAGGTGCAGTCAGTGTCAGACGAATAAAAGTACTTAGAGGTTCCCGTCCTGAGGTCTTACCGCGAAACGAAAACAAAGCCAGTTCGTGTCCTCTCTGTCGCACTAGCCTATTCGATCGACAGAGAGCACACAAACGCACTTCGTTTTCGTTTCCCGGTAGCACCCCTGTGTTATCCCTCGTTTATAGCACAGCAAACATGTGCGCATATGCTTCGCACACGTGACTGATGCACCGCAAAAGCCGTCAAAGACCGCTTAGGTTGCCAACTGATAAAACTATCCTATTATTTTAAAAAACGGACAAGAATACTTGAGATTATTTCAGTTGGCCGAATGGTGTCAAAGTTGTCCATTCAAAAAGCAACTCTACCGTCCAGAATAGAAGATTCCAATTCCAATGTCAGTTTTATAAAAAGTCGGCCACTTTAAATAATCTCAACCATAAATACAAGTCAAAATGGAACCACGTTAGACAGAACTTTGCAAAACGTTTTGCATTATTAATGAATCAATCATAAGAACTGCCTGTGGACATAGCAACACCACACAAATACTTATAGTTACTTCCCGGAAGCCCCCCGGCAAGAATAACGACACCCGGAGAAGTTCCAAACAAACGGACAGTTTTCCAATCCAAGTCTCGTTCTTGTGGAAAACTTTTCAAACTTTTAACACGAAGAACTGAAAAAGGGCGTTTAAATACGTTAAATTATTCAACACGGTTATCAAAGGACGGGGAGATAGACTATTCGTCTCGTTCCAATTTGAACACTAGAAAGAGGCGGATATTTATGTCGCCGCGACAAAGCTCGCGGGTCATCCTATGATACTAACCGGCGAAGCAGACGGGTACTTATTCTAAAAAAACTACTTGTAGTGTAGTTGGTCACTTACTTGACACCTAATCTTGGTCCTTGATAGGAAATAATCGTTTAAGTACATTAACTGATTATAAAACCAGAATAATACAGGGGATCAATGATCGTCGTATAAAAAATATCAGGCAACTTTGTTCTACAAACATTAGTAGGGTCATTATGCCGTTTATCGACCGTCTAATTCAGTTCGCTAGTTTGCGACAATTGCGACCACTTATACTGGTTGGTGAACTGAAAGAAATTATGATTATGCTAAATGAAATTATGAGAAACTTTATTCGTAATCTACGGTAGCCTAGTGGTTCCGGCATGCGGCTGTGAATCGGCGGTCGTAGGTTCGAATCCCGGTTCGTGCCAATGAGTTTTTCGGAACTTATGTACAGAATATTTACCGTTAGCTTTTCGGTGAAAGAAAACATCTTGAGGAAACCGGTCTAATCCCAATAAGGTCTAGTTTTCCCTCTGGGTTGGAAGGTCTGACGGGCTACTGCGAAACGAAAACGAACTTCGTTCGTGTATCTCCCTCTCTATCGCTCGAACCAGCTAGTGCGACACACGAACGAAGTTCGTTTTCGTTTTGCGGTAAGTCCTCAGATGGCAGTCGATTTCGTAAAACTAGTGCTTATGCCAAATCTTGGGATTCGGTGTCAAAGCGGACCCCGGGCTTTAGGGCAAAACCGGGAATAACGGTAGAAGGGTGATGATTATCGAGATGTAGATGTATCACAAAAACCGACGTTACTGCATCAATAAATAATCTTATATATGGTCTGATAAGAATTAAGAACCCTGAACTGATTGTGAAAGTTTTCTGACAATTAACATCGGTTTGGAATCACTTTAGGCCATTTGGGATTCGATATGTAACGGTCTAAGGGCAAAAAGGGTCTGACTAAATTTAAAAAAGTTTAGTTAATGTTATGAACAGGAATGACCCAACACATCGAGATTTACTCCAAATCTGAGAGAGGAGCGGCAATGGAAGACGATAATACTAATACTCTCCCATCATAACTCTCGCACGCGCCATTTACCCCGAGGCCGGATTCACGCGCCTTATTGAAAAAAAAAAAACAGCTGAATGAAGTGCTTCGTAAGTTTGTATCTGTGTGTGTAATAGGTAATCTCCGGGACTACACAAACGATAACAAACATTATTTCACCAGTATTTAGAATGGACCTTCATGGACATAGGCTATATTTTATCCTGCGACTTTGCTTGGGTTCTCAGTAAGAACGAGCCGCGTGGGAGACAGGTAGAGTATAAACTCATTTATAGCATTTGTTACTAGCTACTAATAAAACGATTTGTATAAAATCAGTGTTGTCCGCATGAAAAACCAAATCTACCAACGGTAGCAGTGCCGACACTAGCTGCGTAGTAAGTAGGTAACAATATAATTCAGTTTATGTAATGAGATCGGGGCTGCTCCAGGTAAATAACCAGGGTAAGCCAGGGGAGTTTTATCTGAGAACGTGCCCGGATAATAAAGGCCGTGCTTTTATTGCGCTTTATGTCAAGTATTAAATTGGCGCGGCTGCGAATGCGACGCTACTTGACTCCACGTAGTAATTCTATGAATTATTTACCATAATTGGCTTATCTGTCTCATATTGTCTGAGTACCCTTGCGCATACTTGCCATGAGAGCTTATTATTATTATTATTATTTGTTATTGCATTTTAAAGGGCAGTTGCGAACACAATAACTAATATAAAATACTGTACCGATATAATCCAGGACCCTAAATGGGTCATTGTCAGTCATTAAAACAAAAATCGTCTTTCCAGTGGTCAATAGTTAAAGGCTTATGTTTATATATAATATGTTTTCATCGCATAGACGAGGCGAGGCCGTTTATGCGGATTCAGAGTTCAACCAAAAATTAAGCTTTATAGCCCTTAACTTTGACAATGTCCACCGAAGAGACGCGAACCTAGATCTGACAATGACCCAAATAAATGTGGAGATAGGTACTTACTTACCTGCATCAAACCTCACAAATGCCATAATAATGGCAGATTTCGAAAACAATATTGTGAAAAATGTAAATATGTACATAGTAATAATTTACTCTCAAGTTTCATAAATCCTTAACAATAACAATAAACCAAACACTTCGTATGATTATTATTGCTGATTTGTCAAACATTAAATGCTTCAGCACTTATACGTTTCCTGCGTCATCTTCAACCGTCCCAATAGTTCTCGGTATGTGTGAAGCGATGGATCATGTCCTGCGCCCACGCAGGCTGGTCCATGGTCACGACGTGGCCCGCGTTCCGGACCGGCACCTCGACCAGCCTCCCCGCCCGCTTGGCGTACCCCGCCACCTCCCCCTCCACGCGCCAGATGGAGCGCTTAGCGGTCCTGTACTCCTCTGCACCACTGAAGTTATGCTTTTGCAAGTAGTTTAGTGTCAGTGGATACGCGACTATTATGTCTAATTGGCCACTGTAGATCAAACAATAGGAGTGCTCTAGTAGCTCAGACAACCACGGGGCGACAGATTTCATAAAATCTGGCAGTAAAATACTCTGGACTACGGATACGTTATGGAATGGTAAATTTCCCACATCGATTGCTTTCCGAAACGAGTTCTGCTTCAATATATACTCAAGTTCGTACATATAGCTCGAAGTATTATTCGTATACAAGTAACCATAAATATCGACATCGCCTGTGACATTGTGGAAATAAGAATTCGAATCCGAAAGGATATTGGCAAATATGTTAAACGCGTCCATTGACGGTTTTTAATAGAATTAACCGCTTTGACTTCGTATTCTTCAAATATTTTTTGCTGATTCAAATCTATGAGACCTATTTGATACAAGTATTGGCTGTACACGAACGGGTGTTCAGGATCCGTCCGGCCATTACCTATCGCT
Organism: Epinotia bilunana; assembly: GCA_947049275.1. Lineage (NCBI taxonomy): Eukaryota > Metazoa > Arthropoda > Insecta > Lepidoptera > Tortricidae > Epinotia > Epinotia bilunana. Next base: position 1,297,013 of record OX346271.1, read on the forward strand.
AATCCTTTATAGTTTATTTTGGTTTCAGCTGCAGGGTTGTTCTTGTGGATCGTATAGCCTAGAGTCGGGACGTATTTGCCACCGTAAGACTCTCCGGTAATGAAAAACTTGTTCTGTTGCAGCTCCGGAAAGAGCTGAAAAAACTGAATCAGGGTAGAGTAGAGCTGGTAACCGATCTGCGTCTCATCAGTGCAATAACCTTCCGTATGATTTGTGAAGCTGAATCCAGTCCCGACAGCATTGTCTACATAGATCATATGATGGGTCAGACCCCAATGAAGTTCTCTGCGCGTAAACGTGTAGTTTTTAATATCAACAGGCCCATTCCCTGCAAATAAATTGACCAGGCCTGAGCATCCTGGGCCACCTTCCAACCACACGATCACAGGATCATTTTGCCTGTTTGCTGACATGCTCGGAAAGTACCACACGAACAGGTTGGAGTTGTAGGTCTCGTTGACGGTGAAGAAGCCGGCGTAGCTCTCGATGTGGAGGTCGTCGAATAAAGGCACGCGCGCCAACCGCCGCGCCTCGGCTGTGTCGCCTCTCCTGAGGTACGGAGTCAAGGACAAGGGCTCGCCGGGGCTGTCTCCGTGCTCTAGCCGGTCCTCCGAGCTACTTCCGAGACATAATCCACATGATACTATTGCCTGCACAACAACGATCGTACACAGTCGATTGACCATTTTAAGTACGTATTAGACTAAAGATGACAAATGAAGCTTTAGCTAGTTAGAATGTATTTAAGTACGTACACCATATTTTACATGCATTACATTCAAACACAGTGGACATTCTACAATGTTTAAAGTACTACGGCTAAGTTTACTTTTCTTGTATATCAGTAATCAGTACCTTTATTGCTTTCATAGGTAAATACGAGATCGCTATCTACGAAAAATAATATAGGTATCTACGAATTGATAGTCAATGAAGCATCAAGGAGGTTAAAGGAATTTATATTATATTTCCACTCCATTTTATTACCTACACGTTCCGTGCGTCTGTTAGTTTCTAATACCGCTTAGCATACATACAATACAATACAATACAAATACTCTTTATTGCACACCTCACACAAACAAAGCAGTTAAAAAGAAAAACAATACAATAACATGTACATACATGTGTAGTTAAGGTGCCTGAAAGACCAGGCAAAGCTATAAAATAGAGTGGGATATTAATTCCAAGGTTCAAAGCATGCGTCCTCTTACTACCAAGTGCGAGAGGGCCGAATGCTTCGTGTCCGATATAAACGCGATAGAGGGCATTTATGTGGTATTTATACAGTGAGTATTATTGCAATATTTTGATAGCAATACTATCACGATATTCAAAAATGTATGGATAATTTACTTCAATAACGTCAATACGCATGGGATATGATATGAGGTATCGCGTGATAATAGCCACCGTGTTAATCGGCCTCGATCACGATAGCTAGACATGTCTTCGTTATAAAGCGTTCTATACACATAGCAACCGTCTTCAAATCGAATGAATTGAATGTTTGCTGTCTCTTTCCTTCTTATAGCTGCGTCTCTAGTTTGTCGTGACAAATTTCTAGGTCCTTTTCCCATCGTATGCATAGGCACGGATCCGCGCAAAGCATTAAGCATTAATTTCAAATGTCAGTTCATCTTTTGATTACTTCGCTTTTTGACATCAGCAAACGAGGGCTTAAGGCTAACCTAATCGGCATTACTTGGCGTGCCTTTATGAAGTAGGAAGTAAATGTGACTGAAGAAATGAAAGGCCGGGCCATAATACGAGTACAAAACTGCCGCTTTCTGCAGACTACGAAAGCGATGTCGTTTATACTGGTAGAGAATGCCTTGAAACATTAAGTCTGCCTTTTGTACCTTTTTTGTTGTTTTGTGCAATAAAATTCAAATAAATCAATAAGAGGGCGATTCATTTGATCTGGAAGCAGGCAATTTTTATGCATTTTAAGATTAGGCGATGCCTTGATTTGAGTCGAACACGCTCCCTAGATAGATAGAGACACGCTGATGCCTTCTGCGCACGAGGAAAAGAGATGTAACACTCTTCGGGAATGGCTTTTTTGGACAAATTTCGATAAATACTATAGACGTTTTATTTAAATTTCATAAAGTGAGATTTTAGATGAGATAAAATACTATAGTATTAACTTGATTGTGTCTTAAAATAATGTATCGTTTGAGTATGCTGAGTAAAACCCAACTTTGGTTTTTTTTTTCTATCGAGGAAATTTTAAGCAATCATGTATCGATAAAATCAGATAAACAATCATATAGTCAAGAATCATATATCTGTAAATCAGACCTTATTATTTCTTAATCTAGTCAGAACGGCGTTTCAAAGCACGCGATAATTTCCAATGCACAGCCTTAAGGCAAAAATATGCACAATATCTTTCGTTACGGACGTAACGGACAAGCTAGACTGGAATTAAAGTACTTAACTACTTCCACTGTTTTGTAAGATTACATCATCGTCCTCCTAGCGTTGTTCCCAGTTGTGCCCTAAAGGAGCCCGGGGTCCGCTTTGACACCTAATCCCAAGATTTGGCATAGGCACTATATTTTTACGAAGGCGACTGCCATCTGATCTTCCAACCCAGAGGGAAAACTAGACCTTATTGGGATTAGACCGGTTTACTCACGTTCACTGATAAGCTAACGGTAAATATTCCGTACATAAGTTCCGAAAAAGTCATTGATACGAGCCGGGATTCGAACCCACGACCGCCGCTTGACTGCCGCATACCTGAACCACTAGGGTAACGTAGCTTGTCAGATTAAATAATTAAATAAAAAGGCATGTACTCGTATTAGACCAGCGGTTGAACAAAAATGGGTTTTGACAACATTAAAGTTTTTTCTTTTTTGATATGTCTGGAGGCATGGTAAATAATACTTATGTAAAAAGTAGAAAATTTTAGCTGGAGCTTATGGCTATATTTAAATATTTTCGTTTTTGCCAATAACTATGTCAATATAGAATTAGAGTTATAAAAACCTGTAACATATCCAATAACACTTTTATTTTTATACAATATTCTGTTTTTAGAAATCTGGAACTTCTGCATTCCGGTGAAAGTAAAAATGCAAATATTTTGTAAATAAAGAATTAGAGTAGCTGATATTGCAAAATTACGATGTTATCGATCCACTTAACATATCGGAAAAAAGTTAGAAATGTAGACAATCGGCTTGTCTAGATATTGATTTCCGGCTAAGCAGTATAGCCAATATTGAATTAAAGTTTGTGGAGTTAATAGTAAACGGTCATGACAATGATTTCAGTTACCAAACAAAAGTTAAGAAAAATAAACTTACGGCGACACTAAATATTGATATGTAAGTACTCCGTGCGTAAATTAATACATTTAAAAAGCGCGGCATGTATGCGTGCGCCGCGTTGTGCGCTGTGGCAGCAGGCATCGAACAACGCAAAGTAGCCTGAGAGCGGTAGGTACGGTTTCGCTCTATGGAAAAACAACAATATTTCGATATCAGCCCGATTTTGACACCAAAAAATAGATTGGGTAATTTGACTAAATATTAATTAATAATCCACCTACATCTAATACCGCCACGGTACTAAATAATAATAACTTATCTATATAAATTACGTAAAAATCTGGCGAAAATGCTGTAAGAATTATTTACTTTATGATAAACTACTTCTATTTATGTTCTTAGTGATGCACTTCGTTTTAGTAAAGAAACTTCATAATACACAATATTTTCATTAAAGTAAAAATTAAAAAATCATACCGTTAATGGCATATAAGGTATCAGTATAGGTTATGGTTTATATATGTCTCATTTACGTGTCTGGACACTTTTTATACTGAATAAATCGTAAATATCTAAAGCCATATTAACTTTGAAAAAGTCTTGTGAAATAAGTATATCAGCCAAACGAACTACGAAGTTTTCCTAAAGGTCAAATTGTAATAGATGAAACGATAATCCAACTTAAAATTACCTATTAAGTCGTTTTCAATATATAATCACTTCCAATAGGCACAAGAGGGGAATGCGCGGTGAGCGGAGCGGTACCTACGGCGAGGCGGCACGAGGCACGCGGGCGGGGACAGTGACAAGCCGACCGAGAGACAGTTTTTCGAATTGGCAGTGTGCAATTTTTTCATAATTCGTTTTTCGTTTTTAGTGTATAATTGTTGTGTTTGAAAGAGAAAGTAATCATGGAGGGGAACGAACATAATAGTACGGCGGAAATTGGCCAATATTGATAAAAGTCGTGGACACGTCTTCTATATACCTAAATCTGGTATGGATGTTTCTTGTTCTCTCCCGAGCACGAATCTACCAGCTTTAGTTAAGGGAGAGGGGGGACGGACATAGCTGTCACAAAGATGGCGGCCGACTTTCATCGATTTTTGTGAAAATAGATTTTTTGACCTTACACGTTTGCTTACTTACCATCATAATTCGAGAAAGAGATACTTTAGCGTGATTAATGTCATTATAAAAAATATCATACATTTTATTAGCTTGCCAAAAATTAGGGATTAAGCGTAAAAGGTGCGATGAGTTCATTAGTTTAAATTGAAAACTCTGTTTTACACATATAAATATCTTAAAAATCATCAACAGACGTTTCAGCTAAAATTTTATATTTTTCATAATGTATTAAAGAAAGCTACTTTACTGAAAATAGTTTTGAAAGCAAACGTAATCTAATGCTAAAAGACGAAGAACTTTCCATCTCCTTCCGCCGTCCCCTTTTAACGGTGTTAGAGAATAATATTATTCTCATTAACCAAAAAAAAAATTAAACTTAACAAAATAATCCGCACCTACTTACTACTACTACTTACCTACCTTTCGGTTCTGGGAGCATCCCAGTTCTAACCTAACCTAACCTACATTTCTGGTAGCTGTTCGGTTCTGTAAGGGTCGTGGTTCTAACTTAACCTAACCTACTTTTCTGCTAGCAGTCGGATTATGTATGACCTATACATACTTCCAACCCTTTTTAGCCTCCGTAGAGGATGAATTTTAAGAAATGCTGTAAGTAATTAGTTTCCTAGTTTTTAACCGAAGTTACAGATCCCTTACTTCAAAATTGTCTTGTTCCCCGTACAAACATCCAACTCCTTTTAACCCATTCAGGGGATGAATCTGTACCCCTTCTGGAATTAATTTAAAACAGTCTAAAACAGAAGTTACAAATCCCTTACTTTAAAAATGTTTTGCTCTCCATACAAACTTTGAACCCCCTTTGACCCCTACAGCGAATGAATTTAAAAAAGCTGAAATCAGTTTTGTTATCTTTTAACATACAGGCTAAAACCGAGGTTAAAAATCTCTTACTCACGTTTTAACCCCTTAGGGGTGGATTTTTTCCAAAACGCTGAAAGAACTTTTATTTATTCTGATAAGAAATCTTTATACAACGCTTTAAGTCTCTAGCTCAAAAATGAGTGCTTCTCATCCAAAGCTTGCACCCCTTTTTAACCTTCTTAGGGATAGAATTTTCTAAAACGCTGGAAGTCATTGTTTATATTATAATAAGTAATCTTTCTACAAAGTTTCAAATTTCTAGTTGAAAAAATAAAGTTCCCTCCATACAAACTTTGCACCCCTATTTAACCCCCTTAGGGGTGGAATTTTCTAAACCGCAGAAAATACTTTTGTATTTAAATAAGTAATCTTTTTTTAAAGTTTCAAGTCTCAAGTTCAAAAAAATAGGTTCCCCCATACAAACATTACACCCCTATTTAACCCCCTTTGGGGTGGAATTTTCTAAAACGCTGAAAGTACTTTGTGTTTTTTAATAAGTAATCTTTCTACAAAGTTTCAAGTCTCTAGCTAAGAGAAAAAAGTTTTCCCCATACAAACCTTGCACTCCTTTTTAACCCCCTTAGGGGTGGAATTTTCTAAAACGCTGAAAGTACTTTATTTGTATTCTAATTAGTAATCTGTACAAAGCAAGTCTTTAGCTAAAAAAACCCCGTACAAAACCTTAAACCTTTTTTAACCCCCGTAGGGATAGAATTTTCTTAAACGCTGAATTTCCTTTTTTTCGATTTTAATAAGTGATTTTTCTATAGCTCAAAAATAAAGTTCCCTCCATACAAACCTTGCACCCTTATTAACCCCCTTAGGGGTGAAATTGCTGAAACGCAGAAATTACTTTTATTGTATTCTAATAAGTTATTTTTCTAGAAAGTTTCAAGTCTAGTTCTTAAAATAATGTTTTCCCCATACAAATTTTGCACCCCTATTTAACCCCCTTAGGGGTGGAATTTTCTAAAACGCAGATATTTTTTTGTATTCTAATAAGTAATCTTTCTACAAAGTTTCAAGTCTCTAGATAAGAAAATAAAGTTTACCCCATACAAACATTGCACCCCTATTTAACCCCCTTAGGGGTGGAATTTTCTGAAACGCTGAAAGTACTTTTCGTTTTTTTTAATAAGTAATCTTTCTACAGTTTCAAGTCTCTAGCTCAAAAAATAAAGTTCCCTCCTTGCACCTCTTTTTAACCCCCTTAGGGGTGAAAATTGCTGAAACGCAGAAATCACTTTTTTGTATTCTAATAAGTAATTTTGCTAGAAAGTTTCAAGTCTCTAGTTCTAAAAATAATGTTTTCCCCATACTAACATTGCACCCCTATTTAACCCCCTTAAGGGTGGAATTTTCTGAAACGCTGAAAGTACTTTTCGTGTTTTTTAATAAACAATCTTTTTACAACGTTTTAAGTCTCTAGTTTAAAAAAAAGTTTTGGGGGAAACTTTGCACCACAACATTTTACAAACATTGCACCCCTATTTAAACCCCTTAGGGGTGGAATTTTCTAAAACGCTGAAAGTACTTTTTTGTATCTTAATAAGTAATCTTCCTACAAAGTTTCAAGTCTCTAGTTCAAATATTTCCCCCATACAAACGTTGCACCCCTATTAAACCCCCTTAGGAATGGAATTTCCAAAAATCCCGTCTTATCCCTTGCCTACGTCATAAAAAGAAGTTCTGGTGTAAATTTCAAGTTTCTAGTCTCAGTAGTTTCGGCTGTGCGGTGATGAATCAGTCAGGAAGTCTTCTTTTATATATATAGATTACGATAAATTGATGGTTTTACTATCATCATTTAGCATCACTACGTTATCAATTTGAACATGAGGCATCATGCCTATGACTGAGTTTTAGTGTGCCACTTTTAGAGGGATTATAACATATCTACCTCTTTTTTATATTACATCATTGGATTTGAAAGACAAAAGCAGCGCTTGTGCGGCAGTGCGGGGGGGCGGGGCGAGGTATCGCTCGCTAGGTCGGCTGCGATCGGCTCCCGCGGGCCAGCACGGCGTGGTTATGAATTTCGCGCCATTTTAAATAGATTGTACTATTATAATGCAAGCTATACACAGAAATTTCTTACTTTTCATAATATGGCTGCATATATTTTTTATAGTAATAGACTTCTTTTTACAAACTCTAATTCAATATTAGATCCTACAGGACAAAAAACTATATTACTTTTATAGCATGTATCCTATTCTTCTACATTTTTAGCTTTGTCTATTAACTTAAGGAACTAGATACTGTTGAGGATTTTTTAACTTTAATTCAATATCGACAAAGTAATAACCTAATTCTGGCTTCACAAAGAAGCTGCTTAAAAAATTCTACAAAATTAACAACATAAAGCTTCATACATATTAGAAACGATGAAGCTAAAACTTTGCACTCAAATTCAATATAATAAAAATATATAAATACCATATAATTAATAGTCACAAAAGGAACATGTTAAATTAACAAAAATAAACTTATTATAACTATATCTAAAACTAAACTACTTATAAAATAAAATAACTTACAAATAAAATATTTGCCCCAGTTCGCCGTCGCTGGGCAACGTGCCCAGAAGGCTGGCAGCATTGCCACGTTGGATGGCTATGCTTATCCTCTGTGCGAGGTATGAGCCAGCCCTCCGGTCACGCGTAATTTCAGCGAGTCGCTTCGAGCACTCCTTAAAGACCCTGTGGGCACTTTCCCCCCAGGGTCCATACCTAATTTATACTTAACGCTCGTTCTAACTTTTCATCATATATTGCAAATATGCTTCAAAATATGTCCGATGCCATATAAGCATCACTTTTCCATCTTTAGAATTATCAAAACTTTTAGGGCGAAAATCCGGTCCCACTACTGGTCTATATGCCGTAAGCCGGTACTATTTGATGCTACTTACGAATTATTGTTGTTTTTTGCATTTTAAGTAAATACCAAAATCTATAATAGAATAAATTTTGTCAGGTGCTCGCGTACTGAAGCTGGTCTCGTAACCGGCGCATTGACCCTTCTTCATGGGTATTATAATTTATAAGTTTTCTTTTGATTTTTAATAAAAAAGTAATTATGCCAACGTTAAGAAAAAGTTCTCCCTTATGCAATCTGATAGGTCTGAATAGGATTTAAATCAGACAGACAAGACGAAAGAATTACATTATGCAGCGCTTGATTGAAGCGTGTCGAACACGCTTGCCCCATTTCGCGCGCTTTGATCGCTAGGGGAGTGTGGCCAGGCGAGAAAAAACCTAGCGCATCGTAGAATAATTAAGTATGAAATGAAAGCATGTTCTGGGAAATTATTCACACCACACATCTCGATGGCATGTTAGTCTAGCTGTGTCAAATGCTTTTTTTTACAAATTCTTTGTGTGGCAACAATTTTTTCTATGAAATAAGCTGTCATTGGGTGTATACATGTCATGATATTTTATTAGAAACTGACTAAGGCCTGCAACACACTGGCGCGGCCTGCGGTGGCGTTCAATAGTAAATTTGTCAGCTAATGACAAGTTTTCTATTGTCCGCCGCGGACAGGCCGCGCCAGTATGATGTGGGCTTAATTGCTATCGTCTGGAGGCATGTTGCGCTGCTGCTCCAACTGTCAAACGAGTTGTACTAACAAATTGTATGCACATCACAATCAACACAATTTCGACCATGTAATTATTAAAATATTATATAATCATTTGTAATTAGCCTTTCCACAAATTTAACACGCATTTATTAAAGAGATTGTATTTTAAAGGGTTATAGTGCTATAAAAACGCGTTTTATAGTCGATTTGAGTCAAGCTTTGAAGTTCTTGTATTTTTTTTAAATCAGGTTTGCATTTAACTGCGAATAGTGAAATCTTAGGAAAAATTAAAAATATCACAATCATGAGGCAGTGCTTGGTATGGCAATATTATTTTTACTAAATGGTATCCCTAAATTGCCACAATTTGTCAGAAATTGAAGCTGACAAATCAGAATTGATAATTGTATGGTTTGTAGAGCCCATTATTTATAATATTAGTACCTATTCGTCGCCATACATTGTGTGTTAAGCCTCTCAGAGACTGACGCGTCAGTGTGATTGAGGCCTTACCAGCACGCGTTTTTTTTTATTTACTACCTTTTCTTATTGTGACACGACTCGCTGGTAAGACTAATGTAAACAGCGAACAAAAAAACCGTAGAATGCGAGCTCCTATGTAGATATATCCAAAGTGCGCAACTTTGGAAACTTGTTAGGGCCTACCTAGTTGTTGGTGCCAATAGCTAATTTACCCACTTAATGTTAATTTTCTACTATACTACTACTGCTACAAAATACTTTATAAAATAAAAACTTTAAGACTTAATAGAACGAAATTCAGGGTATAGCAGCAGGGCTGAATGTTCATCTGCAACAATGCAATCGCTAATAATAAGTACCGCACGTCCTTTGGAATAGCAAAATAATATAATTCTAGTAACTTAATTAGGTGTCATGGAATTCCGCAAAGTAACTAAATTCAAATGGCCCATGCAAATACTTAAATAACCAAATCAAGTTAGCTACTTAAATAAACAAGATAGTATCACCTAGCTGTTTCTGTTTTCGTAGTTCCGCTACAATGGTAAAACGGGGGAAGTGACGTCACCCGCCGGCTACCTGTCTGCCCCCCTCGGTTATAGATATGGGGGTTTCCGCTCGACCGAAATAGAAGGTGTGTTCTCGGTTTATTGATAATTGTCAGGGAATTGAGGGGGCATACTGAGGGAATTGAAGACAAGTGGTATTGATGGATAATCTCAAGAATGAACATGTTCGCTAGCCATTTCATTACGGACGAACTGGGGAAATCAATTACCCCTTTGTTACACGTACTAATGTAATAGTCTGTAATATTTTGAAACATTACAGACTAGGTACGTGATAGTCATGATTCGTGATAAACCTGTCGTATAGGAATGGTTCATCATCCTCCAACAACGTTAGTAATATTTCTAAATATTACAGACTCGGTACGTGATAGTCATGATTCATGATAAACCTGTCGTATAGCGGGCGTAGCACGGTTGACATTTTATCACTTATCGTTGTGGTAAAGACGCCCATCACGCTCTGACAAGTATGCGAGTGCGAGAGTGACGGATGCCTTATCCACAACGATAAGTGATAAAATGGCAACCGTGCTACGCCCGCTGGAATGGTTCATCATCCTCCAACAACGTTAGTAATATTTCTAAATATTACAGACTCGGTACGTGATAGTCATGATAAACCTGTCGTATAGGAATGGTTCATCATCCTCCAACAACGTTAGTAATATTTCTAAATATCACAGACTCGGTACGTGATAGTCATGATAAACCTGTCGTATAGGAATGGTTCATCATCCTCCAACAACGTTAGTAATATTTCTAAATATCACAGACTCGGTACGTGATAGTCATGATAAACCTGTCGTATAGGAATGGTTCATCATCCTCCAACAACGTTAGTAATATTTCTAAATATTACAGACTCGGTACGTGATAGTCATGATAAACCTGTCGTATAGGAATGGTTCATCATCCTTCTAGCGTATTAGTAATATTTCTAAATATTACACACTAAGTAGGTACATAGTCATGATCATGATAAACCTTTCGTATAGAAATGGTTCATCATAATCATTATACTTCTAGCGTTCTCCCGGTTGTACCGTAAATTAGCCCAGGGTCCGCTTTGGCACCTAATAAATTTGGCGTAGGCACTAGTTTTACGAAAGCCAAGCCCAGTTATAAAATGGCTAGTCCATCAACCATCTTAAGCCCACCTTTCAATCCAAGCCAAAGGGAAAACTAGACCTTGCCCAAGTTTTCCTTCACCGAGCTGACCAACTACGAGTATAACGGCATAAAATCCATTTTAAACTTTCACCGCCGCTTTTTTGACTGAAAACAAAAACCGACAAATATTGCGAATTATCGAAACCTTTTGCTCTCGAAAATAAAAGCGCTGCCTTATCAAAGGGAATTACCGTAAAAAACCGAGTGCGAGTCGGACTCGCCCATCGAGGGTTCCGTACAAAATTACAAATGTATAGTTTCAGATTTTTCCCTGTAGGTACTTGTAGTATAAAACGATATTTCTTGCCAAATTTCCTATTTCTAGGTCAACGGAATATTACCCTGTAAATTTTGATTCCCTTGAGAGTGTCGAAGTATACGTTTTTTGCGGCATAAACGGCTGCATCTTTATTTTACGTTAACTTAGAAGTTTGATTTTTTTCACCGCTTCAAGAGACTGTAGACCTGATTTTAATTTCAACTCGATACGCGTTCTCGAGATAAAGGCTCGTGACAAACATACAGACAGACAACAAAGAGTGATCCTATAATGGTTCAGTTTTTTTCCTTTTGAGGAATGGAACCCTTAAAAGTACCTACCCATTTTTTACCGTTTTTCACGAACAAGCTTGAACTTTCAGTGAATTAATCTTTTTTCAGGTTAATTGCTCTTTTGAACTGCCTGTGATTATTATTAATGCTTTTAATTACAATTGAATTCTTAAATAAGGCTGGTAATTTTATATGCTTTTGCTATTATGCGTCTTGGGTTTTTTGTTGTTTTTATGAAGTAAAGTTGAGGTGTTGTAGCGATACACTACACACGTTTTTACTTACAACCCGTCGGAAATATCTGCGAACCTGGCTTATATGACGTTCGCAGGTAACGAGGTTCGCAGATATTTCCGACCAGTTCTACATAGAAACATAGATTCACGGCTATTCCCAAATGGTGGATAGGCAGAGATTGCATGTAGTTAATCCATACTAATATTATAAATGCGAAAGTGTGTCTGTCTGTCTGTTACCTCTTCACGCTTAACCGATTTGGATGAAATTTGGTATAGAGATAGTTTGAGTCCTATGGAAGGACATTGGTTAGTTTTTATCCCGGAAATCATCCCCCAAGGGGATGAAGTGGGGGGTGGAAGTTTGTATGGTGCTACGATATCGAGTTCCACGCGGACGGAGTCGCGGGCTAGCTAGTGAAATATAATTCGGCGTCACTTTTAGCAATTCGCCCACAATAACTCTCCCGTAGTCGCCTTCTATCCACGATACCCACTGGAAGAACAGGGGTGGATTACACTAACTCTACCCACACCACGGGGGTTTGTGATGTTTAATTAAACCTAGAAAAGCTGGCAAGTGGCACTTATCGAACGAGCGAGCGAAGCGAATATGCTTCAGCATGGGCCGAAAATCGTTTGTGCGGTGTCCGACTGTCCCGCTGTCTCTCTGCCCTGTAGAGGTCGTATTTCTCAACCGATACTCGTGAAATTTTGGTTCGATAATTATGTACTTGGTTCTTTTTGTCAAATCAGTTTGTGGAGATTTTTCCAAAAATATAAAAATAAAAATCCGAATTGCGAGTTGTACAGCTCTCAGAGCCTCTGGCTCCAGTAAATAGGTACTTGAAATGTGCTTCCACGTATTCCATGCTCGAACTTTAAATATTGGAATTTCTTCAGTTTACAATTCAATTCAATTTCATTTATTCAAGATAACAAGGATCTCATTTTTGTTAGTATACGCAGCTGCTTATAAATTAATATACTTAGGAGGAATTTCAGACCCACCCCTTTTTGCTAAATGCTAGCTACCCGTAATTTAGCATATTAACACACTGTGTCAAGTCAGTCATGAATATTATTTGCATGAAATAACAATAAATAAGCGAGTCTCGGCCTTTGGTGAAAAGCGATTTTTCACGTTATTACCAAGGCGTAAAGTGCAAAAGAGTTAACATATCAACAGTATATGTTTACTAAGCAGAAACGTCCGCTGCCACAAATTCAGATCAAAGTGCAAATTTAAAAATTAATCGCCACGAGCGGGATTTGAACCCACGGCCTCTGCATACCGTGCATCGCTCTGAACCAACTGAGCTACCGTGGGCTAGGCTGGTGGGGATTCATTTATCAATTTATCACTGATCGGAATTTGTTAACATATCTTTGACGCCGACCGCTTGATAGATAACAGTTAAAATAAATTAGTCTTACTACATTAAGCTATAAACAAAATTCAGGAGATTACTCGGAAAATACCACATATAAAACTATTTTTGCCCAGCTATGGCAGAGCAGAAAGGGAGGGACTATAATCTTTTTAGGAGGAGTCCATGTAGTCCACTGTAGTGATAAGATAATGAACCGATTTTGATAAAACAGGTGTCAATCGATTCGAAATTATGCACCGGTTGACATAGGCTACTTACTTTCCGCAGCGCTAAAGATATATAAAGATTTTAATACACACATAAAGAACCATAAATAGACGCTGTTCAGATTTAGGTTTTCGTCCCTTCTGTGGACATTGCCAAAGTTACTCGTAAGGGCTATAAAGCCTATTTTTTGATTGAACTCTGAATCCGCATAAACGGTGTCTCCTCTTCTATAATTCTATGCGATAAAAACCTATTTTGAACACAGAAAAGACGATTTTTGTGTTTTGACTGACAATTACCCAAAAAGCAGATTTCACTCTATTGGTCAACATCCCATACCTATTAAGTACTTTGTCTTCCGAATCTTAAGGCAAAATGTATACATATTATTGTAGGTAAGTAGGTGTTTTTTTTTTGAAAGAAAATTACTTTGGCCTCCAGTCCCAATAATTTTCAATTTCCCTAATACCTTTCTTTATCTTGCCATTTTTTCCAAACGTGATCGGGTTCTACACCCTCTTCATCAGTATTCAAGGAGCTCGCTAACGGACCGATACCTATTCAATAAATCGTCCAGATTTTACATTTATCCTCGACCAACTCATTTACATACTGCTCAAACACACCTGAAGAGTAACGGGATTAAATTCATGTTTTTCTTCTTCTTTTCAATGTTTTTTCTTCGAAAGTTGAGGGAGTTGTTACGGTTATTGTTACATTACGATTGTTGTTACATTTTGCAGATCTACGCGTAAGCCAAAGACCGCTCGGTGTGACTCAAAGATGTGCTTATGATTATGAATATTTGTTTTATATCATGTTGCGAAGGTATAGCTTTTTTATGTGTGGTACTATAGTAGCAGAAAGTGACACTGTGAATTTCCCCGTGGGAATTAGATGTTTTCCCGCTAGCCTATCACCTATGTTACTCTCTCAGCCTCTAAACTATCTCCATACAAAAACACATTAATACGATGCTCCGTTGCGACGTGAAAGAAGGACAAACACACACTTTCGCATTTATAATATTAGTAAGGATTGACAAATTTCATCAGTTTCTAGAATTTGACAAATTGAAATTCAAGATGGTGGTTGCCTAGGTACGGTTATTACGCCGTTTACGCGACCAGCTGAAGGGCAAGGGTTTTTCAAATAAAGATAATAAATAACACTTCAACAGAATAAACAAACTCGGTTCACCTATTCACCTGAGTGGTCGCAAACCGGCACACTAAATTGGGTGGTCGCTAACCGGCGAAATGACCCTACCTAATTGAGAACACGATTTTAGCTAAGATATTTATATATATCATACCTACCTAGTTTTAATAGGTAAAAGAAATCAGTTGTTGAGACAAAACGTAGATTTTATTATTCTCTTTGCTTAAATCTAAGTGGATTCAATCTTGCCGGGACGGGGGTTGATGAATATTTCATGTCCAGACTTAGATCATTTATTCCGATTTATTGCCTTAGTTAACGTGGAAAAGGGAGATCTAGAAATGGAATACACGAAATAATGGAAATCAGTGTGGATTTGATTAAAGGTCACCTGAAAAACAGGCATCATCAGTTGTTTCAACTGCCTGCCTCGTCAATAAATAAATAAGATACTTCAATTATAAAAAGAAAAAATAAAGATGCGGATGGCGCAGGATCGGTCATTGTGGCACTCTTTGGGGGAGGCTTATTATGTCCAGCAGTATAACAAATATTTTTTCACTAACACACAGGACACGCATATATTAAGTATTGAAATGAACAAAAAAGTCTCTGCGGCAGTGATCGGGACACTGGCTCAGCATTATGCTGCGGTTTGAGACACCTGGCAGTGCTGATTTTCAGCTTCAGGCACATCCATAATAATATGCGGTAGTAACTTTGCCCAGAGCCGAATCTCCGACTATGGGTCCAGCCGGTACAGACAGCCTTTAGGGGCCCCAGTCCCAGTGGCGGGACCTGTACACAAGCTCCCCAAAGGGGGCCCCAAAAGCCAAGTGCCTAGGGGCTCTGGCCCTCCGTCCGCGCCTGACTCCTCCTGTCTGTCTGTAACCTTTTCACGCTTAAACCGCTGAACCGATTGTACACTGGATGGTTTTTAGCCGGAAATCATACTGCGCTTAAAGGAAGCTGGAAGACTAATAGCATATTTGCTACTAGATTTTATACGATGTCGCAGCCAAAAGCTAGTTAAAAGTATGTGCACGTTTTATGTCAATAATATTTTGGAGAACCAACTTTAAACAGTAAATGTCCGCTAACGAAATTCTAAACGATCAAAGTGGAAAATTGAAACGTATTCGCCACGAGCGGGATTAGAACCCGCGACCTCTGGAATCCGTCCATCGCTCTTGCCAACTGACAATGAGCTACGTTGGGGTGGTAGGTACTCTAGTGGCGACGAACCTTTCAGTCCCTACCACTCTTCTCGTAGCGAATATTTTTTCAATTTCCCACTGATCGAAACCTACATTAAAGTTTGAAAAACTAGTGGCTCTGTGAGCTGAAGAAACGCGAGTCTTTTGTTATCAAAAAAAGTTTTGCCATGTAATCTAAATTACCAAAAATCGAACCTTTAACCTAACCCAAAATTTCACGAGAATCGGTTGAGAAAGTGAACTTTAGAGGACTTCGTTCGTTTCGCTCGGTAGTTCAATGAGTGCCCATCTACTGATGCTTGCTGTTACAACGGTGCTATTGTTTGCAACCATCACGCATCGTAGTAACAAAATAATTGAATTGAACTACCCACATTTAGCTAGATTTTTAAGAGAAGATTTAAAAACAAAACTTTAGATTTTTCGAACCCCCTCTCAAAACCAAATAAAATCGGGTTGGTAGTAAACAACACACCCTCTTCATTCACTTTCCCTAAGTACGCCATTCTAAATCGCCCTGCAACGTTATGATAAGGGAAACCTCGTCCCTTTCTTACGGAACGCGTGTAATAGAGCCAGCAAGAACCTTAGAAACTGCGTCCCTTTTCTAAGAAGTGTGTGTGATAAAGAAGAAATGCTTGATGAAGGGTGTGCAAAACAAATCGAGTTTCATTGCCTCCATTGAGGCGGTTCGGTGCTAAAGTTGACAATGAAGTTTATTAGAGATGCGCAAAACGTGTCACTGAAGTGAAAGGAGCGATTCATATCTTCATATCGTAAAGATATGTATCACTCTTTTCGTTCATTTCGTTCAATTCGCTCAGTTCATCTATAGACTCCTAACAGCTCTCGCTCAGTTGATCTGTGGACTCCTAACAGCTCTAAATCACTCACACACACAAGTATAAATGAGTGACTCACACATTGACATGTTTTTCTATCAGTAACGTAAGCGTGCACGCGTGAGTGCGAGATAGGTTTATAGCTTCGACTCGTAAGTGCGAAGAGCGCAACCCACTCGTACATCAGTTGCTCGGTTGAGTTGAGAGCGGAAGAGCGGGGGAAGGACGCATACTGAACTGACATAGTGAGTTAGTGAGTTGTTTCATCCTTCAGTGAACGAGTGAGCGAGTGACATAAACGAAAAGATGCAGTTCATTTGAATCTCTCACTCCTGAGTTACACACCTCTAAAGTTTATAGTCAACGCCATTTATTAGCTGGGGCGCTGTCCCACTTGTTTTAATTGCAGCCAGTTACATTGCCGCCATGAAAACACTTTTTAAAGGTTCAGCACTCAAAGCAAAGGGTGCCAATCCTGACGCCGCGATTCGTAGTAACTAAGCGTATACCACTGATTGATTAGGTACACTAAGGGTGGGTTGCACTAAATCGTATGTAAGTGGTGTACGTTAAAATCTGCATGTATGGGAAGGGACATAGAGGGAGATATTCGAACGGAGTTCGTTTTCACTTCGCGGTAGCCCCTCAGCAGAGAACGTAATACCTACTCAAAATGGTCTCGCCGGGAGACCAGCGCTGGCTCGTGAGCCGGCATTATGCTGAGGCGGGACCTTTTCGTAGCAAATAAATAGTTTTAAGTACCTACATAATTAAATAGTATTATATGCGTGTCGATATTTATATTTGTTTGTTACGAATAAATAATTTTCATTTCATTTCATTTCAAGTTTGACAACTTACAATGGAATGACAGCTGCCGGCGCCATGTTTAACAGTGATCGGTCTGTAATCGTAAGTTGGTGCAACCCGCCCTTAGTCCAGATACATTACGGGTGACGGATGAGGTGAGGTGAAAACAAGTTCAGAATAGCATAGCCGTACATAAATAGTCCTTAGGTTGCACCAGCGCAATTTAACTCCAGCAAATCACATGTGATAAAAGTTAAACAATGGTAGTACCTAATAAAATAATATTACTGACCATATATTAAATTTAACAATGACAGGACAACTACAGAAACCACTTAACTAATAATGCATGCAACAGGTTGTGTATTTTAAAACTTTCTTGTGCATCATTCAAATCAGACGTGATGAGAGGAACAGTCATGGCGAATAGACTGTGCACGATTGTAGTTGTGCAGGCAATAGTATCTTGTGGATTATGTCTCGGAAGTAGCTCGGAGGACCGGCTGGAGCATGGAGACAGCCCCGAGGAACCCTTGTTCTTGACTCCGTACCTCAGAAGAGGCGACACAGCCGAGGCGCGGCGGTTTGCGCGCGTGCCTTTATTCGACGACCTCCACATCGAGAGCTACGCCGGCTTCTTCACCGTCAACGAGACCTACGACTCCAACCAGTTCGTGTGGTACTTTCCGAGCATGTCAGCAAACAGGCAAAATGATCCTGTGATCGTGTGGTTGGAAGGAGGCCCAGGGTCTTCCGCCTTGACCGGCATATTTGTGGGAAATGGACCAGTCGATGTGAAAAACCACACGTTTATGCGCAGAGAGCACCATTGGGCTCTGTCCCATCATATGATCTATATAGACAACCCCGTGGGCGCTGGGTTCAGCTTCACAAAACACCAGGAAGGATTCTGTACGGATCAGATGCAAATCGATGAGCAACTCTACTCCACCTTAACTCAGTTCTTCCAGCTGTTCCCAGAGCTGCAGCAAAACAAGGTATTCCTCGCCGGAGAATCCTACGGTGGAAAGTACGTCCCGTCTCTAGGCTACATGATCCACAAGAAAAACCCTACAGCAGTAATCAAGATCAATCTCCAAGGCTTAGCAATAGGCAATGGTTGGACAGATCCTGAAAACCAGCTTGTTTATAGCCAATATCTGTACCAAATAGGTCTCATAGATCTAAATGACAAGAAAATATTTCAGGAATATGAAGCTAAAATCGTGAATCACATTAAAAACGGTGATTGGGTACAAGCTTCTAAGACTTATGACATTCTTTTTGAAGAGCCCAGCGGTTACTTTTTCAATGTCACAGGATTTAGTAGTAATTATAAGTACTTGGATACGAAAGTTTACTTCGAACCTAATATTGACGAATATAAGTTTATGTTGAATCAGAGCGCAGTTCGAAAATCAATCCACGTAGGTCACCTACGATTCCAAGGCGGTTTGACAGCATACAATCATTTGATACCAGATTTAATGAAGTCAGCCGCTCCGTGGCTCTCCGAGCTATTGGACCACTACTATTGTTTGATCTACAGTGGACAATTAGACATTAACGTCGCTTATCCTCTGACACTAAACTACTTGCAAAAGCTTAACTTCAGTGGGGCAGAGGAGTACAGGACCGCTAGGCGCTCCATCTGGCGCGTGGAGGGGGAGGTGGCGGGGTACGCCAAGCGGGCGGGGAGGCTGGTCGAGGTGCTGGTCCGGAACGCGGGCCACTCCGCGCCCATGGACCAGCCCGCGTGGGCGCACGACATGATCCACCGGTTCACACATACCAAGAAATATTGGGACGATTAGACTAGTCTTAAGACTCGCCACATACACAGGATTAGATTCTATACGGCGCAGCGAGCGGAATCAGCCCGGCTGAATTCCGTTACAGCATTCAGCCTATATGTGGCGAGCATAAAGGTTGAATGAATGAATGTATTGAACTTCTAAATGTTTTTCGTGAACGACATTAGTGATATAGTAATGATTATATGAATGAGATTTCAAATATATGTCTTAAGGTGCGGTTAAGGGGTGGTTAATTCTAAAATGAAAAAATGTGCTGATCCGAGCAGGATTCGAACACGCAGCATTTTTTAAAGTATTATCATTTCATTTGATAAATTTTAGTTAGCAGACTTTTACTGCTTTAGACAAAAATGAATTTTCATCTGTAATAGATGTGGTTTGTTTTGAAATCGGATGAGTACTTCAGGAGATTACATAAACCTATATATAAACTTCGAGCCTCACAGACCTCTTATAAAAATAGATAAAAGCTACTTTATGGTACCTAAGTAATGGGTTTAAGTGGTGTGTAGCGTTGGAGCTAGCAGTTGCTCTGCTTTATATCAAACATAGAGCATAATAAAACACGCGATTATTATACAACCACTTTATATCCTAAAAATACCCTCACTTAAGTCTGTTATTTACCCGAACGAAACAGCCCCAATCCATTACTTAAACTGCATTATATTGTTATACTAGAGCCTGGTAAGCATTTTTAACCGACGAAAAAAACGGAGGAGGTTCTCAAGTCAACGCGTATTTTTTTTTATGTATGACCGCGCATAACTTTTTACAGAGTAGTCCGATTTCGATAATTCTTTTTTTATTAGAAAGGGTATACCTCGAAGTTGGTCCCACACAAATTTTAAATAAAAATTTCAACCCTAAGGGTAGGAAAACAGGGGATGATGATTGTTCCCTTACTGATTGAAATGTATGACCACGCGCGCGCGCGCGTGTGTATTTGTGTGTGTGTGCGTGTGTGTTGTGTTGTGTGAAAACCTCACGATGAATTAGCTTTACTGTACTTAGTTATTAAGGTTAATTAAAAAAATATATATAGTTAGGTATACTTACAATAGTTTAAGAACTTAGTTATTAAATTAATAAAAAGGTTTATTATTTTTTGCTTTTCATTTTTTTCGGCGGTTTAATTTTTTTTGGTAAAAAGTTTATCTATTTATTATTTACTAGTGACCCGCCCCGGCTTCGCACTGGTACTATATTATACATATAAACCTTCCTCTTGAATCACTCTAATTCCTCTTGAATCTATAAAAAAAACCGCATCAAAATCCGTTGCGTAGTTTTAAAGATCTAAGCATACATAGGGACAGAGAGCGGGAAGCGACTTTGTTTTATAGTGATATGGCAACATTTTTACCTATGAAATAAGTTACCTTGCCGCTATGCATTTCGTGTTACCAACTTACCAGCATGATGCCGCGTTTTCTATGTGACACGACTCGCTGGTCAGAACTATTTACTTTTGTTTCCGAAACCACGAGGCCACACGCAATGCTACTTGCGCTACGCCGTAGCGCGTAGCAGCGATCTTCCGCTCTGTACCGGAAATCACACGTAGAGGCATGACTCATTTAAATCGTTTTTGAAGAAAATTACAAAATAATTACGCACGAAAAACTACGGAACCCTACACTGAGCGTGGCCCGACACGCTCTTGGCCGGTTTTTTATGTTATAAATAACCACAGTTTTCTATAAATCTAAGTGTAAATTGGTTCCCGGGTGCTGTCGAGGAGCAGCGCTGAGCAACGCGTCGGCTTCCGGTGAAGGAACGTACGCTGCACGTCCACCTGGCACAGAAGGGGCGCTACCGCGAAACGAAAACGAAATCCGTTCGTGTATCTCCCTCTCTGTCGCTCTAATGAGCAAGTGCGACGGAGATTGGCCAGCGCTGGTCTTTCACCTGCGCTGGTGTTTCCGAGTCATCATTATCCAAGCGATGTTCCCGGTTGTGCCCCTACAACTGGTTGTGTTGTACACCTGATCCCAAGATTTGGCATAGGCACTAGTTTTACGAAAGCGACTGCCATGAGGGGAAAACAAGACCTTGTTGGGATTTGACCGGTTTCCTTACGATGTTTTCCTTCACCGAAAAGCTAACGGTAAATATTCCGTACATAACTTCCGAAAAACTTATTGATACGAGCCGGGACTCGAGCCCAGGACCGCCGCATGCCTGAACCACTAGGCTACCGTGGCTTCCGATTGGCTTTCCATTCACGCGCATTGCCGACGCGGCGATGCGAGTGAATGCGCGCGTAAAAAATCAGAGGCTCTAGTATAAGTTTTACCGAAACAAAACGTTACGATGGCGTTTGCGTTTTACCCCCAATTTGTATGGGATTTGACAGCTAAACGCAAACGCGGTCGTAACGTTTTGTTTCGGTAAAACTTATACTAGAGCCTCTGTAGGTACCTACTTGTTGTTGATAATATTATTGTGAGCTATCACTACGATCAATCAGCATCAAGAGAGAGAACTGGTAAACACGTTCCGCCGATGGTATCTGTACGCGTATCTGAGGCTCTAGTATAAGTTTTACCGAAACAAAACTTTACGATCACGTTTGCGTTTTACCCTCAATTTGTATGGGATTTGACACCTAAACGCAAACGCGGTCGTAACGTTTTGTTTCGGTAAAACTTATACTAGAGCCTCTGTAGGTACCTACTTGTTGTTGATAATATTATTGTGAGCTATCACTACGATCAATCAGCATCAAGAGAGAGAACTGGTAAACACGTTCCGCCGATGGTATCTGTACGCGTATCTGAGGCTCTAGTATAAGTTTTACCGAAACAAAACTTTACGATCGCGTTTGCGTTTTACCCTCAATTTGTATGGGATTTGACACCTAAACGCAAACGCGGTCGTAACGTTTTGTTTCGGTAAAACTTATACTAGAGCCTCTGTAGGTACCTACTTGTTGTTGATAATATTATTGTGAGCTATCACTACGATCAATCAGCATCAAGAGAGAGAACTGGTAAACACGTTCCGCCGATGGTATCTGTACGCGTATCTGAGGCTCTAGTATAAGTTTTCCCGAAACAAAACTTTACGATCGCGTTTGCGTTTTACCCTCAATTTGTATGGGATTTGACAGCTAAACGCAAACGAGGTCGTAACGTTTTGTTTCGGTAAAACTTATACTAGAGCCTCTGTTCCTACTTGTTGTTGATAATATTATTGTGAGCTATCACTACGATCAATCAGCATCAAGAGAGAGAACTGGTAAACACGTTCCGCCGATGGTATCTGTACGCGTATCTGAGGCTCTAGTATAAGTTTTACCGAAACAAAACTTTACGATCGCGTTTGCGTTTTACCCTTAATTTGTATGGGATTTGACAGCTAAACGCAAACGCGGTCGTAACGTTTTGTTTCGGTAAAACTTATACTAGAGCCTCTGGCCGGCGCCGGTCGGACGTCGTTTGTCCCAAGTTCGCTCGAAGTTTGCACATTAAGGATCATTGGCTTGGCGTTCAGTAGCCTAATCATTTGCTATCTTGTTTGGCCACTACGTGGAGGGTTCCGTATGGAGTTTGTATTAACTTGCATATTGGAAGTATATTCTAACATGGTGGTTTATAATTTATTTAAAAAAAAAGTTTTAACCGACTTCAATTTAGTACTCCGCCAAGCCACGAGAACATTTCCACATTTATTTTCCAATTTACCACATGAACTGATTTCCGAGAGCAAATACGTTGTTTATTAGAGAAAAAAAACCGAATCGCTGTAGGTATGTGGGCCGATAATATTTGAGGACTTCCGTCGATTCCACAAGGATCACCTTTGGCTAGCTATAGTTGCTATTTCAACGGAATCTTATCAGAATCTGTGATATACTTTTGTACTTAATTGAGGAATTCCATAAGTCATCTGAGGTCTCCATCATCAATTCCACTCCACCAAATTTATGATTTCCGGGTGTAAATACACAAGTTATAATAGAAAATAGCAAAATCACTACACGCGTGCCTAATATAATTGAGGAGGCCCCTCAATTCCTACTTACAAGCAAAAAAAATATTTACGAATCGGCTCATCAATGACGAAGTTCTGTCTGAGGTAACAAACATTTAAAAAAAATACAACCGAATTGAGAACCTCCTCCTTTTTTGAAGTCGGTTAAAAATACATTATTATACGACACAATCAAGTTTGCACTGTGGTATTAAACCTCGTCTAAAATCTCATTTAATAAATTATAAATAAAACTTCACTAAGTATTTATCTAAATTTGTCATAAAAAGCGATACCCGAAAAAGGTTGAATTGTGTCCCAAAAGGGGACGTGGTTTTCTCGAATCAACACATCCTATTACGTAACATCAGCCACAACAAAGCGCGCATATCTGACACGATACTATTTCTAGGGCCGGTGTCATGGTGTCAAATATGTTGCACGCTCTTTAAAAATGGTAGATATTAATGCTGGTACATTCACCGAGCGAGCATCAAGCAGAACACGAGCCACCTATAAACCTGTGGTAGAGATACTTTCCAATGCTTCCTGCAAAAGTAAATAAATAAACCTTTGTGGCTCTGTCAAGTATCAGCCAAGCGCTGCGCTTAAGATCTAAGTTAACAAAAAACAGTATATCTTCAAAATTAATAACGGACAATATCAGTAATACCCTCCGTATATCCTGGGATTATGGCCCAAGTTTCCTCGTAAAAACGCCATCTCGTGACGTTATTACACAACGCGACAGAGGTTACGAGTTTAGCTTAGTTTTAGGTTTTAGTTTAATTGGAATAAGCGAAAGTTAGTTTTAGTTGTGTTTGTAGGAGCGAAATTTGGTTTTGAAACTTTCGAATTGTAAATCGGATCGGGAGGGAAATAGTGTGATCTTTAGAGAACTGCTGTATTTTACGATAGGTACGGTCAGCTTCCAAAGTTTCTAATTAGGTAAGTAATTAAGAGTCCGCAGTAAGCTTTATTCTCGTACAATCGTAGTTACGCTCTCATTTTAAAACTACATGGTGGATGGTAACGAAACTTTGCATACACAATGTCATGAGGTATATCCATGTCTGTAATTAGTTTATGTAGCTTCAGATACCATAGTAAAAAAATACAGTAAATTTAAGTTTTTCATACCAAACTTGTTTTTTCTATATTTCGTTTTTTTTCTAAACTGGAACCATATAAACGAATTACAGACATAGATATACCTCATGTCATTGTATATGCAAAGTTTCGTCACAATCCAACACGTAGTTTCAAAATGAGAGCGTAACTACGTTTGTATGGGAAGGTGAAATTCGGCCGAGCTCCTCTTTTTCACTTATAGATGCATTTTAATTAATTTAATTTCACGGTATGGTAGGTCCTGTTAGACCTTCGCATATTTTCCCGATTGCATTTAATCCACATTAAATTTGTTTTGATACTGCCACTCGCATTTCTTCTTATTTCGTATTTTTGTCTTTTCGCGTAGAGAGGTGATAACCCTCTAGAAGAGTAAAACTCAATATACTTAAACATAAGTACCTTAAAATCCCTCTGAAATGACGAAATTCCAAGCATAAATTTCACCTTCAGTAATGCCTAATACATTACTGCCATATTATATTAATGGGTATCGAATATCCGATCTCGGGATATCGATACATCCCTTATAGCAAGCACAACATGCCGGTCCGGTCCCCAGGGTTATAACACCGCGCTACACAATCAAACTAAATCCATGCTAAAGTCACAATTCCAAATCTTATTAGGTCGAGTCAGGGTCGGGATCGGAATGGGCCAGATAAGTTAAAGCTGTTTTGGACATGTGATGCTATGTTCATGCATATACACGTATAATGTTTGTGATGTTGAACACAAATTAGGAAGATTGACGGGCGTTTTCATTTGATTATGTACAGTCAAGGGTAATATATGTGATAAGGACGCCGTAAACGCCCTTATGACATTGGCGTAGAGTATTTATAAACTTATCTATGTACAGAAAGGTACTACCGACATCACAGCTAACTTACCATCGGTGCACCTTAAGTGCATTGTAATAAGGTTCTAACATAAACACAGGATGGTCAGTTAACAGTGTAGTCGTTTGTACGCCAAAAAAGAAGTGTTGGAAAAGGCCAAGGTACACAGACAGATAATATCCGCTATAGAAAAACGCAGAATTAAATGCATCGGCGACATACTGAAACATGAAGGGTTAAACATTATTATGCTAGAAGGCAAAATAGATGGAACAAGAGGGAGACGTAGGCCTAGAATACCACAAATGGCACAGATGCAGGAATGGGGCAGTCACACACACCAAGAAGTAAAGACGAGGGCCCAAGATAGATTGGAAAGGAGAATGCTGCAACGACAGAGGACCATGCCCTCTTAATATTGATGATGATTTATTTATTTATTTAACTATGAAACAAACGGTCATACAAAAAATATTGATACAATCTCTTCTCTTAATCTAGCCCTATGTACATATGTACCTATCCTGGATCAGGTTAAGCTGATTAGTAAGAGGTTACACAGAATTTGTAAAAACAGTTTGACAGTTACTCAGTGAAGGAATGTTCTACGTTTTTAACAACTTTTTGAATAAGTATCGACAAACATGACATATATTTATACTTTTATATATTGACAGACCACGTTAAGATTTTCATACTACTAGTCCTGTTTTTTTTTTATTGAGCTTATGGTACAATTAAATAAATCTATTTTTTTTACAATGTTATTTTCATTATAGTGTGCACATGCCCGCTTAATAAACATATTATTAGAATAGTTAGTTCTACTACATGGGATGGAGAATAAATGTTTAGTATCTGAGACGACATCGGCGTTCTTTATTACCTGGAACTCTTATACAATATATCTTTTAACCCTAGCTGGTTAATCAATCATCAGGGCATCAATATGACTATTTATTATTTTATATAATAGAACAGAATCAACATAGTCTCTCCGACACTCAAGTGGCCAGATGGTGGCAGATGGTTCCAGTTTATAAAACAAACGAAATACAGCAAAAACAAGTTTTTTATGAAAAACTTAAATTGGCTGTATTTTTTTAACTATGGTTTCTGAAGCTACATAAACTAATTACAGACATAGATGTATATGTTGTATATGCAAAGTTTCGTTACAGTCCAACTCGTATTTTTAATATGAGAGCGTAACTACGTTTGTATGGAGAATCTAGCTTACTGCGGACTCTTAAGGTATTCCTGAAAGGTTTACCAATTCGCAGGATCATACCTAATTGTTTAAGACTTAGCTAGGATGGATTCGATATGAGGTATGAATTATTTGTCGTCCATGACTACTCAAAGAAGATGATGATTTATGTATATTAATACCACTGACTGTACCTACTTGTACATCTTACATTACATCGCCAATCAACCACGAGGTTAGAACAAGGATACATTTTATCGTGAGCATTTTCAGTGTAGATATAAAATCAATGCACGTAAAAAAAACTCTTGGCGCCACATAATATCTATAGCCGGAGTTATAGATATTAAGGGGCTCCACGCGCTTTTTGGCTAGTTTTGACGAGTTTTGAATTGATATTCCTCCGTCAAAACTATAGATATATTTATGGAACAAACACCTATCGGTTGTTTAGTTCTTTATCTACATTTGCACGAGAGTTTTTTTGAAAATAATTAATATATTTTTTTTTATGATTTATTCAAACATGGTCCAAAAAAGCTCTGTTTTCGATATTATTATGTTGTTCATGCACTTTTATATATGAAATCTACATATAACTGTTCCTTATTGACGTCTCTAACAACCCAAGAGAGATTTTTATTTTATACTCATTTTCACAAAAGTTACGTCCATAAAACTGGTTTTTTGGCCTGAAATTGCCAAAGTTTGGTGCCATATATCCCGAAAACTGTGAGGTTTGAAGTAAATATGGGATACTATTTCGGTAAACCTCGTTGTTGTTAATACGATAAACCATAAAAAACACAAATAAACCGACAGTTATAGATCGAAGGTCATTGGCAGCTAGGAGCCCCTTAAATAATGAGCTAACAAAAAACGCTAATGGCTAATGAGCCATGGATTTAAGAAATAATTGACGGCCGCGAAACTCGCACAAAGCATTTGTAACATCGCGATTGTTGTCGGCAGGGCGTACTTACCTAACACTATCAACTTCCTTATGCCTTATTCCTTAACTAGCTGCCAGTTGCGGCTCCGCCCGCGTTGTGTAGCAGGCACGTGTAGCAGGCAAATTCGCGCGATAAAATGTATCCTATCTCCATCCAAAAAGTCTCTATACGTGCATGTAATTTTTTTTTATCGGATAAATGGTTCCCAAGATGACCCCCTACAAACCAACTTACACAAGCTACAATCTGACAGTCTTTTCCTGTTTATTAAACGAGCGAGCAAAGCGAACGAAGTTCTCCGTTTCGGCTTGGGCCTAAATGCTTTCGTATGTCCGTTCTCTGTCCGGATGTCCGGCTGTTCTCCTCTACAGATCGCATTTCTCAGCCGATTATCGAAATTTTTTTGCCTCTCGCCATCAGAAGAGGACACTTTTTTTTGTCTTTACACTGCCGAATGTCGAGTACCGCTCCGTATGTCACACGCGTCGCCTCCGCGCCCCTATCCCGCACGAATGCCGCGCGGTTTCTGGGTGCGACTTTCTCCGGAATAGCTTCACCGCAAAACCTCCGTACCGCGCCGCTCTCTGTGCGTTTCAACCTTAAAAGACTCGCGGTATCTACTGCTCGCGGAGCCTCTAGTACCTAATATTAATACCTTATTATATAATATAGATGATTGTCTTTTGTTCCAGGAGCGAGCAGTCATTCACGCGCACAGTGCAGTCCGTGTCCTCGGTGGGGGCCCTCGCGGTGCCCTGGGAGGCTGCCGACACGCGGGCAGCGCTACCAGTGGCGCTGGGCGTCGCTGGCATCCCTGCCCTCGTCATCACCGACTCGGCGGGGAAGCCCCTCACTGCCAATGGGAGACAACATCTTGCTGCTGATCCTTTGGGACTGGTAAGGATCATTGAATTCCTGCTAATATTATACAGTTGTAGGTTATCGTGTCTGCTTCTGACAGGCAGCTCATATGCTTGTTGAAAATAATATAAATAGTTAAGTATAGATGTGTTTACGAGCGTGGTTTCCGCTGGTTAACATGATTTTTGCGCTATATTTACATAAGTATTCCCAGTATTCGGAATTATTCCTTTACCTGTAGTGTAAGGCCATTATGCTTCTTGACAGACAGACGGAAAACTAAGTGATACCATAAGAGACATTTTTACTTACAGTACCTGTGGTCAGTCAGTCAGTCATCGGTCAGAAAACAATGACAAAACAATGTATTTACAGCCCAACACTATTACACGGAGCGAAACACAAACCGCGGACTGATCTGGTCCATTTCTGTAACATTTACCAAGCTTAGTTTCTAGTACAATTTTGTACGTAACGTATTTAACTATTTACACAGCAATTAAATGGTGCGAAACAGACCCGCAAACTGATCTGGTCCATGTCTTATAAATGGCATACCCTGTGGATATTAGGTCCCACAGACAGCTCTGAGCACGTAACCTAATGTACATACTATATGGACGAAACAGTCCAGACTGATTAAAACATAACATTTGGGTATAATCCCGAACTGGTAATTTATTTATTATTTTATTTTATTTCCACACATACAATTATCATTACAGGCTGAGCCCAATGCGATAATGTAGCAACAAATTATCTATTATAATAAAATAACTACTTAGGTAGATACCTATGATGTTATATTGAATAGATATTCAATATAACAAAGAGTTAATAATGCTATTTTTGTGAATTCACTCATCGTACATGAGAATAGGTCTACATGCGTGGCTATGAGGTTCAGGGTACGCACGGCGCGCGCCATCGGCGCCTCGCGCAGCAGCTTGGTGCGCCCGCGCGGCACGGCCAGCAGCCCGGGCTGACGGCTGACGGCGCGCCACGGTCGTGCGCGGAACACAAATACCCACCGACCCCAATAACTTACTAATTAAAAAAAAAAAAAAAAACTTTTTATTTCAGAGAAAAGATGAATATGTTACTTACTAATGTAGAGGATCAAACACGAGTATAATGGTCAGAACGGCGTTTCAAACAACTCCGCCCCCAGAGCCCTAAAGAGGCCTTTAAACATGCTGGTTGCTTCCAGAACTTCCCGTGGGCGCAGCGACCGGTGTCTGTGCTAACTGAACAGGCACTGCTCAAAATGGCGCGACACCCTGCTGTCGTCTTGTTCGTAGGTAAGAATTAACTGAGCAAGCATCATTATGTGATACGCTAGGAGTATCCTTACAGAGTCCCCTTTAGAATAACCACCAGAGCTGTGCGAGGAGAAACTCCACCAGGTTAGCAATGCTATTGGTGGTTTTTTCCTCGCACACCGCTTTGCTGCCTCACACAGCTCTGGTCTCACCACTCTCATCTACTTGTACCGAGCCTAAGCGAGATCATGGAGAGCGCCAGCTCGAAAGCAGATGACCCATCATGAGACTAAACAATCCTTTAAGTGTGAAGCCGTTCGGCTAAAGATTCAATCTCATCTCCGAATTTGTTTTCATAAAAGAAAGAGTTTGAAAATACAGCATTCGTCCCTAATGTAAATTGATTATATAAAATTGACCTGTATAAATCAACACTACAGCAGAGTTCAGCGATACGCTAGTTTTTTCGTCTGTTTATTTTCAGCAAGTGACAATACATAAACAAACGGTTTCTAAGTATATTTAAGTCGTAAAAGGCATGTCGCAATAATGATTACTTATGGTCAGTTAGACACATATATGCGACCTCCAACCCCCCTAGCACACTAGGTTTTATGTCCGACGTAAAGCATTCGTCCTTCTTGCACTCGCATATTTGCCAGAACGGGGCGAATGCTTTTGTCCGACATAAAACTTAGCGTAGGTACTAGCCCCCCAATAGTCCCTTACTGGTTGTACCTACTAAGTATGTAAGTGCGAAAGCCACGAATACTTTACTTCCGACATAAAAGGTCTGTGAAAAAAAATCGCTATTCTTATACCTAAAGTTTGACCAAACTGAAAGAAACTGAGCTCAAAGTGGCTCAAACGTACACTAAATTATATATTTCTCCACAGACGACGAAGACTCTGAGATCGAGTTCGCAGAGTCCGTCCTCACGCCCTCAGCCGAGTCCTACTACGAGGAGTGCAGCATACAGTTCCCAGGGTTCTGCCCGTTCCAGACCTCGTCTGATGACGACACCATGGACTTCGACTATCCCACGTCGCGCGCGCACAAGATCAAAAAGAAACCGTTTAAACACGTGATGTTTTATATAGGTGTGTAATAATTAATGCGTTGTAAAGTAAGTAAGTACTTAAACAAACTACAAGCATGTCAAAGGGCCATGGAAATAAGTATTTTTGGAGTTAAACTGAGAGATAGAATCAGAAACAAGTGTATTAGACCTAAAACATGTGTAGAAGATGTAACCATTAATGTTAAGACACTCAAATGGATGTGGACAGGACATATAATCAGGGGCAAACATAATTGGAACAAGAGAATTTTATGGTGGTTCCTGAAAGATAGAAAAAGAAAACAAGGACCACCAAAAATGAGACCCATCTCATTGACAATTTCATCTTTCCAAAGATGAAATTGTCAAATTCGCAGGGAGACATTGGACCAGACTGGCGAGAGACAGGGAAAAATGGAAAGGGATAGAAGATGGAAGAGGCCTTTGCCAAACGGCATACATACCAAACCGATGTTGTCTGAATTCGATAAGTTGTGTACAATCATATTTAAACTCTTTAAACTGTAAAATTGACTGAATAAAAGGCTTATATTATATTATATTATTTAAAGACCGCGTAGCAGACCAGTTTTAACAGATCACTAAGACCAGGCAGCAATCCTACCCCCCTATTTTGTAACTTGTTTTAAGCTCACCTCAACGCTCACTCAGCCCAGGACTGTTATTCGCTACGCGCTGATGCGGCTCACCCCGCCGGTTACCCGTCACGAAACCAGACCTCTACCTACGCTTAGTTAGAACGCATTGAAGTGTCAAGATATATTTGTGGGTGAGCTTAAAACCAGTTACAGAATAGGGGGGCTGAGCTCATGTTGTCCGTTTCACAAAGCTACACGTTACAATTTTACAAGTCAAAACGGCTTCCTCACTAGAAAGATAAAAATGTGAAGCTGTCAAAGAGTTCCTTAATCGCACTGAAGAGCTTCTCCCTTTTTCACCTGAATCACCTGAATCCCCAACCTTACTAAAGCCCAGGCTACTGCGCCATTATTTGATATTTTTTTATGGGTATCTTTGTTCTTAGGTATAGACGGCACTGAACCCGCCGACATGCTTCGCGAGCACGTCGGCCTCGACGACGCCGTCCCGCTGCTGACGGCGGTCGACTTCCCGAAGCGGCGCGCCGCCACCATGCGCGTCGGCGCCGCCATCACCGCCGACTCCACGCAGCACTTCCTGGACGCGTACCTGAGCGGGCAGGCGGCCTACATACCGCTCCAGCCGCAGACCGACAAGTGCTAACGACGCCACTGCCATCACATCAAAACATAAATAAGCGAAACAAACCGACAAAGGGACAAAAACAAAGACGAAAATACAGAAAAAGCCTCCAATTATAGTAGTTGACAGTTCTAGTTACTTTTTAACCGACTTCAAAAAAAAGGAGGAGGTTCTCAATTCGGTTGTTTTTTTTTTTTTTTTTTCAATGTTTGTTACCTCAGAACTCCGTCATTCATGAGCCGATTCATCATTTTTTTTTGTTTGTAAGTATATGCTTCCAGGTGGTTCCCATTTTTTTGAAAATTCAATTGGATGATGGGATCCATGAGGAATTGAGGGAACTCCTCAATTATATTAGGCACGCGTGTAGTGATTTTGGTATTTTCTATTATAACTCGTGTATTTACATCCGGAAATCATAAATTGGTGGAGTGGAATTGATGATGAAGACCACAGATGACTTATGGAATTCCTCAATTATGTACTTAAAAGTACAAAAGTATATCACAGATTCTGATAAGATTCCGTTGAAATAGCAACTAATGAAGTGCCAAGGGTGATCCTTGTGGAATTGACGGAAGTCCTCAAATATTATCGGGTCACATACAGCGATTGGGTTTTTTTCTATAATAAACAACGCATTTGCTCTCGGAAATCAGTTCATGAGGTAAATTGGAAAAGAAATGTTCTCGTGGCTTGGCGGAGTACTAAATTGAAGTCGGTTAAAACTTTGTTTTTAACCGACTTCAAAAAAAAGGAGGAGGTTCTCAATTCGGTTGTTTTTTTTTTTTTTTTCAATGTTTTTTACCTCAGAACTCCGTCATTGATGAGCCGATTCATAATAGTGGAATTGATGATGAAGATCACAGATGACTTATGGAATTCCTCAATTATATACTTAAAAGTACAAAAGTATATCACAGATTCTGATAAGATTCCGTTGAAATAGCAACTAATGAAGTGCCAAGGGTGATCCTTGTGGAATTGACGGAAGTCCTCAAATATTATCGGGTCACATACAGCAATTGGGTTTTTTTTCTATAATAATCAACGCATTTGCTCTCGGAAATCAGTTCATGAGGTAAATTGGAAAAGAAATGTTCTCGTGACTTGGCGGAGTACTAAATTAAAGTCGGTTAAAACTTTGTTTTTAAAGTAAATTATACTTACTGTATCTGTTCGTTCTGTTATTTACAAACTTCGGAAGGCCAACTTCCGAAGAAGACTTCCCGAAGCGGTGCGCCGCCACTATGTGTGTCGGCGCCGCCTTCATCACCGGCTCCACGCAGCACTTCCTGGACAAGTACAATAGGGATGATGAATAAAAAAAATATGATGTCATTCCAACCAGTTTTTGGACAGGAACAAATGTTTGTATGGGAGCAACTACAATTAAAGAACATAAATACCCAAAAATATGAGACAAAGCTTGACCTCGCTGGCGGCAGCGCAAAATGCTTCATACTGATAGACAGACAGGTATAACGTCACGACCAACATTATTAGTACAAAGTCGTTGTATGGAAAATCAGGTAAATTGTTGTTTCAGCCGTGAAATACTGCGTTTAAGTACATAGTTGTCGTACAATTTTGTTTCTATACAAGCGTAAGGATTCTATTGGTAACTTTAAATTTACTTTATTTTCTAAACTTTCAAGGTCCATATCTTTTTACGATTTTAATTATATTTTATAATTTATACTTTATTACGATAATTTGATGGTTTACTATACATTTTGCACCACTACGTTATCAATTTGAACATGAGGCATCATGCCTATTGTCGGTTTGTGCCGCCATCACATCAACAAAGATATATAAGAAAAACCGACAAAGAAAGGAGAAAATGCAAAGATGATAATTCAGAAAAATCATAGATGATACAATATTAAACAGTTTTAGTTTTACCTACAGTATCTGTTCTGTTATTTGTACCAACTTCTGAAGACCGAAGATTTTCTTTTCGATCCCTGGATGTGTCTATAACAGTAGGAACCCAATACACCGGTTGAATTGCGTGGTTGAAGAGCACCCTGGGGAAAATCCAGGGGAAACCTCCGGCACGACCACGCGGGGGCAGTTTAAACACTGGAATACTCTACGAGTTTGCCCTCCAGTGAGATTGGTTGAACGGTTTCAACCGGAATCTTAAATGACTTTTAGTTGTACTTATTGTATCTGTTCTCTTATTCACCAACAAGTAAATTCCCCGAAGCGACAAGTGCTTGCGACGGCACTGTCATCACTCATCACTCATCAGAGAAACAAAGAAATAAGCAAAACTGACACAACAACCGACCAAAGAAAGGACAAAATAGACGACGAGAGCTAGCTGGGTCCTCATTGCTGACTGATATTAGATTCTCAACTGTAACTTCACGAAATCACGTATATTATTCGTCAGAAATGGTTCGTGATTACGATGGGCGTTAGCTCCAACGCGTATATCGGCGTTGATCATTTTTAAACAAGCGTAGACCGTAGCTATATGGCAGTGGAAATAAGGCCTTATAATTTTTTATGACTTTTTGAAAACTTTACGGACTCATCAAGACTTTCTAGACGGAGTACCTACTCTTGTGAACTCCTCTTAAAAACTTGCTTGGATTCTTACAAATAATCAAGTCAAGATAACACAATTAAACAACTGATTACCGCCAAACCCCTTGCAAGCCCAATCGAATAATCCCCTCACACCCGAACAATCAAACAGCGACGCATTCAATCGTAGAAATAGGTTCCCAAATCACCCTGCAAAGGGGTTTTACCCTGCAAACTTATTCCTTCCAGTGGCCAAAAAAGGAACTAATACATTTCCATTCTAAACTCGAACATCTTAGCGACGACAGCGCCACTGCTAGTCTTGTAGATAACCTTGTATTCGTATGAAAGATCGTCTCATTGTAGTTTAGCCCTACGGGCAACAATTCCAATTTATTGCATTCAATTACAGTAATTTAGAATTAAATGCGGCCTCTGGCTGTATTCAATTATGCAAAAGTAATGTTACTTAAGCCTAGCATGCAAATAAAATGAGTGTATATTTACATATTCGAGATTTAATTTATTAAGACGACATCGACACCTACGTACCTCTACTTACTTGAAAATATAATAATCTAATCATAGGAATGGTACGTCAAATAGGAAATAATTAATGAATCCATTGAATCCATAGTTGAATGCGCTAGAAATATTTTAAATAGAAGTAAGTAACTAAATAACGTAGAAATCACGTAGAAATAGCGGTGTTTTAGAAAGTTTTGAATGAAAATTAAAAACAGTTTTATGTAGGTACCTAGAATACTGCAGGTTTTCATTGATGTTGTAGTTTTATTTCATAAGTTTTGTATTTTTGTAAAACTGTGATCATTTGTTTTTATGACAATTAAATAATTAATTGCCCTTTCGAATTCATCATTTTTTTATTTATTTTTACCCGAAATAAAGTGTAATTTTTATCATTGCCACATAGTCTCCGGGTAGCCAATAATGCACGGCCCAATAATGTACAGCCTGATTATCCGCGTCGACTTTTTGTGGACTCGGATTATTGGGTCGTGCATTATCAGCCCGGACAAAAGTGGCTTCCAATTATTGCCCCGGACCAAGTTTGTTCAGGGTGATAATGCACGGCCCAATAATGTACAGCCTGATTATCCGCGTCCACTTTTTGTGGACTCGGATTATTGGGTCGTGCATTATCAGCCCGGACAAAAGTGGCTTCCAATTATTGCCCCGGACCAAGTTTGTTCAGGGTGATAATGCACGGCCCAATAATGTACAGCCTGATAATCCATGTACAGTATGGACGCGGATTATTGGGCTGTACATTATTTTGGCCGTGCATTATTATGGCTGTACATTAACCGGCACCAGTCTCGGTGCGCGCTGAAGTTGCCACACCTAAAATAATAATAAGAGTAATAGAGTCTGGCAAATGAAAGATGAGAATTCGTTTTTTATGGAAACTTTTTATGGCAACAGTAATATGATTGTCAAATGTGTCAAACGCTTTAAATTAGTAAGATGTCCTAATCTTGATACTTGATACGGGAACTAAGAACGTAATTGTTCCACAATAAATTTGACTGTTTTTGCTTTCTAGGAGAATTAAAGGGCTACTGCTAATATTATTAACATTGAAGAATATCATAAAAAGTTCAATTATCATGTCTCGTCAATTTTTTTATTTTGGAGTGGTTTTGAATAAGCTTCTTAAATATAAAGTAGAATTAAACTAAAGAGTATTATTTCATATAACTTTAATTCCTTCTATTGATCAGTTGCATTTTGAGAAATGAAGAAATAGAATAATTGTTCAAGTATCACTATTATTTTATCGCGTTATACTTATACAGTGTTGCAACACGCTGTTTTTTTTAAATTTGCCGCGGTTTTCTATTATCATCTTTCCCTGGCCAGACTCTACCAACTAAACTGTCAGCCATTAGGACACACTGGCGCGGCCTGCGGTGGCGGACAATAGTAAATTTGACAGCTGACAGATTGACAGTTGGATCAGCAGCGCAACATGCCTCCAGACGATAGCAATTAGTCAGCTTCTGATAAATTGGGGCTGACAAATCATGACATGTATACATCCCATGAGAGAAAAAGAGTTTCTATCTAGAAATATGAGAGATAATACAGACTTCTCATTCTATTCGGTACCTGCTACCTGCGTCGCTCTTCGAGTCTTCGACCGCCGAACCGTTCGATCGTATGACTATTACAGTAACAATAATTATATGCATAATATATAATCAATTACGAGACACTTGATATATAAATTTGCCATTACTCATTATAATAATTAAGCTTCTAACAGTGAATACAGTATATAAAAGGAAGTCTGTATGTGAATAGCAAGATTTACTTAGATAAAAATAAAAAGAAAAGATGGTAGAAATATTACAGTTTTCATGGCAACACTCTTTTCACGACGCCGCCGACGCCATTATTGTGAAATCACAAAATTGTGTTTTTGAAAATATAATTCACGTGTATTTCGCCTGAAAATCATAAACAGTAGTATTATTATAACAAATTAATAAATCATGGCTGACAATGACGATCTTTTGGACTACGAAGACGAGGAACAGGCGGAGCAGCAAACCGCCGACGGAGCGACAGAAGCGGCGCCAAAGAAAGAGGTTAAGGGATCCTACGTATCTATTCACAGTTCCGGCTTCAGGGATTTTCTGTTAAAACCCGAGATATTGCGAGCTATAGTCGACTGCGGTTTCGAGCATCCCTCCGAAGTGCAGCATGAGTGCATTCCGCAAGCCGTCCTTGGTATGGATATCCTTTGCCAAGCGAAGTCCGGTATGGGTAAGACAGCTGTATTTGTCTTAGCGACGCTGCAACAGATCGAGCCTTCGGAAAATCACGTGTATGTGCTCGTCATGTGTCACACTCGCGAGCTCGCTTTCCAAATCAGCAAAGAGTATGAGCGGTTCTCTAAATACATGGCAGGCGTGCGGGTGTCGGTGTTCTTCGGTGGCATGCCTATCCAGAAAGACGAGGAGGTCCTGAAGACCGCGTGCCCGCACATAGTCGTCGGGACGCCCGGTAGGATCCTGGCGCTAGTCAACAGCAAGAAGCTCAACCTGAAGCACTTGAAACACTTCATCTTGGATGAATGCGA
Source organism: Epinotia bilunana (assembly GCA_947049275.1). NCBI lineage: Eukaryota > Metazoa > Arthropoda > Insecta > Lepidoptera > Tortricidae > Epinotia > Epinotia bilunana. The sequence continues at coordinate 1,334,553 of OX346271.1, forward strand.
CAAAATGTTGGAGTCCCTCGACATGAGAAGAGATGTGCAGGAGATATTTAGAAATACGCCTCACGGGAAGCAAGTGATGATGTTCTCGGCTACGCTGAGCAAGGAAATCAGGCCGGTGTGCAAGAAATTCATGCAAGACCCTATGGAGGTGTATGTAGATGACGAAGCCAAACTGACATTGCATGGTCTGCAGCAGCACTATGTGAAGCTAAAAGAGAATGAGAAGAACAAGAAGCTGTTTGAGCTCCTAGATGTACTGGAGTTTAACCAAGTGGTTATATTTGTGAAGTCTGTGCAGCGCTGCATAGCTCTTGCTCAACTGCTGACTGACCAGAACTTCCCTGCTATAGGAATCCACCGTAACATGACCCAAGATGAGCGACTGTCCCGCTACCAACAGTTCAAGGACTTCCAGAAGAGAATCCTTGTTGCTACCAACCTGTTTGGACGTGGCATGGATATTGAACGAGTTAACATTGTCTTCAACTATGACATGCCGGAAGATTCTGACACCTACCTGCATCGAGTGGCTCGTGCCGGCCGATTCGGTACTAAAGGCCTGGCCATCACCATGGTGTCAGATGAAGGTGATGCTAAAATCCTGAACGAAGTCCAAGACCGCTTTGATGTCAATATCACTGAGCTGCCTGAAGAAATTGAGCTTTCCACCTACATCGAAGGACGATAGATCTAGCTTTTCATTCCTTTACCAATTTTGTAATTACCTACCCATAATTGTTTTCACCTCAGTGACTAGTATAAGTTGTTTGATTTGTAAAAGTTACGACTACCTGAGTGTAGGGGCCCCAGGGTCAAATAGCTCGTAAATTACTAATAGTTTAATATTAAGTAAATAAAGTTAATTAAACTGACATTTGACATTGTAACTTTGTCTATTATTCATTGCTCATATACATTATACATACTATTAAAACTGCTTTTCCACAGAAGCAAAGATCACCTTTCTTTGAAAGATAGTACAGTCAGTCATATAGGTAGTTAGTAACAGCCAGAGTAGCTAAATGTTTCGTAATTATTATAGTAATAATAATAAAGACGTGTACCGAAATATTTGGCTGCTACTAACTATATGACACTGACTGTATCTAGTAGCCACTTCTAGGTGAGATTATTGAATGGCCACACTTTTTATAAAACTGTCAATCGCATTAGAATCTACCTTGGATGGTAGTTGCTTTTTGAATGGGCTACTTTGATGGAATTTGGCCAACTCAAATAATCTCAAATAATAATCAGTTCAGTAGTAGCACAACTTTAAGAAATGATGAAAAGCAGTCTCGGGATATGTTGCATCTTTGGACTGCATGCTAATTGAAAATAGTTAAGCATTTCCATATTCATTTGATTTGCAATCCTAAAAATACAACAAATCGTGTAAGACTATGGTGTACTTAACGAAAATCACTAATTTCCTATAAAACAGTTCTAGCTAGAATCTTAACTGATTATTAGAGACACCATGTTTAATTGGAAGACAGCAAGTTTTTGTGTTTATTGCCTATTGTTGCATAATATAGTAATTACGGTATCAGACAGACCGTATACTTGTTTGCCACCGTCCTAGTATAAAAGAACTACAGTCCGTGAAAAACATCTTATTTTCATGACAGTAGCGCGAGTTTAGCTAAGTACAGTGAGCATCGTATAGTTAGTAGCAGCTAAATATATCGTATAACACACACTATAGTAATAAAAACGTGAACCGAAACTGTCAAGAAAATAAGATCTTCAGCTTCACTACATAAATATACTTATTATACTCTTTGCCGAAACATGTCCACTGCTGAACATATGCCTCCCCGGCTACCCTTTAGGGGAAGAAGTGATCATCACATCAGCCGAAAGAAGTAAGCTGCTGGACATACGCCTCCCCGGCTACCCTTTATGGGAAGAAGCGATCATCATATCAGCCGAAAGAAGTCCGCTGCTGGACATACGGCTCCCCCAAAGAGTGCTAAAGTGAGCGGGCCGCCGCCACCCGCATCCTATGCTAAACCTATAACAGCCCATAGTTTGGGGGTTAAAAACTACGGCACAGTAATTAATAGTTCCTGAAGGACTAGTGTGTTATAAAATAAATTTAAATAAAAAATATTTTATTGCTCAACTAATTACAAACATTGGTATGCTAAGTAAGCCAATTCTAATATTTTTATTTTAAAGTGGTATGTTACATTCTCGTTAAGCGAATTATTTAAAAACTTTAATTTCATTATCAACATTTCTACCTATTAAACAAATTCCTCCACCTTTATAGTAATAAAATAATACAAGGCATGCAAACAATACGAATTTATTACAGTAACAAAGTATTCCAGTAGAAACTATGAGTTTACATAAAAACTTAACAGGACACATAAATCATGCATGAGTCAGTAATTGAGTAATTATTTACATAGTTTCATTATTCTTAAAATATATGCGTCTCCAAAGTGATTCAAATATAGGTAGGATTAACGACGACGACGATTATATACACCTTATAACATAGCAGCAAAAGTCTCTCCCAGGCCAGGAAGTGATATGGCCAAGTGACGTAGTTATGTATGCTTGCATATTATTGTCACTTGGTCAGTATAGATATTTTTTCTGTTGACTACAAAATCATTGCCCCTTATACTCAGTTTTCTTATTATAAAAGGTCTTCTCATGGGTGAACCTCGTAATCAGATCTAGGGCCCATTTAGGCTGATCTCCGGGCACCATGTGACCAGCATTTCGTACCATGATTTCAACAAGCTTCCCAGCTTGTTTCACATAGCCGGCAATCTCTCCATCCACCTGCCAGATGTAGCGCTTAGCAGTCTTGTACTCGTCAGCACCTGTGAACTTGAGGTTTCTCAAATAATTGATAGTCAGTGGATATGCCACAATGATGTCTAATTGTCCATTGTAAATTACACAATAATAGTTGTCTAGCAACTCTGAGATCCACGGAGCAACAGATTTCATGACATCTTGTTTCAGATGTTTTTCTACTTCCTTGCCGTCATTGAATGGCAAGTCTCCTACATGGATTGCTTTGCGGACGGCACTCTTCTGCAGCATAGGGCCAAAGTCCTCCCCACTGTTATAATCTTTGGTGTGCAAGTAGTTGAAATAGAAATTGAATCCAGTGACATTGTAGAAGTAGCTTTTCCCATTAATTAAGTCTCCGTTCAATAGTGTATCAAAAGTATCAAAAGCATTATCCCATTGCTTGTTTTGAATAAAGTTTTTAGCTTGAGCTTCATAATCCTCAAAAACTTTCTGAGCATTCCAGTCAATCAGGCCTATTTGGTACAAATATTTGCTGTAAATCAACTGATGTTCCGGGTCACTCAATCCGTTACCAATAGCAACACCTTTAAGGTTAATTTTGGTAGCTGCTGTGGGGTTCTTCTTGTGGATAGTATAGGCTAGTGCCGGCACATATTTCCCGCCATAAGACTCTCCGGTGACAAAGAACTTATTCTGCTGCAGCTCTGGGAAGAGTTTGAAGAACTGAGTCAAAGTGGAGTATAATTGCTCACCCACTTGAGTCTCATCAGTGCAGTAGCCTTCTGGGTGCTTAGTGAAGCTAAAACCAGTGCCAACCGGGTTGTCGATGTAAATGACGTGGTGGTTCAGCGCCCAGTTGTACTTGCGGCGCTCAAACTTGTTGTTTCTAACGCGGATTGGTCCGTTTTCCGTGAACAGCCCGTATAGGGACGTCGCCCCGGGCCCGCCCTGCAGCCACACGATTACCGGCGCCAGTTCCTTGTTCGGCGACATACTCGGGAAATACCAGAAGAACTGATTGGATTCATAAGTTTTGTTGACAGTGAAGTAGCCGGCATAACTCTTGATGCGTAGACTTTCCGTGAAGGGTACCTGCGCCAGCCGTCTGCCCTCAGTTACGTTGCCGCTCTCAATGTAGGGTGTTAGAAATAAAGGCTCACCGGCATCTCCGCCATCCCTCTCGCCCAGCTCCAACGTTGGATATCGATGGAAGAAACATTGAGCGTAATATATAGCTTGAGCTATAAAAATCACCGCCAGCAACCTCGCCATTGCTAACGAACGTGAGCGACTATAACTACACGGAAAACGAAATGAACATAATTATTAATTATTCTACCTACGATGATAACACAAAACTTCAAGTTGACACTTACATAAATAGGTTATTTATTGGTTATCGTTGTGTCGTCGGTATTTTAAACCGTTATTGGTTGTTCAAATTAGACGGAAATAGTTATTTGTTATACAAGTGTGCAAAGTTGTATTTTACCTCGAGTGTGGAATTAAAACACGAGTAAGCAAAAGGATTCTATAGTTGAACCACGAGCGAAGCGAGTGGTTCTAAATTAGAATCCTGAGCGTAGCGAGTGTTTCAACACACGAGAAGTAAAATACATTTGCACCCGTGTGTAACACAAAACTTTTCACCTCACTGCAGCGAGGAAAGTGCAACATACAAAACAAATTGTTCATTTAAACATATTTTTTTTAACAGTAATAAAACGGAAGTAATATCAAGTAGTCCGTTTTCTTATGGGAAACAGTATGACATTTTGGAGTAAAGCAATGCCATTTGGTACGAATGTTATGAACACATCCACCTGAGCCCAAATCGCCCGGTAGCCAGTGATAACTCCGCGACAGGTGGGGGGAGGGGGGGTCAAAGTACAGAGCTCCCGGCGCGCAGAAAAGAAATTCTGGCGGATTAGTTTGGACCTTTGAATCAAGTTTGGTGTCGTTATCGGGTAACTCGGTGATGCCCAATTCATTCCCCATTCCAGTTTTTAGGGTTCCGTAGCAAAATATGACGTAATACTTAAAATAATAAACTTTTTGTAGTAACGAAATTCAAACAAACGCTCATATTTTCATATTTCTGTATTATACTTGATTTATAAAAAATACTGTCCGAAAGCCCATTTAATGCACATTCTAAAAACATTAACACAAATTTAATTTAATTACAGCAAAGATAAAAGACGGCTTCCGAGGCAGTGAGGGGAAAATACAATTCTTGGTTTAGTCACAGTATAGGAACAGTAGATAAACTTCGAACAAAGGTACATCGCACGGCTACACACATGCGCGCGTGTTCGGTACGCACACACACATCGCCTTCGGGAATGATGGAGAATGCTTCAATCGGGGCCGCGCCGTTGCTGTGTTCGCTCGCTCTCACTCGCCACGTCAAAGGAAGCCGCATCGTAGGTATGAAGACAGCGCACAGTGGGACAAAACGTTCTTAACCATCTCAAAAATGGTTTTAGCGAAAGTCGTAGGTCTGATATAATTTTGATAGTTCTACGTTCTATGACAAAAGACCTAACTGATATTAGCGTGTAAAATAATAATTGTTAAGTTTTACCTACCTGAAATTGCACTGAAACATTGAACTTCGATAATTTCGTATTTAACAGACTAGACCTTCGTGAAGTTTGACTTTAGATATTTTTTAAGTTTCTCAAAGAAATATATAAGTATTACACATTTTTAGATTTACTAGGATCTCTAGTTTTTAAATGCGGTACTATTTTACAGAAAAATAAAATATGTATTTTTTAAATAAATTTTGAAATGCCCCATGAAAATTTCCGAATGTTTCAATTTCAATTGGAGGTTTCCTTGTTATCGAAAGCTGCCGATGTCGAGTTATTATCATTTATAGAATCCTTAATTAGTAAATAATCCAAGGAAACAAAAAAACCTGCGTCATTATAGCGCCTTTTTGAGCTAGAACCTAAAATGTCAGCAGAGGACCAAAATCATTATTTTTACCTATACCTATTTATACGTTATTGTAGTTATATTAGTGAGATTTACCGTTGTTTTTATTCATATTTGATAAAATAGGTTTGTTTGGCTATCTTTTAGAGTATCTGATTTTACCACAATTTTGATAACAATACCTATCATCACACTTTTATCTATTGTGGTAATTATAAACAGTATTGGTTAAATATCTCTGTGAGAACTTTCTTTATCAGTTGACACGTTTTGCACAAGTTACTATAAAGTGCTATAAATACTCGAGGTTTCCAACATTTGTATCAAACTGTCAGAATACCTACGCAAAGTAACTATTTATTTGTCAAAAAATGAGTGAATTCGTTTGTGTTCGACGTGATATATGTGCTCAAATAATAGCCGGTAAAAGTACCTCAGATATGGAAAGATATTTTGCCCATAGGGCAATTATCTGAAGATGCTCAGGAAGCTCGTAACAAAGACTATAAGAAATATAGATTAAATCACGCCCGGAAGTGTTCGCGGTCAGCTACAATGGAAAACGTTTTTCACACCTTGCTGTATACATCGGATCCCTACATATCCAGTATAAATAGTGCAAATGTCCTATTAACAAAAGAATTGTTGAATGAAGCGAAAGAATTTCTGGTGACAAGTGATACTGCTTGTTTTTTTTTGTTACTAGGTGGTTGTAAGTTGCATTATCAATTAAGACATTTAATGTCTGCCTTTTTAACCTAATTACTACACATTTTTTTATTTATTATATTTTTTTAAATATATTTAAGTTATTATAAATAACATTTGAAAAAAAAAGAAAATTAAAAATATAACTATATCTACCTACTTACATCAAGTTTATTATAATTATTAGTTAATACTTATCTTTTAATACTTAGTTATATGACCAAAAAAAATTAATAAAAATATTATTTTAAATTTTTGTAATATAAGTTTTATAATAAAGGCGTTTTGATTATATAAAGGCATAACTATTCAAGATTACCTAAGCCAAATTTCAGCAATAAATCTCAATAAACAAAAAAGTTACAGATTTTTGAGATGGAATTGACCGTTTTGTCCCACTGTGCAGCGAGCCGCCAGTGCCACGATATCAAAAGGAGCCGAATAGGCTTGTCACTAAGCACCTACCAACCGAGTGCAGTTTAGCAACTATTATACTTACTAGGAAATATTTTAGGCATAGTATAGTGGTATTAAAATATTCGATGAAGTGGGAAACTAAAAACACATATACCTTACTATCTATAATATTATTACTTTGTGTATACAGTACTGTCTATTAAACTGTAACAGAAATACTTTGCATACGTGACAGCCCTGCGCATCGAGCGAAAGTAGGTAACGAACGCTCCTAAACGGCCTCTGATTAACGACTGTATTATTCTTCTATACTGTGGTTTAGTTTCGTTGTTCACATTTATATTTTAGCGGCGAGTGGCTAGTCCCGCTACATTTAAATACAATGCATAGCCACAGCATTGTTTTGTTTTGTTTGTATTGATGACCGCTTTAGCCTAGTTGGTATAGTGACCCCCAAGTGACCCTGCCTACGAAGCAAGAGGTCATAGGTTCGAATCCCGGTAAGAGCATTTATTTGTGTGATGAACACGAATATTCCTGAGTCATGGATGTTTTCTATGTATTTAAGTATTTATTTATCTATATAATTATATCTATCGTCGTCTAATACCCATAGTACAAGCTTTGCTTTGCTTAGTTAGTAGTGGCTTGGCAAGCGTCCGCAAGCTCCAAGCCTTCACAAACGCTTGAATGGCATTTACACGCTTGCAAGCAACTTGCGAGTGCGTTAGTTTAGTGTGGTCCGAATCAAGTCCGAATAGGCAAGCATGGCAGACGTGGAAGTTGTGTCGGCTATTGCGTTCGGCTGACTTTGGTATATGTTAGAAATAGGTAGGACTTGGTTTGAATAACCAATTTTCTTATTAGTTACCTACTTGTTCTGTCGATATGTTATATTACACTCTTATTTATGACTAAACACGCGCCAACGTGTAAATACGTCGCAAGCGCTTGCCCAAGCTTCCTTTGATCTGTGTGTGTTCAAAAACCGACACTACTTAGTCCGGATCGGGCCAAGCTCGCAAGCTCACGCAAGCCAAGCCAAACACCCCCGTTTACACGCTTGCGCTTGTGGAGGCTTGCCAAGCCACCGCAAGAGTGTAAATGCAGCATAAGATTGTCCGCAGATATTGATTTATTTAATATTTATTGTACAACTACCTTGCATTGCATTCTCTCTGCTTTCTACTCTGTGGATACGTTCAAATCAAGTTCGGGTCACATATGGCATGGATTAGGAGGTGGATCACGTCGATAAGTTGTTTATTTATATATGATTTAAACTCTCACTTAGTACCTTTCTGTCATGTGATAATACTTTCTCGATCATTCAACATTCATTTTAGGTGCCATAGCATGAGTAGGAGACTGGACCGGGAAATTCTTGTATACAGGGTGGAAAGAACGAATGGGAGATTTTAAAGTAAGTAGTGAAATAATATTTTGCTATTTTTTGAATAAGGGTTCTCGAAAAAGGATTAAAACCATAGTCAAATGGTGAAATGATCATCGCAAGAGGTTAAATTATCACGAAGTTATGTGTCCAAAGGAACGGCCCCGCCAAGTCCGCATGGGAGAGTGGCGCACCGTTTTATCAACACTCCTCTCCCCCTGCGATCCCGCCTCTGCCGCATAGGGAAAATGGCGAATACTCGGCACTCCTCTTCTGCGGTCCCTCCCCAACGCATTCTAAGCGAGCTTAGCGAAGTCCGCTGAGCGCACTGCTCGGGCCAGCTGGCAACCCTGGGTGCCTTTGCTTCGCCGTGGGCAACAGTCCACGGTTACTAAGGCCCCCCAGTCCGACAAGGCGGGCACCCTCGAGGCGGAGATCACTTTTCCCTAAAAGTACCCTTATTTGTCCCTATTGACCCCGTATTCAGTATGAATAAGGACGGCCTCAGAAAAAAGGGGTTTAGATAAAATTGTTGTGAAATACATGTATTCTCGAATTATAAATATAAAGTAACTAGACGTGCCCGCGGCTCCACCCACGTGAATGAATTATATGAATGTATTTGTCACAATTGCATTTATGCTCATGACGCTGACGTATGGAAATAAAAAGAGTATATATTTTCATATACATTTATTAAAATGTCAACATGAAACTCAGTAATACGGGCGTACCCAAAAAACATATTATTACTCCAAAAGAAAGAAGGCAAAAAAAAATGCCTAGTGACGAAAATCTCATTCAGATATCTCAAAGAATTACGAAGCTACAACCGTTTTAATATTGCTTAATAGAGAGAGAAAACGCAAACAGTTTGTCACATTACAAACTGCGAGGCTGCCGCAGCGCGTCGCGCGGGCGCGGCAGGCCGCGTGGATGCCGGCGCCGAACACGATGGGGCACAGCATGTTGCCGTCTTCTAGTGACCTCACAAACTGCGAGCGTTAATTGTTTCATATGAAGTTGCGTTTTGCGAAAAAGGGACAGAAAATACCCCTTCTTAAAATTTTGAACAATTTTAACTTGGTGATTATTTAACCTCTTCCGTTGATTTTTTCTCCATTTGACTACATTTTTAATTCTTTTTAGAGCAAATATGACATTATTGATTATTTTATTAAGTTTCTACACTACTATTAAAAAAACCTCTCGTACTCTGCGGTAACCAAAGAGTACTACCTGCCTACCCCTTTAGGACTACCAGCGTGAGTTTATGTTGACTAACACTATGGCTGTTCAGAAAGACAAGAACTTGCCTTATCGATGGCATATTTGGAATATCAAATAAAGAATGTCATGGTACAAGTAGAAAAGATTAAAATGTTACTATATAATGGCAACATTTTATTAAGTTGCGCTAGTTCCTTTCCTTCAGCTTTTCCTTTTGTTTATTGAATTATTTACTTACCGTCTCAATGTCAAGTCTACTGTGGGTTCTTCTGTCGTGGCAAGTAATCATATCATATGGCTTTCTCCAAAATAATCTAGGCATGCCTCTGTCTGGTCGTGACACTGATGATCCAGGAGAGCCCTTGTTCCTAACACCGTACATCGAGAGAGGCGATATCACCGAAGCCAGGCGTCTGGCACGAGCTACTATTAACGACAGCTTGGAAGTTGAAAGCTATACGGGGTTTTTCACCGTAAATAAGGCTTACTACTCAAACCAATTCTTTTGGTACTTTCCTAGTATGTCTCCGGACAAGGATAAAGCGCCAGTGGTCATTTGGCTGCAGGGCGGAGCTGGCGCGTCTTCACTGGTCGGTTTATTTGTTGAACACGGGCCGGTTACAGTAAATAACGGACAATTTGAGCGCAGAGAGTACCACTGGGCGCTGAACCACCACGTCATTTACATCGACAACCCCGTGGGCACGGGATTTAGCTTCACCAATCACCCAGAAGGATACTGTACAAACGAGACGCAAGTCGGCGAACAGCTTTATTCAACTCTCACTCAATTCTTCTTACTCTTTCCGGAGCTCCAGAAAAACGATTTATTTATCACTGGTGAAAATTACGCCGGAAAATTTGTGCCGGCACTCGCTCATACTATTCTTAAAAAGGACTCGACAGCGAAAGTTAAAGTAAACCTCAAAGGGTTAGTTATTGGTGGAGCTTGGATAAATCCTGATAGTCAGAAAAACTTCCTGTTTTATCGAATATGTGATCCATTTTGTGAACTAGACCGACCAAACTTGTTCGTACCGTTGCTGACTAAAAACGCCACTAGAAAAGGAATCCACGTCGGAAACTTGGCCTACAGCGACATGAGTTGTGTAGTGTATGATTATTTTAAAGTTGACTATTGTCAATCAATGGCGCCTTGGCTATCAGAATTATTAGACCACTATCCAGTAACCCTTTACGGAGGAGAAAATGACGCTAGTGTATCATACCTTGGAATAGTTGACTTTTTACGGAATCATTTTAATTTTACGGGTGCTGACGAGTACAAGAACGCGAAGCAGTACACCTGGCGGGTGGACGGCGAAGTGGCGGGCTGTGTCCGGCGCGCACGCCAGCTAACAGACATCTACGTGCTGAACGCCACACAACTTGTGCCCAGAGACCAGCCTAAGCGAACCTGGGACATGATCACGAGGATCACTCATGGGAAGGGCTTCGATCAGAACGAAATATGCCCTTATCCAACAGCAGAGCAAACTGTTTTTTAACAAGACAATTGTTTTTTTTTAGTCAAAACTAGCGTACAATAAAGTATATTGTACCTACGCTAGTTAAGTTAAAGTATATTATATTATAAGCTATTCTTTTTTGCGTCAGGATTACCTATCCTTGTTTTGTTTCATTTGTGTGCATTCATTGGTCATCATCATGGGTTAAATTCATATATTACACAATCCATTTACAAAGCCAAACATCGGGCTGGGTTAACATTTTTACTTTTCTTATAAAATGCTATTTACAAAATACGCTTTCCTCTAAAATACTATTTATAGGAAAGCGTTTCCTTCCGTATTTGTAACGTTTGGTACAATGATTAGTTCGCATCTCACATTTATATATTATTGTTTTATGGGATAAATAAATCAGGATAAAAAAATATATAAATAATGTTTAATTTTATAAATATCTTGCTTCAAATCAGTTGAGGTAGGAAGAATCATGGGTAAAGCGGGTAATCATATCCCAAGCGCATTTAGGTTGTAGTCCAGTAAATGAACTGACAACTCGTATGGAAAAAATGTCAATTTTGGAAATAATTTATAATAGCTTACTTTTTATGTGTAACAGATATATTATCAATTAAATAGTTACCCAGCGACAAAATCCGACAAAATTTCAGACATCAAAAAAATGATAAATTAACTAACTTCTGAAAAGTCAGAAAAATATTAATAAATATTTTTGTCTTTATTTTGGTTTATTTACATTTGCTCTATAATATTCAAGATAAATCTTATAAAAAAAGACAATGCATGCTTCTATGAAATCTACATAATTACTTCCGGGTGGAAAGTTTGTCGGATTCTTGAATATATCATCTTAGAATAACATTTTCATATAAAATCAACAAAAAAACGCTATTATAAATTAATGTTTTTCAAAACCGTATTTTGTCTGGAGTATTGGTCCGTTGTTGGCACCATGTGGCCATCCTCACCAAGATCTCTATGGACCCTTGAAGCATCCTCCATAAATAGCTTTTTCCAACGATCACGTGAGTACATACCTACATAACAATAAAGCAAAAAATTATGAAGCCTTCGAGGCTATCAAATAAAAAATAAAATTATTTGTGTGCATTGTTACAGTCGGAGCAAACAACGATTATTGACAAGGTACCATCAACTTATTTTTATAATATGTTTGTTCTGGAATGTCATTAACTTGTAAATGGCAAATTATGATGAAGGATTATAATATCAACATACACAAATATTAAGATATCTCAGCAGCTCTAGTCAGATCAGCAGCAGACTAATATCTCAGCAGCTCTAGTCAGGTCAGCAGCAGACTAATATCTCAGCAGCTCTAGTCAGGTCAGCAGCAGACTAATATCTCAGCAGCTCTAGTCAGGTCAGCAGCAGACTAATATCTCAGCAGCTCTAGTCAGGTCAGCAGCAGACTAATATCTCAGCAGCTCTAGTCAGGTCAGAAGCAGACTAATATCTCAGCAGCTCTAATCAGGTCAGCAGCAGACTAATATCTCAGCAGCTCTAGTCAGGTCAGCAGCAGACTAATCCCGAGTTCTAGGATGCTGACTGATGATGATGAGCGGTACTGATTAGTAATTGCGCCATAGATCGTCAAGTTTCAAAAGTGATCACAATGTAATAAATGTTATCATATTAATTCAAAAATACCCATATTACCTTTACTAGTATAAGTAAATTGTGTATGAGCGTTAAGTCATTAAAAAATGGTATCTTGTGTGTGAAACGTGTGACCATGTCCCAGGCGCGCTCGGGCAGGTCTAAGGGTACCATGTGTCCGGCATTCCTGACTAAATCTCCGTCAACTTGCCCGCCTGCTTCACGTAGCCAGCAACATCTCCATGCTCCCGCCATACGCCTCGCGCTGCATTCTCATACTCTTCAGCACCAGATAAATTAAGGTATCGCAAAAAGTTTACAGTCCCAGTATACGGAAGTATAATGTCTAGCTGTCCATTGTAATTCAATACGCGGTAGTGCTCAAGCAGTTCTGAAATCCAATGTGCAACCGACTGCATTATGTCTCTTCTCATGTGCATCTTTACTTCTCTATCTCCATTAAAAGGCTGGTTGCCAACGTGAATAGCTTCGCGGAATACGCTTTTATTTACCGATGCATGTAACTCTGACACGAGTGAGTATCGTGTGGTATGGAACTTGTAAAACGATTGCTGAAATATGTGGTATTTTGAAAGAAGCTTTTACTATTGTCAAGATTTCCCATAAACATGTCTGCAAATATCTCTAACGCATCCTCGAAATTCTGGTTTTTAATGTAGTTTACCATTTTTGATTCATACTCTGCCATTGTTGCCGCAGCATTCCAATCTATTAACCCTGCTTGGTATAAATATGTACTATGAATAAACTGGCGTTCGTTATCACACAATCCGTTTCCCATAGCGAAACCCTGGAGGGGAATTTTTTTGAACGAACGTTTATGTATTATATCATAAACAGTTAGTAACTCCGTACAATCGCAGTTGTACGTTAGAAAGAGACCTTACCTATAAGGAGACGCTACACGGATCAATATCGGCAGGACTGCATGCAGGCCGCCGCGTTTTTCGGCCCGTGTGGACACGTGTCGGAAGCACGGCGGCCAGCCAAATCAAGGTCACTCGATAAGGATAATATTTTTATTGAGAGAATTACTACATGATAGTTACTTAATTTTCCAGGAAAAAAGTGCCTACAATTACATGGTATCTATTTACATCGAGCATTATGCAACTTACTGAAAGATAACCTGATTTCAATTTATTTTATTTCGGTGGATTAGCGCCGGTTTTAATCGTTTATACATCACTAGCCGGATAAACCACGTTCCAATGCCACCCTGTATAAATTACCTCATGATCATAAATAATGAAGAAGTAACGAACAATACTTCGGAGATACTTCGTAAAGTAAAGCTCGATTGTCTTGTCTGTGGCAATTCAATTCAATGACGTCTAAACGTCATAATAAATATAATTATGAAAAAAAGGGCGGGAAACTTCGTGTGTGGCGGACGCGGCTTTTTTAACTATAATTTATAATTAATATTTTTGAGGATTGGTGTTCGTATCTTTTGTATATATTTGTAGAATTAGTGTTATTTTATTCGTTTTTAGTTGTAAATATTCCTCGGTAAGTTATAGTATAAGTTAATCTTAGTTTTCCTATGGGGGATAGCACCCCCGACCCTGGGGGGACGATTCCCCCGGGGTCTAATGCTCAAACACCAATGGAGATTTTAATATCAGCAGTAGAGTCATCAATGGATACAGATGCATCTGTATCCAACTCTACAGAAACAAAACTAAAAAGAAAATTGCTTTCTGTAGTATGTAAAAATTGTAATAAAAGAAAAAGAAAATCAGGAAGGAAAGTAGGGCAGAATGATTGTAAATGTGAAGACAACTTACAACATAATTTGAGTGAAGAGTCTAACTATGTTACTCCCAGTCCAGTCCCAGTTCAAGTTCCAGTAGTAGGAGTAGAAACTCCTATTACTCCCGGTCATACTTTAAATTCAGACGCAAACGGTTCTCTTTCGACTCGGGTGCCTGTTGGTCGCGCTCGATACCAAGATACAGATATTGCTCCTTTCGTAGTACATGTTCAAAAAGAAGGCAATACTGAAGGCACAACCCTTCACCCAATAACATTTGGTCGCTTTATGCAGCGGAATAACATACAGGGCATTGAGGATGGGAGCGTTAAGCGTGTGGGCAGGAACCGCATCAGCCTCGCTTTTAAGACGCATAGTGATGCCAACAAATTTCTGAGTAATCAAAATTTAGAAAAATAAAGATATAAAGTATTCATCCCAACTTTTAATATTACGAGAATGGGTGTAATAAAAGGTGTACCTACTGACTTGTCAGATGACGAAGTTCACTCTGCAATCAAGGTGCCCATTGGTTGTGGTCCAGTCGTTAAAATTAGACGAATAAAAAGAAAAATTACTGTAAATAATACTAGTCAATTCATTGATACCGGAACTATCATCATCACATTTGACGGCCAAATACTGCCTACACGTGTATATATGTGGTATACATCACTGCCAGTTGATCTATATATATATCCCACCGTGCAGTGCTATAACTGTTGTCGTTTTGGCCATGTCAAAAATCAATGTCGCTCAGTACCAAAGTGCTATAAGTGTGGCCAAGGCCACTCTGGTGACAATTGTAATGTAGAAGAGGATGACTATTGGTGTTGTCTGTGCAAGGGGCGGCATCAAGCCACTAGTAAATCATGTTTAGAATTTAGTAGACAAAAAAACATTAAAGAGACTATGAGTAAAAGTTGTATCTCCTACATGGAAGCCATAAAAATGCATCCACCGGTTTCTAAAGTTTCTTATGCTGAAGCCTTACTTTCAACTCCGACGCCATCTTCTTCTCCACATACCCTAAACAATGCATACAATACAAACTCGCCATCAACCTCAAACACTAGGTCTCAGTCATACAAAAAAACTGTGTTTTTAAAACCAAGAACTCCCTCAAGGCCCTCAAAGGGTTTTGATCACCTTGCTCACGCAGAAATAATAAGAGAGCCGGTATTACAAAAAGGAAAACCTATTTATGAAAATAATAGTAATAATGATGAGAACATGAATACTTCTGATATAATAAAATTTCTTATTCAGTTATTATCACAACCGAAAATAGTATCACCGTCCAACGTTGCTGCAGTTATTAATGCAATTTATCAATTCCAAAATATTAACAATGGATCAAAGGTCCTGTCTAGTGCAGTGGAACTGTCGCAGCTTAATCAGTAGAAAACAAGATTTAATATATGTTATAAATAAGCATGATCCTTTTCTCATCTGTCTCCAAGAGACATGGTTGAGACAAGGTTCATTGTTCAAAATGCCAGGATATACTTGTCTCAGAGAAGACAGGTCTGATGGGTATGGTGGTGTGGCCATACTTGTCAAAAATTCACTCTCAGTAACATCTATCACTCTCCCTGATCACAGTGAAGACCTATCAGTTATTGCAGTGGTAGTTAATGGTATTTGCTATATGTCTGTATACTTTGCAGAGCCAAACAATGCTATATTTCGTGAGTTAAAATTAATCCTAAAGTTCCTCCCAAAACCATTTATTTGCTTAGGCGATTTTAATACTCACAACAAATTTTGGGGATGTGCCAAAACATCATATTATGGGGAACAATTGCTTAAGATTTTTAATCATAGAAATTTATGTATTTTAAATACTGGAGCTCCAACACGGCTAGGTAGAACCCCAAGTGCTCTTGATTTATCTATTTGTACCCCCGACCTTGCATCATCTCTTACCTGGTCTCCTTTAGACTCAACACATGGAAGTGACCACTTTCCGTTATTAATTTCTTTTCCATTTATAAAACCTCCAAAGCAAGCAAGGCAACCACGCATTAAACATAAGCTGACAGATGTAACAGATGTTACTTGGGGTTTGTTCAGGGAGGCTGTTGAACAAAAGCTAAAGGAATTACCTAGTGTGGGTCACTTTAGCACTTCAAATTGCTCAGAAGCATTAGCAGCAGCAATAATTGAAGCTGCTAATGAAACCTTTCCGTTAAAAGGTAGTGGTCCAGGATTCATACCATCCCCACCATGGTGGGACTCTGAATGCACACTTGCAGTTAAAAAAAGAAAGGAGGCTGAGAAAATGTATTGCCAAGATATGACAGATCATAATTTTAATAACTATTTAGAAATTGCTAATTCCACTAAAGAATTACTGAGGATGAAGAAGTTTGAAGGATGGCATAAGTTTTGTAAGTCTTTAAGTCCTAATGTTTCACCAACAATTGTTTGGCAAAATATTAGAAGGTTTAGATCTGCATTCAAAGACACTGAACTGAATAAAATATCCCCAGATTTGGCAGAACAAGTTATGGATCGTTTAGCACCCCCTTATGTTCCTGAGCATCTTGTACTTATGCCACCTCATTCTTGTGTTGATGAATGTAGACCGTTCATTCCTAGTTCATTAATTCTATCAAACAATAGCAATATTAATAATTTAAATTCACCGTTTACACTTGCAGAACTTAAAGGCGTGCTTTCATCAACAAAAGATTCCGCCCCTGGCGAAGACGGGATTCCTTATTCTTTCTTGTCACATCTTGATGATAATTGCCTTTGGTATTTCCTTTCTTTAATTAACGAAGTTATGATTACGGGAATTGTTCCTCGAGCGTGGAGGACCCAAACATTGATCTTGTTACTTAAGCCCAATAAACCAAGTTCAGACCCGGCATCGTACAGACCTATTGCTTTATCATCCGTATTAGCGAAAACTGCTGAACATCTTGTAAAAATCCGATTGGAATGGTTCCTAGAACATAACAAATTACTGAGTAGTAGCCAATTTGGGTTTCGGAAAGGTAAATGCACTCTTGACAGCTTGAGCATTTTTACCACAGATATAAGAATAAGTTTAACGAACAATAATTTCTTGGTTGCAGCGTTTCTAGATATTAATGCTGCTTATGATAACGTAAACATTTCAATTTTACAAAATAAACTGGTAAAGTTGAATGTTCCAATCTTAATTACTAAATTTATTGTAAATATGTTGTACGAAAGGTATATTAAGTATTCACTGGATCAGGTTGGAAATGAAAATATCCAAAGAACGGTATGGAAGGGTTTACCTCAAGGCTCTGTTTTGAGCCCTTTACTATATAACGTTTACACGTATGATATGGTAAAGTCTGTAGAAGTACATGCAAATGTTCTTCAATATGCTGATGATTTACTTTTATATGTTTCTGGACGATCTCTAGATAATACTAGTGCTTCACTTTCTTTAGCTTTAACTGCTTTAAAGGCTTGGTTAGATAATAACAGTCTAGATTTATCTCCGGCTAAAAGTTCCGTGGTGTTGTTCTCTCGTAAGCCAAATATTCCATCTTTTCATGTTGATTATAATGGTGTTCAGCTACCTATCAAAGATCAAGCTAAATTTTTGGGTTTGGTATTAGATAAAAAATTAACTGGTATCCCTCACCTAGAATATATTGTTGGAGCTAGAGCGTGCCCCGGCAGTGGAAGAGCGTGAGAGAACGTCCGACCAAGTAAAATGCACTGCTGGTAAATAATCGTGTATATTTCTTTATAAATACTGGCGACGATTACAGACACTGATACATGTAATATTGGCAATCATTTGTATATTAATTGTTATATTAAAAGTGTATAAAATAAAATAATTGGGACAGACACAACTTATCTTAGGAAAGGCGGAGACAAAAGAGAGTGTTGCCAGCATGCGACATATTTGGTACTATCTAATGTTAAGGCATACACACACGCATTTCAACACCCCTACTTATGCTGTACATTAGACAAACTTACAACATGATACTACAATGGAATATGGAACAAAACATTATTGCACAAGTACTGAAAAAGAAAACTAAGTCCAATAAAAGTGACTATCTTTAAACATGAAACATCACAACTATTTAGAGTCTACTGTTGACATACATTTCAGTTTTAGACTTTTGACAAATTTAAGATGCTTTTGTGAACACAACGGTTTTGTTAAAACATCAGCAATCATTTCATCAGTACATAGGTATTTTACATTGACTTTTCCCTCATGTATTAAGTCTTTCACAAAGTGGTACCGCAAGTCTATATGTTTAGTTTTCCTATGGGAATATTCTTTGACTAATAACAATTTCTGTGCACTCTGATTATCATTAAATACAGTGACATTGAAATTTTTATCAATTATTTCCGACAAGAAATTCTTGATAAAGCAAATGTCCTTGACTACATCACTTATACAAAGAAATTCACTTTCGGTCGAAGAAAGCGCCACACATCTTTGCTTTCTTGCTTCCCAATTGATGACATTATTACCTAGTTTAACTACAAAGCCAGTATATGACTTGCGGTCTGTTACGTCATTAGCCCAATCTGCATCTGAAAAAGCATTTATTTCGAAGTTCTTATCCTTTTCGAAATAAAGGCCATAATTGATTGTACCGGCCAAGTACCTCAACACTCGCTTTGCAGTGCGCCAATGACTATCATCAAAACATGTACTGTACTGACTTAATTGACTACAGGCATAGGCAATATCTGGGCGCGTACATACACTAAGAAATGATAATGAGCCCAGTAGCTGCCTATATTGATAAGTATTGTCATCTAAAGGCTTGCCAGACTTTTCTAGTTTACAATTTAAAGGTAACGGGGTTGAAACTGGTTTACAATCTGTCATGTTATATCTTTCCA
Source organism: Epinotia bilunana (assembly GCA_947049275.1). Classification (NCBI taxonomy): domain Eukaryota; kingdom Metazoa; phylum Arthropoda; class Insecta; order Lepidoptera; family Tortricidae; genus Epinotia; species Epinotia bilunana. Next base: position 1,353,784 of record OX346271.1, read on the forward strand.
ACAGACGCCCAATATAATCATGCTGGTCTAGAACAGTTACATTATTGTATTTAGTCACATTCATGCCTAGGCAGTTCTTTAAAGTACCGAGATGACGTATATCAAAGTGCCGTTTTAGCAATGATGTAACTGTTTCAATACAATTACTATGAAAGACATAAAAATCATCAACAAATAAGGCAATAATTACATATTCATTTTGATTTTTCTTTGTATACACACATGGCTCACATTTACTTTGTTTATACCCGTTTTGAGAGAGCAATGTGTGGATTTTGTTGTTCCACATTCGGCTAGCTTGTTTTAAGCCATATATACTTTTTCTTAACAAACATATCTTATTATTATCGGATTGAAAACCGGTCGGCTGCTCCATGTAGATCTTTTCGTCTAATTCGCCATTTAAAAATGCTGTGGTGACGTCAATATGATCCATGGAGAGATCCAACTGATTTGCAATAGCAAACAAAATGCGTAATGTTGAATGTCTAACCACAGGTGAATAGGTATCGGAATAATCAATTCCTTGTTTTTGACTGTAACCACAAGCGACTAGTCTAGCTTTAAATCTTGTGAAGTTACCAGTTGTATCATATTTTTTCTTAAATACCCATTTGTTTTTGACAACATTTACATTTTGTGGACGTTCCACTAACTTCCACACATCATTCTTAACCATTGAGTTAAGCTCACTCTCCATGGCACCATACCATTCATCCCTTTCAGGAGAATTCATGGCATCACGGAATGTAAGTGGTTCATGTGACAGACTCGCTGCGGCCAACAGTGACGATAAATGATAATCATTATACCTTTCAGGAAAAATGCCTCTAGTATTCCGCACAGGACGAGAGATGGACGAGACGGTAGGCTCCTCCGTCATCATCGGCTCGTGTTCTGGAGACGCAGCGGGCGGCAGAGAGGTGTTAGGGCTATACAGCACCACATCCTCATCACCAGCCTCGATGTCATCAGCATCAGCGTCTTCAGTAGTGCGGTACAGGTCAGACAGAGGTGACAGCACCGGTGAACTGATCGCCTCCTCTGAAACCGTCGAAGAGTTCTGATTAGGATTTGTATCATTTATATTGTCATCATGGCTTTCATAACTATTAGGAATATTATCACAGTCAGTATTATTACTATTAATATCACAGTTCTTCTTATTTAAAATATTATTGCAGTTATTAGAGTCCTCACTGTTATTTGTAGAATTATTATTCACATATAAATCATTAATAAAATTATCAAAAATAATAAAATTTGCTCTTTGCTCCTCAATCCTAAGATTTCCTATAAATTTGTCCTCAAGGAAAGCAACGCTTCTCGAATAAATTACCCTTTTAGGATTATTTGGATCTATCAAGCGGTATCCCTTGCACGTTTCACCATATCCTACAAATATGTACTGTTTTGCCCTAGCATCCAGTTTTTGCCTTTTCTGCTTAGGTACATGTGAGTATGCTACACAGCCAAAAACGCGTAGATGACGAAGATCTATATTAGATCCGGTCCATTCACACTCAGGAATTTTATCTGATAATGCACTGGTAGGCGACCTATTTTTCAGGTAAATGGCTGTCATAACAGCTTCGCCCCAGTAGCGATCAGGTAACTGTGACTCCTGTAACATGGCTCTAGCTTTCTCAAAAATACTTCTAAAAGCACGTTCTGCGACACCATTCTGCGCAGCGCTGTAAGGGCAAGTAGTCTGGTGAATAATGCCTTCTTTCTTGAGATAGTTTGACAATTGACTGTTGCAAAACTCAGTTCCATTGTCACTCCTTAAAACTTTAATATGCAAACCAGTTTGTTTTTCGACTAAATTTTTAAAATGAACAAAATGGGAACTCACCTCCGACTTATTCTTGAGAAGATATCCAAAGGTCTTCCTAGTTCGGTCGTCAGTAAACGTCAGCAAATAACGAGCTCCGCCCCAGCTGGGTACATGAACTGGTCCGGCGATGTCACTGTGTACCAGGTCCAGAGGATGAGCTGCACGCCCCGCACTTGACCGAGGAAACGATGTTTCACACATCTTCCCCGTAAGGCAGGCGATACAGCGAGTGGGCACGCCGTCTTCAGGCTGAAAAACGACACCACACTTATGCCCTCCACCAAGTACAGACATACCTTTTGCGTTCAAGTGACCTAGGCGCTTGTGCCAAGTGGAAAAAGGCACAGCAGCAACAGCATTGGCACTCATGGATCTTTGCCTTGTTTGCAGAGACATAGAGTCACCTAATTGGGGGTCAGGTCGCGTTTGCTTACTTACTTTCAACTTATAGAGCCCATTATGTTTATAAATAGTCAATACCTGTTTGCCTGTGACTTGACAAGAACTATAAACATTACATTTGTCATCGGAAAACACAACAATATAACCTTTACTGGTTATTTCACTAACAGACATTAAGTTCTTTGATAAATTAGGCACATAAAGAACATTATCTAAAGAAATTCCAGAAGAAAGTACTGTCTTACCAATTAATTCACTATTTAAATGCTGTCCATTAGCTACTGATATGACACACTTCTTCTCTGCAGCTTCATGGATAAGAGAAATGTCCCCAGACATGTGGGAAGATGCACCGCTGTCGATTATGAATTCTTTAGACTCAGAAGCTGAGTAAGCCGATGCGTACATGGTATGTTCCTCTTCATTCTTCTTCGCGTCTTCACGTTTCTTTTTAAAACAACGTTTTACAGTATGTCCATTTCTTTTGCAGTAAGTGCATACAAGCTTGGTTTTCTTTCTTCTGTCATTAGCTAGAAAAGCTACATTGTCTGTTGTGGCACTGGAATTACTTCGCCGATGGTCCTCCTGGAGTAGTCGACTGCGGACAATTTCACTCGATAGGCTCCCACCGATGTTGGCTGTCTCGAGACCGGACACTAGGACATTATACTCTTCTGGGAGTCCAGAAAGAAGAATTTCAGCAATTTCCTCGTCGTCTATCTTCTTACCAATATCCGACAACTGTGTCACTAGCTTTAGGACTCCTTCGATATATGCAGACATAGATGAAAACTGGCTGTATTCCACGCGGTGTAGTTGTCGAAGAAGTAGTACACGTCTATACAGTCCCTTGTCTTCAAATGTATCCGTCAATTGCTTCCAAGCTTCTTTAGCAGTTGTGGATTCTCTAACAATTTGGTATAAGTTCGGCTGAATCGACAAGCAAATTTTCGCCAAGGCGCGGGCAATCCGCGTGTCATCCGTGTCCTCGCCTACGACACAATTCCACAATCCTTCTAAAGTGAGAACCATTCTAATGGCAAATTTCCAATTAATCCAGTTGTCTATCCCAGCAAGTTTTTCTATACTTGTGGAGGTTATGTTGCACGTGTTCGTTGCAGTCGGTCCCTGTGCATCACTTGGCGGACTCATATTTGATATATATTATTCTACTCACGTTTAATAATTCTTTCGTGATCTTCTTTCGTTGTCTTGGCCCTGAACCTGTTGGAGCTAGAGCGTGCCCCGGCAGTGGAAGAGCGTGAGAGAACGTCCGACCAAGTAAAATGCACTGCTGGTAAATAATCGTGTATATTTCTTTATAAATACTGGCGACGATTACAGACACTGATACATGTAATATTGGCAATCATTTGTATATTAATTGTTATATTAAAAGTGTATAAAATAAAATAATTGGGACAGACACAACTTATCTTAGGAAAGGCGGAGACAAAAGAGAGTGTTGCCAGCATGCGACATATTTGGTACTATCTAATGTTAAGGCATACACACACGCATTTCAACATATATAACATTGAGGTGTGAGCGGAATCTAAATGTTTTGAGATGTCTCACAGGAGTCTGGTGGGGTGCTCATCCCTCTACAATGAGACTATTATACAACGCATTGATTAGGAGTGTGTTAGATTATGGTACATTTTTACTCCATCCTAGTAATTCAACAGCACTAAAAAAACTAGATTCTATTCAGTCAAAGGCTTTGAGGTTGGTTTTGGGTGCTATGAGGTCGAGTCCAATTAGGTGCTTACAGGTAGAGTGCTGTGAGCCACCCCTGGGATTGCGAAGACAGTTTCTTTGTGATAAATTCTTTTTTCGTACATTACAATTGAGCACTTATCCTTTGTTCCCAAAGGTAAGGCAACTAACTGAGCAGGTCGAAACTTGTAAATATTGGAAATACAAAGATCCCCCATGTTTAGTTAAAAGTTATACAAAATTTGAAAGATTAGAAGCACCCACATGTAGAAGCTCAACTTTGCCTCTTTACGAATTTAATTATAATAGCCTTATTACTGTTCCCGATGTAAAATTCGACATAGGAGTCTCTAAACATGACCTTAATCCAAAACAGGAGTTTGTTGGCATCATTAATAGTCAATGGCCCGACTTTCACTGTTTATACACAGATGCCTCAAAACATGCAGATAGCACTTGCGTTGGTGTTGGAGTTTACCATTCACAATATAAGGGAATTCAATTAATTAAACTTCCGCCTGAGACTTCGGTTTATACGGGTGAATGTTTTGGTTTATTTAAAGCAATAGAATATGTTCTTTTATTAAAGATTCCAAATACCATTATCTTTTCAGATTCTCGTAGCTCTTTAGAAGCTATTATGCGGTTTCCATTTAAGTCTCACAAACAGTCACCGACTATTTTTAGGATTAGGAATCTGTTAAATAAGTGCTCTGAGAGGGGTTGTGCTGTCGTATTGGCTTGGGTGCCGAGTCATGTAGGCATTCCGGGGAACGAAAGAGCCGACCAATTGGCAAATGAAGCCATACGCATCGGAGACGTTGCCTCATACGCTAACTATTGTCATGATTTAGTTAATATGGCTAAAGTATATATGTACGAAGACTGGAATAGGGTATGGAGTAGTGAGACAAAAGGAATTCATTATAGAAATATCCAACCATACATTCCAAGGAAACCATGGTTTAGCAAATTAGTATTTTCAAAAACTGTTACTTCGGTACTGTGTAGGATGCGCTTGGGTCATGTATGTACCCGAGAGCGATTGCACATGATGAATAAAGTTTCGGATCCCTATTGCTCTTGTGGTGACTATGGGGATCTAAACCATGTTTTCTTTTCATGCACGCAGTACGATCGAACTGCCTTCTTTTCTAGCCTTGTATCATTGCGTATTCCTTTTCCAACATCAATTAATTGTTTGTTACAAAGTAATTCGTATGATATTTATAACATTTTATCAGTATTTATAGAGAAAAATGATATTAAATTATAGTGTATTTATATGTTTAAAACCCAATCCTCTCCTTTCCAAATTTCCGAAATCATCCCGTTTTATCCTTGTTTCCCTAACTTTTAACTCAAATAACATGACATTGGCTAATCTATGTAAAGCCAGAAAAAAAAAAAAAAAAAAATATCATGTGACCTTTATTTATAGGTTTTGACGGCATTTGTCAATTTTGTCATGTGTTTTGTGTTTTTGATTAGCTGAAAAATTTTTTCTGAGACCATTATCACATTTTTAAAAGAAAATGTATGTAATTTTATTACCACTACTTACATATTTGAGCTCTGCATCAGCGGTGTTCCCCTTCGTATATCCTAGGATAGAACTAGCAAGAGTGCTAGAAGGAGATGCCGGTACACCTTTGTTTCTCACACCTTACCTAAAAAATGGTTCAATAGACGAGGCGCAAACTTTATCCAGAGTCTCGCTAACTTCCAAACTTGGATTCGAAAGTCACGCCGGCTTTTTTACGGTGGACGAAACATACGAATCAAACCTGTACTTCTGGTATTTTCCGCCTTTTTCCAAAGATCCCGCAGCGCCGGTTATATTGTGGCTGCAAGGTGGGCCCGGAGGAAGTTCTTTATTCGGACTATTCACAGAAATAGGGCCTTTAATAGCCAAAAAAGAGCGTATTAAGGTGAGAAAACACCACTGGGCGTTGAACAGCCATCTTATTTTTATTGATAATCCGGTTGGGACAGGGTTTAGCTTTACCAAGGAAAACGAAGGGTACTGTTCGGATCAAAAATGTGTTGCACGCGGCCTCTACATTGCTATGCAACAATTCTTCACCCTGTTTCCTACTCTAAGAACCCACAAGTTTTTTATAACTGGAGAGTCCTATGCTGGGAAATATATACCCGCTTTTGCTATGGAGATACATGAACAGAATCCTGCAGCAAAATATAAAATCAACCTTCGAGGAATGGCCATGGGGAATGCTTACTGTGATCCCATCAACCAGTTGGATTACGGAGACTATCTCTATCAACATGGACTTATTGACTACAATCAACTACAAGTATTTGAGAATCTTCAGACGAAAATTGCAGCTGAAATAAGCAAAGAAAATTGGGCGAGAGCAGACATACTCTTAGATCTAATGATGGATGGAGAACTCAAAAACTTCTCGTACTTTAGGAACTATACAGGTTTCAATAATTATTACAATTTCTTGCAATCCGCTGATGTGGATATCTCTGTATTCGCCAAACTGCTACAGGATGAAGAAGCGAGAAGAAGCATTCATGTTGGAAATTTGCCTTTTCACTCCGGTAAAGAAGTCCAGCAAAACTTAGCATTAGACATACTAAAGTCTGTAGCATCTTATGTTGAAAAACTGTTGTCTCACTACCCAATATTAATATACAATGGTCAATTAGATATAATAGTTGCTTATCCATTGACAGAGAAGTTTTTATGGAATTTAGACTTTGCTGCTGCCAAAGAGTATAAGACTGCTCCGAGGAAGATATGGAGGGTGGGTGGTGAGGTAGCAGGGTATGTGAAGAGAGCAGGGAACTTGACTGAGGTGCTGGTGAGGAATGCCGGCCACATGGTGCCGCATGACCAGCCCAAATGGGCGCTGGACATGATCACACGGTTTACTCAGGGGAAAATGTAACACAATAACTGTTGACCATGCCTAAGAATCTCCTAGATATACATAGATTGTACTTAGTAGTTGTTTTGCTTTTAAACGAAATATGCATGTTTTTGCTATAGTTTTATGAGTAGTAAAGTAGCTTTTAACTTTATGGTTCATATTTTTAAGTAGCCAATTTATCTTCTTAGATATACAGGCCGCAATCTCAGTAACAATACCATTTTCTCTATAAACATATTTTTTGTTAGTATTATGGGTTATGGTTTATGGTATTTTGAAAATCCTTTTTATATATAAAAATCGTTTTCATTGCTTATTTTTTATTATCTAACTAAATCAATAAATACATACTTATTAACTAAACTTAAAGGAATGAGGTTAATTTGGCGGTTTTTTTTATAATTTGTTATTAATTCCATTTAGAGACAAAAATAATTCATGGTAAATTCGTTAATAATTATCAGTGGGCATTATTATAATCTACAAGTTACAATTTTACAAGCCTAAACTATCAGCCAATGGGAGAAGATACCATCTTTACTGCTCTTAAAATTGTAACTTCTAGTGTCGTGTAGGGCCCAGGTGTCCATTTATTATACTTAATATCATTACAATTTACTTCTAACATCATAAGCACTGTTTAGTTTACAGCAATTTATCGTCAATGCATTGACCCAGTTTATTCAGGTGTGTAAAACTTGTGGCTCACATTCGTAGTTCATGTGTTTTGAGCGCTCATAGACAATTTTCCTCTGATCTCTAGTGGACAAAACATTTTTGAATCTTATAAGAATTTTCAACTTTCATCGATTTTTTTATTTGAGCGTTTCTCAAAGAAATGCCACTACATTTTTTCGGAGATTTTATGCAACTTTTTTGTTCACGATGAGAAAATCACGATGAGTTTCCATCCCAATAGGAAAACAAGGTGTCCCAAAATTTCCATATATTTTTGAATTTTCCTATTGTGTTACCACCATACAAAGTATAAAGGCAAATGGTAACACAATAGGAAAAATATCAATGGGACAGTTTTTTGTCCTACCAGGGTCGAAAGAGCTCCTGATTCTGAGTGGGGAAATAGTTAACATAAAATTCCTAGAAGTACAATTAATAATGTGGCATTTTTTTGAGAAATGCTCATTTATTCTTATGGGACCCAGGATGCTCGACCATCCCTACAAACGTAGTTTCCGACATAGATATGGCGGATCCCATTATGTAAGTATACAAAGTTTCATGTTATTCTAGCGTGACGCTTTAAAATTAGAACCAAACTACGTTTGTATGGGGAGTCGAGTGTCCAGGAGACCCTTAACGGTTTCTAACAAAAAGAAATGAAAATTCTGTTTGACTCTACGTTCGGCGCAGCGTGGGTTGGCACAAGGTGGACTGATGACCTGTTAAAGGTGCGGGAGTCCGCTGGATGCGGGCGCAGGACTGGTCACTTTGGCACTCTTTGAGCACCTATGCCCAGCATTGGAGGTGTTCCGGCTGACATGATAATGATACGTTCGGTTCAGGTCTGTGGCCGAGGTCTGCGTGTTCAGGTGTCGGCCAGCAGCGCGGTGAGCGCGTCGAGGAGCTGCGCGCGCTGCGCCGCGGGCAGCGTCACGACGGACGCGTCCACGTGGTCGAGGGACACCGACACCCCGCTCTTGGCCGAGGTCTGCGTGTTCAGGTGTCGGCCAGCAGCGCGGTGAGCGCGTCGAGGAGCTGCGCGCGCTGCGCCGCGGGCAGCGTCACGACGGACGCGTCCACGTGGTCGAGGGACACCGACACCCCGCTCTTGGCCGCCGCTTGCGAGAACGCTGCGCCGAACAAGCTGGAAAAATAAAGACAAATTGGAGTCTTGGAGAAACTCAAATGCTTTTTTTACAAATTCAAAACTTCTGAGTGTAAGGCGGTTTATTTTTAAAGCAGGCTCTAGACTTAAAAGTTAATCCGTTACTCAGTGTTAACTTCGTTAATTAACGAGTTAACGCCCACCTATGTGTTAGCAGGCAAGGAGAAGGACCTTCGGCTCATGATATGATAGTGCCACTAGCCACGTTTTAGGATTCCGTACCTAAAGGGTTAAAACGGGACCCTATTACTAAGGCTCCGCTGTCCGTCCGTATGTCACCAGGCAGTATCTCATATCAATCACCTTAACTTTGCCTATTGCGTAATGTTGAACGGCATGAGTTTGGTAGATATTATTATAGATGCGTAAATGCATATATCCTGGAGAGCGCTAGGCAAGGGCTGATCTGTAATTAGCAGTGATCGTAACTTTTGTAGCATTTTTGGTGCAGCGTAGTGTTGTTAACGGAATTGGTATAAAGAATTTCAATTCTAATGCTTAATTAGCGTTAATAACGTTAATACTAACCTTAATTAACATGATAACCTTAATTGATATTGTCTATACCAATTCCGTTAACAACACTACGCTGCACCAAGAATGCTACAAAAGTTACGATCACTGGTAATTAGACAACGGAACTCAGGCACTGGTCCCACCGCCGGCTAGTAAGCTAGAAAAGTTGAGCGAGTAACGGTTCATTGCGTGCTGACCAGGCACAGTGTGATCAATCGACCTCTAAAGATCCGCAATGTAATGCTACTCGCCCAACTTTTCTAGCTTACTAGCCGGCTGTGGGACCAGTGCCTAAAACTTACACTTGCCCAGAAGTTGGCTATAACTTGGTACACTATAACATTGCGAATTTACGACACGCTTTTCAAGCTGGACGAAAGATCAGAATGACGTAATAACGTGGCAAATCACACATGATAAGTGGAAGCGCACGAAAAAATATAGTAATAGAATTTTTGAAATCTGAACGTAAAAAGAATAGTCAGCTTACAAGAAAACTACGGGAAACAAACGTTAGCGCGTTGTAACTGACGCGCAGCGCCATCTATATGGCACTTAAGTCTTTTTTTAAAGTGCTGTATATTTTCCCTTGGTTCTATAATACTTAGGACTCGGGACAAGCTATGGTAATAATACCACGGCCGAGCGAGATGGTGGATGGATGGACGTGACAGAAAGGGATATATCGTTGTCCTTGTCATAGTTCATCTCCCTCCTGCAAATGCGCCGCACTCCTCTAATGAATAGCTCGGCAAGGAGCTGGTAAGTCGCACCATAAAGTAAATATAACACTTCTTATACTTTATTTATGTCCAAACTATAGTTATACCCAAAATTTCAGCTCAATCGGTCAACGGGAAGTGGGTCAAATTTAACTTGCAAGATTTGACGGACAACTTACTTACATACATACTTTTATACTTACATACGAAAGAAGTAAAGTTACTATAAAACTTGTAAAAAGACCTATCGGTTTTTGCACTCCGGGAGTGCCGGCAGAAGTGAAAACTTGAATAATTTTAATTTTGCAAAAAAACACCCTCCCCCCTCTCTCCCCCTGCGTGCCAATATATCTAATAACAAACTTATTAGTAGTACGCTATAGTTCAACTTAACTCGGCAAAATTGATGAAGGAGACGAAGAAATAAAATACCAATTTGTTTTTGCCATTGCCAAATATTTTTCAAAGCTGTATCTCTTTAGGAATAACGTCCAAATTCGAACTATTCGAATTTGCTCAATAGCAAAGCGGTAAAGGACGCGCGGACAAAATTACAAATTTATTTGCAGAATATGCAATTGCAAAGTGTTTAACGGCTTTATATTCTTACGAATAGCGTTCAGTTTTGAATGAAGTCGAATCGGCTAACAGCAATATATAAAAGTTTGATAAAACAAAATGGAATTTGCATTTACGGAAAATGTGTTACGACCTTATACTGTTAACAATAAAGTAAAAATTAGAACTATGTGCCCCTAGTCAAACCCCCGTTTTCCCCCCGCCCCCCCAGCCTCGTCCCGAATCTCTCGCCATCCTCCTACGGTCACGTGGCCTCTTACGCATCAGCACGGCTAGCACGCGACGGCGCGCGAGCTTTCTCGATTTTTCTCGCACTATCCGTCTCTCTCTTATTAGAACACTTAGAAGAAGAGGTATAGAGCGATAAAAATCGAGAGTATGTCGCGGCCGTCGTGTGCTAGGCGTGCTGATGTCACAAATATCTGTCGCGAGTTTAACAATTTTTCCCCATCCCAAAAAGTGCTCAGCGCCGCAAAAGAAGTTTTCACTTCAAAAAGAAAACATACATACATACATACATACATTCACGCCTTTATTCCCAAAAGGGGTAGGCAGAGCACATGAAACTTATGTTCCAGCGCCACTTCTAGCATAAATGTGGGTATAAAAAAGATCGACAAAATGTGATATTGCAGTGATAGGTTGCTAGCCCATCGCCCACAACACACTTCAACCCTGCTCCCTTAGTCGACTTTTACGACACCCACGGGAAGAAAAACGAAAACGTACGACGAGTTTTTAAATAAGATGAAGTAAAAACTAGTGCCTATGCCAAATCTTGGGATTAGGTGTCAAAGCGGACCCCTGGCTCCTTTAGGGGCACACCTGGGAATATCGCTAGGAGGATTGTGATGCGACTGATGAGTTTAGTAGATAATTATTAGAATAGGTAACCTAGTCCCTAAAACATCAGAATACTACAGTAAGTAAAAAATATAACATACATTTATTCGGGACCTATACGTAAAACTGTTTTTATTTTACAACTTATTTGAATATTCTTTCTTTACATAGGTATCTAGTACCATAAATAAAGAATAATACCTATAATATGTACCTACTGCCATTCACATTTGAGTATGTAGCAATTTATGATTCATATTGCCAATAAGTACCTAAAATTATCGAAGTGCTTACGACGCGCGACGTTGTCAGCTCGCGCTGGCAGCGCCGTAGTTCGATCTGGCAACGTCGCCAACTGTATACTAATTTCCAATTTATTTTATTATTTTTAACATCTCTTTGCATAACGTTCCATTTCGACATCTTATATATTACAACAAATGAATTACTGCGTGTTACAAATATTTTACATTAAATTAAAATAAACATAAAGTGACTGCAATCTTTTAAATTATTAATAAGTAATGGAACATAATTATTTATTTCTTATCACTTCGCACTCGTCTTTGAAACTGTATAATAGTAAAGAGAACTGCGTACAACGAAACGACTCAGTGCAGACGAAACACAGATTACAGAGACTAAATGAGAACATGTTGCTACAAAATGATTCCTTTAAATTGTAGGTAAACAGAATAAACTTTGTCCATTTGTAAAAATGCGAAAAAAATGATTTAGTATGAGTTTATTGTCTCAATTAAAAATACAAATAAAGATAACGTGCGGTATGATATTTTTTTATAAAAGCGTAGTGAAAATATACGTGTAATTTCATGGGCAAAGTCAAAACGTCAGAAGTATATGGAAAGATAGAGACTTAACTGGCCTCACTGAAACTCAGACGATAGGTATCTACTCTACCACGAACATAATGTTAATGTTATTCTTTTAAAATTTGACCTCCGCTTATTTGAATGGACCTACGATTTGATTTAGAAACGGATTTTTTTGCCAGTGATTTACATACGACCACTTGGACTTCTTCCGGACTGATTTGATATTATTACATTTACCAAAATGGCACATCGGTGCCAATTCATAAACTGTCACACATTGTTTCGTTTTCCAGTTAGTGATAAATGTTACGTCCACGAGGTGGGTAACGTGATAGAAAATACACTAATTGATCACTAATTAAAAGGAATGCAAACTTATTACAAAATTACTAATTAACAAGGCTTACTTAATAAATCAATTCACTATGACGCACTTTTCACTCGCTTCGCTTTGAGATTCGCACTGTTCGCAGTTTAATTCCAAACTCTCCTGCCCCTTTTCGGGCAACTGGTCTGGTGTGGCCACGTTCTCCACAATGGTAACATCGTGGCCCAAACTCACGATGGGGAGCAATCGGTTCCCTAAGAGATACTTCACGTACCCTATAAGGCCTTGACGGGTCCTGGCGCACAGCTTCTACTTCCAGGGCATGAGCCACCGCATCCTTCAGGCTCCCATGGTGCCCTAATCGCACTGCAGCCCGTACCTCCAAATCCCATATTCCGTCAACGAAGGCCTGCACTAACGTGGTGACCACAAAGGAGGCGGATGTACGTTGGTACGCCTTTCTGACCAACTTCTCAATTTCTAGGGCCCACTGCTGCAAGGTCTCGCTACGCCCCTGCGTCCTGTCCTTTAACTGAGCTCGGTACACGTGCTCCAGGTGCTTGTCGTATGTCATCATGCTGGGAGTCCCGCGCGGAGTAGACGCGCGCCATCTAGCGGTACTCACTTGGCGGGCTCCTGTCTCCTGGGCGGGACTCCCAGCATGATGCAGCGCGTGGCGTCGAGCGGCGCGGAGGCCACGAGCGCCCGCGCGCATCTAGCGGTACTCACTTGGCGGGCTCCTGTCTCCTGGCGGGACTCCCAGCATGATGCAGCGCGTGGCGTCGAGCGGCGCGGAGGCCACGAGCGCCCGCGCGCATCTAGCGGTACTCACTTGGCGGGCTCCTGTCTCCTGGGCGGGACTCCCAGCATGATGCAGCGCGTGGCGTCGAGCGGCGCGGAGGCCACGAGCGCCCGCGCGCATCTAGCGGTACTCACTTGGCGGGCTCCTGTCTCCTGGGCGGGACTCCCAGCATGATGCAGCGCGTGGCGTCGAGCGGCGCGGAGGCCACGAGCGCCCGCGCGCATCTAGCGGTACTCACTTGGCGGGCTCCTGTCTCCTGGGCGGGACTCCCAGCATGATGCAGCGCGTGGCGTCGAGCGGCGCGGAGGCCACGAGCGCCCGCGCGCATCTAGCGGTACTCACTTGGCGGGCTCCTGTCTCCTGGGCGGGACTCCCAGCATGATGCAGCGCGTGGCGTCGAGCGGCGCGGAGGCCACGAGCGCCCGCGCGCATCTAGCGGTACTCACTTGGCGGGCTCCTGTCTCCTGGGCGGGACTCCCAGCATGATGCAGCGCGTGGCGTCGAGCGGCGCGGAGGCCACGAGCGCCCGCGCGCATCTAGCGGTACTCACTTGGCGGGCTCCTGTCTCCTGGGCGGGACTCCCAGCATGATGCAGCGCGTGGCGTCGAGCGGCGCGGAGGCCACGAGCGCCCGCGCGCATCTAGCGGTACTCACTTGGCGGGCTCCTGTCTCCTGGGCGGGACTCCCAGCATGATGCAGCGCGTGGCGTCGAGCGGCGCGGAGGCCACGAGCGCCCGCGCGCATCTAGCGGTACTCACTTGGCGGGCTCCTGTCTCCTGGGCGGGACTCCCAGCATGATGCAGCGCGTGGCGTCGAGCGGCGCGGAGGCCACGAGCGCCCGCGCGCATCTAGCGGTACTCACTTGGCGGGCTCCTGTCTCCTGGGCGGGACTCCCAGCATGATGCAGCGCGTGGCGTCGAGCGGCGCGGAGGCCACGAGCGCCCGCGCGCATCTAGCGGTACTCACTTGGCGGGCTCCTGTCTCCTGGGCGGGACTCCCAGCATGATGCAGCGCGTGGCGTCGAGCGGCGCGGAGGCCACGAGCGCCCGCGCGCATCTAGCGGTACTCACTTGGCGGGCTCCTGTCTCCTGGGCGGGACTCCCAGCATGATGCAGCGCGTGGCGTCGAGCGGCGCGGAGGCCACGAGCGCCCGCGCGCATCTAGCGGTACTCACTTGGCGGGCTCCTGTCTCCTGGGCGGGACTCCCAGCATGATGCAGCGCGTGCCGTCGAGCGGCGCGGAGGCCACGAGCGCCCGCGCGCATCTAGCGGTACTCACTTGGCGGGCTCCTGTCTCCTGGGCGGGACTCCCAGCATGATGCAGCGCGTGGCGTCGAGCGGCGCGGAGGCCACGAGCGCCCGCGCGCATCTAGCGGTACTCACTTGGCGGGCTCCTGTCTCCCTGGGCGGGACTCCCAGCATGATGCAGCGCGTGGCGTCGAGCGGCGCGGAGGCCACGAGCGCCCGCGCGCATCTAGCGGTACTCACTTGGCGGGCTCCTGTCTCCTGGGCGGGACTCCCAGCATGATGCAGCGCGTGGCGTCGAGCGGCGCGGAGGCCACGAGCGCCCGCGCGCATCTAGCGGTACTCACTTGGCGGGCTCCTGTCTCCTGGGCGGGACTCCCAGCATGATGCAGCGCGTGGCGTCGAGCGGCGCGGAGGCCACGAGCGCCCGCGCGCATCTAGCGGTACTCACTTGGCGGGCTCCTGTCTCCTGGGCGGGACTCCCAGCATGATGCAGCGCGTGGCGTCGAGCGGCGCGGAGGCCACGAGCGCCCGCGCGCATCTAGCGGTACTCACTTGGCGGGCTCCCTGTCTCCTGGGCGGGACTCCCAGCATGATGCAGCGCGTGCCGTCGAGCGGCGCGGAGGCCACGAGCGCCCGCGCGCATCTAGCGGTACTCACTTGGCGGGCTCCTGTCTCCTGGGCGGGACTCCCAGCATGATGCAGCGCGTGGCGTCGAGCGGCGCGGAGGCCACGAGCGCCCGCGCGCATCTAGCGGTACTCACTTGGCGGGCTCCTGTCTCCTGGGCGGGACTCCCAGCATGATGCAGCGCGTGGCGTCGAGCGGCGCGGAGGCCACGAGCGCCCGCGCGCATCTAGCGGTACTCACTTGGCGGGCTCCTGTCTCCTGGGCGGGACTCCCAGCATGATGCAGCGCGTGCCGTCGAGCGGCGCGGAGGCCACGAGCGCCCGCGCGCATCTAGCGGTACTCACTTGGCGGGCTCCTGTCTCCTGGGCGGGACTCCCAGCATGATGCAGCGCGTGGCGTCGAGCGGCGCGGAGGCCACGAGCGCCCGCGCGCATCTAGCGGTACTCACTTGGCGGGCTCCTGTCTCCTGGGCGGGACTCCCAGCATGATGCAGCGCGTGGCGTCGAGCGGCGCGGAGGCCACGAGCGCCCGCGCGCATCTAGCGGTACTCACTTGGCGGGCTCCTGTCTCCTGGGCGGGACTCCCAGCATGATGCAGCGCGTGGCGTCGAGCGGCGCGGAGGCCACGAGCGCCCGCGCGCATCTAGCGGTACTCACTTGGCGGGCTCCTGTCTCCTGGGCGGGGACTCCCAGCATGATGCAGCGCGTGGCGTCGAGCGGCGCGGAGGCCACGAGCGCCCGCGCGCATCTAGCGGTACTCACTTGGCGGGCTCCTGTCTCCTGGGCGGGACTCCCAGCATGATGCAGCGCGTGGCCGTCGAGCGGCGCGGAGGCCACGAGCGCCCGCGCGCATCTAGCGGTACTCACTTGGCGGGCTCCTGTCTCCTGGGCGGGACTCCCAGCATGATGCAGCGCGTGGCCGTCGAGCGGCGCGGAGGCCACGAGCGCCCGCGCGCATCTAGCGGTACTCACTTGGCGGGCTCCTGTCTCCTGGGCGGGACTCCCAGCATGATGCAGCGCGTGGCCGTCGAGCGGCGCGGAGGCCACGAGCGCCCCGCGCGCATCTAGCGGTACTCACTTGGCGGGCTCCTGTCTCCTGGGCGGGACTCCCAGCATGATGCAGCGCGTGCCGTCGAGCGGCGCGGAGGCCACGAGCGCCCGCGCGCATCTAGCGGTACTCACTTGGCGGGCTCCTGTCTCCTGGGCGGGACTCCCAGCATGATGCAGCGCGTGCCGTCGAGCGGCGCGGAGGCCACGAGCGCCCGCGCGCATCTAGCGGTACTCACTTGGCGGGCTCCTGTCTCCTGGGCGGGGACTCCCAGCATGATGCAGCGCGTGCGCGGCGCGGAGGCCACGAGCGCCCGCGCGCATCTAGCGGTACTCACTTGGCGGGCTCCTGTCTCCTGGGCGGGACTCCCAGCATGATGCAGCGCGTGGCGTCGAGCGGCGCGGAGGCCACGAGCGCCCGCGCGCATCTAGCGGTACTCACTTGGCGGGCTCCTGTCTCCTGGGCGGGACTCCCAGCATGATGCAGCGCGTGGCGTCGAGCGGCGCGGAGGCCACGAGCGCCCGCGCGCATCTAGCGGTACTCACTTGGCGGGCTCCTGTCTCCTGGGCGGGACTCCCAGCATGATGCAGCGCGTGGCGTCGAGCGGCGCGGAGGCCACGAGCGCCCGCGCGCATCTAGCGGTACTCACTTGGCGGGCTCCTGTCTCCTGGGCGGGACTCCCAGCATGATGCAGCGCGTGGCGTCGAGCGGCGCGGAGGCCACGAGCGCCCGCGCGCATCTAGCGGTACTCACTTGGCGGGCTCCTGTCTCCTGGGCGGGACTCCCAGCATGATGCAGCGCGTGGCGTCGAGCGGCGCGGAGGCCACGAGCGCCCGCGCGCATCTAGCGGTACTCACTTGGCGGGCTCCTGTCTCCTGGGCGGGACTCCCAGCATGATGCAGCGCGTGGCGTCGAGCGGCGCGGAGGCCACGAGCGCCCGCGCGCCCGCCGCGTCGGCCGCCCAGCGCGCCGCCACGCCCAGCCAGATTGGGCCGGACACAGCCACTGCCTCGGGAGTGCCCTGAAAAAAAAATCACAAAAAATGTTCGATAAAAAAAAGCAAGTCAAATTCAGGAACGAAACAGGTGCAGCGGGTGGTGGCTTGCAGGGCTCCTCTACAAATCCCGTTATAGGCCTATAAATTCGTGTCAATTTTCGCGAACATTTGAACGACAGAGCGGTCTGTATTTCCGAGCATGTTTGAGAAAATTACATTATGCATGGTTATTCAACCTGATCAATCGATGTAACAGTTATGTCATGGCAAGTTTATCGCTGTTAAGTGTTAAATATATCGAAGTGGAGACTCAGCATACTTTGAAGGTATAAAAGCGAATACAGACGGCGATTTTTTCGCAACCGCACTAAAAATGGAACAATACACCAGAAACCGACAGAACTCGCTAGGCGTGTAGCTTTAAAGCTACGACCCGCCTAGCGCGCTGAGCCGGCATCTGAGCAAAAAATACGAGTGCTTACCAGGCGGGTTCTTGGTTGCGAACGTGTTAAACGCGACACAGTATCGATGCATGTGAACTATGGCTATAAATATATGTATATCTATAAATGTATATATGGTGTCGCGCGTTTATATCGCTACAAAAAATTGCCGTATGTAACCGCTCTGGCATATAGTAATAGGGATGATGAATAAGATTTTTTTATGATGTAATTCGAACCAGTTTTTGGAGAGGAACAAATGTTTTTGGAGAAGCAACTACAATTAAAGAACATAAATACCCTAAAATTTGAGACAAAGATTGACCTCGCTGGCGGCAGCGCAAAACGCTTCATACTGATAGACAGACAAGTATGACGTCACATTGGTACATTAGTACTAATCGTTGTATGGAAAATCAGGTTAATTGTGGTTTCGGTCGCGAAATGCTGCGTACATAGTTGTCGTACAGTTTTGCTTCTATAAAATCATAAGGATTCTATTGGTAGCTTTAAATGTACTCTTGGACAATAAAAAAATGCATATTTTTTTACTTTCTAGGTTCATATTTTTTTATGATTTTAACTATATTTTATAATTTATACTTTATTAATTATTACGATAATTTGATGGTTTACTATCCATATAGCATCACTACGTTATCAATTTGAACATGAGGCATCATGTCTATTAGTGGGACCTAAAGGTACAGAAGGTCCACTGCCTAAGTGATGGTGATGACGTTAGCTTTAATTTTTTGGCAATAGACAATTATAGATTGGGATAGGGTTGCCGACGCACCACATAACTGAACATCCACAATGATTATTATTTTCGTTTCTATGTTTGTTATCGAAACAATCATCCATTTTGGAAACAATAATATTATATGATTATAAAAATATACGAAAACCGGAAAGTCAGGTTTAAGTAAACTAATACATGAAAACCGATTAAGTTTTTTACAAAACAGTACATATTTTGCAATGGGATTACTTCTCTAGTCATGTTAGCAAAATGTTGTAAAATACAAATTCATTTAATGATGTGCGTTCTATGAAATTATGTTGTTACTACGTACAACGGAACGTATATATGAAACGTCATTGTGTGCGATACGCTGTACAGCCCTAGCTAGACCTCCACAGGAGGTTACCATAGATAAGAATCGTTTCGCGCCAAAATGAAAGTGGGATAAGCCTGGCTCTGGCGCAATTGAAAAGAAAAGTGGTACCCCTAGCGCCATGTAGTGATTGCCGTGTTCAGACAAGCCCTTTGGCTTAACATAATAAACGTAATATCGACTAGTCAATAATAAAAACAACTAATATAATACAATAAATTGTTTCTCCGACCAGCAATTTCAGTCATACATTTTGTATGATACAGAATATTGCTGTCCTTATTAGAATGCCATCTAGGTAAGCTGATATCTCTACAAACGATTATACCAAAAGACAGTGATCCATGAACCTATTCCGCGTCCGATTCCATGAATACTGCCACATAGGTGCGAAAAAAAAGTATTTAATGGCGCCATCTAGTGACCACTAGGTGAACTAATACGCAGAGACGTTAAGCGAAAAAGTTTATTCTTTCACACCTTTCACCGCTTATTTTTCTGGTTTTTACACAACCTAGCTGCCAAATTCGAACTAAACGGCAGCCTGTCATCCTGTTGAAGCACCGCCTACAGGGGCACCATTTGACGACCGCTTTAGCCTAGCTAGTAGTGACCCTGCCTATGAAGCAAGGGGTCCCGGGTTCGAATCCTGGTAAGGGTATTTATTTGTGTGATGAGCACGAATATTTGTTCCTGAGTCATGGATGTTTACAATGTATTTAAGTATTTATTTATCTATATAAGTATGTTTATCGTCATCTATCCTACTAATATTATAAATGCGAAAGTTTGGTTATTTAGATGTTTGTCACTCAATCACGCTTAAACGGCTCAACCGATTTAGATGAAATTTTGCACGATTATAACCTGGATTCAAATATAGGATAGTTTTTATCCCGGGTCCACGCAGACGGTCGCGGGCGGAGCTAGTTACCCACAGTACAAGCTTTGCTTAGTTTGAGACTAGGTCGATTTGTGTAAGATTGTCCCCTAATATTATTTTTTTCTGTAGGGTTGCACCAAACCGGCTGTAATCGTAAGCGGTGTTCGTTCAAATCTGAATGTATCGAAAGTTAGACAAGCTTCTATGGAATGACGTAAGTTGGTATGCTTTTAGTTCACGGAATAAAGAATCCATTGGAAGTGGTGAGTGGGCGTTCCCGTGTCGCCGAACATGAGCAATAATAAGCATACTTCTTGCACAGATTATTGTCAGTCACCTAGCGACCGCACGCAGCGTATGACATGAGTGAATATTTGTTTATTTTAGGAAAATGCCGTATTGCGTTATTGAAAGCTGCACCAATAATAGCACATAAAAAACTTGTCTCGTCGAAGTATTTCTTATCATCGTTAAGTAATATTTTAGAATACGTATAAAAAATATTTAATTTTCAATTTCTTAGACACCATTTGCGCCTGTAGTCAAGGAAATATCAATTCTATTTCTCTAACAATAAAGTTCATAATCCTGTGTATTATTTCGCTACTCAGATCGTGAATGCGCAGCAAATTTCCCGAAGGTTCGCTACTCAAATGCTGTGGCTAAGGTCGATACTTGTTATCGATAAAGCAAAATGAAAAAGATTATATTTTTATGAGTAATATGCAGAGCCCGGAATTCTCGTAGCACTTTTGAGCTGTCATAGGGACTTCTCGTTTATCGACTTTCGTTTATACATATGTATTATTGTATAATCGGAAGTATTGTAGTGTTATATAAATATAAATTAAAATAATAATATTTTATTGTTTAATGCTTATTCCTTTAATTGCTTTTTAATTTGTATAATTTATGGATTGCTTACCTATGCCTTTTAATCAGGACAAAGACCATTCTTATTATTTATAAGAAAGAATAAATTATTATTATTTTAATTTAATAATCATACCATTTTCATTTAGTAATCATCATATTGTATTCTGTATTTATTGATATACATAATGTATAATCGGAAGTCGATAAACGAGAAGTCCCTATGACAGCTCAAAAGAATTCCGGGCTCTGGTAATATGTATCTGATTATTGTGTCATACACAATAAAATAACTATTATAATCTTATAGTTTTCCTAAAGACACAAATACTAAGGAAAAATGCATTGATGCCACGGGGAGGAAGGATTGGTTTCCGCAACGATTCAACACCATTTGTTCGAAACATTTTGATGCAACTCATATTTGAGTTTCGCAAAAGGAAATCGCTTCATTCATGAAGATTCAATTCTGCAGGCAGAGTATTGTATGTAGCGTAATTACGAACAATTAATTCAATTCGCAATACGCACGGCGAACTACTGACATTTAGTTTCCTGTTATCCCGCACAACGAACAAATTTGACGGTAAATTCTCACTAGACCGCACTCGCACAACGTCGGCAGTGTAGATTGCTGTTAAAATAATTCTATATAGTATTTGAGATGTGCTTGTATTAATTAAACAAATTATATTCTTTGTTTATTAGAAATCTATGTTTAATTGCTATTAAATTTATAACAAAAGTAATTTAGTATAAATGTTACCTACTACTTATTATATCATAAACAAGATTTTATTAGAAACAATTTGTAAATAAGTCTTCGCTTAATATTTACCGTATGAATATCATAAAAATATCGATACCTAGTCAAACTCATACCATACCCACATCCCTATTCCGTTACAGCCAAATAGTCGTATCATCATACACATTTTGCAGTACATGCGACTTTTCGGTTTCAAGCGGTCGCATCTTATGAATGGAAGGATGTTTTGAAAACACCGCCATCTTGCGTCGAGTAGCCGAACGACCACGCCTCTTGCAAGTTTTGCAACGCATATGGTAACGGACGTAAGAAATATTTACTTGACACTCTAAATGAGACCGTAAATAGTACTAGTTAAAGTAGATTTTGCATATAAAATTAGCTACCGTTAACAACATATTGGCACAGCACGTTTTAACAAATCGAAAGCCTATTGCAATTGTGTGTTCGTGTATTATTGAAGTGTGGTTGTGTGCGTGCGGCGACAGTGGTTCTCTATGAAAATCGGTTGAATGCCACTTCCAATGGATTCTTTATTCCGTGTTTTAGTTCATAATTAGGTATATTCACCTCAGGCACGATGAAGTATGTGAAGGGGCCGGCTAGATGTAACGCTCTGGCGGCGAGCGTGGCGTTCACAAGGCGAGCGACGGCCTCCAACGAGCGCTGCGCAGATTGTATTCCGAGCCGCAAGCTCTCGTTCTCGCTCTCTATGTCTAATGCTGATAGAGATAGCTGGAAGCCTTCAGAGCGGGGTATTGTTTCCTGGAAATATGAGAAGTATGTATATGATATAGACAGCCCGCCTGTTTCCGGCCAGGCGCTCCCTACACATCAACAAACTTGAGTGAAATCTGTTATAAAAGAGACTGTTTCAATCAAATATTAGAACAGCAGAGCGATGCAGGTGATATATGGTTATTGCCACTGATTAAGACTTAGTTGAAAATAATGAAGACATAGATTTTCTAGACTTCTATAATCTTGTTTCCACAAAGTAAAATACAAATATGTGATATCTTAACTACGCGTCCGATAGTACAGAGCGTGTGTTGCTTGTATGGCAACGTATGTGAGAGCGGGGCGTGGGGTCGCGGGCGGCGGATTCGGCCCGCATTACTCGATCAACAGGTTTAGGCCCGTCGCGCCCCCGCTCCCCCTGTATCGTTGCAAAATCAGCTAGTGTCCATATAATTTTCTCCACTGAGCTGGTGTTCAAAAATATGTTTCTTGAGTTTAAGTCTAAAGCTATGTATATTTTGCAGGCTCCTTATCGGGGGTGGAATATTGTTTCAGCATTTAGATGCTGCATAACCCAAAGCAGCCGAAGCATGTCAAGGTGTCAACAGCTGCATTAAACACCGCCGACTAACTTCTCAGAGATATTTGGGGGCCTTGTGCTTGTGTACTCCAAAAAGCCAACAAGCCAAATGAAGTTTACGTTTGTGCTGCATTTTAAGAATGTTGTGTTTATTTAAGAAAGGACTGACATGAGCCCTAAGCGGGATGTTAAAATCTTAGTTTTAGCGAGGAGGCGGGGACCAATCACCGCATCCAAATAGTTAAGCTTAGATAGAACAAGAGACTCCACCTAACGCGTAAGTTTACATTTATATACTACCTAAGTTTATATAATATTTTTAGTTTGTAAAAACAACAACTGTATTTGATCCAATAGAAAACCTAAAAAACGTGCCTCATACGCTCAATGCGTTTGTCCATCAGCATTTAGATAAAAGTAGATTTATAAACAGTCAAATGCTCGGGAGAAATCGAGGAGTAGGAGGAGCACACAAAATATTATCGGTGACATCAAGTAAGGCGGTCACTGTACTGCGTCCCTTAAGGAAACCCAACTGCCATCTGGCAGTATATTTTTGCTTTCAAAATAATTAGTTAATTGTGAACAAACAGCCTTTTCCAGAATTTTTGAGAGACACGGTAAGATATTGATTGGTCTTAGGTCCTTCAACTCGGAAGGGTTTGAAATTTTAGGCAAAGGGTGCACAATTGCCAGTTTCCAGAGATCGGGGAAGGTTGGAGGTATTAGCCGTGTCTACACCGAACGAGCGGCTCGCCCGAACACCGTTCGCCCAAACGTGCTCGCCCGGTGTGGACGTGATTCGAGCAAACGATGGCTCGCCCGAGCCGTTCGGGCGAGCCCCCGAATGCTTGCCCGAACGGTTTGCCCGAGCCGCGAGCGGCTCAGCCTATGTGGACGGTGGTTTTGTTCGGCCGAACGACAGAAGGCGAGGGCGATTTTTGCCCTACGTATTATTATTCTAATTTGTACTTTATTGTTAACACTATAAGCTCGTAACACATTTTTCGTAAATGCAAATTCCATTTTGTTTTATCACACTTTTATATTTTGCTGTTAGCCGATTCGACTTCATTCAAAACTGAACGCTATTCGTAAGAGAATAAAGCCGTTAAACACTTTTTGCAATTGCATATTCTGCAAATAAAGTAATTTTGTCCACGCGTCCTTTACCGTTTTGCTATTGAGCAAATTCGAATAGTTCGAATTTGGACATTATTCTTAAAGAGATAAAGCTTTGAAAAATATTTTGCAATAGCATAAACAAATTGGTATTTTATTTCTTCGTCTCCTTCATCAATTTTGCTGAGTTAGGTTTAACTATAGCGTACTACTAATAAGGTTGTTATTAGATATATTGGCACGCATGGGGAGAGAGGGGGGAGGAAGGGATTATTTTTTTGCAAAATAAAAATTCATCAAGTTTTCACTTCTGCCGGCACTCCCGGAGTGCAACCCGGTCTTTTTTTTATCGAGGTAACTTATTAAAGTTCATTCGAAGTCGCTGCGTTGGAAAAGGTCAAAACTAGCTTGACCCCTGGATACCTACATTACATATTGATATTGGGAAATTAGGGATCAAGTTATACCTACTGGCGGTTGGTAACTTGGTAGTGAGACGAGTTGAGGCGGATTTGGGACTTGCGTAACTGAGTTCGACACGTATGGGTTTGTTTGTCAGCTGGAAGGATTGGTAGATTGAGTAGTACCTACCTAGTAGGAATTTCAATAGGTAGGCGTCTTCGCTCTGATCATAACACAATTGATCAAATAATTTTATCCCGGCCTCTTTCCGGTTCTCAAAAATTTTGCGGCTTTTTTTTAAATACATTTCTTCCGATTTCGAATTCGAACAAGCAAAAGCAAAAATAACGTTGTCGCAGCGACAGCTGTGCGCACGTGCGGCTTCATAGTGATCGTGAGCTCAACTATCGGTAGGTAAATTCGCCCGAGCCGATCTGGCTCGGGCGAGCCGCGCGCGTTTGCCCGAACGCCCGTCCACACCGACCGAGCGCTTGCGGCCGACGCTTTTGACGGCTCGCCCGAGCCTTCTGACGGCTCGCCCGAACCGTTCGGGCGAGCGTTTTTGATGGCTCGGGCGAGCCGTTCGGGCGAGCCGCTCGTCCGGTGTGGACACGGCTATTTATCAGAGCCATAATAAAATCTATGGTATAAGGAAAGGTCATGATTAGCATATTAAGATTAATACCGTAACAGCCTTCGGTGTTCGATTTCAGACTTTTAATCATCTTAATTATTTGATCTGTGCTGATTGGTTGTAAGTGAAAATTGTAGTGGATGTAGCTCGTTATTTTTATCAGGTAATAGTGTAGATTTAAGATTTTTCCATAAGAGATTAGGGTCATTTATTTTATTAGATAGAGGGGAAGCGAGGAAGAGGAAGACCATCAAAAAAAGGCGATAAGAGCTTAGCTCTTAAATAAGCGGAAGAGAGATTATATTGGTTTTTATGGTACTCCGCTGCAGCGTTGTCACAAAGTCGCATCATAAGTTTTGCTGTGTCGATAATCCCCGATAAGAGCGAGCCTTAACTATGGTTGACTTAATAGGTGCATGCAGTTCGAATATATTAATTACTAGCTTCCGCCCGCGACTTCGTCCGCGTGGACCCGGGATAAAAACTATCCTATATTTTAATCCAGGCTGTAAACTATCTTCGTGCAAAATTTCATTCAAATCCGTTCAGCCGTTTAAGCGTGATTGAGTAACAAACATCCAAACATCTAAACTTTCGCATTTATAATATTAGTAGGATTAGTTGGTTGAAAATTCTCACCATGTCATTAACATGCCCACTTTTAACAACAAGTCCCACCTCACACTCCGCAAATCCGTATCTAGATGTTCTAGACAATTGTGTTTAACAAGCCTGTAAGTTATGCAATAGGATTTCGGTTTATCAATTTTGACATTCGAATCGCAAACTATGAGGCAGTGTCCATACAGCGACCCTACGTGCTCGACAGTAACATTTCTTGCCCTCAATTCGGTGCACACTATATCACTAAGCATCTGGCTGGTGACAGTGAAGTGCGTAGGCTGAGAAACTAACTGTGATACATGAAAACTAGTCAAGAAAATTTGAAGTTTTGTAGTCTGTAGTGTTAAGGAAATTAATATTAAAACAACCAAGTACAATTAAATTATCATAGTCGGGGAACGAACTAATGGTGTCAGATAAGGCATCAAAAATTAATCTACGTCCATTGTTGGTGGTCGATACGCGGTGCCGATTGCTTTTTTTCCCGTTAAGGGTCAAGGTCACCCACATTTGTGCAGCGGGTCGACCGGGTGTGGCCAGGTACGAGCATTGAGATTGCTCTTGAAAAAACCTATACCGGCACCACGAGTCCCTGTACCGAGAGGTGTTGGATTTTGACGTAGCCTGTACCCGGGATGCCGATTACCGCTGCCTTCCCTTGCAGCCACGTCTCGTTAACCGCTAGTACATCAACCTCTTGCCGAGCGGTAGCCGCTATGAAATCGTCATGTTTCGTACCATTGGTGGTGGCGCAGGACCGGTCACTTTGGCACTCTTTGGGGGAGGCCTATGTCCAGCAGCGGACGTCTTTCGGCTGATATGATGATGATGATGTTTTTACGATTTTGATTATTCAGAAATGTACTCAAAATGAGAAGTCTGCAGAGAGTCGTCAGAGATCCCTGGAGCCAACAGGTGGAAATAACCCGCCAATTAGAAGAAGGGTAGGTTTTCTCGTCTCGCGTTGCGTTACGGTCAATTGTAGCCACATTGAGTTGGCTAAACGCCGACAGGCTCATGGTACTTACGTGTTCGAGCAGCGCCGCGGTCGCGTACACGGCGTCTAACGCTGACAGCGGAGGCGCGTGCGGCCGTCTGCGAACAAACACATAAAATACAATATTTTTTTGTTTTTTTTTTTATCTCTTGTTGAAAGCGGGGCATTACCGGCGCACGACCGGTCATTGTGGCACTCTTTGGGAGCCATGTCCAGCGGTGGAAATCTTTCGGCTGATATAATGATTGATGAAAGTAGGCTTATATTTATGAATTTGTCTGTAGGGCACATGCAGTTGGGTCTGGGGTATGCATAGGGGACATTGCACGAGTGCGTACATACCATGGAGTACCCATTTTTGTGTACCTGAGTATGTAAGCGGTGCGCGACACGTCTCGGAGCCCGAGCCGCGTGCCGGCTGTCTCCAGGGCTTCCAACAGCCCCCGTCGCAGCTCCACGTCCATCGAGCGGTACGCTTGCCGCGCTTGCTGCAAGGGGAATCTGCAAACCAAATGAATAATATTGTTAAAGTCTACTTCTACCAGTAAAGAAGTAATGTGTGGACTGATTCATGTAGTTAACCCATGTCAGCCACCAGTTGTCTCAGCCTGGACAGGCCAGCGAGAGAGTGCAGCTTGAGGAAGGCTCCCACGCCGGGCGAGCGCTTGGGCGCGCTCTCAACCGACCACCAGCGGTACAATCAGCACGGGTCTAATTACCCCATGTCGGCCAGCAGTTGTCTCAGCCTGGACAGGCCGGCGAGAGAGTGCAGCTTGAGGAAGGCTCCCACGCCGGGCGAGCGCTTGGGCGCGCTCTCAACCGACCACCAGCGGTACAATCAGCATGGGTCTAATTACCCCATGTCGGCCAGCAGTTGTCTCAGCCTGGACAGGCCAGCGAGAGAGTGCAGCTTGAGGAAGGCTCCCACGCCGGGCGCGCTCTCAAGCGACCACCAGCAGTACAATCAGCACAGCTCTAATTACCCCATGTCGGCCAGTAGTTGTCTCCGCCTGGACAAGCCGGCGAGAGAGTGCAGCTTGAGGAAGGGTCCCACGCCGGGCGAGTGCTTGAGCGCGCTCTCAACCGACCACCAGCGGTACAATCAGCACGGGTCTAATTACCCCATGTCGGCCAGCAGTTGTCTCAGCCTGGACAGGCCAGCGAGAGAGTGCAGCTTGAGGAAGGCTCCCACGCCGGGCGAGCGCTTGGGCGCGCTCTCAAGCGACCACCAGCGGTACAATCAGCACGGGTCTAATTACCCCATGTCGGCCAGCAGTTGTCTCAGCCTGGACAGGCCAGCGAGAGAGTGCAGCTTGAGGAAGGCTCCCACGCCGGGCGAGCGCTTGGGCGCGCTCTCAAGCGACCACCAGCGGTACAATCAGCACGGGTCTAATTACCCCATGTCGGCCAGTAGTTGTCTCCGCCTGGACAGGCCGGCGAGAGAGTGCAGCTTGAGGAAGGGTCCCACGCCGGGCGAGTGCTTGAGCGCGCTCTCAACCGACCACCAGCGGTACAATCAGCACGGGTCTAATTACCCCATGTCGGCCAGCAGTTGTCTCAGCCTGGACAGGCCAGCGAGAGAGTGCAGCTTGAGGAAGGGTCCCACGCCGGGCGAGTGCTTGAGCGCGCTCTCAAGCGACCACCAGCGGTACAACGGCAATGCTGCGTCCTTCTCCAACACCAGCTCTACCGACTGGAACAATTATACACATTACTATAAACACGAGTGACAATAGGACATTGTTCACCTAGGGCGTTAATTTGGTACTATTCAAGGCGATTCATGCCCATCTCTGGCCCATACACATACATAAAATGACCATGATATAGTTGACAACGTCTCACCGTGTACCGGAAGACGCACGTGGAGAGATCGAAGGTGGTCTGACGATCGGCCGCGGAAGTTCGCTACATGCGGTTGGCGCAGGACCAGTCATGGTGGCACTCTTTGACACCCCGACTTATGTCCAGCAGTGGACGCCTTCCGGCTGATATGATGTTGATGTTAACTCACGCGGTCGCTGTGGCTCGCGCGGGTCAGCAGCGCGGCGTCGAGCAGGCAGGCGGCGGAGCCCCGCGCGCCCCAGGCCTCGTGCGCCGCCAGGGCCACCGCGCCCGCCCAGGCCGCGCCGGGGCTCAGCCGGGACACCAGCCACGACAGGTCTAGCGCTACCAGCGCGCTCTGGAACAACAATATAAACTTATAACATCCCGCGTTTGCGTCAGAGACATGGCTTATAAATTATATAGAAGAACCAAGTCGTGCCTGTATCCTTATAACTGTAGAGAAACAGCATTGAAATAAGCTAAACGGTACCATCAACCATCTAAGTAGATAATATATTCATTCCAAATGTAAAAAATACGCTTAACCACATGGATTGTTGTACGTTTTGTTGCGTTACTCAGCGTCCTCTCCATATAGGCAGGCTTAGAGTATTTTGCTGACTTTCGCTCATTTGTCTTTCACTTCTAAATATATACGAAAGAAACACCAATTGAAACTCACAGGCTTCCCATAATAGGAAAATTGCGTGTAGTTGAACATGAGGGTGTCCCGGCGTTCCTCCCACTCGCGGCGCCCGCGCCGGCGCTCCACCAGCGCCTCCAGGCCTTCGCGCCCGCCCGATGACTCCTCCTGAAAACAATGTTTATATCTCCTACTATACTACAGATAAGACATTACAAGAACAAAATGGAAATTCAGCCCCAAAAGTTTTTAATTCCTGAACGACTGCCTATTATTATTATTGTGTGTTATTGTGGGCCTTCATATGCCGCTTCGACCAGCAGGTGATCTATTGTGGCAGCCCTTTGTTTATATTTCACCGTTAAGACCCGTTGCCTCTAGGAAGTTCCAGATTCTTTGGGCGGTGATATGTTGTACCTCTTCTGGGTGCACGATGTGCCACCCTAGGTAGATACTTCTTTCGTGCATGAGTGTTCCGCAGGAGCAGAGAATATGCATTGAATATGAATATGTTTCCTCTGTCTAGTAACGACTGCCTAACCAATAGATCATTTCACGGCTGAAGAATTTGAGAAGTGATTAATGAAAAGACAAAGTGAAGGACAAAAGTGAACACAGGCTGACCTCCTCATCTTCATCGTCCCGGAAGATGTCATCAAAGTTCGGTATCTTCTCCTCCTCATCCTTGTACACTAGTCTCACCTGAA
This sequence comes from Epinotia bilunana, assembly GCA_947049275.1. Classification (NCBI taxonomy): domain Eukaryota; kingdom Metazoa; phylum Arthropoda; class Insecta; order Lepidoptera; family Tortricidae; genus Epinotia; species Epinotia bilunana. The sequence goes on from OX346271.1 coordinate 1,383,396, forward strand.
ACACATCAGCATGCTGTACTATCGACAACACAGCTAACTGACCATGAATAAGGTTCAATATAAACACAGGATGGTCAGTTAACAGTGTTGTCGTTTGTACATCCCAAAGCAAACTGGGATGTCTGGGACATTAACACTGTCAAACAGTGAAGTCACACCAAGTACAAACTCATTAATATATTGTCAATGAGTCATCATCAACATCTTCAGTTGTTTCCTCAATACTGAGGATCGTAACATGTCCTATTCTTGGTGACCAGACTTCTCTATAGGCATAGGATTATTATAACGGACAAAGTTGAGGGCCAGAGGTCTTGGGCAGACCACCTGCACCCAAATTAGTGCAGTAACTGCATTGCAACTACATGTGCACAAGGCCATACGTAAAGCGGGTGAAAGGAGCATGTGGAGAAGTCAAGGTTCAATGAGTACAGAATCCAAAATAGTACCAATATATAGTCCAAAAAAGTACAGGAGTACACATTGGATTAGCATTTGCTGCGCAAGGCTGCCTCTGTGAGGATGCTTGCTTAAGAGTCTACACTTGATGTTTGCACTGTTTTACAGAGTACCTACAAAACCTTTGTGCCCAACAATGCCTTAAATGCTAAATAATAGTTTTAAAAGCTTGTAAAGGAAAGAAATTAATAGTGTTGTGTGCTCAGAACAATGGGTTCAAGTTTCATTTTAAAATCCACATACTTAATTTTATATAAAGGAAAAGTTACAAATTTTATGCTCCGAGCCGGATTCGAATCTGCAACCACAGGCATTCATGGCCCGTCGGTACTGACCAACTGAGCTATAGTTAGCAGTGTTACTGCTTAATACAAAATTAATCTATATACTGTTTATTCTCACTTTATAGCTTTTAATATACTATGTGTAAACTGTTTTGCTGAATAAACGTCTTATGTCTTTAATCCTTACTGATTTTATATACATTGATTATTATGGTGTAAAGCACAAATAAAACAGAAGCTACCTGTCCACAAACACTCACAAATCAATCTTTGGGTCTGTATATTGTTTGTCCATGTTTGCGTTCATCCTTATGCCAAAATTAACAATATCACTCAAACTCAAAGACTGTGTCAAGATCTCACTGACTGTAGTTGGTAAAAACTGCCTGTGAAGCATAAGTCTCAGGTTTCAACCCCAGTAAGGACAAATATTGGTAAAATAATAATTGAGTCTTCTTTTGAATGCTATCTCTATTCAGTATGTCACATATTTTTGTATATTGTCATTTATCACACTGATCATATATATGTAGGATTTCCCACCAACCCTACCAATAAAATATGAGTGTTTAGATAATAACAATATTCAGACAAAGACAATAGTTTATTGCATCTGGTCTCAAACAGGATCATATTAAGGTGGTTCATATTCCATACAAAACGTTATTTGACATTTGCAGGCAAATTCCCCCTTTTCTTGAATAAACTTGTATAAACTAGAATAATTTGAGATATTACTTTGTGACATCATACTTTTCTCAAATTATTCTAGTTTATATACAAGTTTATTCCAGGAAAGGGGGAATTTCGCGCCAATGGAAAGCCAATTTGTGACAGTTACTTACATAGGTCTCAATCTTAAAAATCACACTGTTAGCCTGTGAATGTCAAATAACGTTTTGTATGGAAATCGAACCACCCCCAACTAACAGAAACACAATTACACATACCTGCCCATCACTATACACATTACACACATCAGTCGGCTTGTGGCAGTCCAGCACGAAGAACACGACATCCTCCTCCGGCTGCAAGATATCCACCAGGTCGATAGTGCCCCCGCAGTTCACCAGGCACACGTACTTTATCTCCTCGTTATTCTCTTCATACGCTTGTTTCAGTTCAGAAATACCCCCCACTGGCACCAATGTATACGATATGTTATCGCATTTGAAAAGACCTTGAAGTATTTTACACGTACATATCGCGTCGATGTCGTAATGCACCAATAATAACACCCTCTGCAAGAAACATTAAGAATTACACGCGTGACTTATGTTATGAAGCATACATGTAAAAAACATTACTGTACTTACGTTGCCTAAAAGTACGTTGTAAAAATCGTTCTTCAGGTCTTCCACGAACATTTTGACCCGGCATAGGTTACAGAAATAAAACTTAAGAGTTCATCTTTGCTTCCTTCGAGACTAAATTACTTTTTTTCACCGTTATCGTGGATCTCGGGACAAAAACACGAACACCTGGCTTGTCTAAATAGTCTGTCTGTCAGTAGTATCACCGTTTCCCGCCAAATGCGCTTTCGTTCAGAAGTCTTGCAAAAAATCATATTGGAGTTTAGAACATTCTAATTGCATATTTGTATTTTTATTAAATATAATTTTGTTTTATTCATCTTATGAATTCTAATAAGGTGGATGGACGTAAATTTAAGCCGCAGATCAAAGGGAATGAAGTACCTATAGAATTCTACTACTAGACGGCACGCGTTCTCTCAAGCACTCGCACTATCCATCTCTTTCTAAGTTTTCGAATAAAAGAGAGACGGATAGTGCGAGAGAACCCGAGAGCTCGCGCACCGTCTTGTCCGTGCAGAGAAGCTATACGCGTTGAAACAAAAAGGGACAGAAAGGATCCTACGCAACTAAATTAAGACAAAGGACTGTCTTTTTAGTATTCCGTAGTAAAAAAAACAAGGAACCCTTATTGTCGACCAACTTAAAATGTACTTAGAAAGGCCAACTGTCGTACAAATTCGGTCGACGCAACCGCTTAGTTGGCATTTTATTTTTGTAAATAAGAGAACAAAATAGTTCAAAGAAAGTTTTTGGCCTATCTTGCATTTACTATCGGTACAAAAAAAGAGTAATTTAATAATGCCGCGGTTATTACATTACAAGACATGTTGTTGTTTGCGTTACCTTAACTGTGGTGGCACTACAATAGGTGGGCGTTAACTTGTTATTTAACGAAGTTAACATTTTGGGTAACGGATTAACTTTTAAGTTAACTTCAAAAATGGTTAACGGACTCATTAACTTCCGTTAACTATTCATGAGTCTGTTAATCGTTATTCAAGTACCATGCGGATAGCGCCGCGCCGCTAAAAACCACGTTTTGACAAGTACTTTCGGGTCGGTCGGCGGTCATCACACGCAGGTGCCGGTTAGGCTACTTAGGCTAGGCTAGCCGCTAAGACAGATGCAAGAAAACATGTGTTGCGAGCTAAACGAAGCTGTGTTGTTGGCGCGTGTGCGACTGATAAAACTGGGGAAAAAATGGTCTGATTCGACGACCGCTTTAGCCTAGTTGGTAGAAGCAAGAGGTCCTGGGTTCGAAACCCGGTAAAGGCATTTATTTGTGTGATGAGCACGAATATTTGTTCCTAAGTCATGGATGTTTTCTATGTATTTAAGTATTTATTTATCTATATATGTTTATCGTCGTCTAGTACCCATAGTACAAGCTTTGCTTAGTTTGGGACTAGGCCAATTTGTGTAAGATTGTCCACTAATATTTATTTATTTATTCATGCGTGATTATCGCTGGTGAAGTAGTAATAGTCTGTGAGTTTTGATCTGAATACAAAGTCCTTTTTACAAGTTTTATAATAAGTTGCCATGTTAGTAAGTATGAGTTAAATATTGCAGGTAAAATATGACCAACTTCCTGAAGTCCAATCGAGTTGAAATTTGTAAATTATGTAAAGCGAATGATAACGATTAACGTTAACTTCCTTTAAATCTTCTAAAATGTAACGCTTTAACGATTAACGAAGTTACCGATTTTATGTAACGTATTAGCGGTTAACTAAGTGAACTATTTGATTAACGGTGCCCAGCTGACTACCTACCTATACTTGTGAAGTAGCCAATTCCGCCGGCTCCAGTGTACTCCACCAAAGAATATAATACTCACTAATTACTCCACACCAAATATATCGCCCTATCCACGACAAGCGGATAAATACCACCGCGGAACTCGTCCAGCCTGTAGGTAGGTATGAGGCAAGCGATTGAAATGAAACTCCTCAATCCCGTAGATTATTTAATGTATTTGATCATCACAATTTAATACTCAGTAGTCACCACATTCACTAACAATAGAACTAGCTAGACTTACAATTACTAATGGTTCACAACCTCATCATCGAACAGGTAACGAAAAGTGCCCTAGCCCCACGTTCCCTTCCAACGGCACTTCCCCACCATCACGTCACTCTTTTTTTACCCTACCCTCTAATCATTTATAACAAAGTCGTAATTGTGGCAAAGTACCGTTCAAAATCAATGCTTCGAATGTTTTTATATTGCACTACTTATAAAAATTACAATTTTAAATACAAAAATCACAACACTCGGTCATCCGACTGCGTGCTATCTCCGGAGCACGCGTAAATCACAACACTTCAGTTTACCTTTTATACAAAATCAATCATTATCAAATCTATATTATCAAAATTAAATCTACTATTTACTAACATCGTAAACTATTCTTATATAATGGCAATCATATATTAATCGTGAACTTAGTAGGGTCATACATTATTTTATTAACAAATAGTAAATAGATACTTGTATCCCATTTTGTTTCATTATTTCATTGGGAATTTGAGTCGGAGTCCGATGACTCGGAACCGGATGACCAGTTTACCTGTAGTGCCTGAACACTGATCCAAGGACGCATCCTATCAGACGCTATCACACTATCATATTTCTTTGTGTTAAACCCTGGTACATTAGCAACCCTGTAACGATCGTTGCCTAAACAACGAGTAACTTTATATGGACCGATGAACTTAGGTAACAGTTTTTTACTCTTTCCGTTATTAGAAAAATTAGTCTTTGTAAGCTTTACTAAATCACCGACCGAGTATGCGACCCCAGAAACTATTCCTATGATATAATTCCTTCTGTCTGTTCTGACTGTGCTTGATATTTACTGAAGCTTCTTTCCTAATTTCATCGACCCGTCTATCAGTCTCTACTGCAAAAAGCGCATCGTCGGTCAGTGAATGGGAGTTGATCCCCTGTCCCTCACCCAAAACTTCTGTAACCAGAGGGGAACGATGGAGAAGTATTTCTTCGCCTCTCATCTCACCGACACCTGAAGTCGACGCTGTACCGCCAGCATTCGTCGCCTCGTTATTATCTGTCGATAACTTATTATCGATGGGACAGTTCGATTTAATCCCAAAGAGTAATTCAGAGGCACTTTTCTTTGTGGTAGCATTAATGGTATTATTAACACCCCATTGTACTTTACCCAGCTGTCTGTCCCAGTTACGTTCATCATTTTCAAAATTCTGTGTAGACAGGGCAGTGAGAATGGTCTGATTATATCTCTCAGCTTGTCCATTTGCCCTAGGACAGGCAACTGCGTTAAGTACATGTTTGATACCTTTGCCAACACAAAAGCCTTTAAATTGACCCGACGTGAATGCGGTTCCACGGTCCGATATAATTCTGCGTGGTATCATAAAGTCGTAAAATAAATTATCAAGAACTTTAACTACGTTCTTTGTTTTCGTATCTTTGACTGGCCTAACAAAAACGTACTTTGTAAAACCGTCCACTATGGTTAGAATATAGCTGTTGCCCGCTTTACTTTTAACAAATGGTCCCAAATGGTCCAAGTGCAATGTGTCGAACGGTTTTGCCACCTTTTCTATTGGGTGCAGGAAGCCAGTACTCGTTCGCGCCGCATTATCTTTGTTATACGCGCAATCGATACAAGCCGCCACGTATTTCTTAATAAAACGCCTTAGTTTGGGGAACCAGTACCGATTTTGAATGCGTTCCAATGTTTTCGCGAATCCGAAGTGACCAACATCATCGTGGTTTGCCCTACAGATCTGCCATCTAGCATCTTTGGGTACTACCAGCCGCAACCCATCTTCCACTTTCCTGTGCAGTGCATGATTCTTAATAACAAAGTTATTCTTAATGTCGGAAACCTCCCGATCTAAACCTGGTCTTAAAACCTTAAATATCCTCTCAAGTTTCGGGTCAGCCATTTGTAATGTAAGAATCCAACTATCAGTGTTTATGTGTAAAACGTTGGCCGACAACAGTGAATCACTAACCTCCGGAGGATTGCGGCTTAGGGCGTCTACATGAATCATCCGGCAACCCGGTCGGTATTCAATAATAAAGGTGTATTCACTTATCGTTAACCACCAGCGCGCAATCCTCGGGATCAGATCACGCTTTGTAAGAGTGGTTCGTAGCGCATTGCAATCTGTGTATACAGTAAAGTCGAGTCCCAGGAGATAGGGTCGAAACTTTTTCAGCGAGCAGACCACCGCCAAAGTCTCTAATTCGTATGAGTGGAATCGTTCTTCGGGCGTGGTCTGCCGGCTAAAGTATGCAACGGGTTTCAACACCCTGGGACCCTTCTGCCACTGCATAAGAATGCCACCTAACCCCAGAGAACTTGCATCAGTGTGCACCTCAGTGTCTAACTCCGGATTGTACAGTGCCAGCAGAGGACGTTTAACAAGACATTATTTTAACGTCTCAAATGACTTTACCTCGTCAGTGCTCCACTGCCACTGTACATTCTTCTTAAGCAGTGTAGTTAGAGGTCTAGCTATTTCACCGAACCCTCTTACAAATCGACGAAAATAGCTCGCTAAGCCCAGGAACTGTCGGACTTCATGAACATTTCGAGGTTCGGGAAAATCTCGCACCGCTAATATTTTCCTCTCACTTGGTTTAATACCATCGGCAGATATCTCGTACCCCAAATACTGAATGCTCGTGTCGAAAAAACTGCATTTTGACAAATTAAGGGTTAAACCAGCATCCTGGATGAGTTTTAAGACGTCTTCTAATCTCTCAAACCCCTCATCGATTGATGACGATGGAATGAGGAGATCATCCATGTACGCTAGGGCGCTCTTAAACCTCCGCGTACCCAATAACCCATTCATCATCTTTTGGAATACGGCTGGCGCGTTTGCCAACCCGAATGGCATGCGCTTAAACTCATAATGCCCATCTGGGGTGACAAACGCTGTCAGTGTCGACTGCTTTCTCCCATCGGAATCTGGTAGTAGCCGGAAGCTAGATCTAGAGTTATTAAATACCTATTTCCGCTTAAATTGGACAGCTGATCGTCAATTTAAGGTAGGGGATATTTATCTTTTATAGTTTTATTATTGAGGGCTCTGTAGTCTACACATAGTCGAGACTCTCCATTTTTTTTCTTAACCAGCAATATGGGGCTAGCATAGTTAGAGTTCGACTCCTGTGCAATGTCATTTGTGACCAACTCATCAACAATATCCCTTACCTTTTGACGCTCCTGATGCGACAATCGATAAGGTCGATACACCACTGGTGTATCATCGTGCAAGTCCAGATTCATGACAGCATCTTTAGCGCAACCTAATTCCTCAAGGTTTTTGGCAAAGCACTCTCTATACTTTTGGAAGAGCTGGTGTAGTCTTTCATGGGTTTTCTTATCGGCTTTGTCATCTACTCTAATTTCCGTTTTGTCAATTGGCGTCATTTCGGTTTCGTCTCTCTCAGTTTGTACAAGCAGAGTCTTGACTCCACCTATTGGGTTGACCCTAGCTAATAACGTCCCTGCTTTAAAGTTAAGCGGCGCCCCAGTCAGTGAAGTAATAAATACTACCGCCCTATTCTCGTTTACTTCGTAACAACCCTGATGTAAGTGATACTCCTGATTGGGATTCATCCTGGTACCTCCGTCCGAGTAAATACTACCAGTGTACGTCTCCTTTGTGCACACCTCCACCAAACCCCCTTTAGTAATCGTCACATCTTTAAAGACATAAAGACCAAGGGTCTGACTTTGATTCTGGAAAACATCGGTGGGAGTATGATAAAAGAACAATTTCTCATTGTCCTTTAAATACGGTTACAGATGTCATTTCAGTAAAATTTTGTCCTATCAATAACGGAACTTGCAAATACGCGTCATCAACGGCCAAAACGTCCAGCTCTGTATCAATTTCGTCAATTCTAACCTGCACGGTAGCTTTGAACTTTGGAATGACTGTAGAATTTCCGAAACCTCTTATTGTAGGCAATGACGTGCTTCCGGTTTCAATTAACCCCAGCGCGACTGCATCCGAATATCGATTAGGCTGCAGTCACTACCGAAGTCAATGTAGGCGTTTAACGTTTTTCCATTGACGCAAACGACTCTATTGAACTTATCATTTACGTCAATGGTCAAGCTATTGCAAAACGGGATGTCATGACCAAGGTGACCTTCAAGTGTTTTTGTTTCGAAGGTCGGGCTTGAACTGTCCTTTCTGGTCAACAAGTTGCCGGTATCTACTACCACTTTTAGCACCTTCTTTACAGCCAGCAGACTGGTCGTTTGGGCAGGTGGTTTCGCGCGCTTGCATTTGTAATGGTCTCCTAGGGCAGTTCTCAATGTTATGTCCTACTCTATGGCATTTCCCGCATTTGAGAATTGGCTTGGTACAATTTACAAACATATGTCCGCGCTCGTTGCAATTAAAACAAGTGGGCTCAGTTCCCCTGCTACTTATGGAACTTCTGCCGGAAACGTTACTACGAAAGTCGCGCCTCTTTAACGAGTTTGATACTGATGGCCCCCGTGATGCGTCTCTAGATTGTGAGGGTTGTTGCGATGCTAGGTAGTTTAACAGGTCTTCCGGTTCCTCACATTTCAGAGCTTGAGCACCGTTTCTAACCGAACTATCAGTGATTCCGTAAATTATACAGTCTACCGCCTTTCGACCGATAATCTCGCATCTACTCAATAACGACAATTTCTCGTAAAAATAATCTCTAAGGGTTTCGTCTGTGCGAGATTTTCGGTTCAACATTTCATCCAATAATTTACCATAATTGACATCATTTGGGAAAGCCTTCGTTAATTTACTCTGCCAAACCTCCCACGAGTAACTGACCGATGGAAGTGACTCGTACCAACTCTTGGCTAACCCGCGGAGCTTCTGCAACGCTTAGTGGATTGTCTGTTTCTCATCCCAGGAATAGATTTCTGCGCACTCGTTCACCTTCCTTAACCAACGTTCAACGTCCTGTGCTCTGTTGTTAGGATCGAATTCCGGAACTACGTTATTAGAGGAAGTGTTCTTACTTGGTACCCCCTGCAGTGCAGTCACGATCTTCAACAATTCATCGGCGGTTATTCCCGTTCGGCTCCTTTGTGCAGGAGTCTCGTCAGCTTCTACTGATGACGTAGACCGCCTACGTCTCCGCCTGGGACGTTTCGGTGTGTAACTCGCGTCATCTTCTGTAAATGTTAGGCGCATTTTATGCTCTTCCCTCAGAACTGCACACTTTGAATTTGGACTTTGATTTTGACAAGACTGGACTGACTTATGACTGTACTTTGACTTTGTTCTTTGGGCTTCAATTTTAGACTAGACTGACTTAAGACTGACTGGACTTTGACTTTAGACTTTGACCTTAGACTTTAACTGTACTTTGACTTCAGACTGAGTTTGGACTTTGACTTACGACTTCAACGTTAGACATTGACTGGACCTTGGCTTTAGACGTTAACGTTGTACTTTGACTAGACTGACTTTGGACTTTGACTTAAAACTACTGGCTTTAGACCGATTTTAGACTGACTGGACTTTGACTTTAGACTTTGACTTTAGACTAGACTGACTGTAGACTGACTGTACTTACTTTAGACTAGACGTTGACTAGGCTTTGACTAGATTTTGACTTTACTGACTAGATTTCGACTTTAGACTTTGACTTTAGACTTTGACTAGACTGACTAGGCGACTAGACTTTGACTTTAGACTGAGTAGATTTTGACTAGACGACTATAGACTTTGACTTTAGACTGACTATAGACTTTGACTTTAGACTTTGACTTTAGACTTTGACTTTAGACTTTGACTTTAGACTTTGACTTTAGACTTTGACTTTAGACTTTGACTTTAGACTTTGACTTTAGACTTTGACTTTAGACTGACTAGACTGGACTGACTTTAAACTGGACTTCGACAAACTGACTGGACTGACTTAAGACTTCGACTTTAGACTTTGTACTCTGACTTTGGACCTTGACTTTAGACTAACTTTAGGCTTTGACTGGACTTTGACTTTAGACTTTGTCTTTAGGAGCAGCGCACCTACATGGCATGGCACCTATGCTAGACAGCACACCTACGTAGCTGTAAGCAGCACACCTACATGGTTGCATGCTAAACAGCGCACCTACATGTCTGTTAGCTCACTCTAAGCAGCACACCTACATGGCTGCATCTATGCTAAACAGCGCACCTACATGGCTGTTAGCTCACTATAAGCAGCACATCTACATGGCTGCATCTATGCTAAACAGCGCACCTACATGGCTGTTAGCTCACTATAAGCAGCACACCTACACGGTTGCATCTATGCTAAACAGCGCACCTACATGGCTGTTAGCTCACTATAAGCAGCACACCTACACGGCTGCACCTATGCTAAACAGCGCACCTACATGGCTGTTAGCTCACTATAAGCAGCACACCTACATGGCTGCATCTATGCTAAACAGCGCACCTACATGGCTGTTAGCTCACTATAAGCAGCACACCTACATGGCTGCATCTATGCTAAACAGCGCACCTACATGGCTGTTAGCTCACTATAAGCAGCTCACCTACATAGCTGCATCTACGCTAAACAGCGCACCTACATGGCTTTTAGCTCACTATAAGCAGCACATCTACATGGCTGCATCTATGCTAAACAGCGCACCTACATGGCTGTTAGCTCACTATAAGCAGCAAACGTACATGGCTGCATCTATGCTAATCAGCGCACCTACATGGCTGTTAGCTCAACGTAAAACTGCACATTATACCGTTACTCAAGTTGTCAGCAGTTTTATAATTCATTAATCAAGCATTAACTAAAACTAAACGAATGAAACACTGTTTCGTTCTGTGTGTGTGCACACACTTGCGATCAAAAGTCTATTTTCATGTCTAATAAAAAGGATATTCAAAATTACTTACTGTTTCCGTCTGGCATGGCGCGCAGACTCACGCCCACTTCTGAATTGAAATGAAACTCCTCAATCCCGTAGATTATTTAATGTATTTGATCATCACAATTTAATACTCAGTAGTTTCACTCACCACATTCACTAACAATAGAACTAGCTAGACTTACAATTACTAATGGTTCACAACCTCATCATCGAACAGGTAACGAAAAGTGCCCTAGCCCCACGTTCCCTTCCAACGGCACTTCCCCACCATCACGTTACTCTTTTTTTACCCTACCCTCTAATAATTTATAACAAAGTCGTAATTGTGGCAAAGTACCGTTCAAAATCAATGCTTCGAATATTTGTATATTGCACTACTTATAAAAATCACAATTTTAAATACAAAAATCACAACACGATACTTACTTATCCTTTGCTTCACGGGATAATACCTAACCCTAGCAGCATTTTCGTTGGCATTTCGTTGGGCCAACTTGGTGATCAATGGCCCAACGTGGGGCCAACTTAAAATGCTACTAGGGAAGGCGTGTCAAAGAAAAGGAGAATAACTAGTTCAGTTCCAGATTTTAATTTTATTGAAGCCAATATATGTACATCATGACGACGACCTCTGTAGCTTAGTTGGTAGCCGGAGGTCCCGGGTTCGAATCCTGGTAAGGTCATTTATTTGTGATGATCATGAACATTTGGACATGAGTCATGGAGGTTTTATATGTATTTAAGTATTTATTTATCTATATAAGTATGTATATCGTCGTCTAGTATTTTTGTAAGATTGTCCCCAAATATTTATTTATTTATTTTTAACCCCCGACGCAAAGAGAGGGTTTTTTTATTCGAAAGTTGATGTGATCCCGAGTGTTCTTAGCTATGTTTCATGAAAATCTGTCTAGTCATTTTTGAGATATTGGACTTTGAAATGAAAATGTCGAGGCTTTTTTAACTTTTCTAAGTTGTAGTTATATTATCATCTTAACATCACCAAGAATAGTGTTAGCTATATTCATAATTTTTTTCTTTGAGACTATTAACGTTTTTAAACTTTACATTTATTTATTCAGCACGGCAATCACAAGACGGCGCGCGAGCTCGATTTTTCTGGCACTATTCCTCTCTTTCTAAGTTTTGTAATACGAGAGAGACGGATAGTGCAAGAAAAATCGAGAGAGCTGGCGCGCCGTCTTGTGATAGCCGTGGTGATATAACAAGAATCACACTTACAACATATGAAAACACAAAATTGTAAGAATCACACAACACAACATAAAAGAATAAAAACACACAAAGAAAATTAATATGCGCGAACGCGTGAAGTGAGCAGACTCCACATTGCCGCGCTGTGGCTCCACATTCACGCTTTCGCGCATATTTTTCGCCCGTTCGCGCGCGAATGTGGACGGGCCTTTGTGGCCGGGCATCTATGTCATCCTATCTAAGGCCCCTCCACATTCGCGCGCTAACGCGTGAAGTGAGCCGACTCCACATTGCCGCGTTGTGACTCCACATTCACGCTTTCGCGCATATTTTTCGCCCGTTCGCGCGCGAACGTGGACGGGCCTTTGTGGCCGGGCATCTATGTCATCCTATCTAAGGCCCCTCCACATTCGCGCGCTAACGCGTGAAGTGAGCCGACTCCACATTGCCGCGCTGTGGCTCCACATTCACGCTTTCATGCCCCTATGACCTTCGATCTGAATACCTTAGTTTTCTAATGTTTGTAGCTTATTATAGTTATTAAGCTGCGTACGAATTAGAGCAGCCTCGGGTTGAGGCACGCACGGCTCACCTATTTCGCTCAACTTCGTACGCGCTCATGCGCTGTGCGCGAGCAGCCCGCGTGCGGCGCGCGGCGAGCCGTCCGAGGCGGTCTTATGACCGTGCTCAAAGGCGCCTCAGTGTGCGTGCCTCGCGTAATTTGGACGTGTATCCGAACTTGCCGCGGGCAGAGCGACACGTTCTGACTTGTTTGTGGGCGAGTCGCGTATGCATTTGAGCAAGTGGATGAGCCGTGCATGTTTAATCGAGTTTGTTCGTAAATTTATTAATATAATTCGGTGAAATATGATAAACGGAGCCGCGGCTGTCATCGTGTCCGACGCCATTTTGTACGACGCACAATGTCGGCTCGCCGCGAGCACGCTGCCTCACCCGCGCATGTTTATGTGCAACAATTTGGCTCGCGAGCAGCGCGCCGCGCGGGGCGAGCATGCCTCAGGCTGAGCCGCTCAAATTCGTACGCAGCTTTATATTAACAACGACAGCTTTAAGCAATATAGTATCCCATATTTACTTCAAAGTCTATTGTTTTCGAGATATTAGGCATCAAAAGTGGACAATTTTAGGCAAAAAAACTGGTTTTCTGACCATAACTTTTGTGTTAATTAGTTTAGAAAGAAAGAAAAAATATTTATTCAAGACGCTACTTAGACTAACACATGGAAAATGAACATTTTTGCTAAAAACTATCGCGAGATGTTAATCTAACAAAAGCGTTAAAAAAAAAACCCTAGACACTTTTTTAGAGACTTCAAAGACGAACCCAAATATCTAGATTTCGTATATGTTAGATCTTTCATAGTCCAGTAAATGAACTGACAACTCGTATGGAAAAAATGTCAATTTTGGAAATAATTTATAATAGCTTACTTTTTATGTGTAACGGATATATTATCAATTAAATAGTTACCCAGCGACAAAATCCGACAAAATTTCAGACATCAAAAAAATGATAAATTAACTAACTTCTGAAAAGTCAGAAAAGATATTAATAAATATTTTTGTCTTTATTTTGGTTTATTTACATTTGCTTTATAATATTCAAGATAAATCGTATAAAAAAAGACAATGCATGCTTCATTGAAATCTACATAATTACTTCCGGGTGGAAAGTTTGTCGGATTCTTGAATATATCATCTTAAAATAACATTTTCAAATGAAATCAACAAAAAAAACGCTATTATAAATTAATGTTTTTCAAAACCGTATTTTGCCTGGAGTATCACGTCAATAGAGGTAAGTGTTTCTTTAGACAATGTTTAAAAAAAACAGAAAATTAAGTATTCATTTCTTTCAAAATCCGGTAGACAAAAATGGAGATAAAAGATTGAAGAACCGATAGCCGTTTGACTTATAATTCTATCTGCCCCCCTAAGCACACTAGGTTTTATGTCCGACGTAAAACTTAGTGTACTAGCCCCCCTGTAGTGCAAAAGTAGGATATACTATTCAAAACTTGCCAAAATCGATGAAAACCTCGGGTAGCCCCTTAAACTAGTTCGCATGTCGAATATTTACCTACCTGCATCTGTTTTTATGTACACTTTATAAACGCTGTGCGTTTAAGGTTCGAACACACAGCACCGTCGCGGGCGCGCGGCGCGCCCGTCGCGGGCGGGCAGCGCGATATTTCCCTACAAACCGCTAGCGTGGTCAAACAGGCTGCGCCCCGTCGGCAACGCGCCCCGCTTCTGTCGCGCCCCGCCAGCCTCCCGCCACGCGCCCGCGACCGGCGCGCCGCGCGCCCGCGACGGGTGCGCGGCGCGTCAGTGTGACGCCAGACAGCGGAGCGAGCGGTGCGTACGTGATGCTGGCGGGTCGATGGCGCGAGGCCAGCGCGAGCCGCGCGGGACGCGCGCGCGTTGCTGGCTGGTTGATGGCGCGATGCGCGCGTGGTCTGTGTGACCGGCCGTCCCGCGCGCATCACGCGCTCGTCAAGCCCCGCTACCGTCCCGCTGGCAGTCTGTTCGACCCTTTAACCTTAGATATACAATAGATTATAATGTTCTTATGTGAATTGTTAGAGCAGAGTGCTATACGGGTTAGGTAACTGCCAGTGGAAGAAAGTCAATTAAACAATTGTCCAGCCTAAGACACAGTTTATTGGTAACAACACAGCACACGACTTACGTGGAGTTCAGTCTTTATAATTAATATGGGAGATGCGTCTGCTCGGCAGCAAAGATCCAGCAAAAGAGAGCGAGACATTCAACAGATAAACAATATAGGGATTACTTAAGTGGGCTACACGCTATGAAGTTAATATGTTATAAGGGTGCACATACATAATCCTTAACATGAATCCCATGTATTCTTATGAGAATAAAGTTCTTTAAACATAATATGTACACATTAATTAAAATCAGACGATATTCACTATGCGATTTTTAAATGTGTTCCTATTGCATACTAAACAAAATACACATTTTTGCTTGATTCATTTATAACAAGAGAAAATATTTGAAAAATAAATAGTATCTTGTTTTAATTTTATACATACAGGCTTAATTACATTTTCACAAAATTCAGTTTTGGTTCTCACTTTCGGTCCAATTCCAAAATGGTAATTTCTTGTCGACTTTCCATTTTTGAATGACAGTAATTCGATATAATAAATACATTAAGACGCCTTAGACGGGCGTGGCATAATTCGCGACATCCACAAGATAAAAAAAGGCCTTCCACATAGCAGCAGCTGAACTCAAATTCTATCTTAAAATGGCGGAAGATGAAACTTTACAACAACAACTAGAACGCCTCACTCCGTCAGCTAAAAATGAGTATTCACTCTGGAAAATTATGAAGTCTACAAACAAACCATAGCTAGCACAAAACCCTATACAATTGGATAGCGGCAAATGGGCCTAAACAGATGAGCAAAGAGCAGAAGCATTTGAAATATTCCTGAGCAAGGTATTCACTCCATATGATGACTTGGGCAATCCGAAAAAAGATGAGGAAGTGTTATCGTTTCTAGAAAGTGACTTGCAGCTAAGCCCTCCAATTAATAGCTGCAGTCATTCGGAGGTAAGAAAAATAATAATAGAGTTTGATTTCAAAAAGGCACCAGGTTTTGATCTTATCACAGCCGAAGTTTTGAAGCAGCTGCCAAAGAAAGCACTTATTTTTCTTACGACGTTATACAATAGCATTCTAAGAACGTCGCACTATCCATGTATCTGGAAGGTTTCGCAAATCACAATGATATACAAACCAGGTAAACCTCCTTGCATCATCTTACAGGCCTATAAGCACTTCCAATATTGTCGAAGGTATTCGAAGAAATGGTGTCTGGAAGATAGAACTGTCTAATTACCAGTCAAAAGCTCATCCCTGGTCACCAATTTGGATTTCGAAAGAAGCACTTGACTATAGAACAGGTACACCGAGTTCCTGAGAAGGTCAGACAATCATTGGAAAGGAAGGAATATTGTTCTGCTGTGTTCTTAGATGTCCAACAAGCCTTTGACAAAGTTTGGCATAAGGGTTTGCTATATAAAATAAAAAAGACAATGCCACATAATATATGTACCTTCTGTTGAAGTCTTATTTATCTGCAAGATAGAATATTCTGTCAAAGTGAATGATGCATATTCGAGATTTCATGACATCCATTTCTGCCATTAGGCAGGAGTCCCCCAAGGATCAGTATTGGGACCAACTCTATATCTTCTACATCCCTGCACGTCTAGCACACGACGGCTGCGACATACTCTCGATTTTTATCGCACTACACCTCTTATTCTAAGTGTTCTAATAAGAGAGAGACGAATAGTGCGAGAAAAATCGAGAGAGCTCGCGCGCCGTCACGTGCTAGCCGTGCTGGGAGTGACAAAGTACTAACTGCCACCTTCGCTGGTGACACAGCCATCTTGACTAGCAGTTGAATACCAGAATGTGCATCGCGAGTCCTTCGGCATCATCTTGATAAAATATACAACTGAATGATTTGTTGGTGAATCAAGGCCAGTACAGCCAAGTCAAACCACATTACTTTCACACTAAGAAAAGAAAACTGTCCAACCGTGAAATTAGGAGAAAACATACTTCCAACAAGTGATGTAGTAAAATATCTTGGATTTCATCTTGACAAGAAACAAACATGGAGAACCCACATTATGAAAAAACGTGATGAACTAAATTGTAAACATAGATCAATGCAGTGGCTCCCCTAGGCAGACAGTCAAGGTTATCCGTTAATAACAAACTTCTTATTTACAAAGTAGGTAGCTTTAAAACCAACCTGGACCCACGGAATTCAGACGTGGGGCTCTGCTAAGACTTCAAACATAGAAATACTCCAAAGGTTTCAAAACAACATATTAAAGCAAATAGCCGGCGCTCCATGGTTTAACAGAATTAAGGATGTGCATGAATACTCGCAAATACCTACTGTAAAAGAAGAAATTTACAGTATGGCAGAATCCTACAGAAATAGAATTCTATCTCATCAAAATGATCTTGCATCAGCATTGAGTTGCCACAGAGACGCCTTAAACGACTACACATTTGGGACTTAAGGAACCTTACGCATACAGACGAGCGTATTTTGCAAAATGCTTGCTTTTTCATTCAAGATTACGACGTAACTATTAGTATATATTTCTTAACAATAAAACCAATTCATTAATATAGGATATCCCGTTAATGGACGGGACAACCTCTTATGTCATTAAAGCAAAAAGAACTGCTTATGGTTATATAGACCGATCGCATGTTGGAAATTAAAATAATAATAATAATAAAATAAAAATACATTAATATTTTACATTAAGTAATACATTAATTAAGATTAATATTAACTTTATTAACGCTAATTAAGCATCAGGATTGAAATTCTTTATACCTACTTAACTTGAAATGATGTTGTTGAGTTGTTTCAAAAATATTAATCCCAAATATCCAGTAAAAATAGTCCATCATCTATCTGCCTGTGTTTTATTTTTGTATGTCACGTTAAATGTGACGGTTCTGCATACTTTTTATTACAAACTTCGCACTTATACGGTTTCCGTCCTGTGTGTCTTCTTAAGTGCACGACCAGGGGATATTTTCGTTTGAGTTGTGTATATCACAGGTTTGCGTGAATTCTTTTGTGTGTTTTTAATTCGCTTGGAAATACAAATTGCGCATTACATTATTCACAACTAAATCTCTCCTTTCGCGTGTGAATTATTTTGTGTCGTGTTAAATGCGAAGTCTGTGCAAAAATTTTATTACAAATTTTGCACGTATACGGTTTCTGCCCCGTGTGTGTTCTCATATGGGTTGTAAGGTGAGGCTTTTGTGTAAACTGTCGTGTGCATACATCGTAGGCGTGAGGTTTGATGCCTTTGTGAATAAGCATGTGTGTCACTACACTGCGCTTCGATGTAAATCGTTTGTTGCATTCATCACAGCTGAAGGGTATCTCCCCAGTGTGAAAACTTTTATGTGTTGTAAGACTTTTCTTCCCCGAAAATGTTTTATCACAAACGTTGCACGAATAAGTCTTCTCTACCGTATGTGTTCTCATGTGCGCGTTCAGATTTAGTTTTTGTGTAAACTGTCGTTTGCATACATCGCAGGCGTGAGGTTTGTTGCCTTCGTGAATACGCATGTGGATCCCTACATTGGTCTTCGTTGTAAATCGTTGGTTACATTTATCACAGCTGAAGGGTCTCTCCCCTGTGTGAACTCTTGTATGTTGAATTAAACGTGCCTTTTACGTAAACGATTTATCACAAACGTTGCACGAATGAATATTCTGTGCAGTATGTATTCTCATGTGCGCGGCCAAATTTTTTTTTCTTTATACTGTTTTTTACACACGTCACAGGTGTAGGAGTCGACTGTGAGAATTTGTTTCTGGTCTTTCGAGTGATTTTTTGTATGTAGCGTTAAATGTGATTTTATAGCAAACATTTTATAACAAACTAGGCAAGAGTAAGGTTTCTGTCCCGTGTGTGTCGTCAAGTGCACGACGAGGTCGCTCATTGCAGTAAACCGCTTTTTACATAAAAAGCAAAAGTAGGTTTCTTCGCGCTGTTGAGGGGAGGAACGTCGGGACTCCGTTACACTCGAGTCCCCCCGCGGGTGTTGCGCGGCGCGAGGCTCGACACGCGCGCGGCCTCCTCGAAGCCCTGGAGCCGCTCGAGCCGCACGCAGCACATCGCGAGCTGGCGGCGGCCGCGCGCGCACAAGGCAGCTGCAACAACACACACACACTAGAGATATGTTACGCTCGAGCCGCAAGCAGCAACATCGTGAGCTGGCGGCGGCCGCGCGCGCAGAAGGCAGCTGCAACAACACACACACACACACTAGAGATATGTTACGCTCGAGCCGCAAGCAGCAACATCGTGAGCTGGCGGCGGCCGCGCGCGCAGAAGGCAGCTGCAACAACACACACACACACACTAGAGATATGTTACGCTCGAGCCGCAAGCAGCAACATCGTGAGCTGGCGGCGGCCGCGCGCGCAGAAGGCGGCAGCTCAACACACACTAGACAAATGCCACACTCAAAGTAAGAAGCAGGTAGTAATTAGGCCATCTGACAAAATAAAACAATGATATGAATACTGTTGGCTTTCGCTACTTAAGTATACTTACCTAAAAAGTATACGAAACGAAAATATTACGATATTTCTGGATAGGCCCTTAGGCCCCTAGGTACTTACGCAACATCTCCGCTCCCGCCTCGTCTGCGTCTCCGCTATTCGCCTCTGCCTTGACTGGGGGCACCTCGTCTAAACGAAAACTTAATTAATTAACTTGTTAGGTCACAGCCCAACGAGCGGTAAAAGCAATTAAAAATATTATATTTGCCTACTTTGCCTACTGTTTCCTTCATTCAGCTCTGTCTCTCTGAAGTTAAAACACAACTTGAGGATTTTTTTTATATAAGAATAACTCTTTGTTTGCTGCTTTGAGCGTACCTGGTTCCGCTCTAGCCTCGCTCAGAATTACATTGGAAATCCTATTTTTTTAATAATTTACTTGTGCACTACTTACAATAATTACTACTCGTACATTTCTATGAAACTAGAATTATACAGTTCGGCCGCTCTAACATAAACAAGCTAATCTCTACCTACATATAGTATAGACATAGGTACTCACGTAGCATCTCACTATACACTTCGTCTTCGCTGTCCGTCTCCAGTGGCTCGTCATCTGAAGCAGAAACACGGCTAAATTCCAGCTGAATGGTGTATGTACTCCGCGACCTCCCAGTTTAAGGTAGAACCAAGGAAAGCCCGGTAATAAGGTCCGGTCCACCTTTAAAAACTTGATTTCAGCTTTTACACAAATGCGATGGCAGATTTGAAAAAAATACAGTTGCTGTCGTGTGAAAATATGGCACATGTTTAAAATGTCCAACCATTACATATCTTTACAAATTGAGTAAAATAAAGCGAAGTTTGACAGTATTTTTAGCGAAATTCGGTGTTTAATCCGTTTAACATCCCATTATAGGTAAACACTGCTATTTTTAATTTTGTTTAATAATCATAATTAATTCACACAAAAGTTTACAGTATAACACCAAATCACTTTAATGTTACCTAGTTACTCTACTAATTACATAGAATCAGTTACATATACATTTTATACGAAATTAATTATACCAAACTTTAATTAATATAGATATATATCCAAAAAAACAAGAAGCAATGAAAAGTAAGCTAACTACTAAAACTAACTAAAGCTAACTACTATAACTAAAATAACAACACGCTGTTATTCTCTATCGGTAGCCATTGCAATCAGCGGCTAAAATCAAGTTTCAAACCGCTGCGCTGTCGCCACAAATCTAATCTATTTGCCGCCTTAACTGTTCTGCCACTTCTAGTTTTAATGGTGGTGAAAAAATTATTATTATTTAACAAGAGTTCATCATTACTACATACCAGCATTACTAGGCATGTCAGCGGCGCTGCCACGAACTTCGAGTATTTCCATCTCTATCGCACTCCCTTACTAGAGTGACAGAGATGCATGTATTACGAACTTCGACTTTCGAAGTTCGTGGTAGCGCCCGTTACATCTGGGGCTACCGCGAAACGAAAACGAACTTTGTTCGTGTATCTCGTTCTCTGTCACTCGAACTAGCAAGTGCGACAGAGACGGAGATACACAAACGAAGTTAGTTTACGTTTCGCGGCAGGCCCTCTGTACGCTACACAATTATGACTTCGACATGTTGTACTGACAAATTGTGGTAAAATCATAATCTGTATACCCCATTAATGCGTATGAACATTTTGATATTCGGGTTAATTCTCTAGGTATATATCACAAATTAATACATAGTTACTCCGTATCCAGACTCTTGAGGCGCCTCCTAGGCGCTGGGCACGAGACTTGGCGAGTGGAGGCCGTAGGATTGGTAGCCATCCACACCCTCGATTTATTCAGTTGCTCGCTACGTCTACTACAAGATGGACGTGATTGAAGTGACCGCGTTAGCTATTTTTCCATTTGGTAGAACTCCATAAAAGTGTAACACAATTCGTTACTCCACTCCGTCATTATAAAAAATAACACGTGCGTCGTTAGGTTAGGGTCGTTACTCTGCAGCAGCAAACACAAAGTGAGCAAGCCCGAGAGTGTGGTTGATTCCCTCGCGTCCGAAAAACCGACAACAAGCGAAGCGGCCGGATCGACAGCGAGGCAAGACGAGCGCACCGTCCACACTCTCGTACTCGCGTTCCCTCCTGTAGCCTCGTGAAATCTGGATGGGGCATCAGAAATAGGATGCAACAAATCAGAAGTTATAATTGTATGGTCTGTAGAACCCTTAGTAATGTTATAATAGTCCAAACATGAACCTAGAATACTAGTATTCTAGGTTCATGAGTCCAAACTATACAGCACATCTCTATCATGAGACATGATGAGACGGCCGCATACTCTCGATTTTCTCGCACTATCCGTCTCTCTCTTATTAGAACACTTAGAACAAGAGGTATAGTGCGAGAAAAATCGAGACTATGTCGCGGCCGTCTCATGATAGACGTGGTCAGAAAGAAATACAAAAAAGCGGCCAAGTGCGTGTCGGGCCACGCGCAGGGTAGGGTTCCGTAGTTGCCCGTCTGTCACAGAATGCGGACTTAAAAGGGGCTTTTGGGGTTTTTATTATAGCTTACCCTCGTAAATATGATTATTTTTATAACACTCCAATGTATAGGGTCATTTCGTTGGTTAGCGACCACCTAATTTCATGTGCCGGTTAGCGACCACTCAGCTGTTGATAAACAGAATAATACGAACGACCTACTTAAAACCAACGAACAGGTGGGCTAGTACGCTAAGTTTTATGTCGGACATAAAGCATTCGTCCCATTCTGGCAAATATGCGAGTGCAAGAGGGACGAATGCTTTACGTCGGACATAAAACCTAGTGTGCTAGGGGGGATGCCAACTGCGAGGTTAGCCCAGCCTAGCAGCACTGATGCTGAGGCGCGACGAGAAAATATACTATTACTAATTTACTTTAAAATTCTAATTACTGAAGTAAGTAACTCTTTTATGAAAACTTCTCAACGGGCAAAAAGCACCGTGCCGTGAAAAAGCAACTACCGTCCACGGTAAAAGGTTCAAATTCCAGTGACAATGTATATACACCCGAAATTAAGTACATTTCTTACCAGTAAACTAGTTATGTCTACTACTCGGTAACTAGTCATGTCTACTTAACTGTGATAGTTTTCCTTTTAAATTCATTATATGTACTACTGCCACGAATTTTATCACGTCCCCAGTAGTAGCCATTTAGCCGGCAGGGGGGGGGGGGACACACGTGACTCGAACAAAAATTAGGGCTTTAAATCCCATTATCTCGCAATCGCATAATTGAGTTGAAAAATAGTTTTAGAAAACCCATATTTTTGAACAAGCTATCCAACGATAACCCACACTATAGGTTTAACGAGAAAAAAAATGCATCACCAATTTAGGTACATGGAGGGTACCTACCCTAAAAACATTTTTATTCAGGATTTTATTCTACTGTTTTGTCGGCGTGATTGGTTTATATACCCACGCCGAATTGCAGTTTTCTAGTTGTAAGGCTTACTGAGCCAAGCCGAAGACGGACAGACAGACGGACGGACATGGCGAAACTATAAGGGTTCCTTGTTGACTACGGAACCCTAAAAATGCAAAACATTGTCGAATTAAGGATTAAGAATCGTAATGTTGTTTCACTAGATTGTGTTACAATATAAATACTTAAGTCAGTTTAATATTTATAATATATTATATTACCAAGTTTTACTTATACATCATTCTATGTAACATTGAGATTAGATTTCTTCAGCATTATCTGCATTGCATTATCAATAACGTTCTTATGTGTCCGACTCTGACATAAAACATTCGACCGTTACGTCACTTTACTTCAAACACTTCAAGAAAGAGAAGAAAGGTTTACGTTATGTCGACCTTAAACGCGATTGTAACATATCAAATTTGATTTCAGTGTAACTCTAGACTCAGTTTCACTAGCTCTGCTGGTCTTTCTGCCGATCCCAAGTATCAACGTGATGCTGCGCTATCACATACGCTGTTGTACCAGGTCTGACCAGGTTTGACGTCAACGCTCGATGGTAAGATTTAATCAGAGAAACATCAGTCTCGTCCGGATACAAGTAGTCTCTGATCCCGTAGCACAGCCGGTTTTCTGGGCAATCCAGAGCCCTCAAACACCCCGCGTACTCCGACCAGATTAGTTTCCGCCACTTCACATCGTGCTTTTGAGCTAGAGGCACTAACAAACAAGCAGCGAAGTTGGAATCCCCGTAACTAACTGACTGGAATTGCTCCAAGAACTGCGTGTAAAAGCCCTGAAAATTACTCAACCCTGTGAGCTGCTGGTCAAAGTTGAACTCGCTGCTCCTCTTGAACAAGATCACGATGCATTTCTGTAACAGGATTTTGATTCTCGTGTCCAAAAACAGGGAATTATCGCACAGGAACACGCACATTATTCGGCAGAATCTATCCGTTGCGTTTATGTCATTCAAGAGATCAGGAAAGCAATACTCGTTGAACAAGATCCATTCTAAACTGCTCCTGATGACAAATTCTTTTGCTGATGCCTCGTTTAAATTTACTCCAAGTGTTTGGGACATTGGCTCTTGGCTTTTGCTGTACAAATGTAAAATCGGCAAGTATATCCAGTCTCTTGGCAGAATAGGTTCTTTCCATTTCCTGAGGACAATATTAGGGCCAGTGTCCCTGTAATTTAGATTTATAACTGTGCTATAACACAGATTTATCTCTTCTATTGATGTGAGTGCTTTCGAAAAACCGTCAGCATCAGACAAAGACACTAGGTTCATCAATCTTTCGGCTGTAAACCATTGCTTGTTAAACACGATGTTTCTAAATAAATAATCCAGTTCACCTCTCTTATCTGCTCTAAGAATGTAGCACAGTTTGTTTGCGACAGCATATAGCAAATCTTTCTTCGATTCGGGAACGTTGATTTTCATGGCAACCTTTATCAAACTGATTACAAGATCCATCTCTGTTCTTGTAAACCAGCTATCACTCAGGCTCGGCACAGTACGAGCAAGCTTCTCAATGTATGGCTCGAGATTTTGCACGAAAGCCTGTGCAAGATTTTTGTCATTTACGGCTTTAAGAAGATTGAACAAAGATGCCAAGAATGGTACAGGAGACAAACTGTTCAGTATCGGCAAGGTTTTTAGTTGACCATCGACCACTGATGCGCCGAGACTCATCAAGTTTTTTGTGAAATGCAAATCTTTCGTTTCAACTCCTGACAATAGATTTGAACTGGTTTCAAGATGTGATATGATGTTTAAAAATCCAGGAGAATTCGATAATTTTGTCAGGAGATCTTTCAGGAAGCAAATACCAACCAGATCAAAGATAATAATTGTTTTAAAACAGTCGAAAGCAGAACACAGCAAGCGGAGATGTCCGCAAGTGTAACTTTGACTTTGAGATATTTGTGTTACCCATTTCCTGGTGCCTTCTTTCAGCAAGATACATAGCTGTCTCTTGTAACTATCTGACAACTTGCCAGTGCACCATAGTTTGCTGGTTAACTGTAGAATAACCGCGGCGTGAGTAGCATTAAGTACTGATGATGTCACATAGACATCTGTGTTTTGCACGTGTATATACAAAGCGGATAGTAGAATTGGGAATATTGACAATGATTCTTCCATGGCGAGTTCAAGCTGTGTCAAGTTAGACATGATGCAGAAGGCTTCTATTTGGACGCGCAAGCCGCTCGTCCTATCCGCTACTGTGCTTATGATTTCCAATACATGATCCAATATAGAGTACTTTGATAATAACATCTCTCCAATTTCTCTTGATTGTATAGAAAGAACTCTAAGCAACCGCGTAGCAAGCTGGGATAGCTGATTATTCTTGTTTTTGAAACCATCTTTAACATTGTTCATCAAATATTCCATTTTAACTATCACCATGGCTGTTTCAGGTGAATCTCTGGCCAGTCGGGTCAAAATTTGCAGACAATATTGAACAGAGTTTAACTGAGGCTTAATGTTTTCCAAAATATACTGTATTCTTGTTAGAATATTAGTTCTAATTAGAGCTGCTATGATATCTACTTCAGCCAAGTGATAATCTTTTAATTCTGACTCTTTAGATTCCAGTTCTTCTATTTCAGATTTATCATTCTCTAGACATGGTTGCTGCATGCCTGCTTGAAATCCCAATAAAGCATCCAGGCTGGCTTCATCTATCCTGTAATATATTAGGTTCCTTATTGCTTTTAAGGCTGGTTCTATGATAGCTTCAGCCCTGTCATCTAAGGCAAACCTTAATATGAAAAGTATTTTACTAAGCGGTATGTCTATTATACCATTGTAAGTACCTGCAGAGTAGTAGTCTAGTATTCCCGCTAACGTGTTCAAAGCAAAGACTCTCTGCTGGGTTACCATGGAACGAGTCAGTTCAACGAGTTCTGTTAGAGTGTATCCTGGTCTATGGGGCTCCTCGCCATGATGGAAAAGGGTTTTAGTTTCCTCAGTATACGGTATTGTGTAAGGTAAAAGGTAACCTTTAAAGTTGAAGCGGGCTTCGTAAGGTTTATCAGGAGAGATGTTGCTGCTCTCTTTTATTCCTTGAATCCACTGAAGTTTGTCTTTCTCAAATGAATCAAAGTGCAGCCATTTTTTTACGTTCGGGTGGGATAGTATGTCATTGTCCCATTCACAATCATTACTGACTGATGACTCCATTGGAACATCTTGTTTTAGTTTCTGGCTCTTTGACCTGTCATCTGCTGCTATTGGGTTCTCATTTTTGCGCTTAGCTTTAATAAAGTTAATCAAGTTAGGATCCAACTCAGCAAGCAACTTTTGCCGCTCCTCCAATATTTCTTTCTCTGACATTTTGGCTAACAGATTAATATTTTCAGTGTGGATGACATTCGCATCATTTGAAGACACTATATAACTTTTATTCGGGAGATTGATTTCTTTCATGTGGTTTGTTTCTGTCGAACTTGATGGTTCATCAACATCCATTTTCGATGATTTATGTTGTTGCTTCTTTTGTATGTATAAAGAGTGAATGCTTTTAGAACCGGGAGCGACGTTAAAATCACACTTCATAGCCACAGGAAAACCTTCAGTAGGCATTGATTTGAAGCTTAAATCCACATTTACATCTGTGTTTTTCTCTACAATACTGCTCATTACTGAAGGTATTATTTTAGGATAATATACCTTATCGTCGTCTACTTCCTTTTCCTTGGGCTCTTCTCCTATATTCTTCTCCAAAAGGTCTCCCATGACGGCGCCAGTACTACTTTCGAACCGAACTTGTTTTTCATTTTTGAGGCCTTTGGATTGTGCGTATTT
Source organism: Epinotia bilunana (assembly GCA_947049275.1). Classification (NCBI taxonomy): domain Eukaryota; kingdom Metazoa; phylum Arthropoda; class Insecta; order Lepidoptera; family Tortricidae; genus Epinotia; species Epinotia bilunana. The sequence goes on from OX346271.1 coordinate 1,409,998, forward strand.
TGAAGGTTTACGGGCAGCAGGTGTAGTAGACTTACTGGTTGCAGGTTTTGGAGTTACTGTTGTTTGTGGCCGCAGATTTGTAACCGCTGCCGACGGGCGAAAGTTTGTATCTTTGTTCTTCTCTCGAAAGTATTCCTCTTGCATTCGGAGAAGGTCTTCCTCATCTTCTTCGGGGTTGGGACGTTTGAGCATTTTGTACAGGTAGTTCGGTGGCCTATTAGCTATTAAAAGTATGAATAATAGATAATCATTAAAATACACAACGATAAAAGTGTAATCGAAGCGCGATCGGTTTTGGTTGTTTTCCCATTGTGACGTGACATTAGTTCGTGGTTTGTGAGGATTGCTATAGCATACAGTGACGGGTTGCACTCCGGGACTGCCGGCAGAAGTAAAAGTGCATTTTTGATATTTTGGAATGGTTAGGGAATAATTTTGCACGGATTGCTTTTTATATTTTTATATTACATTAAAAATGTAACACTTCAGAACGATTATAATTATTTAACATTAAAAAGTTTATCTCTCAGAAAAATCTACTTCCATCCAATTCTCTTACGTCTTATGTGGTATACAGATTATGTGATTTTACCCCAATTTGTCAGTACTATCGACAACACATCTAACTGACCATCGGTGCACCTTAAGTGCATTGTAATAAGGTTCTATATAAACACAGGATGGTCAGTTAACCGTGTTTTCGTTTGTTCAACATGAAGTCATAATTGGGTGTAGCGTACAGTATGTAACAATCCGACCACATGTGCATGCAATTTCTCAGTACAACTCGATTGACAGTTGGATCAGCTCAACATGCCTCCAGACGAGACGCTAGCAATTAGTCAGCTTCTGATAAATTGCACACTAGGTTTTATGTCCGACGTTAAGCATTGGTCCCGCTTGCACTCGCCATTTGCCAGAATGGGACGAATCCTTTATGTCCGACATAAAACTTAGCGGCACAACATGCCTCCAGGGGCTACCTTGAAACGAAAACGACCTTTTCGTTCCTAGGCCCTCAGACGATAGCAATTATTCAGTTTCTGATAAATTGGGGCTGGTAATTCACCCCATAACATGAACCTAGAATACTAATATAATACCTAGTATTCTAGCACGGCTAGCATGCGACGGCGCGCGAGCTCTCTCGATTTTTCTCGCACTATCCGTCTCTTTCTTATTAGAACACTTTTAGAGATATAGTGCGAGAAAAATCGAGAGTATGTCGCGGCCGTCGCATGCTAGACGTGCTGGTTCATGCCCCATAACGAATCTGATGGTCACGAAGTGCACAGCGCCGCTAAAGAAGTTTTCACTTCAAAAACGCCTTTTCTCAATCAATGATAACAGAGGATTTATTTATTTAGAGTTTACTAAATCGAAAAACATTAGATATAAAAGTAGCCGATTTTGTAAACGCTGCCTCTCTGACAGTCGTACGTCATTATGACATTCTATTCTAGTTCTAGCGGACACGTGACTTGAAGATTTTATATAGGTTAAGGATCACAGAGGACTTTTCTTTTCTATATATTTTAGGATGGTCTCAAAGAGTAAAGTAAGGTTTTGTTTTAAAGTCGCTACGCTGAATATATGTATATAATATAAAGTTGTAAAGAAACCCACAGCCAGTTAACCCTCAAAATGCCTAACGTTAAGAAAAACATGGAAAAACTGAAGCATCCCAATAGCAGGAAAACGCAAAAGCTAGCAACGAAAATGAAGAGAAGCGAAAGGAAAGATCAGAACAAACTCGGGACTCACATCAAACAGAATGTAATAGGTGAGAAAATTCTCTGGTTCAAGGAGCGGATTCCTGAAGATTGCTTGGTATTAACAAAGGAGCAGACGGTGGAGTTGATAGAGACTTATTTATCGAGGTTTGACGAAGAATTAGAACAGATTGCTTTGAAGAACTCTATTGGGCAGCGTAAGAATCGTCAGCACGCGAGCAGGGAAGACATCATCAATATAACTAGGAAGAGAGAGCAGGATGAGTTTGAGACGTGCGGGCTGGAGATGCCGGACCTGCTGGATGCAGAGCAATTGCTAGTGCTGAGGAACTGGAATGGGGAGCTCAGGTTTCTACAACATTTTAAGCTAAAAAGGTTTACGAGGAAGCATTTAATATAGTTTGAAGCATATTGAGTAATCCTGTTATCATTACTGTACTGTAACAATCCCTATTTAACCTTTATAACAAAACAAATGATTTAATTAAATATTTTGTTTTGTGTTATTTTAACGAGGAAGTTACCCTGATCATTTTTTAGACAATATAAAATGAGAATAAGGCATTTATTTCAGACCAATGTTGTCCATATTTTGTTAGTAAGTACCTTAAAATAAACCCTAATACTAAGGTTAAATTAAATAATATTCTGTCCTAAGCTTAAATGCAGAGAGGACCAGTGCCGTGTCAGGCCATTGTCCCATCTGTCAGCCACAATGGTCAGGAGACTGTGGCACACTCTGCGCTACCTAAAAATAAAAATTTATAATACAAGTAGAATGTGTAAATTAGATACATGTCAATTTCACTAAATTCAAGCAATAATTAAATTCTCTGATGTCAAATATAATTTTACATAACAATTTCATCGGAGAAATAACAATACAATGATACTATACTAAATAACTACCTGTATCAAATACACTACCTACTCGACTACTGATACATCATTTTGATAAGGTAAGTTCGTCTACCGAATAGAGACACTTCCTCAGCAAAAAAACCCTTTAGATTCCTTTTAAACATATTTATTAAAGAGAGCAATTGCCTGATAGCCCGAGGAGTGCTTGACAATATTTAGTTTGCTGTTTATTGTTTGTGGTAGGTCCATCCTTCTGGTTGATAGGCGTTTATGTCTCTCTTCTAATGTTTCAATATTATTCAGGTTTTGTTATCAAATCGCTGAGAACTATAAGGACATATAAACCAGGAACAGTAAGGATTCCATACTCCAAAAAATAAGGTCTGCAAGAAGTTATCTGGGGTATTCTGGCCATGGTTCGGACTGCTCTTTTCTGGCTCACAAATGCAGATTGGATGTTGTAACGATAACTATTACCCCAGAACTTGATGCTGTACCTTATTTTGGATTCAACCAAAGCGTAATAAATCATTTTGAGCTGTGACATGGTGACCTCTTCTCTTAGACATCTTAGTGCATAGCAGGACGAGCTAATGGACTTTACTAGCGAGGACAGTTCGTCCTTCCAGTTCAGAGTCGAGTCTATCCAGACACCGAGAAATTTAACTGAATCTACTTGGTTGATGTTCACACCATGAAATTTGCAGACTGTCATTGTGTCTCGAGGTGGTTTTAAAGAGTAGAGCATTGGTCTTGGAACAGTTCAGTTTCAAATTATTTGTGCTGAACCAGGAATTAAGGGCATTCAGAGCATGATTGACTCTATCATTTAGCTGCATCATGTTCTCTGCTGATATGATGGCGTTGGTGTCATCAGCAAAAATCACAAGTTTAGCGTTTGGCGCCGAGGTCCTCATGAACGCAACTAAATCATTAATAAAAATTATAAAGAGGATTGGACCTAGTATGGATCCTTGTGGGACACCTCTTTCCAATCTGGCTACCCTAGATCTGTGTACACTTTCTATGCTGTCTTGAACCCACTTTACTTCCACGAACTGTCTCCTATTCGCAAGGTAAGACTGGAATAGTTTTAACAATGTACGTCTAGCACCATAATGTTCCAATTTGGCAAGCAGAACATCATGGTCAACGGTATCAAACGCAGAGCTTAGGTCCAGGAATAAACCTGCCACTCTCTTTTTGCTGTTTAGTTGGAGTACTATATCATCGATCAAGGTAGTCACTGCATCATTTGTGCTTCTGCTTTTCTGATAACCATACTGCCTATCGCATAATATATGGTGCAGATTGAGGTGCTTAACAAGTCTGTCCTTCATCAGCCTTTCCAAGAGTTTGGACAGAGTTGGCAGGAGAGAAATAGGCCTGTAATTTGTTGGGTCCGATTTACACCCTTTTTTCAGTATTGGCAAAACTTTGGCTACCTTGAACTGATCAGGAAAAGTACCAGTTTTAAAACATTCATTTAAAAAATACACCAATGGACCAGCAAGTACATCTATATTATCTTTAATGACAGATATAGGGATCTCGTCATATCCACAAGAAGTTTTAGCTTTGAATTTTTTAAACATTTGCTTTATCTCAGTCTCATTGACTGGGTCAAAAACCATGTCGTTTTCAATCCTTGGGACATGAGACCGTAGCATGGATAATGCATCTTTTAAGGTATCTTTAGTGCTACCATTATAGGTAAATTTTTCCAGAAGGGTAGCACACACGTCTTCAGGATTGTCAAGCAGAGTATGTGTACTATTTTCTGAGTCAACTTTCAAGCGTAGATTATCAGTGGATTGTGAAGTCGCTTTGCCGCGTTGCCTCTGCACGATCCTCCATATTTCTTTCGATGAATCCTTTGCTTTTTCTACTTGTGCCTGAACAGCTATTCTTTTGGCATTCCTGATGACTCTTCTAAAGACTGTGACATATATTTTCCTAAAGTTAACTATCGAATCAGTCATGAGAGTTTTGTGGGTCACAAGTACACGCTTCATGGTACTTAATACTCTTATCCCTTTCGTAATCCATTTTATCTTAGACCTATTATTCAGTGATATTTTTATTTTCTTTTTCCTGAAGATGTTTTTGAACAATCTGTTAAACTTTTGGATAAAGGTATTCAGTCCTACGTCGTTCCAAGTCTCAAATTTTAATTTACCGACGTCATTGATTAACCTTACTGTTCTCCAGATATATTTTTTATTATCATTTTTATTAATTTCTGGAACCGTGAAAGTGCCGAGTATACCTGCGTGACCATGTGCCAACCCATTATGGTCAATCTTGATGGAATCTAAGCTGACTTCCGCTAAATTTGTCAATAAATTGTCTAAGCACGATTGCGAATTATTACGTATGAACGTAGACGAGGTTATGAGATGTCTGAAACGAAATATAAGCTGAAAGCAACGATAAAATTTCGTCAGTTTTCTTGTCCACCTTTAACAAGTCAATATTAAAATCACCGGAAATTATGCATTTTTTGTTGAAGAAGTGTTCTAAGAGAAGTTCTAGTCGGCTAACGAACTCATAAAAATTTGTATCAACTGGATTTCTATAGCAACAAATAATGTAAACATTTGTAACACAGTCTTTGATACCGCAAACCTCGAAATATTCGTCTTTATACAATTCTTTACAAATTCCAATTTTTTCATATGTTCTATTTATATGTCCTAAAACTAATGTGCCGCCACCTTTTTTTCTGGACCGAGTATTAAAGCACAAAATGCATTGTAATTGAAAGATTATGAAGGTACAATTCTAAGTCATCCTTTTTGTTCGTAACACCGCATAGATTTTGATAAAAAATACATAAACTAGAAGAAGGATTGATTAGTGTCTGTAGATCGGGATGAACCTGCTCTAAAAAAGATTTCGCCAAATTACTGGTACTCAACTCAATGCTGCTATTTTGAACTTGTGGATTAAGTGGTGATCTCCATTTACTGAATTTACTTTGCCCATTTATAAGGTATTCATCAACTTCTAACATGAATCGCTTACGGCTTACAAATGCAGCTCTCGTGCCAAACTGTGTTAGCCTACCAGAGTAGTAAGAAAACATATCCAAAGTTAGGTCACGGTTAGTATCAAATAAATTAGCGTAATTGTCCCTCAGCAAATCCATAGCCAACAGATTTCCAAACATTTCAACTGTAGTTGTGCATAAGTGCCCCACAAATATATGTAGGCAGACAAATTATTTTTTGTATGAGTAACTTTTAACAGTGATTCACGTATAGAGTTTACTAATTGCATGCTATCTTGATGTTCGCTTAAGTCCTCTTCACCAATAAAGATTATACAATAGTCATTCATAGTGAAGTTCTCCAATTTGTTTTCTAAATTAATCAGTAATCCTATAATACTAGCATTAGGCGTGTTATAGTGACAATATTTAACATTACTTTCGAAAGAGTTATTAATGGCCTTCAAAATTCCACTATTGTTTTTGTTACTTAGAATACACAGTTGAATTGGTTTCTTGTCTATGGCAGTCATGGCAGCATTTTCCTGTAGAGATGTAGTAGTCCTCGCGTGTTGATGCGCTGTGGCTGGAGAACACTCCCGTAGCTCTAGGTTATGGATGGTCAGCGGAGGGGTCAATTGGGGGTCCTGAATTTACCTTGCCACTTCCTTTTTCTTGTGACTGATTAAGATCAAACTTTAGCCCACTCAATCTTTTTTTAGGTAATTTATTTTTAGTTTTTTTAGAAGTGGACGAAGTTGATGAGCATATATGCGATAGTTTTTTTATTGTCTGTTTATTTTCGTGTATAACCTTCTTCAGGACACCATTTTCTATTATTAAATTTTGGATTTCAAGCTCCGCTGACTGTAATCTTAGTTCTAAGCTATTTAATTTAACTTTATACTCTTCTAATCTGTTATCAACAATCCTATCAGATCTCTTTTTAGGGTTGGCCAAATGGCATAAAACGGAACCCTTATGGATTCGTCATGTCTGTCTGTCCGTCCGTATGTCACACTTTTTTTTTTAGGGGTTCACTCCATACGTAAAACTGAGTGAAATTGTTTTTTTCATTGCAAGCCCACGCGTGGTACATGAATCGATAGGCCTTTCAAAATAAATATAAGGTTTCTCAGCAATTTTTTTTATTAAGTGAATAGAGTCGGAGAATCGCCCCGAGTCACTAAAATTGTGCCCCCCCTCTAATTCTTCAACCGTGTATTTTAAAAATATGAAAAAAAATATGGACATAGGGCTTATTAAATTCTTTCAGCGAAAATTGTTTTGAACGAGATCGGTTCAAAGGTTTTCGAGATATTTCTAAAAAACTGCCTTCCTTAAAGAAAAGGACGTAAGTGCCACAAGATGTCAGTAACGATAGGACCTTTTTAATAGGCACGGAACCCTTCGTTGTGCGTGGTCTGACACGCACTTGGCCGCTTTTTTTTTTCATTGACTATATATCCAGAACCTCCTTTATAATGCAAATGCAAGTTTTAGCCCTATGGCCAGCAGTGTGCTCAGAGCCGTTTTTTTAAGTCCCGGTATAGATTCCGGGCGTAGTTTTTGTCCTATATCAATGTCGTAAAGACAGGGAGAATCTTTAATCGCTTTATCTGTACGGAATTTACACAAATAAAACACAAACTAATGGGGAAACGATGTATCTACAATGTAGCTTTAGATCTCAAACATATGTCTAGGCACTTCGAATAGTCTCTAATATAAATACTTAACTTAATTATCAAATTGAATACTTGCCTCCCCAAAGTACATTCAGGTGCAGAAAAAAGTAACCCCCTTGCAGATATACCTACTTCCGTACTGAAATCCCTTTGCTGAGTGTACATTCACCATAAACATGGTGTCCTTCTGGATTAATTATCCAGTGTTTAACTTAAAGGTATCTCTTTGGCGTATTTTAACGTTGTCAAGAAGTGATGTAATATTTATAACATACTCATATGTTCACAGTCACTATGGGTGTGTGACCTGGTACAATATTAGTATAATTTTAACTTCGAGAATGTTCATGTCCACTCTGCCTAACACATTGGCTTACTTGAGGAGCACAAGGAAGCAATTATTTCTGTAAATAAGTCGGTATATTTTAATAAAAATTACACACAAAATATTCCGGGATTATTTAGCGCTATGCTATCTTACCTACTGAAATAACGCGTTCAATATGCAACCTTACGCTAATTGGCATACGGTTAAAACACTAAAAACTCTAAGTAAACTGAGTAAATTAAAATATGCTACGTTTAAATCAGAGCTGCAATTCGTTTTCCGTTTGCGTTCGTTTTAGAGAATGTACTCGGAGGAGTTTCGTTCCCACTATTAAAGGATATAATTTGTGGTGTTCGAAAACTTGCGTAAAAAATCTGTTATTTTATTACAACTTGAATTTTCAGACTTAGTACACACAAATAAAGTCGCTATTTGAACGGATTATTTAGTCTACTTGCCACGTCATACATACCATGAATATTATGAATGTAATCGTTTTTAAAATGTAATAAGACTAATAAGCATTAAGTCATCCGATTCTTTATCTTACTTTTAGAGTATTTTAATAATTTAATGATATATGTATTTACAAATGACTTATCGAATACAATACATTTATTTAATAGTATTTTTTTTACTTATGAGTCGGACAGATTTATTATTTAAAATACAATTATCACACAAAAACTGAATAAACACAACACAAGACACAGACTAAATAACATCATCCATACACTTATTTTACTCCTTAAGTGCCGTAATTTATAATTATAAATTAGAAAAAAGTGTCTTCTATATCTCCAAGACAAAAAGTTATAGTGATACAATTTCTAGCATAGTGGCGAATGGATTGTCCAAGTGAGAAAAATGGACATTAATGGTGGACTAGATAATATACAACCCCAAGTCATTATATCAGTATAATAATTTAAATTAAAACTTAATGTTACCGGTGCCCTCTATAGAGTAGACAGGCGCGCCGACGCCGTCTAACCACATGCACCGCCGCGCCGCCGATTACTCATTTCGTGAAATACGAACATTTATATACAGTATGTATCACAAAGAAAGGTCACCAAAAACCACCACCGGTACTTTAAACCAACCATCTGATAGCAAACATTATCCTTACCTTACTAACTGAGAGCCTACTACGAAACGAAAACGAACTTCGTTTGTGTATCTCCGTCTCTGTCGCACTTGCCAGTTCGAGCGATAGAGAGGGAGATACACGAACAAAGTTCGTTTTCGTTTCGCGGTAGCCCCACTGGGTAAGGTCGTCAAAATCCGTATTATTTAAACATAAGACTATGCTTTTGTGTTTGGTACTTTTATCCATAACACTTCTGTTACACGCAACACAAAAGCAGATAATATATTTGTTTAAAAAAAAATTGGCGGCCTTAACCAACTATACTTATGTAAGAACATATGGTTCATCAAACCAGAAGTGAAATGGTACATAGGAAATACTTTTCTGATATTAACAAGATATTGTTTCTCGTCCATGCTTTAAGAGACCAAAGTATTGACCTATCCTGTGTTACACACTGTATGGTTGAGATTACTTAATGTGGCCGACGTTTTATAAAACTGTCATTGGACTTTGAATCTTCTACCCTTGACGGTGGGATTGCTTTTTGAATGGACCACTGATGCAATTCGGCCAACCCAAATAATCTCAAGTATATATTTTTTTTTCTGACCGCGGACGGCGCAACTGTGCCGGCTTTAATATCATCTCCAGCATATCCCACAGCTAGGCGGGACTGTACAGTTCAAGCCGAAAAAAACTTTTCTTTGACTCTATTTCAAAGAAACAAAGGTTAAAAAGGTTTTCATACGGACTCGACTGTATCAGAAAATTGTCATAGTGAGATGAATTCTATTCATACGCCGTGTAGTCATTATAGTCATCAGAGTGAGCACTGCACTCATATAATATACATCAAAACATTATTAATAGCCTCAATTTATTTTCAGTTAGGGCCGCTTCAGACCCGAATGGCAGCGGCGCGGTGAACACTTTAGGTGTCAAATAATTTGAATTATCTACATACTAAATAGTCCAGTACGCTAAGCAACCGAACGGTCGCGCATATCGGCATATATTCAAGTGTTCTATCCACTCAGATGGAAATTTCAATGGTACTGATCGTGATATTGACATTTATAATAATAGCTACGGAGATGATTGCATTTAATTGATACGAAGGATTATTTTAAATTATAATTAGATACTAAATAAATTGAGATCGAATTAAAAACGTTACCTGGACCCCACAACGAAGTTGTAAAGAAAATTCCCACCACTTTGAAAATAATATGAGAAATCAACTAAGGCGTAGATGCTCTCATATTCGGTGATGCCACAATCTAAAAAAGTAGTACTCAAAATCGAAATTACGAAAGCTACTGCCGCGTGCTCGTTTCACTTTAAAATTTTATTTCGTCGTTAATAATACTTTTCATATTACACTTAAGACCAATACGACCATACCTCTCAGTGGGAGCTAACTGCAAACATCCCCGCAATTAATTCGAAACAAAAGCAGCCGTAGAGAGGGGCTATTCCCAGCTGTCCGCGCCTTGGACATGGCAGTTCCGACTAGTCCTTACTTGACGTCGCGGGTGCGAACTACTGGGAATAACCCGTAGAGAGCAAACTCAGGAGTGGTGAGACAAATTACATCCAGGTCGAGGAACCTGGCCACTTTGCCTCAAGGACACAAACAAGATGTAAAGGCAACATCGTTTTAAAAATTTACCACCACATATATCGTGTTGACGTTTCATTAACACGTCGGTGGCAAACAAACGTAAAATTTCGGCCAGCATGTCTTCTAATTAATTTAAAAATAATAATAATAAGGAAAATAAATATTGAAAAGTAACACCCCTTGGCAAAGTTTCCATCCATGACATGGAAATCAAGGCGCGTTAAGCCTGCAACACACTGGCGCGGCTTGCGGTGGCGGACAATAGTAAATTTGTCAGCTAATGACAAGTTTACTATTGCCCGCCGCGGCCAGGCCGCGCCAGTCTGTAGACAAGCAACCATATCTTTTAATGAAGTTCATCATATTCATATTAGGCGAAAGGCGTCCACTGCTGGACATGAGCCTCCCCCAACGAGTGCCACAATATACAGTACTGCGCCACCCACATCCAGCACTCTCCCGCGACCTTTACCATCACAAGAAGACTTCGGTATCATTTTAATAGAATAATATTATCAACGGGGAAGTGTCTGTGAAATTGTAGCTTTATAAGTTTGTATGTTTTGGGTAATCTCCGGAACAGCTTATCCGATTTCAATATGTTTTTGACCTGCGCGTTTTTTTTTATAAATTACTGTCCAGTGATTGAACCTAGTACACTTTCTGGCATCTGGAAGGTTAGAGGCTATATCTTAACCCGCGGGTTGCTGCGTTCTCTGCAATGCGAGGGCGAAGCCGCGCGGGCAGCTAGTTTTACACAAAATGATCTTCTGAAATGGAGAGCCATGTTATGTATGATGAAGCTCACATAGTTGCCGAATTCCAATAACACAAATGCAAACAACCAGTAACAACATGTAAACTAAACTGGATTAGCTCGAAGAATGTAAACAAATCAAATTCTTCGTTACATCAGCCAATCATTTCGTACACTATGCTATGATTAAGGTATGATTCCACAAGCGATGACAGATGATAAGCGGCTACCTTTAATTTATTTGCTGTGCGACACGCAAATCAAAATAAAAGGTTTTGATTCGAAAACCCAAGCTAAGCGTTCTAATTCGATTTAGAAAGAGACGGATAGCCTATCTCGCCGTGACACAGGCCGCGGGTCGTCCTGTGATAGCCGTGCAGCGATTGTCGACTGTCTTCGCCTGCAAAATCGTGCTTATAAGCTCACATCTTATTACATACGTACGTCGCTTAACTATGAGTATGTACATACTTATCTATCTAAGCTATATCAGTATCTTCGTCAAGCTCACAGTAGAAGTACACATCAAATCAAAGGAATTTAACACCCAGCGAGTCGAGTCTAATCATATAGGACGCCGCAGCGCGACGCGGGACGAGAAGATCTACCCTCATCTTTCTAATTTGCAAAGTGCAAGAGAGACATTAATCGCTGTGTCGCGCTCAATGCGACTACTCAGCAAGTTGCACTAAGCATCCAGCATGGTTAGCATAACTAACCAACACAACTATATGCGCCACGGCCTGAAATAAACGTTTATTAATTTTAATCAGACTTATTAGTCTATCCCGCCGCGAGAAAGCTCGTGCGCCGTGTTGTGCTAACCGTGCAGAAGTACTTTGTGTGAGGAGGGCACATGTGTAGGCACCCATATACTATAGTTTACGCGTCGTTTCGTGTATAGCGCTGCCCTCTATCTCTAGGCGGACTGAATTCCGGCGTCGGGCTCAGCCCTTATGTATATAGCGAGTCTGACTGAAACGACAGCTCGTTTGGTAGTATCGTTAACTATTTCCTTCATGTGCTGGCTTCGCCGGATAATTTTTTTTTTTTTTTTATGATATAGGAGGCAAACGAGCAGTCGAATCACCTGATGGTAAGCGATAATCGACGCCCATGGACACTTACAACACCAGAAGAGTTGTAGGTGCGTTTCATAATGTTTTAGTTTGGGCTAAGGTAAATAAAGTTGACATAATGGACGTGACCAGACGTCGATTTTTCGTTTAGAAAATACAGCAGAACCGCGACTATAAGATAACTAAAATCTTTTTGTGACTTTTCGTCAAAGTGAAAAGTGACCAAGAGGTTTCTGTCGATTTCCTATGTAACTTATCCTTGTGGTACTGTATCAACAATTACAAATCTCATTACACTTAACTGATCATTTTTTAACCTTATTTCATAGCAATAAGGTTCAGAATGGTCAGTTAACTGTGTCGTTGGTACCAGACCAGGATAGGACCAAAAAGTTCTATTCGATTTGATTGAAATGGCTCGCTTAAGTAGTAATCAGGGTAATCGCGTAACTTATAAGCGAACATCATAATATATTACATAAAAGCAGTTAAAAACCGTTGCAGTTAAAAAGTTACGCAATTACACTGCAATTGATGAGTGACAGATGTTAGACTGCTACATCACCAATAAATCTTGTTGTCATTTTCTATTAGGCCGAGATAAAAAGTGACAACGGATCCAAGTTTCCTGGAGCAGTAGCGAGAATAGGTCCAACATAATCCACCCCATCGGAGGCTCTAGTATAAGTTTTACCGAAACAAAATTTTACGATCGCGTTTGCGTTTTACCCTCAATTTGTGTGCGATTTGACAGCTAAACGCAAACGCGGTCGTAACGTTTTGTTTCGGTAAAACGTATACTAGAGCATCAGATAGGAAAGGCTTACTCAAATCATGTGAAGAGCGGGAGGTGGTAGAAGTCGTAGCCCCGCTGCCCGCGCGCGGCGAGCCAGATGTATACCACGTGGTACGCGCCGGGCACGAAGCAGATCATACCTTGAACAATGAGATTATTTTTAATTCCTACACGTTTGCAGATACATCAGTTAGTTAAAGCTACCTTCTAATGCCAGGTGCTGAGCGCACGTTCGACTCAAGTTTCACTCGCGGTTTTTGTTCATCTTCCACGTGGCGGGCGTATTTTCCAGTATTCAGCCACCATTGATTATTAATGTTAATCAATAATATAATCACTAATATCACTATTGTTGATTAATACGGTTAGTCTACAAGCAGGATAAACTCATTAACGCCGGCGCTACAATTAACAGGCTTTGGTAGAGCGTTCAATGCGCGATAGTTCATCACGTGGGTCAAAGTTGTCAATCAATAGCTTATTTCAAATGGTAAGTATTTGTGTCTTTGTTAACGCGCGTTTTTTTTTATACCAAGTTGATGGCAAACAAGCGAACGGCCCGCCTGATGGCAAGCGGTCACGTGCTGTGTCAAATGCACGTTACCGACCCTAATGTTATGAAGCCTTGTCTTACCTGCCACGAAAAACACGGCACCCTGCAGCCCATTCTCAGGTTCGGCGACTGCGAAAGCGCCCATCCCCAGCAGCCCCAACCCCACCACCAGCAGCACCACTGCTGCGCAGACGGTCTTCCAGTTCTCACGGACTTTAGGGTGGTCCCAGCAGTATGTGGCCTGTGCCGCCTCCGCGTACTCCTGGATGAGAGAGTCCGAGTCGCGGGATGTTGTGTCGTCTGTGCATTTGTATGCCTTACTACTGCAAATTGAGATGACATTAGTGGGATGAGTTTGTAATTTTTCTTTTTCAGACACGCTTTTATTGCTGTCTGTAGTTTTGTCATTGAGGCGATTCTAACGAGCAATCACACAGCAGGCTGTGTGTTCGTTAGAATCTCCTCAATGAGAATATTTATCTTGTGTATTTGAGGAGTTCTTATGGACGCCTGCCGTCTCTATCATCAGACTAGCTTGGTGGGCATAATATTGTACTGTAGCCGAACTTACATAACTTTGCCAAATTCTAGGGCAATCAACACGGTTAGCACAAGACGGTACGCGAATTAGAACACTTAGAAAGAGGCGGATAGTCTATCTCGCCGCGGGACGGCTCGCGCGGCGTCTTGTGCCAACCGTGTGGTTACCAGCATGTAGATAAAAATGGTATACATATTTTGAAAAAGGAAAGTAACATATATGTTCTCTGTGTTTTTGTACACGGTATAAGTTTGCCTATCTCGTTCTACCTACCTTCCTCTCAATTGCTCAAAGGTTAGCTGGAAAAGATCCCTTATAGGGATAGGTTCGCGTTTGTACTTTGGTCTATTGTGTGACATGTATATTCTTTAACCTGTTATTGTGTACAATAAAGTGCTTACATACATACATATATTTTTACTTACATACGTACATTGCAAGATACCCGCCGTCAATCAAATCTGATTATATTATAATTAGAAATAGTTTCACTCTTTTAAAATCGAATGTAACTAAAGAAAGACAACCCTGTTCCAATTTACAATGTTTTTTTGTCCCGCGGCTCTCATGTCAGTGAATTAAGGTTTCGGTACATATTTATGAGAGGATCACATCGATACATATTTTTGCACATGACTATATAGAATGTGCGTAATACCTATCAAATGAAGGTAAGAAACGTTATAATTAAACATGATTCAGACTTCTGTGAGGTCACACAGAGAATGAATAAATACAATTATATCATATGGCTAGGTTTAGTGGTTTTGGGAATTTGAAAAAGGAAAGTAACATATATGTTCTCTGTGTTTTTGTACACGGTATAAGTTTGCCTATCTCGTTCTACCTACCTTCCTCTCAATTGCTCAAAGGTTAGCTGGAAAAGATCCCTTATAGGGATAGGTTCGCGTTTGTACTTTGGTCTATTGTGTGACATGTATATTCTTTAACCTGTTATTGTGTACAATAAAGTGCTTACATACATACATATATTTTTACTTACATACGTACATTGCAAGATACCCGCCGTCAATCAAATCTGATTATATTATAATTAGAAATAGTTTCACTCTTTTAAAATCGAATGTAACTAAAGAAAGACAACCCTGTTCCAATTTACAATGTTTTTTTGTCCCGCGGCTCTCATGTCAGTGAATTAAGGTTTCGGTACATATTTATGAGAGGATCACATCGATACATATTTTTGCACATGACTATATAGAATGTGCGTAATACCTATCAAATGAAGGTAAGAAACGTTATAATTAAACATGATTCAGACTTCTGTGAGGTCACACAGAGAATGAATAAATACAATTATATCATATGGCTAGGTTTAGTGGTTTTGGGAATACCGCAAAATGATAACCAATAAATTCTTTTTATTTTCCTATACTTAATAATAAAATATAGGTGTTTGGAATAACGATGTAGGAACTTAAGGAGGTAATAGAGTACACTATTAGGAAGCGTTTGAACCTTACAAGTCGTAATCTGTGTTTCTTATCGAGTTTTTAATTTTTTTTTTATCATGCTGACCTACTATATAACTTGTGTAGAAAGTGGAAGGGTCGTATTATTTTATTGGTTAATCATTGCATTTCGATGTTAATTAAACATATAATAAATTAGATTTATTTAATACCCTGTTTGAAATTGAATTTTTCATGTTTGATACAAATTAAAAAAAAAACAAAAAAACAACAAAAAGGTAACTGTCACAGATTGGACTAAGACATATAGGGTTCAAAGTTCCTAATAGTCCATTCTGTCACCTCCGTAACTTCCTACATCATTATCCCGAACAACTTGTATTTAGCACCGCCGATGGTGCTATATATAATGTTGTATGTTTTATATACAAATGAGAGAAGACTGTAGGATGAATATTTATAATGAGGTATTTATATTATGTACAATGAATTAGATAATTTACAATTAGTTGAGCAAGCTTGCGGTCGCGATGGAAAAAGTAACATCAACCGATTGACACTGACGCGCCGATCATAGGGATGTGGGCAGCTCGTAGTGATGCGCCACATGACCCCCCTGGGAGAATCAAAGTCCTGCCTGGAAATGGAGAGGAAAAGTTACTTTTCGGCCAGACCGAGTGGTCCTAGCCTGGACAACAGCTGGAGGCTTAGAGCAGCCAGTAGATGAAGCTGTGTCGTTCTGCATGTAGGCAGGTTTGACGCGGTCAATGGAGACTGTAACCGGTCCTCGTAATAAGTCTACAGTGACGGTCTTGTCTGTCCTGCTAAGCACGCGGAATGGGCCAGTGTATGGCGGTTCAAGTGATCCACGCAGTGCATCCTTTCTTAGGAAAACATGGGTGCATGAACTGAGGTCTTTATGAACAAAGACTGATTTGTTTCCGTGCCTTGATGCTGGGACAGGTCTAAGATTTGACATCTGATGTTTAAGTAATGAGACGAAGTCATCAGGCTGCAGCGTGTGAGAGTTATGAGAACTGAAAAACTCACCGGGGATGCGTAGAGGCTCACCGTATACCATTTCTGCAGCTGAGCATTTTAAGTCTTCCTTCCAAGCGCTTCTGATGCCGAGAAGGACGACTGGTAGCACATCTGTCCATTTAGTATTGTTGTGGGCCATGATGGCTGCCTTCAGGGTACGATGGAGCCGTTCAACCATCGAGTTCGCCTGTGGATGGTAAGCCGTCGTGTGTCGCAGCTGTGCACCACAAAGCTCTGCCAAGACCTTAAACATACGTGAGGTAAATTGGCGTCCCTGGTCAGTCGTTACGGTTTGCGGACAACCGAAACGAGATATCCACGTATCATAAAATGCATGTGCTACCGTCTCAGCCGTCATGTCAGACAGTGGCTTGACTTCTGGCCAGCGCGTGTATCTGTCTATGGCTGTGAAAAGGTAACGGTATCCTGATGAAATTGGCAATGGGCCAACAAGATCAATGTGTACGTGGCTAAATCTTTCATCTGGCAGCTTGAAATGTCCGAGAGGAGAAGATGTATGGCGTTGAACTTTGGCACGTTGACATGATTCGCATGCACGCACCCATGTACCGCAATCTTTGCGTACGGATGGCCATACAAATCTCTCGGTTAGCAGTTTAATTGTGGACCTCGTACCTGGATGGCTCATGCCGTGAATTGTGTTGAAAATTCTCTGCCGATGCTCCTTGACAATGAAGGGACGGGGTTTTGCTTGAGAAGTGTCGCAATATAAGTAAACATTGGTACATGGCACTGGAACTTTCTCGAGCTTGAGCGACGAAGATTGCTTGGCAACGAGTTCTTGCAACTCGGGATCTTCCTGCTGAGCTTGTGCGAGTGCTTCGAAATCTGGTGGCACGGCAATGGCTTCGATACGGGAGAGCATGTCCGCGGTAATGTTGTCCTTCCCCGAGATGTGTCTGATATCGCTTGTAAACTGCGAAATGAAATCAAGGTAATTGAATTGTCTCGGAGAACATTTCCTATCTTTTTGCTGGAAGGCAAACGTGATCGGTTTGTGATCAGTATATATAACAAAATGTCGGCCTTCGACCATGTACCGGAAATGCTTGACACTCTCATAGATAGCGAGCAACTCCCGATCGTATGCGCTGTACTGCGTCTGTGGCCGTGTCATTTTCTTTGAGAAGAAAGCAAGTGGTTGCCATTCTCCTTGCACAAGCTGCTGTAGCACCGCGCCCAAGGCCGAGCTCGAAGCGTCGGTCACGAGAGCGAGTGGAGCGTCTGTTATAGGATGTGCCAGTAATGTTGATTTTGCGAGACTAGACTTACAATTTTGAAATGATTCTAATTGATTTTCAGTCCAAAAAAGTGGAGTTGAGCTTTTGATTTTAGGTCCTGATAACATGTCGTGAAGAGGAGCTTGATCTTCGGCAGCGTGAGGTACAAATCTCCTGTAGAAGTTCAGCATACCGAGAAACCTGCGTAAGCCACCGACTGTTTTCGGCGGGGGAAATTCCTGCAGTGTTTTTACCTTATCGTCAATAGGACGTGTGCCATCTTCAGAGATAGTAAATCCAAGGAAAGTGATTTCTTTCTGACCAAAAGAACACTTGGACTCATTGATGAGCATGCCATACTCTTGGAACCTGTCTAACACTTGTCGAAGATGTTCTAGGTGTTGTTCGGCGTCTTTTGAGTAAATAAGTACGTCGTCAATATAGGAGTAGACAAAGTCCAGATCTCGGAGCACCTCGTCCAGGAATCTCTGGAAGGTCTGGGCAGCATTTCGGAGACCAAAAGGCATAAAAGGGAACTCAAACATGCCAAAAGGACTCGTCACCGACGTCTTGCAAATGTCATCGGCGTACACAGGTATTTGGTTGTAAGCCTTGACCAAATCTAGTTTTGTAAAAATTTTGCTACCTGCAAGACGATGCGCGTAATCTTCAATATGACGGACAGGGTATCTATCAGGGATAGTGCGCGCGTTGAGTGCGCGGTAATCTCCGCACGGCCGCCAGCCATTTCCTTTTTTTGGTACCAGATGCAGCGCTGATGCCCATGGTGAATCCGATCGTCGTGCTACGCCATCACGAACCATTTCTTCAAACTGCTCCTTAGCAATCTTGAGTCGGTCTGGGGCTAAACGACGCGGTCTGCAAAATACTGGTTGGCCTGGTGTAGTCCGGATATAATGAACAGTGGAATGTTTTACCTCTCGCGGCAGTCCAGATGGTTTCGTTAAACTGGGATACTCTGCTAGCAAACGGTGGTATTCACTGTTACCGGATATTGCCTTTATGCTGGTTTGGTTGCAGTTCTTGAGTTGTCCTGCGGTTGTCAAGGATGTTAAGCTGTCAACAAGTCTCCTGTTTCTGCAATCGATAATAAGGCCATAATGAGAAAGAAAATCGGCACCAATTATTGGCTTGTCTACATTTGCGACAACAAAATTCCAGGTAAAATCCCTGCGCAATCCCAGGTCTAACTTTTGCTTGAGTATGCCGTAGGTGTGTATGATTGAACCATTTGCGGCTGTAAGCGAGTAGCTGTCTGGTGATTTGCACTTGGGCATAAAGTTGCGCGGCAGTACGCAGAGGTCAGATCCAGTATCGATGAGGTATTGAATCTTTGTTACTCTGTCCGTAATGAATAGGCGGCTGGTAGAGGTACGACAGTCAGCAGCCACCGCAATAGACTGTCGTACTAGTTTTCCGCTTGAAAGTTGCACGGCGGAATGCATTTTCTTGCGTTACTGTTAAATTGGCTATGATACCAGCACATACCTGATTTTGTGGTTCGATACCGACCATGTGACTTCGACCTGCTGCGACTGCGCGACCTGTTCCTGTTGAAACGCGAACGTCGATGATCACTGCTGTCACGAACGCTGAGCTGGGCGATTTGCTGCGTCATTTCGCTTTGGATGCGCGCCGTAATAGATTGCTCCATCTTCTTAAGCATGCCTTCGAACGAGCTCATGCTTGCGACCTGGTTAAAGGATGAACACGGTGTCACGTCAATAATCTGGTCTGCAAGAACGGCGATGTCGTCCAACGAAGCCGTAGTTTGCGAAGCGATGATGGCTTGCACTTGCGTAGGTAAACGACTGGACCACAAACTGCGAAGAAAATCGTCAGTGACACTATCGCCAGCTAATCCACGAAGATGACGAAGAAATTGACTTGGTTTCCTATCTCCAAGCTCTTCAAATTGTAGTAACTGACGTCTTTTGTTTTCGTTTGACGTCGATAGTCTTTTTATTAATTCTTGTTTTAGTTTTTCGTATTTTCCTTCTTTAGGGGGCTTCGTAATAATATCCCGTACTTCTCGGGCCGTTTTTGGGTCTAATTCACGGATCACTTGGAAATATTTTGTCGAATCCGTAGTTATGCGGGAAATTTCAAACTGCGCCTCGACTTGCGCGAACCATATTTCGGCGTCTTCCGCCCAGAATGGTGGCAATCTTATAGCCACACGGTCTACCGCCGCGGCCGAGTCTTCTAAAAGATTTCCATCATCGGTATCTTGAAAATTTTCATTCATTTTGAATGTCGCGGGTCACCACTTTAGCACCGCCGATGGTGCTATATATAATGTTGTATGTTTTATATACAAATGAGAGAAGACTGTAGGATGAATATTTATAATGAGGTATTTATATTATGTACAATGAATTAGATAATTTACAATTAGTTGAGCAAGCTTGCGGTCGCGATGGAAAAAGTAACATCAACCGATTGACACTGACGCGCCGATCATAGGGATGTGGGCAGCTCGTAGTGATGCGCCACATGTATATAACTGTAAATATCATATGAATATGACTAACACCACCTGTCTTTTTTGTGTACAGTCAGCACAATATAGATAGTTGCAGCTTGCAGTGAAAGTAGCCAAATATATCGTAACGCATCCTTACTCCAACAGTAACACGGATGCGTTGAAATAAAATAAATCAACATTTGGGGACAATCTTACACCAATCGACCTAGTCCCAAACTAAGCAAAGCTTGTACAGTCAAGTGCAATAAATCAAGTGTCATAAATATGTAGCAAAACCTTAATCCGCTGACAAAAGAGCACTGTGCCAAAAAAGTGGCGGACGTCATCGTCATTGACATTCGATTTTTTAGGTATAATATTAAATAAATAATCCTTTGATATGCCAGTAAGAATTACAGATGTCTTAAAATATTAACATTTTTTTTCAATAAATAATAATAATACACTACTACAATGAGAAAAAACTACAAACAAATAATAAAGCATTAAATATATTAATAGATAAACATTGATTTTGCCAGGGAACTGTTTTGGGCACTATTTTTTTTTGATACGATACAATTTATTTCAATGGGTATTGTACGCTTAGAACATGGAGATTGAGTAATTATCGTTTTTAGCGGATAAAAAATTATAAATATACATTTTTAATTTTTTATGTATACTGGCCTGGATAATGAAATGAAATACATTTATTTGCTAGAAAGCAGGTACATGATGGTATTGACAGTAATATTTAGGGGTGTCATCATTTTATCGAAATGCATAACGTCGATTTACATGTCGCCGAAAACTATTCCACGAATTGCATTACGTTGTTTTTCCTAATCACATAATCATCAATCATTGTTTTTTATTTAATCGAACAACTTTTCATCGTTAATCGTTTCGAATTTGTCTCAAATGGTAGCGCAAAGCTGCGTACGAATTTGAGTGGTTCATCCTGAGGCATGCTTGCCCCGCGCGGCGAGCTGCTTGCGAGCCAATTTGGTGCACATAAACATGCGCGATCGAGGCAGCGTGTTCACGGCGAGTCGAAATTGTGCGTCGATCAAAATGGCGTCGGACACGATGACAGCCGCGGCTGCGTTTATCGTAATTCACCTAATTATTACCAAAACGAAAAGAAGAGAAACTCGCCTCGGTGGTGGATGAATCGTAATTCATGTGGTGCACATTTACTTCACCAAATTACATCGTTCTGTCCGCGGCACGCTCAGATACACGTCCAAATTACGCGAGGCACGCACACTGAGGCGCCTTTGAGCACGGTCAAAAGGCAGACTCTTGGCGGCTCGCCGCGAGCCGTTCGCGCGCTGCTCGCGCACAGCGCGTAAGCGCGTACGAGTTTGAGCAAAATAGGTGAGCCGCGCGTGCCTCAAACCGAGGCTGCTCAAATTCGTACGCACCTTAACGATTCATCGAATTTACTTTTCATACAATAGTCAGTTGTGTATCGAAACACGGTTCACTGTTGTTGGTACGTTCCATATATTATTTTGCCTAAATAATAATATTAAAAAAACGGTTCTGGCGCTTCGCCGGCCGCTGCCCCGGCACGCTCGCTCGGCTCGCGCGCTATAGGGTCGCAGTACACCTAACACTCCTCCTCGCTTCGCTCGTCGTCGTACCTACACTGACCTGCCTTAGACTAGAATAAGAAGACAATCCGATATCCAGAGGAAGAGGTGGGTAGGCTTAGAGCTCAATGTATACGTTCAAAGTCTCGATGAAATGTACTCAGTTCGTTAAAACGTATTATCAAGTGACAAACACTGATGAAACGATTTTCTATGTAATAAGAATTTTGGGTACTGAAACTTATGTTAAACCAAAATTATAGTAAAGGCGATTCGATGAACGACTTACGTCGATGGACAAATAAAATAATGAAGTGAAATTCGATGAGATCATTTTTAACCGACTTCAAAAAAAAGGAGGAGGTTCTCAATTCGGTGTTTTTTTTTATTATGTTTAATGTTTGTTACCTCAGGACTCCGTCATTGATGAGCCGATTCCTAAATTCTTTTTTTTTGTTTGTAAGTAGGTAGTTCCAGGTGGGTCCCATTTTTTTCAATTGGATGATGGGATCCATGAGGAATTGAGGGAACTCTTCAATTATATTAGGCACGCGTATAGTGATTTTATTATTTTCTATTTTAACTCGTGTATTTACACCCGGTAATCATAAATTTGGTGGAGTGGAATTGATGATGAAGACCACAGATGACTTATGGAATTCCTCAATTATGTACTTAAAAGTACAAATGTACGTCAAAGATTCTGATAAGATTCCGTTGAAACAGCAACTAATGAAGTGCCAAAGGTGATCCTTGTGGAATCGACGGAAGTCCTCAAATATTATCGGGCCACATACAGCGATTAGGTCTTTTTCCCTAATAGTCAACGCATTTGCTCTCGGAAATCAGTTCATGTGGTAAATTGGAAAATAAATGTGGAAATGTTCTCATGGCTTGGCGGAGTACTAAATTGAAGTCGGTTAAAACTTTGCTTTTAAAGTAAATTATTGTGTAAATGGTAATTCAAGCAAATGTATGAGCGATCTTACGAAGTTCGATTAATGATTCCTGTGTGATGATGAAATTCTGCGAAGTGTTATGGGTAATGATAATCGATGAAACTATTTTCGGTAAAATGACGGATTCACAATATTTAGATCCATATACATTCAGCCACCTAGTGGCATGCAAAGTGTTTACATTAATATAAGAATTTATGCAAGAAATAAAAAATGTGTGTCAATTACTTATGTTTAAGAGGATTGTTAAGAAACAGAATACAAATTGGAGATTACAAAATGTGTGAATATCAGGTGAGTACTTAGACCAATGTTGATATATAACATATAACCGAGTGTAATTGATAATTTAAATATAATACATATGTATGTAAACTCTCTGTAAACTCGAAATTCATTGTATGTATGTACATACAATGAATTTCGAGTTTAGAGAATCACCCAAAAGTAAAGAATGGAAAAAGCTGCTAAACCTGCAGACATATAAGTATTAAAGTAGATCCCCTAAATGGTTTTGTGACAATGATAAACCCATTTTATCATTGGGCATCTTCAAAGCATGTTGGGAGTACATAACCATTTATCTAAGTAACTCTACCACAATGTCTCCCCTTTTACAGGACCCAATAACAGTAAGAAAAAGTTGATTGATCCATATGGTGCAGTCTACTTTAAATATATTCCCACATTTATGATCCCCGAAAAAGTTGTTTAGCGTTGTAAAAAGTGATAGATATGTGCCTCATATATCAGTTGCTTATATATCACTGACAAATATTTTCACATGTCTATCTTGACTGAATGTATAATGGGAAGCAATGTATATGTCGCAGGGACATGGCCAAAACAGAGATTTGAACAAGTCTCTAAGGAATATGATCAAATCACGCAGGATGTTAAAATGGCGAATCCATTTTATCATTTGCCTAGAAGAAATCAGTCATTTGATCACACACCATGTTACAGTAATACTTTATCATTTCACCGAATGTGTCTAGTGAAATGATAAAACGAGTTGACTCTGCGAGTTTGTTTCGTCAACTCACTGACGCGTTTCAGGGATTTCATCAATTCACTAAACAAATCTAGTGAAATGAAGAAACGAGTTGCCTTTTTTGGCCGATTTCGTCATTTCACTAAACAGATTCAGAGATTTTATCAAATGACTGATTTCTTCTACGCAAATGATAAAATGGATTCGCCATTTTCACATCCTGCGTGATTTGATCATATCCCTTAGAGTTTTGTTCAAATCTCTGTTTTGGCCATTTCCCTGCGACATATATAAATTAAGATCTTATGTAACCATATGTTCTTTGTGAATAAACAATTTCATTCATTCATTCATTCACTCATCTGTATTGTTCCAACATTTTATTAAAAGCAGAATAAAAGGAGATCAATTCACTAAATATAAAAATTGATTAAGCTCAGCTTTTGCTCATCATCAGTCACTTTTATTACAATAGTTATACTGCATTTCATAATATAAATGTGCTACATGTAAGGTTAAAAAATGTGTATACAAAAAATTGCATTTAATTTTTTTTTTAGTTCTATGGAAGCAAAGAGAAGATTCCCAAACAATTATCAATAAATGATGCTGCTATAGCATTTGAGTCATGTTTTTCCTGGAAAGAGGAAATATTTGTGTGATGAGCATTCATATTTGTTTCTGAGACTTGGGTATTTTCTATGTACAGTCAAGTGTAAAAATATGGGGGTGTACACTGACAATAATGCGATCAGAGGACTGACAGTTGGAACACTCATAGAATCACTCACACATTTTGGCACTTGACTGTATTGAAGTATTTATATCTATATATATAATTGTCTACCCATCCGATTTGTGTAAGATTGTCCCATTATATGAGCATGTTAACAAATGACTTTGAATTCAGATTACACCCAATTTAACTCCAATTAAGTGGATTTTGTATTATTTGTCTAGGGATTAATCAACAATGTCTGAAATAAAGATACTCATTGATGATAATAACATCAATGTTGGTTCAAGATTTTGCAATAAACTGTGTACATACTGATATCTAGAAAGTATCTAGTGCTTACTTAACTGTTCCAGTAAATTATGTCATAAGATCTGATTTTCATCACATTTTAGCAATATGTGACAGTCACACAAGTCATAAAAACATAAAAATTACTACCAATTAAACAATGACCAATACGTAAAAATATCCATCATGTCCACTTCTCATAACAATGGTCTTGTCAACAATAAGTGAATGAATGAGGAAATACAGGTCATTGTACCAGAAGTTAGCAATAATTAGCCTAATCATTAGTGTAAAATTAAGTGTGAAGTGGGTCTGCGGGGCGCGAGTAACGGCTGGCTCAGTTAGACCAGTTCAAAAGCCTTTTGCCCCATTAAGGCCAGCGACTGACTCACGCAAAGGTCAAGACCGCCGCGACAGTATGGCACAAAGAAACCTACCGAAAACCGCTAGATTATACACAGCTGCTATTTCATCTAACATTAGTGCAATCAATAATTACCTTGACAAATATTCAGTTCCATTCTTATATTTATTATTCTGCAAAGGCGACCTGTCGCCCGTCGCTCCATACACTTTTATAGCTTCGTCCGTTTCCTCCTCGAAGGCGTCGTCGATTGAAAATCGTTTATCACTATTACCGAACGGTCTCGTCATTGTTAAATTTTATTGTTCTTTAGCTGGATATGTAAGAGAAACATTACAACGTATTACAAAGACAAAACAAAGCTGTCAATTTGTCATATCAACATGCGCCATATTGATTTCGTTATGTTCGAAAACCATTATAAATAAATTGTCAATTCAAATACAATCACGAAACACTTTTTAATTTTATTCCTCATACTATTCGTTTTGTTTGTGTTCACCAAAATTTTACTTGATAACTACATACATGAGGCACATTGCTAGCAAATACACGTCTATACCCCTTCAAACTTTTTGAACAAATGGCGCGGCATGATTCATTTCCTATTCAAATACTAGGTTTCAGAACGTCAACACTAAAAACTACTGTCAAACAAAAATTTTGTTAGATTTAGAGTTTTTTCATGCGCAGAATTATCTCAATGATGTACCAATAATTTATAAATTTCAGTGATAGTATAAGCTTTCTAATGGTTTGATCAAAACTATCGATAGAGAATCGGATCGCTTTTTTTTTAAAAATACCCGAAATCGTCAAAACCAGCTGTCACTGTCATGTGTCTGTCATTTATCAAACGTCAAAAGCACATGGGATTGCGTCGCGTTGATAGTTTGTTTTTCCTTAGATTTTCCCCAATTCCAATGTAAATAAATAAAAATGGTGAATAAAGACTGGTCGAGAGTACAGCCTGGGCTATCGCCGCCTGTACTAACCTGTATAAAGAAGCAGGGTTTCACGGCAATGACACCAATTCAGGCCGCGGTGATACCGTTGCTCTTGTCGTGTAAGGATGTGGTTGCGGAGGCGGTGACGGGGTCGGGGAAGACGCTGGCGTTCGTGGTGCCTCTGCTGGAGATGTTGCTGAAGAAGCAGAAGGATTCGCCGCTG
Organism: Epinotia bilunana; assembly: GCA_947049275.1. NCBI lineage: Eukaryota > Metazoa > Arthropoda > Insecta > Lepidoptera > Tortricidae > Epinotia > Epinotia bilunana. Next base: position 1,436,364 of record OX346271.1, read on the forward strand.
CGAAAAGACTTCGTTTATGGCGTGATTATCGCGCCTACCAGGGAGCTTGCTAAACAGATTTTGAAGGTGAATGAATGTACATACAATTATTTACCAGCAATAATTTGTGTTTAGTAAATGTATTACTTGAGAGATCGCTTTATAGCGATAAGACCGCCTGTTGCTACCTGTTATATTTGCTTACATCTAATAATGTTCTGCATAATTGTTTGTTTTGGCGCAATAAAATTAATATTACGATAGTCAATAACATAACATAAAGAAACTCCCTTACATTATCGGTATACATCAGACATCACACAACTCGTAGCATTTAGCTGACACCTGACAGTTTGAATGGAGTAGTGATTTGACAATGTTAAAGGTTTAACCCTTTGACTATTTGACAACTTTGTCAACACATTTAAATTGGAACCAGTCAGAATACATTTGTTTTTATTTCATCTATGACGGCAAATATGTTGCCATTACCAATTAAAGAGTTAAATGTATTTTTCCTAATTATGCAGGTAAAACATTGCCACATCACTAATCTGTGCTCTCCTTCATCAATTTAAGTTAAGTTGAACTATAGCGTACTACTAATAAGGTTGTTATTAGATATATTGGCACGCAGGGGGAGAGAGGGGGGAGGAAGGGATTTTTTTTTGCAAAATTAAAATTATTCAAGTTTTCACTTCTGCCGGCACTCCCGGAGTGCAACCCGGTCTTTTTTTTTATCAAGGTAACTTATTAAAGTTCATTCGAAGTCGCTGCGTTGGAAAAGGTCAAAACTAGCTTGACCCCTGGATACCTACATTACATATTGATATTGGGAAATTAGGGATCAAGTTATACCTACTGGTGGTTGGTAGTGAGACGAGTTGAGGCGGATTTGGGAATTGCGTAACTGAGTTCGACACGTATGGGTTTGTTTGTCAGCTGGAAGGATTGGTAGATTGAGTAGTACCTACCTAGTAGGAATTTCAATAGGTAGGTATTTTTGTTTTATCACCTTTTGATCGTTGTTTCTCCTCTCGGTTTCTCAGAGGGAGACACAAGTCAATTATAAATATCAAACTCACTCACAAAATTTACAGATATAGTTTCTTATTTATTTGTCATTTTACCTACTTTTGTTCTCTCCTTATTACCTATGTTCTACACTGCCGTCCTAAGCAAAAAGGACGCATTTGACTACGAGTCTCATAGTCAGATGCATCCTTTTTGCTTGGGACGGCAGTACAGTGTTAAAATACTATCCGGTATCCGGCCGGATACTACGCCACTATTCATATTCGGCCGGATAATAAAATTGTGGCCGGATACCGGATACCAGATAGTGACCGGATATCCATTGCATCTCTACTATAGACACTTCATCATACAAAATACCGATGAAATGAACGGCATCTTTCATAGCTGGTGGCATTGTGCAATACTTACAAGGCAATAGGTACCTACCTACCTATCTATCCACATGCAATGCAGCACTACTTGATGTAGGTACTTATATGTATTTACTTTTGTGAAAAGTTTTTTCGCATGTACTTACGAGACGAGACGTTGAGGTCGGGACTCATTTCAATGTGCACATTCGCAAAGAAAGTGATGAAGTTCATAAATAGGTACCTAAACAAACAAATTGTCGAAACCGAAGGCCTTGCTAGTTCGAGCGACGAAGACAGATACACGAACGAATTTCGTTTTCGTTTCGCGGTAGCCCGCGGCAGGTGCAATAAATTTATGTTCTGACGATTATGGCATCTCTTACTAAGGCAGCTTGGTGCAAATGTAGTAGCGGTGTCGTTTAAAAGCTTTGACAACACCGCCGCCTGCTGCCTTTGAGGCCCGGCCTCATTTCGGTTCGCAAAAATTTTTGCGCATCCACATTTTGCGGCTTTTTTTTAAATACATTTCCTCCGATTTCGAACTAGCAGAAGCAAAATTAATGTTGTCGCAGCGACAGCTGTTCGCACGTGCGGCTTCATCGCGATCGTGAGCTCAACTATCGGTAGGTAAATTCGCCCGAGCCGATTTGGCTCGGGCGAGCCGCGCGCGTTTGCCCAAACGCCCGTCCACACCAACCGAGCGCTTGCGGCCGAGTCTTTTGACGGCTCGCCCGAGCCTTCTGACGGCTCGCCCGAATCGTTCGGGCGAGCGTTTTTGATGGCTCGGGCGAGCCGCTCGTCCGGCATGGACACGGCTAATGGTTAATGGGTATCCACATAAATGGTAAATATCAAACAATCTTTGTACTAGGTCATAGAGCTATTCCTTCAAGAGCCCGAGCTGTCTCACATCACCCGCTGCCTGCTAGTCGGCGGGCGTTCCGTGGACCTGGACATTGCGAGCCTGCAGGAGGGAGCACACATTGTTGTGAGCACCCCGGGCCGGCTGGAGGACCTGCTAGCGGAGCGGAAGCAGGCCAACTTGGCTGGCAGGCTTAGAGAGTTGGTGAGAATTTCAATAATAGGGGTGGAGACTCATGCTGTGTGTTGATAAATGAATAGTAAACCATCAAGTTATTGTAACAAAGTATACATTAATAAATATAATTAAAAGAGAGAGGTCTCGATCCTCGCTCTGGGTCATTTCTGGTGCAGAGGTTGGCCATAGCAATTCAGCGCGGCAATGCGGCTAGTGTTATGGGTACCTTTGCACCTGGAGTGACGAGGGGCGGGCTTTTCGATACTTAGTTACCATTTCACTTTGTTGGTGTATTTAATTTGATTTTTAGTTTAATTGACCTATTTATTTGACCACTAAAAACTAATAAATGATTACACAATTAAAATCAAAGAATGCCAACCAGCCAAAGTTTAAAAATATATGCATTTTTTTTATAGATCAAAAGCAAATTTAAAGCTACCAATAGAATCCTTACGCTTTTATAGAAAAAAAATTGTGCGACAACTATGGACCTAAACGGATTATTTCGCGACCGAAACAGTAATTTACTGGATTTTTCCAAACAACAATCAGTACAAATAGCGGATTGTGACGTCATACTTTTATGTCAATTACTCATACACACCCCTATTATGCAATATAATAATTCAATAACTTTTTTTATTGGTCATTGAAAGGTCTCTGGTGTGTTTCAATGATGCTACAATCGCTTGTAAAAATGGTAAAAAATAATTTTATAACGGTTTCTAGGAGTTTCTAGTCCTGGACGAGGCAGACCGGCTCCTGGACCTGGGCTTCCAGACGGCCCTGACCACGATCCTGCAGTACCTGCCGCGGCAGCGACGCACCGGGCTGTTCTCCGCCACGCAGACCAAACAGCTGCAGGCAAGCATTTTATTTATTATTATTATATTATTTTTATTATCTTTTTACATTTATTTAGGTTCGCCAACAGGTATAATACTAAATACTTATTTAAAAACAGAATATTAGATTAGATTGCTTGAGATTGATTATGAAGCCTTTTTAATTCATATTACAATTATTTATGTTGAATATGGACCCCTCCTTGGCTTGTCTTCATATTTCTGTCCAATGTTGGCCGGCTGTCTGGATGAGTGTACAGGCAAATAGATGGCGCAAACGGATTTTTTTCTCCTCTCCTCTCCTATTTCTCAGTACCGATTAATAGGAGGGTAGTCTGATTTTCCTAGTTAGGGAAATTACAACAAGTTTTGGTCCAAAGGTTTTTGAGTTGTCGCTGAAAAATTAACAAGTGTCTATGGAATGACAACTGCTGGTGCCATATTTAACGTTGATCCGTCTGTAATCGTGTGTTGGTGCAACTCACCCTAAGTATAACATTGTTCACAGGATCTTGTACGGGCTGGCCTGAGGAACCCTGTCGTAGTCAGTGTGAAAGAAAAGTCCACAATATCCACTCCACTTCTGCTGGAGAATTACTACGTCATAGTGGAGCCTCAGGACAAATTCCTGTTTCTACTCAATTTTATACGGTATGTTGTCGCAGTAAACTAAAGTCGGACGGTAAGGATTCATTCCGAATAGTGAATCCCTAGATGTTAGAACACACCAACGGCAACGGACATTCGATGAAGTATCATCGATCATCGCGATCCCAAAGGATATTTTAAATCTTGGGGGACGGACCTCAAGCACGCTTGCTTTTATTGTATTGTATCTACTTTATTGTTTATTAAAGGTCACGATATTCAAAATGGTTCGTACCTACTTATCATTAGCTGCGATGACTAGCTGTCCATCTTTGTAATACGCGAGTAAAAATATAGGTTATGCCCATCCCCAAGGTTCATTCAATATTCTGGTGAAAGATTTTTTGAACTTGGATGAGTAGCAGTGGCGGAGTGCTCATACAAGCCGATTCCCACCAGTTTCAGTTCAGTTTCAGTTTCAGTTTCTTTATTGGTAAATATCTATTTACAGGTCATAACTCTTACATAACTTCATGTGTTCCTGGTTGTCCGTCGAAAATTGTCACACGGCGCCACTGATGAGTAGGTTCAGGGTTGCACTTCAGTGTTTAATTTGATGAGCCAAATAAATGCCTAACCAACTTTCCAACGTTCCCCAAAACCCAGGAACCGCAAGATAGTTAAAGGCCTGTTCTTCCTCCCGACGTGCGCGTGCGTGGACTACTGGGCGGACGTGCTGCCGGCCTTCCTGCCCGACGTGAAGGTGTTGGCGATCCACGGCAAGATGAAGCAGAAGCGGGCCAAGGTGCTGGAGAAGTTCCGGGAGAGCGACGGGACGATATTGCTGTGCACCGATCTACTGGCTAGGCGAGTTCACTCTCATCATCACATCAGCCGAAAGACGTGTACGTGGATAGCCCCCCAAACAGTGCCACGATGACCGGTTGCGCCACTCGCATCCAGCGGACTCCCGTGACATTTGCAAGGTAATTAGTCCACTTTGTGAGGGTCTACCCACGCTGCGCCTTCCGGTACGTATTCTCTCTACTTAACTTATTTCCCCTAATGAAGAAACAGTAAGATAGTGGAGAGGTACATCCGGACGATCAAACATTCCACATAGAGCGAGGTAGGGAAACGATTTTTTTTATAGCTTGCAGGACTGTATTGCCGGAACATCAAGATGCGTCAAAAGGCCTTGCCAGCTAGCGCAACTTTTCAAGACTTCGCGCGCGACTTAGCTTCTCATGTCTCACTTACACTGTGTAAATTAGAAAGAGGGTAGATTATCTAGTGTGCTAGGCTCGCTGTTGCTCTCGGCGTGCGCCTGCGTCAACTACTGGGCGGACGTGCTCATACTAGTCCGTCAATAATTAGTCCAAACTATGGTTCTTCACAAAAACGATCCGTCGACTAACAATTTATCATAGAAGCCACGGGTTTTTAGAAATGTTGTGCATCCAACTTGCATTACACACACATAGTTCTCTCGATCGTCGTTTAGGTTGGCTAAGTGTTTGCTTCTTGTCAAATTTCTATGTCCAAGTTTTTGCGGAGCCGTTTGATTTATTGTTTTGTATTGTCATTCTCGTCTTTGATCAAACGGCGGTGTTCCTAGAACATTTGATCAAATCATCCAATTTCTTTGTTCAAACTCACATTGGACAAGTGAAATACTACCCTAATGCCGGAGGAACTTTTATTTATGCTTTTATATTTTATATTCTTCTGTTCGATCCCAGAGGCCTAGACATCCCTGAGGTGGAGTGGGTGCTCCAATGGGAGCCGCCGACGGGCCCGGCGTCGCTGGTGCACCGCGTGGGCCGCGCGGCGCGCGCCGGCGCCGCGGGCTGCTCGCTGCTGCCGCTGCTGCCGCACGAGGACGCGTACGTGCCCTTCATCGCCGCCAACCAGAAGGTCGACCTCAAGGATTGGAAGCAGTCGGAGGATGAGATTAAAATCACACAGAAGCTAAGAGACAAGGTATGTTGACTCGCTTATCATAGGTTATGTGGGCTCGCTGATCCTTCTGCTGCTGACTGGGGACGCCTATGTGGCGTTCATCGCCACCAACCAGAAGGTGGAGCTCAAGGATTGGAAGCAGTCATCGGATGAGATTAAAATCACTCAGAAGCTAAGGGATAGGTAAGGTATGTTGACTCGCTTATCATAGGATATGTGGGCTCGCTGATCCTTCTGCTGCTGACTGGGGACGCCTATGCGGCCTTCATCGCCACCAACCAGAAGCTGGAGCTCAAGGATTGGAAGCAGTCGGAGGATGAGATTAAAATCACTCAGAAGCTAAGGGATAGGTAAGGTATGCTGACTCGCTGATCATAGGGTATGTGGACTCGCTGATGCTTCTGCTGCTGACTGGGGACGCCTATGTGGCGTTCATCGCCACCAACCAGAAGGTGGAGCTCAAGGATCGGAAGCAGTCATCGGATGAGACTAAAATCACTCCGAAGCTAAGGGATAGGTAAGGTATGTTGACTCGCTTATCATAGGGTATGTGGACTCGCTGATGCTTCTGCTGCTGACTGGGGACGCCTATGCGGCCTTCATCGCTACCAACCAGAAGGTGGAGCTCAAGGATTGGAAGCAGTCGGAGGATGAGATTAAAATCACACAGAAACTGAGAGATGAGGTATAATTTCCAATAACGTCTTCCGTTTATTACATTTTCACACCGTCCATTTTGTGTGATATTTTCACACTGTGCATTTTTTAAATCGTTATGTTGGAATCCATCATGAATGATATTTATTATATAAATGTTACAACGTTCACCTTTTTCCAGGTAACATCCATAATACACGAACATCAGAAGCGGGATCGCGGCGTTCTAGACAAAGGACAACGGGCGTTCGTATCGCACATGCGGGCCTACACCAAGCACGAGTGCAATTTGCTGCTGCAATTCAAACAACTGCCTTTAGGTAGGACTGCTGATTTTTATCGTTCATTGTACGTTATTTCTTACAATAAACTTACTCGATACAGAAAACAATTCGTGTGATACTCATGGTTTTTTGGATACAATAGTTGAACATAGCCTGTATTTTACGATAAGGTTGAAGTATTCACCAGCGTTGTGCGAAATAGCGGAGCGGTGTTACAGGGAAAATCAAGACACGCGTGAGCGAGGTTAGCAATGCTATTGATGGATGTTTTCCTTGCATCGCTACCTCGCACAGCTCTGGTGGATACTCACCCTAAGGGAAAGACTCAATATGAAACCAACCAAGAATACTTCTCAATTTCACGACATCGGTTTATTCCTCGGGATGTTAAAAAGTAAAAAAACACTTGTGTGCTGCGTGTTGTCGTCCCCACAGCGCCAAGAACGACTATAAGTGTTAACGCGAACGCTGTCAAGGTCACCTTCACGCTTTCAATTAAGGTTCATACGCGTATTCCTATTGAGAAAAAGTTGTCGTGTTGGTGTCACTTTGTTACGTGAAGAATAGCTTCCAAAAGGTTAATTGTTTCCAGGTCACATAGCGACCAGCTACGGCCTCCTAAAGCTCCCCCTGATGCCGGAGCTGAAGCCGGAGCACAAAGCGCAGTTCGTGGGCCCGGCCACGGAGGTGGACCTCAACAGCATACCTTACCAGGACAAGCAGAAGGAGGCCAGTCGGCTGCTTAAGCTAGAGGAGTACAGGAAGACTGGCGTCTGGCCGAGTAAGAAGAAAAAGAAAATGGTGAGTTGGTATTGAGAACGAAATACAGGGTGTATCGAAAATGGGGTGTGAACCGATCAAGGGCATATTAGGTAGCGTATTGCGATTCAAAAAGGCATTTGTTAATTTTTTATTTGTTTTTGTTTACTTTGAAATGTTTGTTTTTGTTTACATTACAGTTTTTGTCTTTGTTGACATCGCTTGCGTATGACATCAAAAACGTAAAAGCCGTCACCTGCGTGTCAATTAATACATTTTGTCTTTTCACATTCAAAACATTTGAATGTGAAAAGACAAAATGTATGTCAAAATGAAATAAACCCTCCCACCTTTCACACTCGTGGGGGAATGTTGTGTAACACAAGCAATGTCAACAAAAAAAAGACTAATGTAAACAAAAACAAAAATATCAATGTAAACAAAAATAACCAAAAAAAAAAAAAAAAAATTAAATGCATATTTGGAATTGCAATGTGCTACCGAATGTGCCCATGATCGGTTCACATCCCATTTTTGACACACCCTGTATGAGGCATCACACTCTTATGTTAAATATCTTCCTCATCTCAAATGTATCCCGGATGCATCTTAAGGGAGGGCGAGGAAATTGAGAAAAAGGAGTTTTTCTTACGTGTAGTAGCATCGGTGCCCTCAAAAGAGGAAAATGAATATTCACGTTGCCTGATTTTCTAGACTCAACGGCGTACGCAATTCAAAGTAAATTATCTGAAACCGCAGATAAATAAGTAAAAATACTTGTACTTCTTTCGTCATTATTAAAGTCGCGATATTAGTTTTACGTATGCTAATATCACAAAGTATCATTAACTTAAAAGAGACAGTTAATATCGTTAATATTTTCCAGATAAAATCCCAGCCCTGGGAACAAGCGAAGCAGAATAAAGAAGAGAAGAAAGAACGGAAAAAGAAGCGAAAAGTAGAGAAACAAGAAGGCAAGAAAGGCAAGAAGCGGCGAGCAGTGACGCAGGAGGAGTTGGACGAGCTCGCGGCGGACGTGGCGCTGATGAAGAAGCTGAAAAAACGGAAGATTACCAAGGAGCAGTTTGATGAGCAGTTCGACGGAGACGAATAAATGTGCAATCTAGGTAGTCTGTCTTTTATTCATTAGGGTCAAAGAAACAAGTCGTATTTTTTTAAATAAGAAACTGCATTTTTGTCTTTTGGCTCAGCCAGGAAACATAATTACAAACACACAGAATGCAGACGGACAGAATAGCAACAAGAAATAGTGGATTGACCCATATAACATGTTTTTATCGCATACATATAAAGAGGAGGCGCTGTTTATGCGGATGAAGATTAAGTAAACCCTTAACTTGAGCAAGCTCCACCGGGAAGACGCGATCCTAAATCGCTGAATGACCAATTACCAGGCGCCAGCCACAGGTTACAAATGAGAAGAATGCCATAAGAAAGAAATGAAATAACTGTGCAATCAAAAAAATAGAGAGAGACAATGCCATCTTGAGGGATCCATGAAGTAGCTTGAAACAGGTAACAAATAATACGAACAATGAAAATAGTAAAATAGACATTTATTTCTGCTCAACTCTTATAATTGCAACATGATTGAGTATTCACAACACAACAAGGCCTAACTACAGGTCCTGGGACCGTTTTGACACTTCTTGGTACTAGCACCAAACCTTCCAACCGCCATTCTAAATTTAACTTTAACATACAGTAAATAAAGTATAATTTAGATTGGGTAATTTACATTTTTTTCTGCACATTATATAGATTTTCACCTCTATGTTTTGAGAGCAAAAGTGTAACATTAAGGTTAACCCTTTTTTGTATTAAATTCGTTATTGGGGCGGTTGGGAAAGCACCATAATACATTGTCATATTTTATATTTCGCAATAGTTTTGTAGAGAGTCGATAAAACACTAACAGTACTATAAAACACCCGTCCGCTTACGCATAGCATAATTATATCGCCTATAATGAGATAGTTCGAGTGGAGTACCATGGATAAAGCAACTGTCTCTCTCTTACGTGTTTTTTAACAAAGTGACGGGTATTTTACTTGAGCTATGTTAACGTAACCATAATCCTACTGAGACTTTTTAGCTACCCATAGCCTCCTAAGACCCACCTTACAATAAAAATGGCGTATAAATAAATTAGTTTAGGAAATATAATTAAATTTGTTTTGTACAAAACGAGCGAAACAAAACAAATGCAGCTGTGTTCCGATATTTGAAGTGGATACTTCTTTGCTCGCGTTCTTGTATAGGGGTACAGTTCAAAATGTATCACGTGACTTCCGGAATAACTTTTTGTAGACAAACCTAATCTGATTTCAAATAATTGTTTGTTACATGTTTTAATCCTTCTTTATTTGCCATTAGTTGTTAATCACAAAATGTTATTTAGTTTATGTGGCGGACATGAAAATAATGCTGAAATGACCGCCATTTTCAATGTATCGCGAGTCAAATGAGCTACGTCAGTCAATGCTGCCATATATACCGCATATTTATCTGTACTTATACAGATTTTAGTGAATTAATACAGATATATATTTTACGGTTACACCATAATAACAAGCTTGGCCGGTTTTTGTTTTAGGGTTCCATAGCCAACAAAGAAGTATCCACTTAAACTTAATTAACGGTTGTATCTCCGACACAACCCGCTCTTTTTTTTAAATTCCATTAAGAGATTAAGTCCTATCAGTAGGACCATGGCCTTAGGAGAATAATAAAAATAAAGCTCATGCATAATTTTCGCGTTTTGTCGTTGAAAGATGTAAATAAAAAATCGAGTTTAAGTTCTGTCAAATTAACGACATTTAAGCATGACCATCATAGCGGGCAATAAATGCTACTTAAGACTTAATGTTACGTTAAACTATATCATATTTTACCAACTCCCGACGAACCAAGGCACCGGTAACACTTAAATTAATGTGCGTATCAAATATTTTACTATTTTCCATTTTGTAACATCACATTTTCTAATTAAAAAAGGAGTAGATATTTACAAAATAATATAAGATGAGCAGCTGTGTACACAGATTTCATTGCACAAAGTTTTATTTAAAAAAAACTTGAATAGTCACACATTGGGGTAAGCTTTAAGGATACATATGTTGTTACTTTTGAATTCTACCATATTTAGGCTGCAAGTAACTGGTGGCTTCGGGCCTGCCTCAGCGCCAGTCTGAATCAAAATGAAGATCACATTCAACCAATAAGAGTGAACCGTGTGGTATCCATGTCAAATTGTGTAACGCACAAACCCAATGTGTGACGCACAAACAACTATATTTAGTAGGAAAGCTTAAAGCGGTGGTAAAAAACACCAAATAGCGGTCAAACACTACACGGGACCGCCCTGACAGTTTAGACTGCGTTTCCACCACAGTTAAGCCACGTTTCCATACAAGTCATATACGTAGCTTCGTACAGTACATCACTACCAGTTTCTTATTAGCTTTCACTCTTGAATCGGACAATATATTTATAGTCAGTACTGTGTTTTTCAAGTAGGCCTAACTGCCCAATGTACTTCAGGAAGTACATACGAAGAATAGTGCTTCAGACGGAGATGATTACTTTCGGTTTTATGTAGCTTCTAGTTATTTATATTTTCATCGCTATATCTATCGCCTTTAGCACGTCTTTAAGATAATAGAAGCACTGTAGCTTATCTTCGCCGAAATGTATGAAAAACCAATCGATCAAGTTATTAAATTGGTGACGACGACGGTCCCGTGTCGTTTGACCCTTTACTTAAATTAAATGTCAACAGCGGCAAATCTAAATTGTCCAAAAGCGACGCAACTCATATCACTGTTGCGAAATCGACTTTATCACGTGTTTAGGTGAATCTTGTACCAGTGAAAGGGTGCGATGTTTGGAATTGGCTCGTGAGACGGAGATAGAAGTACTTGTTACGAAAATATAACTCGTATATCCACATAAGGCGTGCACGTCATTTCAATGGATATCAATCCTGGGAAATTTCCCAGGCTTATATTGGGCCATATGTAAAATATATTGTAGCTAGATCAGCTGTTAGCCGAACAGTCTTATCATGAAGGAACATACTAGATATATGTTTATAAAGAAAACTCCGTGACTAGTACCTACCGCCGTCGCTCCGATCATTTAAAGTTAAAAAATATCAAGTTGCATCGCAAATTTACGGTTAACATCAGTTAATAATCAAAATAAAAGTCAATAAATACAAAGCTCCATACAAATAGATGAAATAATTTACACAAATCATCATTAAAAAACAAGCATCATACAAATAAAAAAACACATACATTGCCTTGTCATGATCTAAGTCCTAAAAATATACGCCATCTTAAATTAATAGAAAAAAGAAAATCCTCATAATACTATTTAGCTATAATACTTACTGCCGAGTGACAGGACCTGTCAAGTGACAGTTGCTTAGTTGACATGACTAGCTGCCAATAAGAACTGTTAGATATAATGAGTGGTTTGTGAATGTACTGGATTGGTTCCATTAAAATGTAAATTCTGACAATAAATCATAATATTATTCCAAGATTAGTATTCAATATAGACGTTTAATCTCAGATTATATTATACTGGCTTGGTCAAGTTCGGCCTTAATATAAAGAGATCTGTAAGAAATCATTTCGAAAACTTTTTAAATAATTTACTGTATCACACGGAAGCATAGTACTTACTTGAAGACATTCAATTAAACATTGAGTCAACAAAAATAGTGAGAAAAGTTAGATTACTTTATTGCCCCGTAGGCCCTTTGTACTAAAAATAGCACAAATTCGTTAAATTCAATGAAAATTGGTAGCTTTTATTAAAAGAGGGTTCTAATTTCAGAACAACGAAACACTCTTTGGGCCTTATGTTTTATGTCAAGAAACCGGGTTGATCATACAGTCTCGTCAATCTGCATGCGTGTCAAAAAAAAGTAAAAACACGTAGGTAAACATTAATTTTTAGAAGTATATTGCAAGAACCAATCTAATACCAATCAACTAGTAAATCTGAATCATTGTTACACCATAATACACCTTATGTTAACAAGATTAGGGCTGGTTTAGTACCGTCAAAATCACAATAAAATGACTGATTATTGTCAAACTAATAAAAATGGCTGACGCCATAGTACGGAGTGCTGGGTTAAAGCAAGCAGCAAACTTAGAATTCTCTAGAATAATAGTATTATAATAGCGTAACAAATTAATAATACTCTTAGAGAAAACATTTTTTTTTTTGAGTTTTCCTTGTCTGTACCCTATTACTGCTTAAAAGCATTGGCTCCGCTTGCTACCTAATTCCATCAACCGGCGGACACTAGTTTTAAGCAAGCGACTGCCATCCGTCTTTCCCAACTAGAGCAGAAACAGGAATTTAACACAATCAAAAAATTTATTTTTTTAAACCTGATTTACATACCAATGAAAATGTTTTATTGGGGAAGATATTGTCAAATTATTTACTAAGAGTATTATTAACATATAATAATAGTAATCATTAATAACGCATTGAGCCAGCAAATTAGAAGCGTAACGCCTTAGTAATAGGGTTTAGAATATAAGCACCGAGTTACTGGTCTCTTAACATTAAATAAAGACAGACAGGAAGTTATAATAAAGTGCCAAATTAAAATCGTGCCGTCAAGATATCAGTTTCACTAGACGTCATACATTTGAAAATCATACCTCCAAATATGGAGGACATGTATAGCGGTAATTAAATATACAAACCCAATAAACCAAAACAGTTCCGCTGTGCTACCACAATATGTGTCTAGCACAGCGGATTTAACGGCTCGAGTTAGGACGGCCATCTTTGTGGACATTGCCACTATTATAACTTTCTCTCCGTAAACGCAATTGCATACAAATCGAATAAACACACTAATCATTTCAAATACTTTGACAATCTCTGAAGTTGACGACATTGCAAGGTGCACCTCGGTTTTGGCGAAGTAAAATATCGCGACTCGTACTTGGTATATTGGTCATGCCCGCCGTAAAATCTACGAGTGGGACTGTCACCTAACACTCCCATTTTACAATTTCCATTATCGAGCGAATTCGATTTTTAAAAAGCTTAAAGTTCCAATTTCTAAATCAAAGTTATATTATTATATCATTAAGTATCAAATCAACTTTGATTTTTGTCCAATTGCAGGGCAGTCCTTATTAAAGTATATAATCATAAGAATATATCATAAGACTCCGTCATTAAGGTTTTTAATCAAGCAAAAATTGTCTTTATACCTCCATATAAACACGAAACTGTCGACCTAACCGGAAGCCCATATTGCAATGTCGAGCTAACATAAGACTAAATACATTTGAATGATACTGAAAAACTGTATTAAGATATCATTACAGAAATATTATTAAGTTAGTAAGGGTAAAACACCCATTGACAGACACCTAAAACCATTGGCACGCAGTTTCGGCATTATAATCACTATTGCCTAGAAATAAAGTCGATTGCGCCCATAATGGGAACGGTGACAACAATAGGAAGGTTTACCCTACTTGAAACGATATTTGGAAAATATAGATTTTTCAAAAAAGTGCCATCACGCCAAAAAGCGGTGAATCGTAAAAACTACGGAAAACACTAAATGCAAAAAATCATCACCAATTGCTCGTTTTTATGTTTTTGTGACGTCATCAAAATGGCTACTTGGTTTAGTGTAAATAAGGCACATTATTGCGTATCACTCGCTAACCTTACTATTTACAATGTTATTAATAAATAAATTATACTCTATTCGGTTAAGTATCCAAAAAAATATAAACAAAATATATGAAATGCGTAATTTTATTTATAATAACTCTCGTTTATATACGATAACTTCCATAAAAAACAATAGGTCACACTTTTATAGTATTATTAATGAAATGCCTAACCGAATGTAGTATCTATATTACTTGGAGACCTAACAACACATACCTTTTAAGATTCTCTCAGTGTCGCGTTTATAGACATCAATTTCATGTGGATACGGAACTTGCCTTGGCCGTCGCACAATGGAACTAACTGTGACACAGTGGAAAATGCCATCTCCACAACCTAAAAAATCTTTTAACGACAATGTCGTCAAAGATAGGCTAAATTTATTATCTAAATAAAATAATTGTATTTTCAGCCATGTATGAACGTTGCAATTTAGTGAATTCAGGCTCAATTTGTGTTACAACGTGTTACAGTAGGTTTTTTCCGTTGTGCGACGACCAAAAACTTTGCTACGGGCACATTTTGCATTTTCCCCTCAACAGGTATGTGGCGTTATTTGGCATTGCTTCAAAACGAATTCTGAAAATACCGTCCTCTTGAACTTTTAGTTTTTGAAACAGTGTCAATTAATTTTAGTAAAAACAACGTTACTTAAATTGTTACCGAAATCCGCGAGATGTCACTAGCGTAGTCTATGGTGGTATTTTTACATAAGGTAAGGGCTTGTTCACGCGCCCATGAACCATGTAAACGGGCCTTAAGAATAGAAGCAAGCCTGTAACAGACTAATTTAATTAAACTTGAATGGTCATAAAATTATCTCAGACAAAACTAGTCAACTTTTTTTACAGTACTACGGACGTGTTTTGGCGATAAGATCAATATAAAAAATCACAAAATCTGGATATATATTTAGAAAGTTTCACATATCCACTCTTAACATTCAATATTTGGCGGCCTCGAGCGGAAACCGTCCAAGGTCTCTTGTCTATTTTACAAATTTACATTAAGAATACAAACGTCCCCAGTTCAACAGTAACTAGCTAGCGACATAGCAGACCTCACCTCCGGTTCGGCCGCTCAAACCTCGTCGGGCGCCATGTTCTCGGTGTGGTTGGGCTGCGGCGAGGGCTGCGGCGAGGGCTGCGGGGAGGGCGGGGCCTTGACGGTGGCTTCTAGCGCGCGGATCCGGTTCTCTTGCTTCACTATTACGGATTTCAGTTTCCGGATCTCGTCCATTAGGTCGGAGAGTTGCTTTTCCTGTGGATGTGAATAATAGAATAAAAAAGCGAAATGAACACAGCTGATAACGATACAGTTCGTATATTCCATTTTATGGATATACATTCTAGATTACATTAAATAAATAGTAGAGATCTCACTAATTACAGACATGGTAATCCTACTAATATTATAAATGCGAGTTTAGATGTTTGGATGTTTGTTACTCAATCACGCTTAAACGGCTGAACCGATTTGAATGAAATTTTGCACGAAGATAGTTTATAGCCTGGATTAAAATATAGGATAGTTTTTATCCCGGGTCCACGTGGACGAAGTCGCGGGCGGAAGCTAGTTACAAATATATTCAGACATTTTAAATTATTATCCCGCTGGTTTATAATCATTACAAGCGACAATGTCATCCCAGTATTGTGTCAATTTAAGTAAACAAAAATAGAGTATCCTTACTAATATCGATCAAAAACAAGTAGTTCTCGGAGTTTTTATAGATCTGAAGAAAGCCTTCGATACAATTAGTCATGAACTGCTACTAAACAAATTAAACGCTATAGGTATTAATAAAACTGCACACAAAATGATCAAATCGTATTTATCAGAACGCTATCAAATTGTAAAAATAGGTGATCACGAAAGTAGCCCGAAAGAACTTACATGCGGAGTGCCTCAAGGATCCATCTTAGGTCCGCTATTATTTCTTATTTACATAAATGATATGCACCAGGTTGGCCTAAGAGGGGATATTACGCTATACGCTGATGACACAAGCCTATTTTATTTTGGTAATACAATCACACACGTCATAACGGAAGCACAAAGTGACCTCAATCTACTAAATGAGTGGTTTCAAAATAACCTACTTACAATAAACATAAACAAAACTAATTACATAATATTTTTGGCCAAAAACAAGAAAATAACTGAGTACGATCCCTTAAAAATAGACAACCAGATAATTAAACGTGTAGATAAAGAAAAATACCTCGGCCTAATCTTAGATAAAAACCTGAATTGGAAACCGCACATAGAAAAAATTAAGTTAAAAATAACCTCATTAATAGGAGCACTACGCGGTATTGCTAGATTTCTTCCACACCTAGTGAGGTACACTATATACACCGTGATTGTTAATAACCCGAAAGATTTAAGCTAACGATACTAGAACCTAATTAGAGTATATATACTTATGTAACATATAGTCCAAAACTCGTAATTAACGAGATATTCATTATTTACAACAAACCAAAATTTAAATAATCTCCAGTGTAACACACCCTAAGGGCGTGAGCATGACGTAGCCACCTACTTCTTTTAAACGTAGATGCACTTTACCTGTATGGTTGTTAGCCAGTTTCATAAAGAAGTTTGGTATCTATCTACAAAAAGGTTTTACTACCGAAAATTTTCATCGCGTGATAAAAGGATAGCATGCAACTAAAATGCAGTGTGGTGTACCGAATAATTATAATATCTTATCTTACACACTTCGATCTCAAGTAGCTTTTCTGTTATCATTGAGAATAGAGATAATTAGGTTTGTTATGTTCTAGTCGCGAGAGTGGTTCTTCTTATAACTGGCTAGTTTGAAATCGATTGTCACTGAAATGACACATTACAAATTATTACTATTTGTCACGCGAATATTTTGTCATAAAATAACATCGAAAATTTTATTGACTGTAATAAATAATATTCGGTATGCCGCATTATCCTTCGGCTCATTTAGCGGATATCCATTTTGTATACGGATTGTGTGATGGGAACTCGCTCCAGGCAGTCGCCGAATACCGAAGACGATACCCAGACCGTCGTATACCTCACCATTCGACTTTTGCGGATGTCCATCGACAGTTTCGCGAAAAAGGGCTTGGAAAAGCTCACAGAGAAAGGGCTATAAATGTAGATGAACAAACAGAGAACAGAATAATGAACTTAATAATAGAAGACCCAACCTTGTCATCAAGAGCTGTAGCAAGAATGGTCAATGTTAACTATCAGCTTGTATTAAGGGTTTGGAAAAGGTACGGCCTGCATCCTTTCCACTACAGGAAAGTACACGGATTAATTAACAATGACGGGCTAGCTAGAGTTGCCTATTGCCAAAGGATGAATCAGAAATTAGTGGAAGATCCTGGATTTCTAAATAAGATACTATGGACAGATGAATCGTTGTTCACGAGAGAGGGAGTTTTTAATTCCCATAATCGGCATCTGTGGTTAGAACAAAATCCCCATGCGAAAAGGGAAAATTCATACCAGCACAAATTTTCCGTAAACTTGTGGGCTGGCATTATTGGGAATAAAATAATAGGTCCCGTCATATTTCCAAATAGACTGAATTCTGAGAACTATTTATTTTTTCTAAATAATGAATTAAACGACTTGCTGGAAGATGTCGATTTGGAAACCCGACGAACTATGTGGTTCCAGCACGACGGTTGCCCGGCCCACTTCAGCTTAGTTGTTCGTGATTGGCTGAACCAACAATACCCTGAGAGATGGATCGGCCGTGGGAGCGAAGTTGTAGCATGGCCTGCCCGTTCACCGGATTTAACTCCGCTAGATTTCTTTCTATGGGGAACTCTGAAAGATAAGGTTTACTCAACACCTGTAAACACTAGAGAAGAGTTGTTAATAAGAATTCAAGCGGTTTCAGAAGAAATCAAGAACACTCATGTTAACTTGAATCATGAAATCCGTTCACGATTGAATATTTGTGCTGACAACGGCGGTACACATTTTGAAAATTTAATTCATTAAATTACTTACTCGTAATAAAAATGCATAACTGTTTCATGTTGTTGTTTATTTTACTGTAGGTACAGGTTAGCGTGATCGCTGTCAAAACAAAGTCCCTTTCCTGTATGAGGTATGATGTAAAAAAATAAGTGGTATGATTTCCTTTCGAATATTATCATGCCTAACAATTTATGGTTGTAATTGTCAGTCAAAAAAAGATACCTAAAGTTTCAATGTGGTGCCAATAAATAAAAAATGAAATTATTCAATACAAACATCGTGCTAGACATAACTTGACAATTCTTGTCATTCATGGAATACAAGTGACGGCATTCGCCGTTCCTCGTATGATTTCGGAGCGATTCGTGAAGTGTCATGCTCGCTCTCTGTTCTTCAACTTGAGTTTCTCACCTAAAGGCTTGTTCACAAAGAAGTGGGCAATTAATAAGATTTAAATTGTACTGAAATAGTAATTTCATTAAGACGCATAATTAGACCCATGTTGATATAACATTATTTACTCGTAATGTCGTCAAAAATACGTGGTTTAAATCTTTCGGGTTATTAACAATCACGGTGTATAACGCGTTGGTTAAACCCCATCTCGACTATCTAATTGAAGTTTGGGGCACGGCCGCTAAAACTAATCTTAAAGCAATGCAAATAACTCAAAAAAAAACTAATCAAAACTCTATTTCAATACAACTACCTCACACCGTCCAACAAAATATACAAAGAAACTAAATTACTAAATATAATGCAATCATACATATACAATACATGTATTTTAGTTCGTAAAGTGTTAAATAAAAACATACTCACTGAAATAAACTTTACGAAAAAGAAAACCAAGCAAAAAATCCAGCTTCGAAATGCGAACGATCTAATTTTGCTTTCACCACGAACAAACTATGGGAAAAAATGCTTGTTGTATGAAGGTGCTCAGCTGTACAACAAGCTCCCCAAACATATAAAGAATACAAAGTCAGTATATCGCTTCAAAAAAATGCTCAAAAAACATATACTAAATATTAACACACAAGGAAATGTATATTGATTTAAACTTTCACGGACACATTTTCTAAATAAAATGAGACTTAACCGCCTAAAGTATATTATCATAATCTATATATTTACATCGATGTTTCGAACGTATCGTAACTTAATAATAATAATTCTTAAAAAAATTGTATATATATAGTACTTGTACAAATAAATATAAAAATAAAATAAAATAAAACTTTATACCTTTTATATCAGACTCACATACCTACATATAAACAAATACAAAACAGACAAAATAATGTAAAGCAAATTAACAAAATAAATACAAACACTATAATAATGATATCATATATCAATATCACCTAGTGACAAAACGAAATACCTACCTACAAACCAAATACGCTATGCCACTTCCAGTCTGCGTAACTCAATGATTTCGTTATCTTACAACTCGGCGCACGGGTCTTCTAGCCGTGTTGACAATTCTACCGGCACAATGCTGTCGGAGTGTTGTGCAGAATTACCCACTTTTTTATGTATACCCTTTTTTATCCTTTTTATACTTTCTAACATATGTTTAATTTTAAGTTCTCATAATAAGTGAATTGTAAAATTCTTAATGAGAATAAATGATCTTTAAACCTAATATTATAAATGCGAAAGTGTGTGTGTGTGTTTGTTTGTCCTTCTTTCACGTCGCAACGGTGCGTCGTATTAATGTGATTTTTGTATGGAGATAGTTTAGAGGCTGGAGAGTGACACAGGCTACTTTTTCCAGCGGGAAAACATCTAATTCCCACAAGAAAATTTCAATATGTCACATTTTCCTATAACCACGCGGGCGAAGCCGCGGGCATCAGCTAGTAATACTATAACTCTATCGGGTGAATCTGAGGCGGTTTGAGATTCTCGGTTCTAAAGTCATTACATTACCATCGAACGATTATCGTCGTAAAACAGTAACCAAACGACAGAATTTTGATGAAATAAAACTCGACGCTCTGGTATTGCTATATTTTTTTCACAACAGTTAATTCAGATCATAATTATTTTACCCTATTTGCTGAGATAGTAATGACGAAAAAAATGCCGTAAAAAGGATGAATCTTCACCCTAACTGTGTTATATAATAGTAGGAACCGAATGAACGTGCCGTGATATAACGCATAGAACGTATCGTGTACTATCGACAGTCACACAGCTAACTGACCATCGGTGCACCTTAAGTGCATTGTAATAAGGTTCTATATAAACACAGGATGGTCAGTAACAGTGTTGTCGTTTGTACTCATAAATCATTACACCCAGTGTCGCAGGCAGTGAGACATTTCCTCTGTTTTTGTTTGTTTGATGTATTTCAGGATTGATTCTCGTATTACCATTTATATTTTAAAATGAACTGTACTTTGACGATCCTGATTAGGTGATACGAAATAATTTTATTCGTGATTGTACTTATATAACTTTGAATATTGTAATTCTGAGACGATCGTGATGTGAATTCTTAAAGTTTTGAAATAAATTAATCTAATTGAATCATCACGGATCGGAAATTCGGATGCTTTTATACCTACACCTAGCAAAATTCCGGAAAAGATAAGCAAGTATGTATATCGGCTTCTTCCGAATCCGAATTTCCGATCCCCGCGAATGATACTTACAATGGCGGCAGTGGCCGCGGGGGGAGGCGTGGCGCTAGCGGGCGTGACGCACTGACTGTCGTCCCGCGTCGGCGACCTGTCCCTGTCCCGCTCCCTCTCCTTGGCGCCGGCGAGCGCGTTGGCCTTCTTCGTGACGTGCAGCTGCGTGGCCGCGCGGCCCGACACGTACCCGCCCTGTACGACAACAGCGCGCTCCTGTAGTTGGTTAGGGGGCACCCTAGCTTTAGCATCTGTCTGGTTTTAGGTTTGTTGGCGGTTATTTCATTGTAATAAATTTCTCGTGTGTGTGCCTACAGTTATTGAATTTGAACTTTACTCATCGGTCATCTATAGCAAGCGCTCGCTGCGCGCGAAGTCATAAAAATAATAAAAAGTGGACGCCTCTGTTGCGCTCTCTGTCGCACCAATCATGGCATGGGTAAATGCAACAGAGGTGTCCAGTAGTCCGTTTCAGCTACAACACTGATGCGCTCGGCCATTAACGACTGACCGTTTGACCTGCGTTGCCGGTTGACACTGGCAACACTGATGCGCTCGGCCATTAAGGACTGACCGTTTTACTTGCGTTGCCGGTTGACACTGGCAACACTGATGCGCTCGGCCATTAACGACTAACCGTTTGACCTGCGTTGCCGGTTGACACTGGCAACAATGATGCGCTCGGCAATTAACGACTGACCGTTTGACCAGCGTTGCCGGTTGACACTGGCAACACTGATGCGCTCGGCCATTAAGGACTGATCGTTTTACTTGCGTTGCCGGTTGACACTGGCAACACTGATGCGCTCGGCCATTAACGACTGACCGTTTGACCTGCGTTGCCGGTTGACACTGGCAACAATGATGCGCTCGGCAATTAACGACTGACCGTTTGACCTGCGTTGCCGGTTGACACTGGCAACACTGATGCGCTCGGCCATTAACGACTGACCGTTTGACCTGCGTTGCCGGTTGACACTGGCAACACTGATGCGCTCGGCCATTAACGACTGACCGTTTGACCTGCGTTGCCGGTTGACACTGGCAACACTGATGCGCTCGGCCATTAACGACTGACCGTTTGACCTGCGTTGCCGGTTGACACTGGCAACACTGATGCGCTCGGCCATTAACGACTGACCGTTTGACCTGCGTTGCCGATTGACACTGGCAACAATGATGCGCTCGGCCATTAACGACTGACCGTTTGACCTGCGTTGCCGATTGACACTGGCAACAATGATGCGCTCGGCCATTAACGACTGACCGTTTGAGCTGCGTTGCCGGTTGACACTGGCAACACTGATGCGCTCGGCTATTAACGACTGACCGTTTGACCTGCGTTGCCGGTTGACACTGGCAACACTGATGCGCTCGGCAATTAACGACTGACTGTTTGATCTGCGTTGCTGGTCGACACTGGCAAAATTGTGGCTTAGTGAAACGAGCCACAATTCCAACATTTTATGACCTCGCGCACAGCGAGGTTTTTACAATAGTATAGTCTTGTCTTGCGAGCATGTTTTGACACGTTAGGCGTGGCGGACGAAGAAAGGGCTACTTTGGGATACAATAATAAAGTGTCAAGTTCCTTGTAAAACGGTGAACAGCCCATGTTGTTTGTAATAAAAAACTATTTTAAATGAAATTATGATATCTATTCTTATTTCTTCTTTTTCTCTCTCTCTGACCTTATAATATTTCTTCTCATTATGTAAATTGCAAATGTTTTCTCTAATTCAATATTAAAATAATATATATAACTATGTATAAACGGAATTGAAATTACAACTATATTTATTGTATAACTTTACAGTACTCCAAAGTAATTCCTACCAATTCGTGACTAGGCGCGTGGGTAGTTTACTTTTAGAAATTATTTCAGCGTAAATAATATTGTACATAAAAAAAACGCATTAAAAAATAAAGTGTCAGAGAGGATCTTAATAAACATTCAAGAATACTACAGGGTGTTTCATAGCTAAAAAATAAAAAATAATCAAAGAATTTTTTTTATACCACGGTAGGTTTACTACCAGCATACGACGTGCCTGACGGCATCATGGCCGAGCCAAATAGCCTCTATACAATGCAGTTGAAGTAAGTTATTACTATATTAGTACAACTAATATGAAAAAGTAAAGGTTAAAATTAAAACATGTCTAATACTCGTACACCACCGGTGAGGCAGAGCGAGAAATTTCATGCTATCGGCAGTAAATACAGTTCATTTGTTTTATTACCGGTTGTATGAGTTTTCAATTCGATTTCGACTCGCTTGTGGAAACCCCCCTTAACGTATGTTAATAAAAACTTGTATATTAATATAAAATCCAGGGTTATCACATAAACACACACACGGGAAAATTATAGTTAGAAGCCAACAGGGTGAAGCCAGACAAATGCTATTATAACAACTATCTCTTTCCATCACGGTCGTCGCGTTGAACGAGTGAAAGAGATCAACTTATTATAGTATATATGAAAACAATTAACTGACCAAGGCTGGATTCGGCCAAACTGGAATAAGGGCTTGTTCTGAGGTTAAATATCAAAATTGTAAGGACTAATCTTGGATTAAGCTCTATTCCGGTTTGGTCGAATCGACACTAAGAGAACTGGGTGGAAGCCAAAACGTTGGTATTGTTATCTGATTGTATTTTTTATTAAAAAATTCCATTGTGCGACTTTTTTTCATATTTGTAAGGTGTTTTTTTTACTAACGATTGCACAATAGATCTCTGACCCTAGTGGCATATAAAAAGCCCATATAAGAAAAAAACTCTTTATTGTTAGTTGGTCATATTTTGCAATTTTGTTTTGTTTTCATTAATTTAGTGACATTTAGTTTGTTAACCGTTTATATCGGTCCTTAATGTGCAAGTTTCAAATTATTATTGTGTAAGATTATTATTATTGTATTGTAAATTACCGTTTGACATTTAAAAGTGCCCTTGTGGCCTATTTGCAGAATAAATAATTGATTATGATAAAAAAAATTGTGTCGCACAACGGAACTTTTCCAATTTTGTCGATTAGGTAAAGGAGGTTTAACTCTTCGACTTATGTCGATGCTAGTAAGTATATACTTTTCGACTTGTGCTAGGTATCAAGGTGAAAAACGTATACACATTTAGACGTCGACTGTACATATCAGAAAAAAACACTCGAAGGGAAGATAATACTACATTCATTTTAAGTACATCTATCAGCCATAAAAAAAACAATGCCCAAATAACACAACTTACCTTCTGTAATGAAGATGTTAGTAATAAAAACCATGCCTAGCTGACAAACCTTCATATTCATACACAATGCCGTGCGGCATTTTGTCTTACACTGAATCTGGCTAGGGGTACTATCCCGTCAGAGGGATAATCACATCAAACTGGCAAAACTACCGTTGACCGTTGAAAATACTGAAATTGCTAGTAAAAGCATAACCCGTATATGAGTCTTTGGCGTTGAATAGGTTGCCAAACTTCCCAGTGATACTCAAGTAGGAGCCCCGTCTTGCGGTATAAACTGTGAGCCTGTTGACTGCGAGCTCGGGAGCCAGGTCGCTGGAGGGCGACGGATATAGAGATATAGATAGACAAACTTCGCAATTTTAGTCTGAGTAGGAGCCCGGTGCGGGCTCCCGTCTTCAATATAGCTGCGAGTCCGAGAGACAGCTCACTGAACGGCGATAAACATAGAGATAGTCTAACTTCGCAGTACAGTAGGATCCCCGACTCGCGGGGCCCTGTCTCTAGTATAGGTCGCTGTGGGTACCTTGAGCGACATGGTGCACGGCTCGGCGTCCTCGCCGCCGGCCCACTCGTCGGCGGTGAGGCTCGCCTCGTCGCTCAGCGTGTCCGGGTACAGGTCCTCTTGGAAGAGCTCCGACTTGCGGGGCACCGTCATCGATACCACCTATACAAATCAATAAACACAAAATGTTACCATAACTAGTGACATTGATTATACATTTACCATACTCGTAAAGCGGTCTCAAGTAACTAACTCAAATACAATTTTATTTTCGGTAAAAAAAGTATAATGAACCGGTACGGCGGTAGCAATAGTTGTCATTAAAACAAGGGAAAACTCGCGAAAAAAAACTACAAATTCATTTCCCATACGTTTTGTTTGGCTATACGAAGTTCACGGGGTCAGCTAGAATTAGTACAGATTTTACAACAAAAAAAAACAATTGTGTTTCCAAACACCAGCTAATTCAATTTTGACGCACGTCTATCATGGGACGGCCGCAACATACTCTCGATTTTTCTCGCACTATACCTCTTGCTCTAAGTGTTCTAATAAGAGAAAGACGGATAGTGCGAGAAAAATCGAGAGAGCTCGCGCGCCGTCGCGTGATAGCCGTGCTGGTATCGCTGGCGGAGGTTATTGGACATTTACCTGACACAGGCCCGAGTTGTTGAGGCGGTAGAACTTGGAGATCTCACAGGTCGCCACGTCGCAGCCCCGCTTGGGCATCATACCGATACCTAAAACAAGGACGTTATGTCACTTGGTGCCAATGAAAACACTACTTTGTTACAATGGCATATGGACTAGAAACGTCAAAAACGCTCGTTCAGTATTGAGTTTGTGGAGAAATTCTTGCAAATGACGTCACGATTTTCTGCGGTCAAACGGCGCCCATTTTTGCATCTTTACAAATGAAACAGCAAAAATAAGTTGGTGCTGTTGTGTGAGTATTATTTGTTGGATGCAAGAATATTTTATTTCTAATGTTGTCAAATACCGTATTCTCATGTGGGTGTTCTGTTGTAAGTTAGTAATTGCTTACCTCTTTGCGGGTCTGGCGTTTGGAAGGTGTTGATGTAGTGGACGAATGGCGGTTCCGGTGTCACCTGCAATTGGCAATAAGTTATTAAATTAATTCCCTGCTGTAGCTGCTTATTCAGCTTATAGTTTGAGGTCACATCAGATGCTTGTCGAGGCAACCTTTCTAAGGAAGTAGGTGAGGGTTGACACGCAAGGTTGTTATAAATGGACACTGATGGCCACCTGGGGACCGATTTTTGACTTTCGAGCGCTCGACTCTTTCACTCGAAAACTGTCAAAAATTATGAATTGCTATTTTGAAATGACGATAGAAAATTTAAAAACGTGCGGTATTGACCACTCCTATTCAATTCTATCGGTAGAAAGTAAGTGCCTGTGATTATGACGCTACAATAGCATTTACTTTTATTTAATTTTCGAGCGCTCAATAGTCAAAAATCGGCCCCCTGGGGCTGTCACGCAACGTCGCCCAATGTTGTCACTCCAGCTCATTTAGTGTTGTCACTGGAAGTCATTTGATTATTTATTGGCCCTGCAGGAACTTGTTAGTAGCCACTCTTCTCGGTCGAGCAACTAGAGTTGTCAGTCGCTCGGGTTGTCACTGCCGCAGTGACGCTCAATTACGGTTGTCACTGACGGTTCAGGGTTGTCACTGAGGCTCACCTCAAAGTATCGGATGACCGAGTATCACTCATATTACTATTCCAACACGGTCACGATAGAACCTATGAGAGCGTTGGAGTCTTGCCGCTCGGACACTCAACTGAAACTGTTCGCACTCCAGGACTAGGGTTGCTAGATATTCTTCGCCCAAGGTTCTCAGTCGAGCAACTAGGGTTATCAGTCGATGCTAGCTAGGGTTGTCACTGACGGTTCGGGGTTGGCACTGTGACTCACCTCAAAGTACCTGATGACCGAGTCTCCCTTCCCGCACAAGAAGATCATGTTGGTGTCCGGATCGTACAGCGGGAACATGACGCCGTTGCTGGTGTCTATCTCGACCGTCACGATGGGCTCGCTGAGCGCGTCCGGGGTGCGGAGCGAGTATTGCCGCTCGGACATTCGACTGAAACTGGTAAAAAAGAAAAGAATGTGTAACATGGATAACAATCTTGATTTTTCTTGGAAAATGAGAATTTGCAGGAAGATAAGCGTTTTGAATCTGGACCTGATGCTACAATGTTACAAAAGATCTTTGAATTTTAATTAATTCAAAAGCTATAGGAATGTAGTTATCTACATCACCTTGAGCACACCATTTTAGAATAATCACATGATCATAAGTACAGACAATGGATTATCCCGACAAGTGTACACTTGGGCTATATACATTCAGGCAGTATCGTTGCGGATTGCAGAGCAAAAATAGCATCTAAAAATGTGCATCTCGTGAGATGCATTGTCAAAAAAAGCGAAAAGGCAAGACCGAGTACCCGGTAGTGAAGACTAGGCCGTGCTTGAGGAAGATGGCGCGCGACGCCTTGCTTCCCTCGTGCGCTATCGCCTCTGACTCCACCTCACCCTTGCGCGGGTCGATGATGCTGTAACAAACAACAACATTCAGGTAAACGCACAATAACCGCCTCGGACACGCAACATCCAGCCGCTGTTCGCCCGGTGTCAACCCAACGCAAACTTGAAGTAGGTCGCCTCGCCCGCGCTTTCTTTTCTTGCTATGCTTGGGTTGGACACAGAGATATAGTTGTAGTTGCCTTCCTGTCCTCGGAGATGTCTTCGGCCTCGATCCAGCTTAATCCAACTGGTCGCCGCCATGTGTGCAAAGGGCAGAGAGAGATGTAGTGGACTCAGATAATGAGGGCTACCGTTTTTGCGCTCACCAGTTAGCGCCACTGCTGACGTGTCGGGTCCAGAAGTATAGATGTTAAAGTTTATTCTTACGGACGTAAAATAAAATGTAAATCATACTTAAAAGAGTAAATCAATTGTTTTAAATTATTACCTCCGATTTAATTCTGCACCAATTTTTCTCAGATCCGCATTTTAAGCACTGATTATAGTGATTATACATTGACCCGTATCTCATATTTGCCATAATTAATCCCAGCTATGCAAAATATTCACAACATTGATAGAAATTATCCCCCCTCAGGGGCTGTACATTAACCGTCCCTGACCCGCCTCCAGATGGACACGTACCGTATCTTCTTGTCGCGACACGTGGTGAGCAGCTTGGAGCCCGTCCAGTTCCAGCACGCCGAGTAGATCAGGTCGGGGTGGCAGTCCAGCGTGATCAGCACCTCGCCCGTGCCCACGTTCCATATCGCGATCTGCGGAAACAGGAACAAATTTGAAACGTGAACACACAGAAAGAGGGACAAAGGTAAACAAAGACAAGAGGAAACCAGATTACTGAAGGTCGTGTGGTTGGAATTTCGCCATAATGTGAATATTAATTCATCGCAGAACATCTATATTTAGGCCGAAGGGAGTCAATGTCAGTCGTGTTTACGCGGCCGGCTACGTGACACCGCGA
This sequence comes from Epinotia bilunana, assembly GCA_947049275.1. Classification (NCBI taxonomy): domain Eukaryota; kingdom Metazoa; phylum Arthropoda; class Insecta; order Lepidoptera; family Tortricidae; genus Epinotia; species Epinotia bilunana. The sequence goes on from OX346271.1 coordinate 1,464,541, forward strand.
AATTGTGCATGAGATGATAGTTTTGCATGAGCGGTAGTTATGAGTATGAAGTATTTATGTATGGACCTTTGTCTTGTCCTTGAGTAAGGTATATACTTAAATATAATAACAATTTTCTACCCGCGACGTCGAGTAGATCCATACAAACTTTCGCTCCCCATTTCGCCACCTTAGTGGATGATTCCCGGGATAAAAAGTATTCTGTATGTTAATCCAGGCTCTACACTACCTATATACCAAAATGCAGCTTAATCCGTTTAGCCCTTTTTGCGTGAAGTAACAAACGTCTTAACTTATAATATTAGTAGGATTCACAGGCAACAATTTTCTAGCGCTACTCTCGCAACCGACAACATGCGAAAAACGGTATGCAGAGGAACAGACCGCCCACCTAGCGGGTTTCTGGCACTGAAAGTGGACTGGAGCTAGGTTACCTGGTTGTCGGAGCCAGCTGTCAGCAGCACGTTCTGCGCCGTCGGGTGCCACAGCACGAGCCCCACTCGCCGCTGGTGGAACACCAGGTCTACGACTGGCTCGGTCAGCGTCCGCGAGAGACCGCCGTCCGGGATCTGCCACACCTGGGAACAATAATCAGGATATGTAGTACGTTGAAAGGGTTGAATACACAAATTAAAACTCGTCAAAATGGCTATAATAAAAATCAGGACAAAGGCTCGCTTCTGCCGCTCCAAATCGTGGCCGAGCCCTTAAAAGGATCGTGTCTTCTTAAAGGAGGCTTAATACTATCTGAGACTTGATTGTACTGACCTGCCAGTATCCTCTCGGTAACAGCGTCATCGTCATCGTTTTATAAGAGCCCGCCTTATAGTGCCTTATCTCTCTTTGTTGCTCACGAACTGGTCTCAGTTGAAGCTTCGGAGCCCAGGATACTGTACCTAAGGATAGTTCATTTATCCAGCACCGGCCATTGTGTCCCACTAATGGGTGGTCCGCTAGAGTATGTTTACCTTGACGACGCAGTCCTCTGAGCCGCTGGCGATGACATTGTCGTTGTGGGGGCACCAGGAGATGTCCAGCACCGGGCCCTTGTGTCCGCCCACTAATGGGTGGTCCGCTAGAGTATGTTTACCTTGACGACGCAGTCCTCTGAGCCGCTGGCGATGACATTGTCGTTGTGGGGGCACCAGGAGATGTCCAGCACCGGGCCCTTGTGTCCGCCCACTAATGGGTGGTCCGCTAGAGTATGTTTACCTTGACGACGCAGTCCTCTGAGCCGCTGGCGATGACATTGTCATTGTGGGGGCACCAGGAGATGTCCAGCACCGGGCCCTTGTGTCCGCCCACTAATGGGTGGTCCGCTAGAGTATGTTTACCTTGACGACGCAGTCCTCTGAGCCGCTGGCGATGACATTGTCGTTGTGGGGGCACCAGGAGATGTCCAGCACCGGGCCCTTGTGTCCGCCCACTAGTGGGTGGTCCGCTAGAGTATGTTTACCTTGACGACGCAGTCCTCTGAGCCGCTGGCGATGACATTGTCGTTGTGGGGGCACCAGGAGATGTCCAGCACCGGGCCCTTGTGTCCGCCCACTAATGGGTGGTCCGCTAGAGTATGTTTACCTTGACGACGCAGTCCTCTGAGCCGCTGGCGATGACATTGTCGTTGTGGGGGCACCAGGAGATGTCCAGCACCGGGCCCTTGTGTCCGCCCACTAGTGGGTGGTCCGCTAGAGTATGTTTACCTTGACGACGCAGTCCTCTGAGCCGCTGGCGATGACATTGTCGTTGTGGGGGCACCAGGAGATGTCCAGCACCGGGCCCTTGTGTCCGCCCACTAGTGGGTGGTCTGCTGGGATTCGGCCGACCTGTAAAAGCAAGTTGGAAGTGGAACAAACGAGTTATTGAGGCCCTTAGCCACACGATAAAAAATTAAAATGAAATGTTTTTTCTGCAAGTAGGCCACATGGTCTCTTTGCACGGGAAAAGCAATCTAATAAGATCTTGTTTCGCGACTTACTTGAGGTCGGTTTGGTGTGCTAGCCCCACGGAAGTTAAAATCTTCCTCAAATGTTTCTTTGTAAGGAGAAAAAGGTACAAGTGCATGGTGGTACTTTCTAGCTTTAACGTGTAACTATAATTGTTCTAAGTTCTAAAACATAATCTACATCTTAATTAGTCAATTTACATGTGTGCTTATTTGCTTACTCTATAGGTCATGGAACAAAGTGTAAAGACATATGATAATGAATAAATCGTTAGATAGAATACGAAGTAAGCTATTTGATATTAGCTCAAAGTTGACCAGTGCGATAAAAACGTATCTTAATAGTTGTGTAAATATTACGATGGGCCGCGAGTTCCGCTTGAAGATGTCATTGTTATTCGGCGTCTAGAAGTAAATATACAGTTATCTCTGCATTACGGTGGCTACAATATCTTTATATTATTATAACAGCCCATGCGGTCAGCCCACGAATTACAGAGAACCCGGGCAGAGTTGAGGGATAAAATATAGCTTATGTTCACCCTGAAGGTAGTTTCTTTATACGGGGAAAGATCTTTTGGAATCGGATCAGTAGTTTCGGAGATCACACCCTACATACAAGCTTACACAACTATAAACTTTAATTTCACTGACATTTACCCCTTTATTATTAGTGTAGACGGAACCCTCTGGGTTGTCCCTCTGGGTTAGAAGGTCAGATGGCAGTCGCGTTCGTATAATCTAGTGCCTACGCAAAATCTTGGGATTCGGTTCGAAAGCGGACCTCGTGCCCCTTTAGAGCACAACCGGGAAAAACCTAGGAAGATGATAGATGGAGCACCATATATCATCATATGTCATCTTTTTAACGGAAAAGGAACTATCTACTGATATGTTTCATTCTCAGGGAAAACGAACCATAATGTCGTTGGCGCTTAGGCCATTATTAAGGATGCGTTAATGTGTACAAATGCGACGATTCAAGGCGGAGTAATAGCACAAACCCAAAGAGGATAAGGTCTCTTTTTCCCTGATAACGACACATATTGGCACCAAGCCTCTGGTCAGCAATCACAGCGTAAACGTTAACATCAAACAAGATAAAAAGTCAAAACATTCATCTCAGAAACAGGATCCGTATGCAGTTTTATAACTTTCTCGGCTAAGCAGTGAAAGTTCATTAGCGCGCTAATTAACAGATGCGCACGCGCCGGTAGAACCCACTGTTAATACACACTCGAGGCTGAAGGGACCTTGACTTGCACAACCGGGAAAAAGCTAGGAGGCTGCTCGTATTAGCCTTTCCCGCTTACCCCTTATACTTTATTTAAATTAAATTTTTCAAGTAAATTTTTGGTACTTATTGTTTTTTTTTTAAACTTGATTACTATTATTTTATCACAAATTGAACTAAGACCTGTACCTAAGGTTCAAACTCTTTCTAATAGTCCACCTTCTTAAGTACCTACATGGTTATTCCGAACACCCTGTAGATTGCTTATGTAATGTCGCCGTGTATTTATTCCCTACCTGTAGCCATTCGCTTGCAAAGTGGTGGAATAATAAGCCGAATATTTTGAGCGTAGATTAAAATAGCCTCGACGCGTTCCATAACACTTAATAGGGTAAGCACTTACCCGAATTCAATCTATCAATTTCGTTAGACTTTTCTTTGGGTAAGTCGATGATATGCCTACCGAATTTTCAGGGTTTGAGAATTAAAATTCTGTCAAATATCCAATCTAATACCCCTTTCATGGTAACCGGTTCTGGTCCCAAGGTATGAAAGTCCATATGCTAAAGGTGAAAGTACACTTATCGCCCTGGCGCCCGACCTTCAGCGTCCCAGCTAGCTACGGTTAGTATTGTTTGTATGAAACTCCGTAATGCAATTCACACTGATCAACTCCGTAAATGCCTCAGATCGAGAAAAGGTAGCGTCGGGCGAACGCCGCGCTTGGAATTACCAGCCAGGGAGACCCTACTTCAAGAAAACCGCTCAATCACGGCTCGCAGCAAACGCGGCACCGCCGCGCAGCCATCTCGGCGCTGCTGAGCCGGTGCTGTTACGAGCTTGCGTTGGGTTGACGGCGGGTGGGTATTGCGTGTCGGAGGCAATCCGGTGATGGGGCGATAAGTGTGCGTTAACCTTTATACTAACAGCTGCAGAGAAACATTATCCACCCTGCATAGAAGATACTATATGCAACCATCCTTTATCACCACGTCTGAATCTGCGCGTGGCCGCGGCCTCTCAACGCGTCGCTCGACCCCACGCGTCTAATAATTCATGGCGTGTAAAACTGTGAATAGCGAATTGTAGACATGCTGAGTTATTTAATTATTCGTAATATTAGCAAGGATGAGTATAGAAACTTGGCAAGCCGCGTTTTGGGGTCGAACCCAGAATAAGCACAGGTGCACCGAATACAAGCGTTTTGGGGTCGACCCCAGAATAAGCACCAGCACACTAAATTAAATACAAGCAATTTTTAAATCTATGCGTACTAACAAATAAAGTGTGAATGTCTGAGAAATGCAAGTATGTATGAGGTGGGTAATCTCTTAACATCCCATCCCATTGAAAAAAATATTTCAACATAGAATAGACCTTCAGGATGGATATATATTCTATACATATTTTAGCGCCGTCAGGAAGTCTATACTTTTACCTATATGTTAGGGTTTCTTAAAGTGTGGTCCATGGGACCCCTTAAAGGTCCGTGCCGTGATTGCTAGAGGGGCCACGGGCACTTCGTTCACTCAGGTACGTAGGCTCACACGTAGGCAGGTACGTAGACACAAAAAACATCAGATTTTTTTTGAACATTTTCTTCAACATGGGTCCGCGCCGTATTTTTGAAATTCTGAAAGTGGTCCATGCTTAACAAAAGTTTAAGAACCACTGCTATATGTATATATATTTCTCCAGTGTATAGATTTGACCTTCACACCATTATATTTTATCCCGCGCTGCTCTGCTTGGGTTCCCTGTAATACGCGGTAGGAGTCGCGCGGGCATCTAGTAAATAAATAAACTAGGAGTATTATACAGTCGAGTTCTCCAATATCTACACAGACAACCTTTCAAAAATATCTATACAGAGACATGTGTAGATATTTTTGAAAGGTTTTCTGTATAGATATTGGAGAACTAGCTGCAGAATCCGAAGTCTGTACATTCGCAAAGGTTCAAAAACATAGGAGCAATCGGTCTTAACAATATATGTGAACACGACCTTATTGTTTTTGGGCACTTTCCGTGCACATATTTATGAGTCGACTGCACATCCAACAGCTGACTGGAGTGGAATGTAACGCGAGCCGTTTCCCGCTTTTCTCGGCGCGCGCGTGGGCGGCGTTTCCCAACAGCCAACGCGCTATTTGTAGCGATACTCTGATACACGCGATATGATATGATACAGTAAGGGTCTCTGCAACTGCAAACCTCGACCAAACTCCGATTTATATTATACTAGCTTCCACCCGCGACTTCGTCTGCGTGGGCCCGGGATAAAAACTAACCTATATTTTAATCCAGGCTATAAACTATCTTCGTGCAAAATTTCATCCAAATCGGTTAAGCCGTTTAGGCGTGATTGAGTAACAAACATCCAAACATCGAAACTTTCGCATTTATAATATTAGTAGGATTATGTTCTAACAGATTTATATTTTTTTTTAATAAGGAATAGAATTTTGGATGCATTCTCGTTAAGACTCCCAGGACGCTCGACACGAGTCGGCTCCCCATACAAACGTAGTTTGGCTCTCACAAAGAATTTTACTATGAAAAACTCATTGTCTCAATTTTTTTTATATTATAATTTCTAGCAACAAATACTAGTTTCCGACCAGGATATGGCGGGTCTCAGTGTGTATACAAAGTTTCATGTTATTCAAGCATGCCGTCTTAAAAAGAGAACCGCAAACTACGTTTGTATATACAGTCGAACACCCTGGGAGTCCCCAAGTTAACATGAAAGAAATCTCATAATTTTCAATCTCTATCAATACTAAAACCTACTTGTACAATCTTTTAGAGGCAGTATATATTTTTTACTCGTTTCAGATGATACTTCGCGAAAGTGTTAGGAATCATTTTAATTGTTAAATGCGATACTCTATTGAAGAAAAACATGACTTGTATGATTTCTTTCTCGTACTTCACTATGGTCCGGGCGTGGGCGAAGAGCACAGCATAACGAGATAACATCAGCTAAGAGCGTGACAAAATTTGAGAGTCACAGACGCCTTAATTCCTGCAATTTCAATTCAACTTCTCGCCTTGCAGATGGGAAACAAGCTTAACAGTCTCCACCCATTTATAAAAAGGAGCTTTTCTCAAACATGCAATGAAATAAATAAATAAAAACTCCAAGAAATCAAACTTTAATTTTCATGGCTGATAGCCGTCATGCTGTGCCACAAATTGTGGAATGGAAATTAAAAAAGAACATCTTGCAGGACTAGGCCTCCAATTTTGTATGAAATGGCATTACGGACCTCTCGTCTCGCTGCGCCCGAAGAAACTGACGCCCATTCTGAAGAGCACAACGTCAATATTTCATTGCATGTTTGAGAAAATCCATACTAATATTATAAATGTGAAAGTGTGTTTGTCTGTCTGTTACCTCTTCACGCTTAAACCGCTGAACCGATTGAGATGAAATTTGGAATGAAGATAGTTTGGATCCCGGGGAAGGACATAGGATAGTTTTTATCCCGGAAACCATCCCCGGAGGAAGTGAAATTGGGGATGAAAGTTTGTATGGTGCTGATATAAACGTGTTCCACGCGGACGGAGTCGCGGGCAGAAGCTAGTTATATTATAATTATAATGATTGATATCGCTCATGGGTCATAGTCACTGCGCCAAAGGCGTGCGGGGGGTTTGCCTTTTCTTAATAAATAGTGATAAAAAAGGAGCTCCAATTTAAATAATCATTCAGCACCTCATTTCAAGCACACACGCGCCGATATTATTAGTAACTACGTGTTATATTATAAAGACAATGATATTCCTGTCATTGTCATGCAGCCAAGCTACTAATCGATGGGGCATTCTCGGCAATAAACTGACTCATGCGCAAGCGACGCAAATCAGTTGCGAATTTTATACTTCGACGCAACGCAATGTGTAGTCGACGCAAATCGTAATTTAGAAAAACGTACGTACGTATATTTTCACAAGCGTTTATTTAACTTGAACTGTTCGTATGTATTTAAGAATATCTATACTAATACTATAAAGAGGAAAAGTCTGGAGGAAAGGTCTTGTATGTAATGACGTAATGAGAACCTAATCTCCGGAATCGTTTATATTTCAAAAACTCTTTCACTTCCGTGAAGAATGGACTTACTGGGTGGTTATAGGCTATATCTTATACCGCGGGTTTTCCTGCGTTATTTGCAATTAACATTATAAAGAGGAAAACTGTGAGATTGTAGCTTTGTCAATTTGTATGTAAGGGTTAATTTCCGGAACCACTGGATGGATTTCAAATTTGTTTCACTATAGTATATACCGCGGGTTCGCCTGCGAACCGCGCTAGCATAAGTTAGTATTTAACAGTAAGTAGGTCGCGGGCGTCCTCTGGGTGTGGGTGGCGCTGGACCGGTCATTGTGGCACCCTTCGGTTGAGGCCTATTTCCAGCAGTGGACGTCTTTCGGATTATACGATGATGATGATTAAACAGCAGCTTTTCGGGAAAGAAAACATCGCAAGGAAACCGGTCACACTCTGCACCTTAGGTAAAGCCGCCCGGGGTTAGGATTAGGTTCAAAGGCCGACCCCGAACCTTTATAGGGTACAACGGGCAATAGATTCTCTAGGAGGGTGATGATATGGAATACGGTATAGGGAAGTTTCCTCGTGTTATAATTGATAAAGCAGTGTTCTGTGTAATGTACACATTACAAGATATAATTAAAATCATAAAAATGATATAGATCTTGAAAGTTAAGAGTCCGCAGTAAGCTCGGCCGAATTTCACCTTCCAACTTCCAATACAAACGTAGTTACGCTCTCATTTTAAAACTACGTGTTGGATTGTGACGAAACTTTGCATATACAATGACATGCGGTATAATCTATGTCTGTAATTAGTTTATGTGGTTCCAGTTTATAAAATAAACGAAATACAGCAAAAACAAGTTTTGTATGAAAAACTTAAATTCGCTGTATTTTTTTACTATGCTATCTGAAGCTACATAAACTAATTACAGACATAGATATTCCTCATGTCATTGTGCATGCAAATTTTCGTTACAATCCAACACGTAGTTTTAAAATGAGAGCGTAACTACGTTTGTATGGAGAATCGAGCTTACTGCGGACTCTTAAGAAAAATTATGCATTTTTTTATTGTCAAGAGTTATTTTAAAGCTACCAATATCCTTACGCTTTTATAAAAACAAAATTGTATGCCAACAATGAACCTAAACGCAGTATTTCGCGACCGAAATAGCAATTTACTATTTTCCATACAACGATTAGTATACCTACAAATATAAAACTGTGACGTCATACTTCTGCCAATATCAGTAGGTATGAACCATTTCAGCTGCCGGCAGCGAGATTTCGTCTTAGACTCTCTTTTTCGATAATTATGTTGAACAAAGTTCCTCTTGAACAAACAAAGAAAAAAATCTTGGGAATCTAAGCTTCAAAACCAAGTTTGGCGTTCGCGTCCATGCACGCAAATAATAATTTTATCTTAGGCCGAAACGCACTGACAGCGGTGGCGTAATATAATTTGAGAAATAATTTGAGAATAATCGTTTTCCCAAAGTATCACGTGACAAACTAATTTCTCAAATTATTCTAGTTTGTACAAGTTTATTCTAGGAAAGGGGGAATTTCGCGCATTTGGAAAGCCAATTTATGAAATTGTGTTACATAAGTTTCCTAAAAATATCACGACGTTAGCCTGCGAATGTCAAAAATCGTTTTGTATGGTCGTCGAACCACCTAAAGAAACGATTTGTCAGAATGTCGCCGTCGACGGATACGTCTGGCTGGGAGGACATTACCATCCCCAATATCATCATATTCATTATCATAATATTTGCCATAAGACACACTGCACCGCGCATTGCACTGCGTTCCAAGTTCATGTATGAATGAGTCACGATGATTAGTTAGATAGCGAATGATCCATTACTGACTTGGCGTTCATTATGCTCTAAAAATATCGGATATTCTCGTGATCGTGTTCTAATAATATCTGTTCGTAATACGTATTAATATTTTTGTTTTGTTAGTCCCATTTGCTTAGGAAAGATAGCGATCGATGTCTATGCCGAAATAGTTTGTCCTTGTCCCTCCCCTGCCTCTCGTTCCTGCATTCTTCCCTTCCACAATAGTCCTAAAGAAAAGGTCTTAGCAGATGTAGTGTGTGATGAAGGAGAAAGTTAAGGTCGGGTCATATCAGAAAGGAAAGGAAATGCCAGAGGACTGAAACGGCTGGAAGGAGTGGTATCTTCAGTTAAATAGAGAATATGGAGATGGTTTATTCTATATACTGGTGAAAGCATTCTTCAAATCTGATGAGTACGCCCGGAAATTACCCTCTACATATAAACTTATGAAGCAAAAAACTCCCAAGTGAAAAACTTTACCTTTTCATAATATTACTATGCCGGTGAAAGCAGTTTTGAAATCGGATAAGTGGTTCCGGAGATTGCCCGTTACATACAAACTTACATTCTTACAAAGCTACAATATTATAAATGCGAAAGTGTGTGTGTGTTTGTCCTTCTTTCACGTCGCAACGGAGCGTCGTATTGATGTGATTTTTTGTATGGAGATAGTTTAGAAGCTGGAGAGTGACATAGGCTACTTTTTTCACCGGGGAAACATCTAATTCCCACGGGAAAGTTCAATATGTTACATTTTCCTATAACTACACGGGCGAAGCCGCGGGCATCAGCTAGTATTAGTATATATAGACTAGCTGCTCGCGCGGCTTCGCCTGCGCATAGAAAAAAACGGCCAAGTGCGAGTCGGACTCGCGCACGAAGCTATAAAAACGGCAAAAAAATCATGTCTGTTGTTTGGGAGCCCCACTCCGACTCGCGCTTGGCCAGTTTTTTTGTACGTATTTGTTGTTATAGCGGCAACAAACATACATCATCTGTGAATTTTTTAACTAACCATCACGGTTCATGAGATACAGCCTGGTGACAGACGGACGGACAGACAGACAGACAGACAGCGGAGCCTTAGTAATAGGGTCCCGTCTTTACCCTTTGGTTGGGTACGGAACCCTAAAAAGCAGGCAAACCCGCTTGAGAAAATATATCGTAAGTCCAACTGAAAGATTTCTTGAAATCGAATGAGTTGTTCCGGAGATTACCTGTATGTACTGTAAGACGGAACACAAACTTACAAAGCTGCAATCTCACAGGCTTTTCTACTTTAAAACATTAGCATAGATAAAAATATGTAGTTTAGTTTAGTGACACATGTCCAGCCGTCATTAACGAGCGATAAACCTGATAAGTGATAAGGATAACAGATGACGCATCACACCCACTTTTATGCAGTTTTGCATGTTTACCCCCAACTTCGATACTGAGTTCGAAACTCAATTGTAATCCAGTAGAGATACCGTCCAAATTCATAAATGGATTTTGAAATTCCCCAATCCATTACTAATCGCGCATTGTTTTTGTAAAAACGGATGATTCTGTTTAAAACGATGTTACTCATTAGAACAACCTATGCAAATAGTTTGTTAAAAATGTGTCAAATGTGCAATTTGACTTACATTATCGAGCTCTTTAACTGCACCATTTTTACACTAGACAGACAGTCAAAAACATGTTTCTTTGTTTTTATTCCAACTAAAGTGTAATTTGTACACATTAATGACTTCACCAACAAGTACATAAACACGGCATTCTACGGTCGTACGATTCCGAGTCGAAAATAGCCCAAGGCGAGCGGAACCTTAAATACGCCGCTTTATATATATCTGGTCTAAAATAATACATGAAATGACAGTTTGCGACTGTAAAGGCCGTGCCGTTGGGCCAAGGGCCGCGGAAGGCCTAATTTGGCCGTTTAGGAGTTATATTTACCACTACCTTAGTCCTTTTATAAATTGATCAAAGAATGTTGAATGTCGGAAGAATCCCAACAAATCACAAAGTTTACCCCATCATCAATATCACGATATGACTAAATAATATATAGATATAGATATCATAGACACCGGTATCGAAAGCCACAACACACCGGTGTATTACGACACCCCATTGTCAGCCATATCAGTTGCACAATGCGTCATCTCGTTCCCAGTATTGTACTTTTTGTTAACAGGAGTATTGGTAACGCTGTTTCTAGCTTTAGAATTGCTTGTTTCAAACCGTCGGTACTGACGAAATATTGCACCGATTCGCCATACAATTTGCTCGAGGAAACGGAGCAAATTATAATTTCACACCTACTAATCAGGAAAGAGTAATTGTTGGCCTGTAATGAACAATCAGTTAAATATAACTACATTCTTTATAGTTACATTATAGCAAATATGCTATAATGTAACTCCTAATAACTAGCTATGTTGTCCAAATAAAACTTTGAGTCTCAAAAGAGATATTTCACTTCCTCATTGAAAATGTGAAAAGCATATGTGCCACTCGGAAGCCAACCATATTTCCATCGTTGGCGTCAACACTTGAATCCCTCGTTACGCTCAGGATTCTATTGTTAAGTCTTTCACTTCACTCAGGCAGGAGTCAATATACTGCCCTCGCTTTAAATATAACAATTTGCTCGCTTCAGACACAATCTACCATTCATCAACTATAACAGCAAAAGGCTCCAATACCTTTAATTCCGCATTCCTTTAAAATAATAAGCCTGCTGAAGCTAGTTTCACTATAGAGAGGTCTCTGTACCATTCATTACGTATGACACTTAGACCTCAGCTCTCTGCTTAACAAATTGGCGCCAACCATTAAGAGCTTTTTCATTGATGGCGATATTGTGTTTATCAGAGGTGTAAGTGCCATACGAAACTAATGGTACAGATTAGAGTTGTACCGACTATGGATTTTGCCGACTAATCGGCACTGAGGTAGTCGACTCGTCACCGACTATTCGCAGACTACAAATGTGGCCGGATAGTCGGCTTTCCCGACTAGTAGTAGAATGACGACTCTCAAAAGCTTCTAATTCTATATGTATGATGATTATTTTATTGTATTGAAGTAAAATACTTGAAATATAAAACTTGAAGTAATTATTAGTATTAATAATGCCCTGTATAATCACTATCCTAGAGGGCATTATTACATTTAGTTGCAATTACCAGACAAGATATACCTAGTTGCAATTACAAGACTCCACCTTATGGCTTACCTTGCTTTTTTGTAGTTTAGTGTATTCCAGTAAGTCATAAAGCGGATTTTTCGCCGACTAGTTGCCGACTATAAATGTGGCCGGATAGTCAACTTTCTGACTAGTCGGTACATCTCTAGTACAGATACCTGTCTATATTGAAGCTAGCTTCAGCAGGCTCATTATAAATGTGGCCGGATAGTCAACTTTCTGACTAGTCGGTACATCTCTAGTACAGATACCTGTCTATATTGAAGCTAGCTTCAGCAGGCTCATTATAAATGTGGCCGGATAGTCAACTTTCTGACTAGTCGGTACATCTCTAGTACAGATACCTGTCTATATTGAAGCTAGCTTCAGCAGGCTCATTATAAATGTGGCCGGATAGTCAACTTTCTGACTAGTCGGTACATCTCTAGTACAGATACCTGTCTATATTGAAGCTAGCTTCAGCAGGCTCATTATAAATGTGGCCGGATAGTCAACTTTCTGACTAGTCGGTACATCTCTAGTACAGATACCTGTCTATATTGAAGCTAGCTTCAGCAGGCTCATTATAAATGTGGCCGGATAGTCAACTTTCTGACTAGTCGGTACATCTCTAGTACAGATACCTGTCTATATTGAAGCTAGCTTCAGCAGGCTCATTATTTTAAAGGTACGCGACATTGTATAAATATTGACAGTCTTTACAATTTGCTAGTCTCTGGGGCCGTAGACAAGGTTACAATCGACAAGCGCTAACGCCAATAGAAAATAATAAAATGTAGGGGTATGACAGATGCCGACGAAACACTTTTCGTTGACATCTGTCATTCCCATATATTTTATTCGTTTTCTATTGGCGTTAGCGCTTGTCGATTGTAACCTTGTCTAGGCCCCCTGGTATAATCAATTAATCATATATAATCATACAATAATATATCATATATCAGTAAGTTACGACTCTTTAAAATGATTATGGGAAGTTTAACGTATCTCTATAAAGGGCATTATACGCCTAGCAATTTGTCACAGCAGCCTAGAGACGCGGCTATAAGAAAGAAAGAGACAGCAAACGTTCATTTTATTTACTTTGAAGGTGGTTGCTGTGACAAATTGCTAGGTGTATAGAACACTTAAGATGACAGTCGCCGGGGCCATACTTAACGGTTACCGTTACCGGTCCCGCCCACTTTTTGAAGTCTCAAAAAAAGTTCTTAATAACGTAATTATAGTTGAAGCAAGAGGTCCTGAGTTCGAATTCCGGTAAAGGCATTTATTTGTGTGATGAGCACGAATATTTGTTCCAGAGTCATGGATGTTTTCTATGTACTTAAGTATTTATTTATCTATATAAGTATGTTCATCAACGTCTAGTACCCATAGTACAAGCTTTGCTTAGTTTGGGACTAGGTCGATTTGTGTAAGATTGTCCGCATTTTTTTTATAATTACAACTAGTGATACAATATCTCCCCAACTATAATAAAAACTATTATGTTTTAAAACCAAAACAATTTTCCTATTAATTTCATTGCCCTTATCTGAACTTTTACAGTTTAGAAATGCCTTTAAATATTTTCCTTCCTATTAAAGCTAGCGAGGACGCTGAGTAGTTCATGCTATCATTAAATGTGTTATTATCACTATGCAACATTCCTAGTGGTTTGCACCAAACTTGGTAAAAACGTAACACTAAAGGCGGGATTCCACCGGTGTGCGGCACTGTGCGACACAAGCATATTCAGTACAAAAATGCTTGTGCCGCACAGTGCCGCACACCGGTGGAATCGCGCCTTTATGGAATCACTTTGGTGCACTGTAATCACTGTATGTATGTCACAGACATTTTTGAATAAAAAACAAAACATTTTAGTGTACGTGCAAGGTCTTTAATTGTTGGGCCATTTAGGTGTCAACTAATTTTGGTTTTCAATAGTAGCTTTGAAGTGTCCAGTATAAAATGAGCTCTAAATGGCTCAACAATTAAAGTCCCTGGTTGTAACTGTTTTTTGCCGTCAGACCTTTTCGCACAATTAACAACTATTTGTTGATAGGGTAAGGCACTGGTCCCACCGCCGGCTAGTAAGCTAGAAAAGTTGGGCGAGTAACGTTCATTGCGTGCTGACCAGGCACAGTGTGATCAATCGACCTTTACAGATCCGCAATGTAATGCTACTCGCCCAACTAATGCCATAGTAATGCATGCTTACCCAATTTACATAAGTATGCCCAATTTAGCTCATTCGGCCGGCATTGGCTGAAAATGGTTTGCAATTTTTGATAACCACTTAGGTATAGTACGAAGTACGAACAGAGCAAGTAGAATATAAACTTGCAAAAATAACTATTTACTACCAACCATGTATCATTGTTTATTTATGAACAGAACATGAGCCATCGGATGATAAAAATAGTACCACGTATACTAGTAATAAAGAAGTTATGTAAGCGAGATTTAGGTAAGTTTGCATATAGGGGCTAATCTTCGAAACTAACACTCAGCCGGTTTAAATAAATCTTCGGGGTGGACATCCATGCTAATCCGTACTTAATATTATAAATGCGAAAGTGTGTCTTTCTGTCTGTTACCTCTTCACGCTTAAACCGCTGAACCGATTTGGATGAAATTTGGTATAGAGATAGTTTGGGTCCTGGAGAAGGACATACATAGTTTTTATCCCGGAAATCATCCCCCAAGGGGATGAAGTGGGGGGGTGAAATTTTGTATGGAGCTCCGATATAAACGAGTTCCACGCGGACGGAGTCGCGGGCAGAAGCTAGTATTATAAATGCCGAAGTGTGTCTGTCTGTCTGTCTGCATGTCTGTTACCTCTTCACGCTTATACAGCTGAACAGATTTAGATGAAATTTGGTATAGAGATAGTTTGAGTGGGGAAGGACATAGTATAGTTTTTATCCCGGAAATCATCCCCTAAGGGGGTGAAATGGGGGGTGAATTTTTGTATGGAGCTACGATATAAACGAGATCGGCGCAGACGGAGTAGCGGGCAGAAGCTAGTAGGCTATGTTTCATCCAGCTACTCTGGTAAGGTTCTTTGTCAAACGCGGGCGGAGCCGCGTGGACAGCCAGTAGAGGGTAGTCTAACGTCTTAAATATAAAATATAAATATTTAAGGGTAATACACTACTCGCTAACTAAGCAAGGCTTGTATAATGGGTACTAGACAACGAAAATACTTATACAACGAAATACCCATCAAAATAATCCAAGACTCAGAAAGAAAAGAAAGAAAGAAAAAACATTTATTCATGACAAGAAGTATGATTAAAATTAAAAATAAAACTAAATCTAAAACAGTGTGTGAAATCAATCAACTAGTGTCACGAAAAGGTCCCGCCTCAGCATAATGCCGACTCATCATAATCTCGATCTTCCGGCAAGAGAAACAAATGTTTGCTTGCTTAGGCCTCTAATTTTGTGGGCACTGTCTCTACCGACTAGGACGAGGATAATCAGCCACCATAATATTAAAACGGGCACTAATCACTGGCATTCTATAGAAAATTAACAAATGACCATTTAAAGTCCCCCCTATATGTATGAGTAGTAGAAATGTATTATTATTATTCTCTTTACTCAATTTCAATCTTAGACTAGGTTTTTACAATAATTATATTAAAAGTAAAATATAAAAACTATATACAAAACATAAAATCATTATAAAAACCTAACCTAGGGTACCGCCGGCAGCGAGGCGGGGCCTAAGCTGCTGGTGGTCAGGGCGCCAGAGACAGGAACCTCCTGACTATCCGCGCAGTATCCAGGAGTACCGCCTTCTGTATCTGACCCTTGATCCAGCCATCTAGCGAGAGTCTCTTGAGGTGATGGTCGAGACTCTTCGCTATTAAACCGTTCGCCGAAACGACTATCGGGACGATGATCGTCGAATCAACATCCCACATGGCGGTTTACTCGTGAGCCAGGTCTAGGTACTTGCTGGCTTTGTCCTTCTCGGCCTTCACGAGGTTCTCATCATGGGGGATGGTGATGTCGACGAGCACTGCCTGGCGTTTCGATCGATCTGTCAGCATAATATCAGGCCTATTGGCAAGAATAGTCCTGTCCTTATTATTATTATTAATAAAAATAATAATAAGTAGAAATGTATGTATTTTTATTTGTATGTTTTATTGATGTAATACGGGTGTAGACTCAAAATTAATTATTACTCCAGAAGAATCAAGGCAAAAAAATATGCGGGTGAGGACCAAATTCTTGGTCAGTATTTAGCCTGGTTAGCCTGTAGTTAGCCATACAAACTGAAGAAGTGGACAAAGTTCCGTTGTGACACAAAAATTTACCATAGAATTGTATGGAAGTAGTCAACTCTATGCATGATGTAATAGAAATGTGACTTGCAATTGTAAATTAAGCAATATCCAATTATTATCTTATGAAGTGCAAGGTCAATATCAATTGATTTTTCATACTTATATGTATATTGTGATGGTTGCAACAGTCTGTTATCATTACCAACAATGGCTGTTATCTCAACTGATTACATATTAATGAGCCAAATAAAAAGTAGTCATTTCAAGATAATCACCAGGAGTCAGCATGGTAGGGTATTCTTCTATTGAGGCATATGACACTGATGTTCCTTCCCGTCCATGAGAGGCTTGTGCCCAGTGGTGGGATGTCTATAGGCTGATTTATTATTATTATATATGAATCGAAATATAGTTGCAATTCCAATGCTGAGGTAGAGCATCCCTAATGAACTAGCTATGCATTTCGAATAACGAAGTTTGTATACATACATAGATTCACGCCTTTGTCCTTAAAAGGGGAAGGCAGGGCACATGATACTGCTGTATGTTCCAGTGCCACTTTTAGCATAAATGTGGGTATGAAAGATCAACAAAATGTGATATCGCAGTGATAAGTTGCTAGCCCATCGCCCACAACACACTTCAACCCTGTGCCCTATGGCTATCCTGGGATCCATGTTGATTCCGGCATATACATGCAGAGTTGCTAGGTAATAAATAGCCTATTCTATTACAAGCTTTTATTTAGTTTCACCTGTCACGTTGTCTGTCTGTCTGTCTGTAAGTTAAATTTGATCCACTTCCCGGTTTCCGATTGAGTTGAAATTTTGCATGAATATGCAAATCACATGACAATGCTAAAGATAAAATCTAAACTGGAAATGTAGTCTAAGTAAAGTTATCACGTGAGCTGTACCATTACATTAGAAAACAAAATTATGTAACTTAAGTAACTAGCTAATAGCTAAGCCTACACATCTATTTTTTGTAAGGGAGTCCCTCTGCCAACAAACTGTCCTGCAGTTTGGCAGAAGAAAATACTGTAAAACAAGGGTTGTTTAAGTGAATAAATATTTCTTATTCTTATTCTTATTCTTATGCAATATTATGATGACATGGAGCTGGAAGGTGGCCATAGGAACTCCGTAATAAAACCACATTACTCCATCGAGTTTGGGCTCGTTAGAAATGTTGTCTCAATGAGTAGTTTGATGATGGTATACAGAAAAGTACAGTCGGCAATAAAAGCTTGTACCAAAAATTAAATTTTTGACAGAAACTTATTTATTATCTACCGACTGCATGTATACTGGGGTCAATCATCTATTTCTTGTTGTTATTCTGTCCCATTAGTCAGGACACAATTTACAAAAAGGGGTCGAACATGACAAGAACCTCACATTTGATGAAAATAAACCCATAAAATCGCAGTTTTATAAAGTGACCAAGGAGATGTAACCATGGCAAACTAGTGACAGGAAAAAGTTGATTCACTTTGTACTATCTGGGCAGCTTGTACAATATATCTTTATAAATCAATAGGTTTGATTTATTTAATACGAAATTATTAAACTCCTTTAGGCCTTTATCTCAAGTGACAAATAATTGTAATAAATAATATTATTTGGATCAATATTTTCAAGAAACAATTTAAATATAATGTAAAGTAAAGGCTTCTGACCATAATTTAATATCATGTAATTAGTGTACAGCCATGCATAATTATAGTATCATAAAAAATGTGCAATACAGCATTTAGGAAAAGTATTACTTGTCTAAACAATATTCACCAATCTGAACTACATAAAACCTTGTTTCAGGCTGTCTAGTGATTTACTTATTCACTTTTATAACCATAAAAAATGTACAAAAACGTCTTAATACCGTGTACTGCCCACAACATCAAATTTATTGCTAGATGCTTCACTTTATGTTATTTTTAGATTTAAAAATACAGTGACAGATATGAGACTCACCTTGTTGTGGGGCAGGACGATGAAGGCGCCGCCGCCCGCGGACTCCACGATGATGGCCAGGAACTTGGGGTTCACGGCACAGAACGTAGAGTCCCAGGAACTTTTGGACACCCTTATGTTATCGTAACACTGCTCCCGCTTAAGGGCCTGCCCGTACACATGGCGAAATTTAGAACTACGCACCACTCTAAACGACATCTGGAAAAGAAACACGGTCCGACTACAGCCAACGAATTTGTTTAAATAATTTCATCTGTAACATAACCTATACGTATGACCTATATTTTGACACTTTTAACTTGTTAAGATTCCCAACTCACTTTTATTTGTATATATCTATTATAGTATTTACACTAGAAAATGCAATGAAATCATTTGAATTTAACTCAATATTTAATAGAAAATAAAATTGAGAGCTACTAAGGATCGAAGGGAGGACGGTTGGGAGAACGAGCGAACTCCATATTTGGTAATGCCTACTGCCACAACATTTACTAACTTTATATTTGCTTTTCAATTGAGTTACCAATGTTGAAGGAGTGTTTTTATGGTTAAGTGATCTGTTTTGAATATATTTTATTTATTTATTTAATATTTTCAACCATATTAGAATAGAAAATCAAGTTTCCTTTTGGGTAAACTTTTCTTTATTTACGAACGCACCTCTGAAATGTCAAATCGGAAAATTACTGGATGCGTTCAAAAAAACGGAAGAATGAAAAATACGAGCTTGCAATCGAAACAGCAATAAAAAATCGATTATTGTTTTAACTACCTTGTTTGAGCGATATCGTAAAATAAAGTTTTCTCATCAAAGAACAAAGAAGTTAACGCAATATATCTTTAGGCCTTTCCAAACGTAATAATTGATCAGAGGTATCGATAGACGCCTAAGTAATTATTTAGTGAAACAAATGGATGGCGAGATCAAGCTGTACAAACAGCCTTTTTTTTCGAATGTAAACTAAAAATAGAAGGAATTCTTGAAGTCTGCAATAACTTATTTAAATATATCTAAAAGAGTATAAATTAAAGCGTTGAGAATATATCACGTTTTTTTGCGTATGGTAGTTAATATCGTTCCCCATCGATTGTGGGCTTATTTATTGCTTAACTAAATTGCGCACAAAATTGTAATCAAATGAAATAAAAGGACTTACTTTAGGCACGATTCTTTTTGGCACATCTTTCCTAGCTTGACTTTTCTCAGCTTCGGGAGTCTGCGCGTGATAGCTTCGACAGCGTTCTCTCCCTAGCCTCCTAGCGACCGGCGCTCGAGCAATAGGGCTCGTGAAGCTATTGTGCCGTCGCACTTCCTGAAAAGATCAAATAATATAAAAAGAAAAAGAAATTCACCCGGTTATTGTCTAGTATTAATTAGGTAATGTTTTATAGTTATTTTTTTTCTCTTTGTGGTGCACAATAAAGTATGTTAGTATTATCATTTTAAAAGCAATTTTCGGGACCTTAACTAGGTCATGTCAGTTGTCATTGAATTAAATTCGCATAATTGTTGCTAAAGTAAAGACATACCACCTAATTACTGTCTTTGCTTTTCAGCGTAAAAGTGTGCACGTTGGAATTTTCTATATTACGTTTAAAATATTTTTTAACGGCGCTACGGTAAAACTGATTAGTTGTTTGTGTTTGCCAGTACTTACCCCATCAACTTCCATATTCATATTCATCTTTTAGCTATTTTTCTTAACCTTAATTTTATCGAATCTGCTGCGTGATAAATTGAAACGCAATTATTACGATTTTTAGTACAGTCACGCTTTTTGTTACGAATATTGAATCATGGCATAAAAATTAAGTGAGGGTAGATTGCAATTACATAATATTTGAAGTCATTCAAATTTTGTTCAGAAATTATCACTTTGTACACTTATATATTTAAGTGTGTTTTGACGTTCGTTAAATAAATTACAATATTTTAGACTTTTCTTTGTAAATGAATGTAACTATCGAATGTATTTAACTCGATAGCATTATGGCTTCTGAAATCAATGAACGTACCCTTTACTGAAGAGGACGACCAATAGGAAAAATTGACAGATTGACACTTTTGACAGCAACCAGCGACGAAAAAACGCACATTCGCTGAATTTTTTGAGAAAATATTTTGTATGTTTTAACGATTCGTTGCAGTGAATTTTTCTGTGTTAGTGTAAAATGATATAACTGTTACCCATATTTGGCTCTCATTGAGTTCACGGAATATGGAGGCTACCGTTTCTAAGGTAATTTTATTATTATCTTGTTTTTAATCAGTCTAAGCCCGATTATTAAGTATTTCATATTTTTGGCGAAGTAAATAGGATTTACTTAATTAAACAAAGCATCACTAAGAATGATTGAAAAATACTTGGAAGGTTTTGTTTCATCTGCGTATTGCTTGATTTTCTTATTAGGACATTTATAATAGAAACAAAATACCTACTAACTATTAAATAATATTTATATACCAAATGTGTTTTCTGCTTAATTATAAATGGGGCACTGGTATTTTGAAAGTGTATTATTGATTACATACATATATACGTAATATTGTTTTAACTGCTTAAATAATCAAAGTTAAATAGACTTCATGAATAATATCCAAGGTTGCATAATTAGACTATAATATACATAATGACAGCATTTGTGGCTGAATGTTCAACCATTACTCATTTCATAAATGCTCATCATTAAATAAACATTTTGTTTCATGTTGTTATTGGTTAACTTAAAAAGGACGTATGAAATCCGGTTTTTGTTGAGTACTAGTTAAGAATGAGTATTCTTCAGGTGAGTGTGTTCTTAGTTAGAATTTATTAGTTAAACGAATTTGGTACATAAAATAATTTTTTGATGAAAAGAAGAAAATAATGAAATACAACGGGTTAGACTAGTGGGTAGTGAAGCTGGTTACGAAGCTGAAGGCCTGGTTCAAATCTTAGTAAGCTGGCTACGAAACTGAAGGCCTGGTTCGAATCTTAGTTAGGGCAAATGTTTGTGTGATGAGCATGAATATTTGTTTCTGAGCCTTGGATGGTTTCCATCTATTTAAGTATATTATATCTATTAAATATAATTGTTGTCTAGTATCCATAACACAAGCCTTATTGAGCTTACTATGGGAATTTTGAATTATAATGAATGCAACAGTGACTAATTATCATGCTCCATACCATAATTATTTATTGATGTGCATAAGAAGAAAATGTAAAATAGTGCATAAGTTAAAAAATTACTTGTTTTTGTGAAATAATTAACATTATATTAGGATAATGTTTACTAACCAATATGGACAACATATATTTGGCAAATTTCTATTTTCATATATATTTTTTTGTTAAAGGCATTAGTTTGGTTACATCTGTTTCAAGTATTGTTGTTAAAATACAAGACCTCTATGTTTTAACCACAACATAGGTGTACAAAGTATTCCTTCAACCAGCTACTTATTTATATTCAAACTGAGGAGAAATAATTATTATACAAAAAATCTAATTAACATGTCAATACAATAATGGGTACTTGAAACACACTTTTAAAACTGTCAAAATACTATAACTAAAGAATGCCTGGAATGGAACCATGTTATGAAGTTTGTTGTTGAAGTAATCTTTAATTGATAATAACACATTTCTATCAAATATGAAAGCAAACATCTTTTAAATTTATTAATGTCCAGTGTCTTAATTCTGACTAAATTTAATTGAAAAAGGTCTCTGACCTGCTCCATTCCTTTCTATCTTGTACTCTGCTCCATTCCTTTCTATCTTGTACTCTGCTCCATTCCTTTCTATCTTGTACTCTGCTCCATTCCTTTCTATTTTGTACTCTGCTCCATTCCTGTCTGTCTTGTACTCTGCTCCATTCCTGTCTATCTTGTACTCTGCTCCATTCCTTTCTATCTTGTACTCTGCTCAATTCCCTTCTATCTTGTACTCTGCTCCATTCCTTTCTATATTGTACTCTGCTCCATTCCTTTCTATCTTGTACTCTGCTCAATTCCTTTCTATCTTGTACTCTGCTCCATTCCTTTCTATCTTGTACTCTGCTCCATTCCTTTCTATTTTGTACTCTGCTCCATTCCTTTCTATCTTTGCTCCATTCCTTTCTATCTTGTACTCTGCTCCATTCCTTTCTATCTTGTACTCTGCTCAATTCCTTTCTATCTTGTACTCTGCTCCATTCCTTTCTATCTTGTACTCTGCTCCATTCCTTTCTATTTTGTACTCTGCTCCATTCCTTTCTATCTTGTACTCTGCTCCATTCCTGTCTATCTTGTAATCTGCTCTATTATTTTCTATCTTGTACTCTGCTCCATTCCTGTCTATCTTGTACTCTGCTCCATTCCTTTCTATCTTGTACTCTGCTCCATTCCTTTCTATCTTGTACTCTGCTCCATTCCTGTCTATCTTGTACTCTGCTCCATTCCTTTCTATCTTGTACTCTGCTCCATTCCTTTCTATCTTGTACTCTGCTCCATTACTCCAGCATCTTGAGATATGTCATCGTCCCATCTTTTTATTAATGGTCACTTGGTCAGCCTCTCTTCCTTTTGTTTCTTCTAGGTTACCATTGATTTACTACATAATTACTTACATAATTCTCAGCATATTGAATTCAACAACATGCAATGATAATCATTGGCTGTTTGTGACAATACTGTCCATCTAAATCACCCTTGTACACTTACCGGCAATAATGTCTGCGATAATGAAGCCGGCAAAAATATAAGATAAGTCCTAATGCACCTAGAAATAGAGTTGTATCAGATAATTATGTGCACTTCGTTGTATCAGATATTATTGCCAGTGACTGTACTATTTTTTAACCCCACACATGCAATAAATTATTTCTATTTCATGCATTGCTATGACATGGTTTTGATTGCCCTAGTATTTTTTCCTACAATTTATTAAAAATATGTATGAAATATTGTATGTGTATTCATTTTAAAATTGTAGATAACAACTTACATGGGAAGTTTTAAATACATTTTTGGACATTTAATTATTTTAGGTTATCTTATCGTATGCGACTTGTTTTTGAGCAAATATACAGATTCGTTCTTTTTAACCGACTTCAAAAAAAGGAGGAGGTTCTCAATTCGGTTGTTTTTTTTTTTTTTCAATGTTTGTTACCTCAGAACTCCGTCATTGATGAGCCGATTCAAAAAATTTTTTTTTTGTTTGTAAGTATATGCATCCAGGTTTTTTGAAAATTCAATTGGATGATGGGATCCATGAGGAATTGAGGGAACTCCTCAATTATATTAGGCACGCGTGTAGTGATTTTGGTATTTTCTATTATAACTCGTGTATTTACATCCGGAAATCATAAATTGGTGGAGTGGAATTGATGATGAAGACCACAGATGACTTATGGAATTCCTCAATTATGTACTTAAAAGTACAAAAGTATATCACAGATTCTGATAAGATTCCGTTGAAATAGCAACTAATGAAGTGCCAAGGGTGATCCTTGTGGAATTGACGGAAGTCCTCAAATATTATCGGGTCACATACAGCGATTGGGTTTTTTTCTATAATAATCAACGCATTTGCTCTCGGAAATCAGTTCATGAGGTAAATTGGAAAAGAAATGTTCTCGTGGCTTGGCGGAGTACTAAATTGAAGTCGGTTAAAACTTTGTTTTTAAAGTAAATTATTTTTGTATGCATCTACACACTAATCAAACCCAAATTCTATTTTTATATGAATACCGAAATGTATATAAAAATATTTACTCATCTAGGATGGTATGTAAGTTATATAAAAATGGTTGGTCATCTAGGACGATTATAGTACCTACATTAAGTACCCAGGGCGATGAATTCGTGAATGCCCCAGATCGCAGGTTCGGTTCGGGCCATAAATATGCGATCTGGGGCTTTACGAATTACCGCCCGTGGTGCGTACACAATTTTACGTCTTCTCCTGGTAGAAGTGAGATTTGCCGCTGCGCCCGTGGGCGGTAAATCTCACTTACCGTTCAGATTGACGTAAAGAAAATAATGTATCTGTGGCTTTCTTGATAACCGCCCGTAGTGAGATTGTACGTCTCATCTGGCCAGGAAGTGGGATTTTTCGCACGTGTAGCGGGCAGCAATTGCCACTTTAATACCAAGTGTCACGTAAAGTTAAACAAATCGTACAAAGGCCAAGCCACTTGCATTTTGCTGAGTCATAACATGAATCGAGTATAATCATCTATCTGAGGTCATGCAGGTTACCAACTTATTATTATCTCATTAATATTATTATAATATGTATTGTCTGCTACGGTAGCCTAGTGGCATGCGGCTGTCAAGCGGCGGTCATGGGTTCTAATCCCGGCTCGTACCAATGAGTGTTTCGGAACGTATGTAGGGAATATTTACCGTTAGCTTTTCGGTGAAGGGAAACATCGTGAGGAAACCGGTCAAATCCCAATAAGGTCTAGTTTTCCCTCTGGGTTGTAGGGTTAGATGACAGTCGCTTTCGTAAAACTAGTGTCTATGCAGCGGACCACGGGCTCCTTTAGGGGCACAACCGGGAATAACGCTAGGGGGATGATGATGCAATTTATATAATACTAGCTGCTCGCGCTGCCCTGCCCGTGTATTACACAGAACGCAAGCGGATCCGCGGCATAAAATATAGCAAAAAGGGAAGGACCTTTCTATACCGGTGTTAGTATTTTTAAATCGGAAAGTGGTTCCGGAAATTACCCCTTATATACTTACAAAGCTACAATCATCTCCGTCACCCATCCTTTAAATAAACCGTTAAAGTGTGGGATAATAATTGGAAGGTGTTTAACACTTTCACTGCCAGGAACCCGCCTAGAGGGCGCGCACGCCAGAGGCGGTTTCTGCTAAATACGGGGAAAACCATGGGATCGGCTTAGTGCGTAGCGATTCTGGGCAGTGGATGTGTTAATGAGAAGGGTGTAAAGGAAAACAGGATTTCAAAATTCAAAAATTCAACATTATTTATTTTCAACAAGGTTTTTACATTTAGTGTTCGTTTCCTCCTTTTAAGTTAAACACTTGTATTAGGAGGAAACGCTCTTTCATACAGGTGGTAACTGCATGTTAAAAATAAGACTAAACATAGTTTGTTTTCAGCTTACTACTAAATAACAGTTTCTATCTTATTACTATACTTAGATTGGAAAGGGCTTCCGTTGTTATTAAGGTTACACATTAATTAAGTGAACTTAAATTAATTTAATCTATATGAATGAAATGATTGAATGGAGGTGCAAATATAATTATAAATACGAGTTAGCGACTAACTGGAACGATATCGAAGCACTTATGACTAACTTTTAGTCATAAGTAATTCGATATCGTCCTAATTTTGGCTTTTAAGCCAGTTAGAAATAAGTTTTTTACATTCTCTGTAGGTTGTGAATTTCGACACTTTGTTAAAGTAGCTATAGGCAAATAGGTGCCGCTCTGTCGTATAAACCTGTATAAACACCTAACTATTTGATATACATATACCTACACATATTTTCATTCTCTCATTCGGTCCATTCGCGCCAGTTTTCGTGAGTTTACCTTTACCTAATTTTGTTAATAAATTACAGTTCAGAAATTATACATATAATAAAGCTAAAGACAGTCGAAAGTCTGTACATGGAAGATATTCGAAAAAAAGTTTGATGTATAGGTATTGTGTTTTTATACTCATCACTTACGCAAATCGCGGTGTGATAAAGAGATCTGTCCTTGACTCCAAACTATTATTATAATCTTTAAAATTGATCGCTACCCGGTCTATCCAATATAGCTCTTATTCTAACGATCTAAGAGTTGTACTGGATTGTCGCCTGTGTCGATGTATAGGGACATTTGCGGTGGCGCTGTCTATCTCAATTCTCAATGAGTATGTGTATGATAGATGTATATTAGTAGTTTGTACTGGCCCTGATTTCAAGATTATGTTCAGTTTTATTGTACAAAGGGCCCCATCGTATTTGCTAGGGCGGTCGCGTGTGTCGGACATAAAGCATTCGTACCTATACTTAATTACTCAAAAGTTAGCTGGAAGAGATCCCTGACAGGGATAAGTTCGCCTTTGTACTTTGATCTACCGTGTGATGTATATTCTTTACCTGTTATTGTGTACAAATAAAGTGCTTACATACATACATTGCTCGTAGAGGACAGATTGCACTGTCATTCGGGTTGCTGGTTCTGCGTGACAGATGCGCCAGCGCGGCGGCAACATGGCCGTGTCACATCGCTCTAGTGATAAGTTCACATAGTTCGTTAAACGCTACGAACAAAACATAGCACTGATAGGGAGTGAGGCCCTTCATCGTGGGGTGAACGATCTATTAAAACTCGGCTCGCGCGTTATCCACAAATTCCCACTCACGGGAATGCGACGCAATATAGCTATAGAACAAAATGACACCGAGAAAACATGTTTTTTTTCTGGAAAGTTATGGACCACTGAAGACCCAGGGGCCGATTTAGATACTGCACTAGATGTAGATTACACGAGCATATATCTACTGAAAACATGGCTCCCTGGTTCTAAAATGGCTAGAACCGCCCGCCGAGTCCTCTGCTAGGCGTAAAAGAACGGTACGCTACGGTTGCAGAGACATTTCCATCCTCGAACGCTCCGGTTATGGCCTGGGGTTCTTTAAGAATGGAGCGCGCATGTAAAGTCAGCAGCAGAAGTAGGGGTTACCTTTGTTTTACCAAAAAATGTTTGACAAATTATCATTTCCCAAAAAAATTCGTAGAATTTCATTTACCAAATAATAGTTTGCCAAACAACACTTGACAAATAATTCTTTGGCAAACCTAATGTTTGGCATGTTCATGTTTAAGCAATATGTATATATAGTACTTTGATAAAATTTCATTCAGTCAAATATGTTAGTTGGCATAATATGTTTTAACCAAACAAAATAAGACAAATGATTTGTATCGTCAATATTTAATTTACCATTTCTATTTCGTCGGTTAATCAGCAGAGGAACTGTGTAGAGGTCGCAATTCTAACCTAACCGCCAGCGTGTCGACGTCACCCCGCTTCGCGGGGTACCTATTTCCGCTCTAAGGGACACAAGCTAACCCTAACGTAACCTACCAAATGATACAATTATTACGATCGTTTGCTTTTTAGTGCGGGGGGGGGGGCGTCGCCCCCCCCCCCTCGAGCCCACTGTGGGGGCTCCGCCCCCCGCCCCCCCACCCTTCTTTGGCTGCTCTAATCTAATTTACCGCCCTTGCCTACCGACCTACCTAACCGTGCATTTTTTATTTAAGGGACCGTGCCGTTTTATTAATAGTATTTTGATAAAATTTCATAACCCAATTAAATGTGATTTTTGTCTATTTATAGTTTGCCATATCATTAACTTGACTAAATGTTTATTGTCTAATGTTTTTTTGCCTTATCATCTTATCTTGCATTTGCTAAAAGATCAAATGTCATAATGTAATTTTTCGTAGTAATATTTTGCTGAATGAAAATTTGACGTAATGAAAATATTCGTATTAAAATTGTGCCAAAGTTTGCATTGGCAAACAAAATAGTTGCTAAACTTTGTTTGGGAATGAAATTTGACCAAAATAAATTTGGTAAAACAACAGGATCCCCAGAAGTAGTTACGCAAATAAACACAATATCAATCTAATCTTCAAGATAATCCTTATCATCTTGACACTAGAGTCGTGTGCAGGCCATTTTGAGCACTTGACCCGCGTAGCTACTTTTGCTGCTGACTGTATTAACATACCGCGATTAGAATGGAATTGGAGGTGACATCCCAAACCCATTGCGGCGGTTTTGTAATGACAGCCCTGGAGTTGTAAGCGTCCTTAGGCCAGGACAGCTTGCCATCAGGGGGCCGAGTGTTTGCCATCAACGTGGAATTAAAAAAAGTTGTAATGTGTCTTTTGTGCAGGGCCGGGCGGGCGGCGTGGCGGCTGTGCTCGGCGCCGCCAACGTCGGCTCGTTGCTCGCCGCGCTCAACCTCGTCAGCGAGCTGCAGCCTGCAGACAAGTAAGGAAACAACCCTATTATTCAGAGCAATGACGCGTAGCTGCAGTGTCCGAGAGGTATTTGAGCTCCCGAAGTGTTGTGGAACCGCCCTGTGCAACCCGAACTGGACCTACTTTGGACTGGGGCGGGCGGAAGTAGAAAGAATGTATGTAATAGTTATTTACGATACAAGTGCCAAACATAGGAAATTCGCAACGAGTGGTGATAAATTAAAACACGACCGACGGGAGTGTTTTAAATCGACACGAGTTTTGAATTACCTATTCGCACGTGTATCGTACAACGTTTTACTGTACATATGGCTCTTTAAAGTTTCGACATAATAATATGCACGAAAAGTGCTCTTTTCCGCACTAGTGCGGGAAAGTAGCACCATATGTACTGTAATAGTACATTACGTACCTAGGGCGAACCGAAGGGCCATAAATATGCGATCTGGGGTTTTACGACTTACCGCCCGTGGTAGGTACACAATTTTACGTCTTCATCTGGCCACAATGCGAGTTTTACCGTACGCGCAGCGTGCAGTAAAACTCGCATTATGGCCAGTTGTGACGTAAAAGTTTTTTATTGTCGCGAGCCAGCCGATTGAAACAGCAGTAGTCTAAAAGTGTCTACTGTTTATAGATGAAATGCTGTTTCAATTGATTAGAATTTTTTCTCCCCCCCCCCCCCCCCCCTTTTTTCCGCCCCAGTCCAACACAACACTTCGGGAGCTCAAATACCGGGAGCCATCCGGTTGCCCCTCGGACACTGCAACTACGCGTTATTGCTTTAACTATATCGTCATTACAAGCTTTATATTAACGACTTGTTCGTATAAAAGTATATATGTAAGTAAGTTGTCCGTCAAAATTTGCAACCAATTTTTCAGTCGCTTGCCGTTATCCGATTGATCTGAAATTTTTGGTATTAGTATAGTTTGGATGACAATTCAATATTATGGTACCATCGAGCTGATCTGATGATGGAGACAGATGGTGGCCATGGGAATTCAGTATTTAACTAACGTAACCACGTTGAGTTTGGGTTCGTTTGAATCGTCTCAATGAGTAGTTGATGATGGTATACAGAAAAGTACAGTCGACAATAAAAGCTTGTACCAAAAATGAAATTTTTGGCAGAAACTTATTTTATCATGTAAGGCAACACACATCCTATTCTTGCATCAGACACTTAGACTTTGACAGACAGTTGGATTGTCAATAAAATCGCAAAAGTGTGCAGAGCGCGCCTTGAGACAGTTGGATTGTCAATAAAGTCGCAAAAGTGTGCAGAGCGCGCCTTGAGACAGTTGGATTGTCAATAAAATCGCAAAAGTGTGCAGAGCGCGCCTTGAGACAGTTGGGATTGTCAATAAAATCGCAAAAGTGTGCAGAGCGCGCCTTGAGACAGTTGGATTGTCAATAAAGTCGCAAAAGTGTGCAGAGCGCGCCTTGAGACAGTTGGATTGTCAATAAAATCGCAAAAGTGTGCAGAGCGCGCCTTGAGACAGTTGGGATTGTCAATAAAATCGCAAAAGTGTGCAGAGCGCGCCTTGAGACAGTTGGATTGTCAATAAAGTCGCAAAAGTGTGCAGAGCGCGCCTTGAGACAGTTGGATTGTCAATAAAATCGCAAAAGTGTGCAGAGCGCGCCTTGAGACAGTTGGGATTGTCAATAAAATCGCAAAAGTGTGCAGAGCGCGCCTTGAGACAGTTGGATTGTCAATAAAATCGCAAAAGTGTGCAGAACGCGCCTTGAGACAGTTGGATTGTCAATAAAATCGCAAAAGTGTGCAGAGCGCGCCTTGAGACAGTTGGATTGTCAATAAAGTCGCAAAAGTGTGCAGAGCGCGCCTTGAGACAGTTGGATTGTCAATAAAATCGCAAAAGTGTGCAGAGCGCGCCTTGAGACAGTTGGGATTGTCAATAAAATCGCAAAAGTGTGCAGAGCGCGCCTTGAGACAGTTGGATTGTCAATAAAATCGCAAAAGTGTGCAGAACGCGCCTTGAGACAGTTGGATTGTCAATAAAATCGCAAACACCTCGATGCTGTTTCGGACTCGGAAGTCCGATCCGATACTGGCACAAACACCTGTATGGCACCGACGCCTTCCGATGGTAAAAAAGGACTTGTATTGCCGCTCTTATTCTAGAGAGAGAATACAAGGGCTCTTTCAAGTTGGGTTTCTTTGCAGGCTTGCTATAGACCATTACTATGTGCCGCATAGAATGCATACTAAAGGCGGTACGGTTTTGAAAATAAATAAATTTATAATAGCGTTTTTGGTTTATTCAATTTAAAACGTTATTCGAAGATGTTTTATTCAAGAATCAAACAAACTTTCCGCCTAGAAGTAATTATACTTATAAATTTAAATGAAGCATGCATTGTCTTTTTTGTATTATTTATCTTGATTAATATAGACCAAATGTAAATGAACTAAAATAGAGATAAAACCATTTATTAATATATGTTTTGACTTTTCAGAAGCTAGTTAAGTTATAAATTTTTTGATGTCTGAAATGTCTCTATGTAACTATGCAATTGATAACATATCCGTAACATAGAGAAAATCAGCTATTATAAATTATATCAATGGTAGCGCTTCGAACTCTTTAGGCCCTTAACGTTGTTGGTCGTCAGAAGACTCATGATTCTCATGAAACACTTAGCGGACTTAATTTGCTTACCTCGTGGTAAGCAAATTAAGTCCGCTCTAAAAAGTGTAACAAACTTATGTCAAATGAGTTTTCGTTGTTAGCTGACTGCATAACCTCGTTAAACAGACTGAAACGCGACCACACTACAGTAACGTACAATAAATGATCACGGGTCATTAGTAGAACTGATGAGCATTCAGCAATCATCGAGCGAATCACTGAACAATTAGCAAGGTCGCTCGAGCGGGTTGTATACTTGACAAAACGAACTGTAACTCATCCAGCATACTTACAATACGATACAAATACTCCATGAATACTTAAGATAGATATAGATAGATAGATTCATTTATTTCAGAATCACAACATTACAGCTCCACTTGAAATTACACAAAGTAATTTTTTAGGAGTCTATGTTGTGATCGTCGGTTTTTAAACAAAATCAATAATCTATCATCTGATTAAGGAAAACACAATACCCATCCTACTCGTACTAATATTATAAATGCGAAAGTTTAGATGTTTGGATCTTTGAATGTTTGTTACTCAATCACGCTTAAACGGCTGAACCGATTTGAATGAAATTTTGCACGAAGATAGTTTATAGCCTGGATTAAAATATAGGATAGTTTTTATCCCGAGTCCACGCAGAGGAAGTCGCGGGCGGAAGCTAGTATATAAATATTTTCTCACACGTTCTATAAAATATTGACGTTGCGTTCCTTATAATAGGCTGCGAACTACGAAGTATCACAGTATCAGTTTCAGATGCGGCGCGACGAGAGACCAATAAGGAAATTTCATATAATATTGGAGGTCTAGGCCTGAAAAGTGATCGTCATTTGTTTCATTATTTTCAAAGAGGACAAAAAAATATGCCTAATGACGAAAATCCCATTCAAATATCTCAAAAATGACGAAGCTACAATCGTTGTAATGTTGCTCGTTAGAGAGAGAAAACGCTAGCAGATCGTTATGTCACGATCCTCGAGCGTCATAGTGTATGACAATCGAATGAATCGTGCGTTTTGCGGAAAAGGGACAGAACATACCCCCTCTCAAAACTTTGGACACTAATAACTTAGTGATAATTTAACCTTTTTTCGCCATTTGACTACATTGTTAAGCCTTTTTCAAGAGAATACATCATTATTGATTATTTTATTTAGTGTCTATGTAAGGATGTGTAGTTTGGTGGTTTCCCTTTGCTTTTTCCACCACACCACAATTTTCGAACGGATTTGGTATCTCGTATCGAAGATCCCACTCGATAAGATGCTAAGAAAGTGATCGATCAAACGTTGACAAATCATTGCATCATATAGGTTAAAGTAGTCGCGCATTTGTAGATAAGAGAGAATTTGCGACAAATCTCGGAGAATTATTATATATAGATTCAAAACAACAAAATTTCATTACGCACGATGTGCCTAAGTAATCTCTCGAAATCACCCCCCATTTCACCTCCTTAGGGGATGATTTCTGGTATAAAAACTATCCTATGTCCTTCCTCGGTATTCAACTATCTGCATACCAAATTTCATCTCAATAGAGGTAACTAACAGACACACTTTCACATTTATAATATTAGTATGGATTTTAATGATGCAACTTTCCTACATCTCCAATAACAAGAGGCCTATTCAAGTATTGATAATGACCTATTTTTGGAAACAAAATACCACCTCAATGTCATAACAATTAGCGGCAAAAATCATTTTCAAACAATAACTTTGTCATTGGATTTGGAACTCTTTTACAATCTGAATGAGACGCTATTTTATTTGTGAAAGTGCTACTCGATTGTATAAGTAGTTTACAATTTATTTTTAAAACAATAACTGCCTGCTTTATGTCTCAAGCACCTTCTTTATCTTTTCCCGTTCCTATTCTAAAAGGACGTATGGTAAAAAAAGTTCCAATAAGACATCAGTCTTTTCTAGCATCAACTTATGTCAGTAAACGTACTATAAACACTTGAACCAATTTTACGGCGCGATGATAAACCTCGTTTACTCACACCTCTAGAATTTCACTTTGATCGTTGTTTTTTTAGCTTTATTTTAATTTTACCTGTAACGAGTAGCTAGATCGGGAGAGGCTCCGTGTATTTATCACTTGAGCCTTTTCTTTGACAACCTGGTACGACACGACGTTTACTTTTTCCTTCATTTGGTCAGCGAACGAAAAAACCATAGAAGTTTAAATAGCGCCGCAAAATGGCCAGGCAGCCGCTTAGTTGGAACATGCGCATACCGGGTTTTAGGCACGTGTTTGGGTGGAAATTTGTAAGGAGCTCGCGTTCTATGGTTTTGTTGTTCTCTGGATTTGGTACAGAATTATGTTCTCCTTGGCCTCCTTCTCTTCCGCCACCCTTCTACTTTCTGCCACAACACTTTTACTGTACATACTAACTCGTTACAATATTTCCATTCGCGTTTTTCGCCACTCGTTTTGCGACCTGTGCATCTTTATACATATTATCATTTGCTTAGTTTTCCTTGCGTAATTCCCGAATAGTATTTTTCCCTGTCACATGTTTCTCTAATCTAAACAGTTTCGAAAAAGCTCACTTTCTCGTAGCTCCTATGTCTGTATTGCTCTTCGGGCTGCTGCAAAACTAATATAATCTAAGCCTGTTTCTTTTATATAACATTGAATTTATTAAACGGAGATTCAACGTTTTTTAATCAATCGACGTATACATTTTATCGAATAAGTAACGGGAGATAAGAGGAAGAATATTAAGTGAGAAAATATGCAATAGGAAGAAATAGCGAAAGGGAAATCTGATACTGGACCCATTTATAATAGAAGCAATATACAACAATACAAATACTCTTTATTGCACACCTCACACAAACAAAGCAGTTAAAAAGAAAAACAATACAATAACATGTAGGTAGAGGTAGACAACAGGCGGTCTTATCGCTGAAGAGCGATCTCTTCCAGACAACCTTTGGGTATCGGAGAAAGAGATAAAACTAGACTAGACTAATATACTACTTGTAGAAAATTTGCTTCACGGAATTAACGATTTTGTGGAACAGATCTATTCCCTGTGACTAAGTAAATAGGTAAAAAATGTAATAAAATCATGCGATTCGATTTGCACCCACTTCTAAAAGTTGTATGGCTTTGAATGTGTCGTACTGCGGTTTGATGAGCTTGGCCACCATTCAGTTGCCTTTTTCGTCCAGCTCCCGTCAGTCCTCCTGGCCAAGTGTCGCACGTCCACTCCAGTCCAATAGGGATGGTGACACCAAATAAAATTATCAATATTTTTTTGTTTTAAGATGGATTAAGAATCGTACACATGGAGAAAAAAGTAACACAAGGCAATAAATAATCACAAGTCATAAGTGCCCAACGTTTAAAGAGGATACTCTGTCCCTTTTCCGCAAAACGCACCTTAACAAGAAACGATTGTCATTTACTATGACGCTCGAGACCCGTGACGTCACGGGTCTCAAGCGTTTTATCTCTCTATCAAACAATATAACAATTAAAACGTTTGTATCATCGTAATATTTTAAATTTTTAAAAGGATTTTCGTAAATTGGCGTATTTTTATGCCTTCCTTCTTTTGGAGTAATAATAAAATTAGCGTCCCCAACCCTGTTGTGTGATTAATTTCCCTACGTCCGCTACTTTCGTGCGACGCCGGATTTCAGTGTCTGGGACACAATCAACATGGCTGATCATCACAAGTACCGTGGCTCTGTTCCAAGTTCAAATTATGTAGTACTCCCTTGGTTTCCGCTAAACGCGAATAAAATTACAATCTGTGCATATTTAATACTATCTTGCGCTCGCTCTTCGCTTCATTCGGGCGATTTTTTAGGAAGTTACGTAATATATGCTTACTTGTTATCCAATGCTTAATAGGCGGCATGGATGACGAATTTTGAAGATATTGCGTCACACACGTGTACTGTGTAATTATACCGAAATATACGTAGATTTGACTTGGATGCTGTTGGTAATTTATGTTATTTTAACTGTATGGTCAAAGTAACTTAATGGATAGTGTAAAAGTAAAGAACTGTTGCCTATCTTATACTAGCTACTTTTAGAAAGAAAGAAAGAAAGAAAGAAGACATTTATTCACTACACAAAAGACACACAGAGACAAAGGGACAGATACAATACAATTGACACATAATGTGTATATCTTCGCGGCAGTGAATTTAGCATAAGAAGAAAGCAAGAATTTATCATAGTTTTACAACTATGTTTCTTTAAAACGCGTACGGTAAATGCAACAACAATATGTTCCTTTTATCCCTTAGTAGCTAGTAGCAACGCATACAAAAGTATTTCTTCTTCTTCTCAGTCGTACACTCTTGCCAGAGTGGTCGTGGTCGTGGTCATGTTGATGGTGCAACTCGGTGGGTCTCCATCGGTGTCGTGCCTCTTGTCAATGGTCGTAGCTTTCGGTAGACGCGCCACTTTAACCGGTTTGAGGCATTGCGGGAACACTGGGCTATGCTGATGTCTGTGGCCTGCTTTATTCATTGACTAGCTGATGCCCGCCTGCGTGGTTATAGGAAAATGTAATATATTGTATTTTCCCGTGGGAATTAGATGTTTTCCCGCTGGAAAAGTAGCCTATGTCACTCTCCAGCCTCTAAACTATCTCCGTACAAAAAATCACATTAATACGACGCTCCGTTGCGACGTGAATGAAGGACAAACAAACACACACACTTTCGCATTTATAATATTAGTAAGGATTCCATAAATTAACACTTAACAGTCAAGCTACATGTGTTAACAGGAGAGTCATAACATAATGTTATGCAGGATAGTAGCAGAGGCTCTAGTATAAGTTTTACCGAAACAAAACGTTACAACCGCGTTCGCGTTTAGCTGTCAAATCCTACACAAATTAAGGGGTAAAACGCAAACGCGATCGTAAAGTTTTGTTTCGGTAATACTTATACGAGAGCCTCTGATATTTATTATGTCGGTCCATCGTGTTGGCGATCGGCCCCGTGCTCTTTTTCGTTTTACGAGCGTTTCTCAAAAAAAATGCCACTACATTTTTTCGGAGATTTTCTGCAACTTTTATGTTATTTCTACTCAAAATCACGATGACTTTCCATCCCACTAGGAGAAAAAAAGTGTCCCAAAATGTTCATACATTTTTGAACTTTCCTATTGTGTTACCACCATACAAAGTGTATGGTAAATGGTAACACAATAGGAAAAATATCTTTGGGACAGTTTTTTGTCCTACCAGGGTCGAAAGAGCTCCTGATTCTGAGTGGAAATAGTTAACATAAAATTCCTAGAAGTACAATTCATAAGTGGCATTTTTTTTGAGAAACGCTCTTACAGATTCCGACAACGAGCCTCTCCATCGATTTGCCTTTCCTTGAGATGTGGTTGAAGAATTTCGGAATTCGTAGTTAATAAATCGACGAATAACAAAATTATCTCATAAGTCTTTATTACAAGCCCCTTTGATTAGATTGTACATTTGTTCATTCCAAGCCTTTTGCCCGCGGGGCAGACTGCACATAGTTATCAAGGAAGTTGTTAAACAAATTAACGTATATGACAAATAATTAAATGAGAAAAGTAATTTCAATATAAGAATCCCCTTATAGGAATCTACAAGAAAATTAAATAGTGACACAATACCTACAATTCTATTCTCCATTTAGGCTTTAGAAGAATTATGTGAAAAGGACAGTTTTTTAACTGACGCCTGTTTCCCCATAAGGAGTCCACACCACATGACAATTAATTTTCAGCTAGCAATTTGTAGGCGTACAAAACCTTAAAGTCAAGGTTGTTCATTGTTACTTAAACGTAGCTTTATCTTTCAGGATCACAGTGAAACGCGGCTCGTTAATAACCCTGCTCGGGCTCGTGTACTTCACGACGCTGTTCGAGCTGCTGAACACGCTCGCCATGTCCTGCAGCCTGCGGCACAAGTACCGCCTCAGCTCCGGAGATGTGCGAGACGTCACCAACAAGTGAGTGCATTCACAGGATATAATAGTCTAGCTGACCGCGGCCCTTCGGCCGTGTATTACAGCGAATGCGGACTACCGCGGAATAAAATATAGCCTACGACCTTACGGTACAGACCGTACTCTTTTTTTAATAACCAAAGTTAGATGGTCCCAAAAGAGGCCATTTTTGGACCAGTTACTTATTTGTGATTGTCACGCTCTGAGGCTCTAGTGTAAGTTTTACCGAAACAAAACGTTACGACCGCGTTTGCGTTTAGCTGTCAAATCCCATACAAATTGAGGGTAAAACGCAAACGCGATCGTAAAGTTTTGTTTCGGTAAAACTTATACTTGAGCCTCTGAGCTCGTCCAGGCGAGCCGAGCTGAGGTCAACTAAACGGTCCAATGGATGGTAAATACTGGTGAAAGATTGTTTTAAATCGGATTAGTAGTTCTTGAGAACCCTCTTCATCCAAACTTATAACCTTACAGACTTTTCCCCTTAAAATATTAATACAGATTGGCCACGCCCTGCCCGGCATTGCAATATTACCAGTGGCCTGTGCAGATTGGCGGAAATACGTATCGCGGCGAATCTTGATCCCTGACACAGCTGTCATCTCCGTATAATGTATACACTTATAACGTAAAATTGTTCAAGTGAATTACGCCCAGTCAGCTTCGTCTGTCATGAGTGAAAAAAACACTTAAAAAAAAACGTGAAAAATGGCTTGAACAGTAACTTAGTCTTAGTCTGACATGAACAAGTCTTTAGGCCACGGCAGAAAGTATCGGAGGTGCAATCAATGTACATTTGAGATACCAAGTCGAGTTTTCCGAGATCATACAACAGATGTTACAAACTACAGACTAAAAACTATTTAATGTGTCCGCAGGCTAGTCTCAGCAGTGCAAGCAGCATTCTGTTGCATAACCGGCGCGATAGTGTGTCTATGGTCGTGCACACGCGACTTCGCGCGCACGTCGCACTTCGTTTCGGAGGCCTACGCGTGGTTCGGGGCCGCCTACTTCTTCTACGACATCTGGTCTATGTATACGGTGAGTTCACCCCTCATGGGCCACCAATGTATATTGTAACAGTAGTATACCTCGCATTCTCTCGCATAACCGGCGCGATAGTTTGTCTATGGTCGTGCACACACGACTTCGCCTTTTTCCTCTACGACATCTGCCCAGGTAGGATAAGTTTTATTGTTATATTTTACGTGACGTTTACATATTCGCCGTCAAACGTGACGATAAAACCTATCGTGCTAGGGCCATGGTCTATGTATACGCTGAGTTCACCCCTCATGAGCCACCACAGATTGCTCATAACAGAAGTGTAAGGGTAAAATCCACCAGTTTTGCAAAGCTGTGTTTTCGTACATTTCCTCCCTAGCTGTGAAGCATGCGAGGTGTCTAATATAAAAACTAATTTCGCATGTTTCTGGTGGACCCTAATTGGCATTCTTCAGTATAACTGCGATAGTGTTTCTATGATGGTGCACACGTAAATTCACGCTAAAGACTTCTTCATATAGCGTTCGCGGTGTAGTTTTTTCTTAGGTATATCAAAGCTATTGGATATTGCTCCGAAGTTCTCAACTGGAACTGGAATGAAAAATTAGGACACATTTGTCTGCTTTGACTATACTCGTATTTCTGTGTAATTTTAAACCGGTGTCATTGGATCCGCTACATGTAGGTATATCTGTTTCTTTTTAACCCACGCATAAAGAAAGATAGAAAGATACTTGGACGTGGATTAATGGGCAGTACGGCACTGGCACTCTTCCCAGAAAGATACTTGGACGTGGACTAATGGGCAGTACGGCACTGGCACTCTTTGGGGGAGGCCTATGTCCAGCAAGTCTTTTGGCGGATATGATGATGATACCCATGTTATTAACTATATTTGTGTGTATCTAAAACCGATGTGACCATTTAGGTGCACGTCCACATGACGGCGGGCGACGCTAAAGGCAAGCGCAAAGCCAAGAACGGCTCGCTCACATCGCTGCCCGCCAAGCAGGCGCCATCTTTCTTCGCCTACTGCAAGTAAGTGTACGCGTACCTACTTGTTTTAACATGTTTATAGACGATATGACACACAGAACAAATATAATGGAAAAATGAACCATCATCATCTGAAACCCAGGACAAGACTCGAACTTGCGACCTCTGTATTGATGGTACAGTGCTCTCACCTCTGAGCTACGCAGACATTGACTGATGTAGCGTATTTTTCCACCACACTCCGCCGCTACTAGAAAAGTTATTTAATAAAATAAGTTGTTTCGTTAAGAGGTATAATGTTTATATAGACATAACAACGGTATAATTGAGTTTGCGAGTCTGAAAATTTTTATACGGGCATATTTTTCACAATCTATGTACTTATGTACGGAATGTCATTTGATATTTACCGTTAGGTTTTCGGTGAAGGAAAAACATTATGAGGAAACTTGTACACATCTGTGAAGAAATTTAAAGGTGAATGTGAAGTCCCCAATCCGCACTAGGCCAGCGTGGGCGTATATTAGGCTGGTTTATTATAATTATTATATAGGTGGTGGATTTAGAGCACGTAGGGAGATTCAACAGAGATACAATCATGTCATAACTTGGTTGTCATGTAGATTAAATAATTAACTACTTAATTCACCTCAATGTGACAAGGTTATATCACTGTTCAATTTCTCAAATTATCCACACTCTTACCATGCACAGGTATCAACACACCTTTATTTTTAAAACAAACAGATAAACGTCATTTTCATTTCAGACATGAACCTGTGATTCTGATGCACCATCTATTCATCGGTGGTTTCGGGTTTCTAGTCATTGTGGTGAGTTTATCTGATAATTTGATATATTTATGGTATAATCAATAGGAAAGATGACTCATTCGATTGATTACTCGTGTGACTCATGCGACGTGCGATTACACAAATTTAGTTTACGAGATGTAGGAATTGCCCGCCAATCACACCACCATCTCCCGAGCAATTGAATAACTAATTCTCTTAAGAGTCCGCAGTATGCTCGATTCTCCATACAAACGTAGTTACGCTCTCATTTTAAAACTACGCGTTGGATTGTAATGAAACTTTGCATATACAATGACATGAGGTATATCTATGTCTGTAATTAGTTTATGTAGCTTCAGATACCATAATAAAAAAAATTACAGCGAATTTAAGTTTTTCATACAAAACTTGTTTTTGCTGTATTTCGTTTGTTTTATAAACTGCAACCATATAAACTAATTACAGACATAGATATACCTCATGTCATTGTATATGCAAAGTTTCGGCACAATCCAACACGTAGTTTTAAAATGAGAGCGTAACTACGTTTGTATTGGAAGGTGAAATTCGGCCGAGCTTACTGCGGACTCTTAAACTTACATTCACTATAAATTATTTGTGTCTCTGGCGACCTTGCTCACCTCCAGGAACACAACACTACTACATACCCATTTATATTTTCCAGTACCTCCGCGGCGGCCTCGGCGACTGCGTATTCGGCTTCGTGTACCTCATGGAACTGTCCACCCCGTTCGTGTCCCTCCGCGGCATCCTGTCCCGGCTGAAGCTGAAGTCCACCCGGGTCTACCTGCTGAACGGCATACTAATGCTGCTCTCGTTCTTCGTATGCCGCGTGCTGAGTCTGCCGTATGTGTGCTACATGTACAGCAAGGTCATAGGGATGTCTTACTTCGACGTAAGTGCTTAACCGACGTTTAAAAAACGGTTAACGTAAGGTTCTCGAGTGGCGAACTTAAACCCCCGTCAAGGTGGACTGATGACCTGGTGAAGGGCGCGGGCGTCCGCTGGATGCGGGTGGCGCAGGACCGGTCACTGTGGCACGGTTCGGCTGATATGATGATAATGAAACGTATAATATGGAGCAGGTGTAATCAGTGGAGAACTCTACAATCATATTAACTCACGATTGCAGACGGTTTGAAGCAACTGAACCTAGCTTTGCCAAAACCTGATGAAAGGGGTGCCGTTATCGCTTAATTAGCAGCTTTCCCTAGCACTGAGTCCGAGTATCTTTGTGAAATGCATTTAAAAGCCCATGAACTGTCTTGAAGTAAGTTAACTTTGGACTGCATCTTCTGCTTCGTGTAAGCAGAATTGAAAAAAATGTTGCAAAAATTTATTTGTAGAGCCGTTAGAGGCGCTTAAATTATAGAAAATATACAAGACTCTGAAACAAATGTTTATGCTTATGAAAATATTTGCCTTGGCCTGGGATTCGAACCGTCAGTTTCATGGGCAGGGCACTACCCAGTAGGCTTAAACCGGTTAAATCAACAAAATCAAGGATTAACCAGTCCCGTATTTCGGTTGATGTACGGTCTATAATCCGCATCCACGTATCATTCTCTCTCTCTCTCTCTTTATGCACGGGTTAAAAATAGACAGAGATATAGTGGATGCGGATTAATGGGGCGGACATTAACCCAGCGGTCGGCAACAGGCGGCCCGCTAGCGTCCCTAGCTGTTTTGTATGTAAAGATCGTTGAATTGAGTATTTTGAAATTGCCTGACTTATCTGGCAAATCATCATGATCTTCATCATATCAGCCGAAAGACGTCCACTGCTGGACATAGGCCTCCCCCAAAGAGTGCCACAATGACCGGTTCTGCGCCACCCGCATCCAGTGGACTCCCGCGACTTTTACCAGGTCGACAGACCACCTTGCGGGGGTTCGACCCACGCTGCGCCTTCCGGTACGAGGTCGCTACCCGAACCTTTCCACCCCAACGGCCATCAGGCAAATAAGGTCATAAATTGTTAAGAGTCCCCAGCACGGTCGATCCACTCCACTCCACTCCATACAAACGTGGTTTCCATTTTAAACCTGCATACTGGAATTACGTGAAACTTTTTATACAACCTAGATATAGCGGATCGCATTGTGAATACAAAGTTTCATGTTATTCTAGCATGTCGTTCTACAATGACAACCACGTTTGTATGGAGAGTCTAGCGTCCAGGCGACCCTTAAGAACTGCGACTGGCAATATCGTTAGCCACTACGAAGCTTGCACGGCTATCACAAGACGGCTCGCGGCTCACTCCATTTTTCTCGCACTATCCGTCTCTCTCTTATTAGAAAACTTAGAAAGATAGGAATAGTGCGAGAAAAATCGAGAGAGCTCGCGCGCCGTGTTGTGATAGCCGTGTCGGTTGCTAAAAGTTTGCCGACCGCTTGATTTATTGAATCGTATAGTGATCTGTAGACCAGGCAAATATCCATGTGATATTTATATAGCAGCGCCTATTTCGCCGAAAGTGTGGTCGCTCATTTAGCACCACCCAGGGGACACGTGCAGGGCTGTGGTAGGTATTTTATTTAATCGTATGGCATACATTACTTTGGCCTTTAAAGTTTGTCACTCTTTAGTACCACGCAGGGGACACGTGCAGGGTTGTGGTAGGTAGCTGCTGCGGACGCGAGTAACAGTTGTCGCCCCTTTGTGAAGTGAGTGGGCAACTCGACTGTTCTTAAGCCGCTCGAAAGCCTCTTAACTCGGCTTAACGACTACTGTCATAGACAGCAGCCGGGATCAACTGCTTAGCGTGCCTTCCAAAACACGGAAGCGCTCACTTATACTAACCACTCAAACATCAGGCGGTCACCCGTCCAAAGACTGACCGCTGCCATCATTGCTTAACCTGCGTTATCGTTTCCGAATCGCAGGCGCCACTAGGCTATGAGCGCTTCAAAGTGTGGTAGGTGAACAGATTGTGCTTGATTGACCGGAGCTTTGTTTCCTTAGGCCATACAGTCCCTGCCCACCGGCTGCAAGGTGTCCATCGCGATCCTGCTGCTGCCGCAGCTGTACTGGTTCTGGCTGATGTCCGCGGGCGCGGTGAAGGTGTTCACTGCGCCCGCGCAGGCCACCAAGCGCAGTTGACCCAAGCGCCGCCGCAGGTAGACCGGTACTGGGAAAGGTAAATGGTGTAGTCCATTCAAAATACAAGTGATCAGAATTATTCAGCGGCAATGATTGAACGATGCGCTCAAAATATCTGGTCATTTTTCTAGAGTTATGCTGTCAGATATTTTTGCGTCGTTTTTCTAGTCAAATATTGATTGACACACATTTATGTCTACATTTGGTAATTAGTAGACAAGTTTTGGGTTCGAAAACATTAGTTTCAAGTCATTTTAAAATCAAGCAACACATCATCACGTCATCAATCACGTTAAGTAAATTTTAAATGTAGCAACGGTATAAAATAACTGGAATTTAATGTCCAGCCGTGCCCGACAGCAAACTCCGGTTTTTTTGCGTATCTATGTGTGCACTAGATATACTTTCTTCTCTAGAATCTTCACAACTACTGGATTTTAATCATTTATGTATCTTCACAACTTGCAGATGGTTGTAAACTATATTTATTTTCTCGGAAAATTTATTTTAGCTTTCCTTTATATTTGGC
This sequence comes from Epinotia bilunana, assembly GCA_947049275.1. Lineage (NCBI taxonomy): Eukaryota > Metazoa > Arthropoda > Insecta > Lepidoptera > Tortricidae > Epinotia > Epinotia bilunana. The sequence goes on from OX346271.1 coordinate 1,508,176, forward strand.
TTCATTGGATTACGTATAATATTGAATGGACTATACCGCTTCTAAAGTATCGTGATACTTTTAATGACGATCGGGCAAGCTGCCGTGTTTTTGCTTTGCTATATAATAGCTATGATATTCTTTTGAAATCGATTAGGATAGTGGCGTCACGCGTGTCAATATAAAAGACATAAATGTTACCAGTTTTCGTGATTTTATCTAACCTCAACAATGCCCTTGGAACAAGGACTTTAACCTATGCAGGCATAGAGTTCCTTTTCCAACAACATTGTGTATGTGACGCCAGCTTTATAATGGGAGAAAAGGGTGCGTTCTGGCTTAACGTAGTCGAGTATACTATACCAAAGATCAACCAATGTTACTCAATGCGTTACTCGCCGCCCCCTGGTAATTCACGTCACCCATTTATTTAAAAAGTGGCAGAATCTCTATATGCAGTAAGTCTGCCACTTTGTATTTTTTAGATTACCATACCATTTTTAGAGTCAATAATTTAATTTTGTATTGAATATATTTATTTCATGAAGTAAGTTTCATTTAAAGTGTGGTGAAGGAAAATAAATAAATCAATCAAATAACGATTGATTCTACTTATAAAAAATAAAAATGGATAGGAAATATTTGACATTCTACATTTTGTAGTTCTTTTTCACATATTTTAATGATTGGTATTGCTACCAAGCGCACTAACTATTGTTTTCGCACAATTGTTTTTATTGTCACTATCGATGTATAAGGCTAGTAAGGTTTTTTGGTGATTGTAGAAATTATTAATGGAGATGTGCTTAAAAGGCAGCTCCGTATAACGTATAATATATATAATCATAAAGATGTTGCTGGAATATGAGAGCATAGAGTTTATTATTGACTGAATATCTGTGTACTTTTATAACAGTGTAATCAATAACTCGTACTCCTACAAATGTAGACACGGTATACTGAACGAATTATTTATATAATTTATTTAATGAATACATTTGTAACGCGCAATTTTAGCTAGTACTCATGAGGGCAATAAGAACATGCTATTCTTTAAAACGATTCTTTCACTTTGGCGTTTCTTTCTAAGAAACCTTGTTATTGAAAGTCTAGGACACCCATATTGGCACCCAAAATAATAGACATTGGCACCCAGTCTTAGCAGAATTGTCAAGACTATTGGGTGCCAACAATGGTGGGATTTCCCTATCTGTATTAATAAGTACGTTTGTATTTTCAGCCTATTTTGAAAAACCCCAATTTATCCTGGAAAATCTTAATGATCATCTTGTAAAAGAACTCGCTTGTAACTAATATTTTTTATAACGATTTCTTTACCTATTTAATAGCAAGGATCATAAAATGAGTTACCGATAATTATAGTTGTATAGGTCTAAATCGCGATAAATATACAAATGTTAGTATGAAATAGATCCATTAGAGTAGTATACAGGGCTAAACAGTTATTCATGGTGCTTGAATCCAACTGAATATATAACTATCAACTAAACTATTACATGGTCGAGTTAACTCTGCACCTGGCGCCCATTTAAGGTACCAACGCCAGATGCAGGGTTAACTCGACCGAGCTATATATACTATAGAATAGGGTTTCTATAATAAATATGCGCAAATAGCTCAAAATTTCATTGCTTTACAGTTTTATGTATTTGCTGTGCTTTTGGTAGATTTTTTGCTGGTTTAATAAATAATAATCTTTGAAGTTATTCCTGCTTCATTGCACTGGACTATATATTAGATATTCGTCGTAGCCGGTCGCTATTATGAGTTTCTTATTAATATACAATTTAAATAATTAACAACTTAGAAAAGTCGAAAGACCCCCGACATTTTCATTTTAACGTGCAACATCTCAAAACCGGCTGAACCGATCTTGTTGAAACTTAGCCAAGAAACATCTCAATCACGTCAGTTTTCGGACAATGAAACCGCATTAAAATCGGTCCATTCGTTTTAGGACGCTGGGAGTAGAGGAGCTGCGATGCCACAGATACGTCAAACTTATAACACCCCTCTTTTTGCGTCCGGGGTTAAAGATAACCGCTTTATTTTAACTAAGTTAGCTAACCGATTTACCAAATAAATAATGCCTCAGAGATATGTAATAATAGACTTGTTAGATTTAACCAGAAAAATAAATGTTATAAAACTTGTTTGTCGTCGCGTAAAAAATCTTCATTATCTATAAAAAGTACAACAATTCACAAATTGCATTTATTTTCAACGGCATTTTAATGAATGTTAGAGTAAGCAAGTATATATAACTCAGTGCTATTGATCTAAGAAAGACACCTTTTGACGCTTATATATGTCCATACATATATGCTTTTCTTGATGTGGCGAGTAAATTCAATAAGGGCCGTCACAGACGGGCTTTCAGCTGCTTTCTGGCTGCAGACGTGCAGTTTGAATGCAGTTGACATGCGTCGAAACGCTATATAACTGCATTGAAACTGCAATAAACATCAGTGTGCAGTCGTCAGAACTAGCTGCACGGTTGTAGTGCAGTTGTTACAAACGCTATGTAACTGCATTGAAACTGCAATAAACGTCAGTATGCAGTCGTCAGAACTAGATGCACGGTTGTAGTGCAGTTGTTACAAACGCTATATAACTGCATTGATACTGCAACACATGTCAGTGTGCAGTCGTCAGAACTAGCTGCACGGTTGTAGTGCAGTTGTTACAAACGCTATATAACTGCATTGATACTGCAACACATGTCAGTGTGCAGTCGTCAGAACTAGCTGCACGGTTGTAGTGCAGTTGTTACAAACGCTATATAACTGCATTGATACTGCAACACATGTCAGTGTGCAGTCGTCAGAACTAGCTGCACGGTTGTAGTGCAGTTGTTACAAACGCTATATAACTGCATTGATACTGCAATAAACGTCAGTATGCAGTTGTCAGCACTGCAAGGGGACTGCAAGGGGACTTGGCAGTCAGGGTGCAGTTTCGCTGCAGTTATATCATCTGCAAAAGAACTGCATTAAAACTGCATTTTTACAGCCAGAAAGCAGCTGAAATGAAGCCCGTCTGAAACGGCCATAAGAGTTGATGTTTTATTTGAATTTAAAGCTCCACACAATGTGCCATCATAGCGCAGGACAGGGACGGCGTTATGCGTTGGAGTTCGATGGAAGATGTTCTTCCTCTAACGCATAGTTGCGTCCTGTATGATGGATGTGTAGAGGAACCTTTACATTATTATGCTAATACATGTCTTAATACTGGGCAGTGAGTGCGAGTGTAGTAAGACAATGTAACTTGAATGTGTCTTCACGATAGATGTAATAAAATTGTAGTGATAAGAAGTATTTTTACCGGCCAGTGACATTTGGTAAAAACTCATACGACACTATTAGATCGCTTGTATAAACGATTTTTGACAAAAATCAACGCAGCGCGGTCTTCTGTGTTAAGAGCTTAGCAAATTTGCCCCGTCCATACAAAAATGGAACAGTTTGAGATCCCCAGATCTTGATTAATTCCTCCTTCAAAATTCAACCTATTTAAAGTTTTAAACCAATTTTTACATACGGAAAAATTAAGAGTTTGAAAGTCTGTCTGTTTTGCTTTCTGTACTAAACTTAGTGGTAGTAAAGTTAGTTGGTTTTATCCATTTTATAAATTACTCTTAATTCAATAATAACTTTAAATATGGGCAAGGCAAAACGGCGAAAAACTAACACAGACAAACGAATCTGTATTTGATATGTGGTTGATTTTATTTTTGTTAGAGTACTGTAAATGTGACAGGCTATTTTGGCACTTATCTTGCTATCCAAACTGTCGTTTGTTGTGTTTTTTGTCAGTTAGTTACCGCTTTATAAAAAGTTTGGACTGTAGGTACATTATTTCCGTAGGTTTGTTAAAATTATTTTAATATTATTTTTCGATTTAATCGAATATTTTGTCTATAGAAAACATTGTCATAGAGAATCTTCAGGTGACCTGTAAGAATTTGTTAAAATTGTTGTCAAAATATGTTTGTTTATTTTAGGGTTTATACATTTGGTTTTAAAGTTGTATAGTGCGTAATAAAAAAACCGGTTTAAGAGAGGACAGAGCTTATTTTGAGGCTAATTTCGAGTTAAAACTCAAGCCAAGTCAATGGTAAGATTAAATTCATATTTTTCTTTCTTCTCTTGATTTGTCTGTCACCGGTATATGAGCAAGATTCACTGATTATAACTCGCATTTTGCCGTGGGTTTGGAACAGAGGTATAACCCTGTCAAGGCGCGACTGTCATATCGATTGGACATATTTACCGGTTAATTAACCAGCACGTCTATCATGAGACGGCCGCAACATACTCTCGTTTTTTCTCGCACTATCAGTCTCTCTCTTATTAGAACACATAGAACAAGAGGTATAGTGCGATAAAAATCGAGAGAGCTCGCGCGCCGTCGTTCCGTGCAGAACGCAGAACATGACCACGCACCGGAAGGCGCTGCCTGGGTATACCACAAGGTGGCCTGGTGGCAGGATGCGGGCGCGGGGTGGTCATTGTGGCACTCTTTGGGAGAAGCATATGTCCAGCAGTCTACGCCTTTCGGCTGAAATGAAGTGACAGCCACCTTATGACAAGTTTACATCACTGTTCAGGGAGACTCCAAAGTATTTCAACCGATTCAACAGTCAGAAGTGGAATACAATGAACTTGCTACTGACATTAGTGATAAAATCCACCCCTTTGTTGTTATTTCATTTAAAATAAACGATACTAACGGTTGAGATTATTTAATGCAGAGAGCGGAATTTTCATGGCATTTTTAAGCTGTCAGTGTCAGAGTGACTTCTCATCTATCGACTTTTAACATATCGGTATCGATTGTGATATACAACGTACGTATATCACAAAATAGATAATAAGCATCAAATTTTAGAAGATTGTGCTAAAATTGCAGGCAATAAATTGTATTTACATTCCATTACTAATAACTGATTACTCATTCATAATCTTCCTAAAGTTTTTCACGTTTGCACCCTAAAGGAGCCTGGGCTCCACTTTGGCACCTGTCAATCTTAATAAGACACGAAAAAATATTCGTAATATATATGTTAAGATTTGACAGACGTGAATATCGTTTTTACGAAGTCGTTGAATGAGATTTCACTATGACAGGTCAAAAATGTCATGAAAATTCCGCTCTCTGTGGCTGACTTTTAATTAAACTGTAACTTGGACTTGGTAGAGTTGATTAGTCTACTTTAATGCCATTCGGTCAACTCAAATAATCTCAACTCTACATACTTATCAGTGTCTCTTGCATATTAACTGCAGTTATATTCTTAAGTCTGTCAAAATTCTCCAATTCTTCCTTCATACTATACTTCCACATAGCCAAATACTTCCTAAGTATTTAATCTACAATTTAAGAAAAAGAGCTTATGATTTTCGTCGTTCCATAGCGTATTAATGTTTGTAATGTAATTTAATGTTAATGACAACGTATCGTGGTTAGACCGTCATCGGAGCGCGCTAGACATCAACATTAAGATATTTAAAAAAAAATGTCGACTATCAGGGTGAATGTCCACCACTGTGCGAGGTTGCGAGGCGGTAAGCGAGAAAAAAAGCACCAATTGCGTGGCTGGTTGCGCTCGCTCCCTATTGGTCCATTTTTTCTGCGCTCATCGCCTCGCAACCTCTCTCTCTGGTGGATTCTCACGCTTAAGGGTCGCCAGGATGCTTAACCCTCCATACAAACGTAGTTTGGTTCTCTTTTTAAAACGACACGCTAGAATAACATGAAACTTTGTATACACAATAGGATCCGCTATAGGTCGAAAACTTGTTTCTGTTGCTAGAAAAAAAATTAAAAAATATAGCGATTAGATGGTTTTCCATACAAAGTCTCTAATCGCTCAGTTTTTTTCTACTACAATGTGTAGCTACAGAAACTCGTATATACAAAGTTGTATGCTTTTCCAGTATACCGTTTTAAAATTAGAACATAACTACGTTTGTATGGGTAGCCGACTTAAGTCGACCGTGCTGGCGACACTTAAGGTACATGTTGGAACCCGACCGCAGACAGCAGCAGCAGACGACGTGTCGCATCGACACTATCGGTTTCTATGAATTTCTATGACGGCGACGTGTCGCTGTCTACGAAAGGTATTTCATAGAAATACATAGAAACCAGTAGTGTCGCTGCGTCACGTCGTCTGCTGCTGCTGACTGCGGTCGGGTTCCAACTTGTACCTTTATGCTCTAGCCGGTTCTGGAAAAAAAAACCTTAGACATCCATTCCTATAAGGTTCAGGTCCTACAATCTATGATTATAATATCTAAACCCTAGAATCCCTAGACGATCCATCCCCATTCCCATAATATCTGCTTAAAAGATCTGAAGGTATGTTTTGATGATGACCACTAGCTCAGTTGGTACGGACCCTGCATGCGTAGTTAGTGGTCGTGGTTCAAATCCGGGTATGCCGTTTATTTGTGTGATGAGCAAGAATATTTGTTATTGAGTCGTTGATGGTTTTCTATGTATTAAGGTTTAGTTACCTATATAAGTATGTATATCGTTTTCTAATACCCACATTACAGGCTTTGCTTAGTTTGTGACTCGGTCGATTTCTACAAGATTCACCAAGAGAAATGAGAGAATAGAATTGCAAGAGATTTGGCTTGTTTCCAAATGTATGTATTATTCATTTGAGGATTCGTTGCGAGGCCATCCCCATTAACCCTTTCACCGCCACAGTCGGCCATAGCCGACAACGCAAAATCGTGACTACGACGCCAGAGACGGCGCTGGCCGACAAACATTTTTTGATTAATACCTATTGAAAAAAAGCCCACTTATGGTGGCGTTATTTCTTTACGCATTTTAATTTTACCCCCGTGGCGTCAGTGGCACAGCGTATTGCTTCGCCGTCGGGCGGTGAAAAGGTTAATAATTTACTAGTCTTATTATACATATGCGCAGCAGATGAGTATTATTTATCTTTTACAGTATTGACAGCGGTTGTATTACACAATACAGCATGCACGGTACTTCCCCGATTCGTTGTTCATTGATCATATTAATGTTTTAGGCTTTTAATATTTAAATTCTAGGTTTAATGTGTCTGAATCTCTGTATATGTGCAAACAGAAGTTATTTAAAATCAATTTTCGTGATGACTGTACAATGTACTAACGGTGTTACCAGTGTTAAAAATAGATGTATAAATTATTGATAGTGTGGATTTTCATGTAGCAACGCAGATTTGTTTTTAGATTTACCAGCAACCTGGTTCACGAAGTTCAGAAGAAGTCTCAATTTTAAATCAGGCAACACCGCAATGGACAGTCGTTATTGGCCAAGCGCCTCGCCTCGTCAGTGTTACAAGTTTAGACTTCAACAATTCAACGTAAATTCGTGAAATGAGCCGCCGTAAAGCCTCTCACAGACTGGCGCGGCGGTGTGTTGCAGGCTTAAGCCCCCCTTTTCCACTGATATGAAATAGGTTTGTTTAAACCAGTTAGCCAACTCCCCAGGCAGTGTTTCTGCCTGGGGAGTTGATGGTTTCCGGCAGAACTTACTCGAGTAGCGACTGTATGGTGTTATTCAAGTGACTTTACACGCACACGTAAAGTATTTAAATCTGTGTTGCTATTTGAAATAATATTCGTCATAAAATCAAGTCACTGCGAATTACAATAAGCAATAAATATTTATATCACCACGAGTTCCTATATGTGTACTCGAGTACTGTCGACTATAGTTTTAAATAGTTATTTTTGATCACTCAGTTCATTTATTATCCCGTGTGCTACGCAAACTTAAACTGGCATGTTTCTGAAACTGGCGACGAACCATATTGATCAATAGATGGGTCAATCAACTATTTGTTGTTGTTATTCTGTCCCGTTCGTTAGCCAGGAGACAAAATTACAGAGTTTCTTGGAAAAAATGTTACAATACGGACTTTCAACGTGACTAGAAGATGGATATAAAAAGGCGTCGACCTTGACAAGAAAACCCCACATGTGGTGATTCGAAACTCAAAATCGCAGTTTTAAAAAGTGACTCATGAGACGTAACCATCGCAACTAGTGACAGAAAATAGTTGATCCACCCAGGTATACTTGAGGTTATTTGAATTGGCCGAATTGCGTCATAGTGTTCCAAAAAGCAACTACCGTCCAAGGTTTAAGACTCCAATTCGAATGACAGCTTTCTAAAGAGTCGGCCACATTAAATAATCCCAACCGTACGTTCACTGAGAATCATTGTTTATAAACACTTATTAAAAAACAAATCGGTTCTTAGCGAACCGGCATTTTCAGGCGCGTTATTATGATGTATGACTCTGTCGCTGTCTACACAGGGTAAGGGTGTATATACACCAGAGATGTGTAAAGCTCTTTTCACATGTATGACAGTTAGGTGTCAAGCCTGCGAGGTGTCGGATACACACATCTCAGCACGCACAAAGAGACCGATAGTCTATCTCGCGGCGAGACAGCTCGCGCGCCGTCTTGTGGTAAACGCTGGTGTATATTCACCCCAGTCACTTATAAATATTGATATCATTGACATGCATTCGCAATTTATTATTTTGTTGTAAAATTCGCAGTGGCTGGCGGAGACGAAGGGTAGCGAATGTAACAAATAGATGTGATATGTCATCGGATAGTGATGGCGGCTGCGGCCGTGTGTTGTTGCACTGAGTGTTTTATAAATGTATAGACTATTTCTGTGAGTTTTATTTCACCCCTATGCCTTATTACATTTTAACTCAGGGCCGGCTTTACCTATGGTGCATGGTGTGCGTTGCACATGGGCGCAGCGGTCCTGGGGGGCGCCTAACGCCACTGCACTGCATTTGCACACGGGTGCTCCCTGTGCTAGAGACGCCGCTGAATCAACTTAAAGTTCGTTCGTGTCCTCTTTCTCCCCGTCTGTCGCTCGAATTTGCAAGTGCAATAGAGAGGGGGATACACGAATGCACTGATTTCGTTTTCTGTAGGCGCTCTATGTTTACTCCTCTGCAGGTAGGACTTAGTCCTAACTGCCTTATCTACTATAGGGACAGTCGGCAGCAGACGGCTACGCAAAATAAGACGTCCAAATTGATCGAGACAGTTCTTATCCTCTTGGCATGAGAGCCGTGTCGTCGCTTTTTTTAACATGAAAATATAAAATATGTGTATCGTGTGTCGGTCATTTAGCTTGACCCGCGTAGCTACTTTTGATGCTGACTGTACTAAGAACAGTGCTTCAGATCGAGACTATAAAGTTTTCGGATTTATGTAATATCATGCTTTTGTATTTGATTCGGTGAGCCATATATGTATGCGTCTTTAGCGCATTCTTTGTGCCCCTAAAGGAGCCCAGGGTCTGCTTTGACACCTAATCTCAAGATTTGGCATAGGCACTAGTTTTACGAAAGCGTTTGCCATCTGACCTTCCAACCCAGAGGGAAAACTAGACCTTATTTTGATTATTTAGCGCATTCTTCCAACTCGGTAGTTATTTTTGTTATGCTGTTTAAATCTAAGATCTGCAGTATTATTGTTAATTTTTACTTGTACTTGAGTTGGCAGAATTACATCTAAAAAGTGGTCCATTTAAAAAGCAACTCTACCGTCTGTGGCAGAAGATTCCAATTCTAATGACAGTTTTCTTTAAAAAGTCTGACGTCGACCGTAGGTGAGACCGGGGCAAGATGAAGTTCGGGGCAGGACGGGAAATGTGCTTGTGTGCGTAACTGGTGAACACAACAGAGCCGAAGTCGCCTCACGCGAGTCAGAGCGGCGCGTGCCTGTCACTACCTATTCTGGCAGCGTGGCGAGAAAACTGTTTTTTGGAGGATTGTTACGAAGTTTTCAGTTTTGAATCGATGTGCACCAAGGTAGGTATCAGTGCTATTGTAATACTTTACCACATACTTGTTGCAACAGTGTAAAACTATCGAATTTAGGTTGCTATTTCGTACAATTATTTTGTAGGTTAAAACTGTTGATAAATTTGTAAAATGTGTCTATTGGGGCAGAATGGTCGGGGCATAATGGGATACTATCCCATCTAATAAACCTGACAAGAAAAGACTGAAAAAAAAGAAACCTGAAAAGAGAAAGACTGAAAAAAAGACGGAAAAAAAGAATACAAACAAAAAACACACGCGGATATTAGTTCATCTGAAGACGATGAAAATCGTTGTACTTGCATATATTGTGGGTATTTATATTCACAGTCCACTGAAGGATGGGTTATTTGTAGCGTGTGCCACGGCTGGGCCCATAATTCCTGCGCAGGTGTAGACCATGACGATGAAGAGAAGTGATATATTTGTGAACGTTGCCAACCTGATTAAAATGTGTAATCATTTTGCTCCATAGTGTTTCCTGTCTTGCCCCGGTCTTGGGGCAAGACGGGATTATTGCCTTGTGCCATTTAATTCCTATTTGCCAAAAAAGTATGTGATTCAGAGCCGTAAAAGATAACAATTATATTAATTAAAACTATAAGTGATGCTTTTGTTTTAATACATTTTTAATAAACAGTTTGATTTTCAAATTATGACGCTTTTTATCTTAAGGGTCTCATCTTGTCCCGGCCTCCCCTACATGACTCATATTCTGATAAAGGTCGTTTCGTATTCGATAATAAGTACATTATTATAGACATCCAAGTCGTATGTTAACAATAACAAACGATTTTGAAAGGGATAAATACAGGGTGACATTTATTCTTAAGGCCCGGACCACAGAACTATCGGACAGACGGCAGAGGAGCGTGGTCAAACCGGCTGCGAGGTGAGACGTACTAGGTAAAACGCGTACTGAGTCTTGCGAGTACGCGTTCACAAAAAGAATAGATCCAAAGACTAGGTCCACGGAGTATCTACGAGTATGGCGCTCAATGGATAAATTAAGTGATTCCCCTAAACGAGCGTGGCGCGTTTTGCGAGTAGGTACTAGTTTTAAGAGTATCGAGTTCGTACGACCTTAACATTCTGTATTACAGATAAATTGATTACTGTGTTGGTAGAATTTTACAAGTTACCACAATAATAATGAATATCCATAAACGTGTACAACTTAATTTAAGAATGATGACATGTAATATTTTGAATATTATTAATAAATGACTTATGACAGACTTATAAAGATATTCACATTCACAATTTCACACTTCGTTTTTTAACCCCCGACGCAAAGAAAGGGGTGTTACAGTTTAACGTGTCTGTGTGTTGTGTATCTATGTATCTGTCTGTGGTATCGTAGCTCCGAAACGAATGGACCGATTTGAATGCGGTTTTTTATTCGAAAGCTGATGTGATCCCGAGTGTTCTTAGTTATGTTTCAAGCAAATCTGTTTAGCCGTTTTTGAGATATTGGACTTTGAAATGAAAATGTCGGGGGTTTTTCAACTTTTCTAATTTGTTTCTAATATAAGTTTTTAGTCGAAAGTTACAGTTGAACGTTAGAGTTATGAGTCGCCGACGTCACCGTACTGACCGTACTTCTAAATACTCGATATGCTAAAACACGCGCGGGCGGGAACGCGTAGGTACTTACGCGTCCATGCCAAAACCTATTCCAGTAAATACGTCTCACCTATATACCAGTCAGTGTGACGTCAGACAGCGCAGCGCGCGGTGCGTACGTAGCGTACCGCCCGCAACACGCGCTCATCAAGCCCCACTGCCGTCCCGCTGGCAGTCTGTTCGAGGCTTTAGTACAATCCAATCACTCCGTCCCACAATGCAGAGGATCGTGATCGCTGTCATTGTCGGGTAGTGCCGATGGCTCGCCAATAGGGAATATGCATGGGACTTCAATTTTGAATAAATTACACTTACTTAAGCGATGTTACGGTAGCCTAGTGGTTCAGGCATGCGGCTGTCAAGCGGCGGTCGTGGGTTCGGATCCCGGCTCGAACCAATGAGTTTTTCGGAACTTATGTACGGAATATTTACCGTCAGCTTTTCGGTGAAAGGAAATCATCGTGAGGAAACAGGTCTGATGCCAAATAAGGGCTAGTTTTCCGTCTGGGTTGGATCAGAGAAGATCAGATGGCAGTCGCTTTCGTGAAACTATAGTGCCTATGCCAAATCTTGGGATTAGGTGTCAAAGCGGCCCACGGGTCTTTAGGGGCACAACCGGGAATAACGTTACAAGGATGATGACTTAATCGATGGGGGTATACGTAGAAATATCGCACAAAAGAAATATTTGGCTATTTCCATTTGAGGTAGGAAATCCTAAAAACATACTTGACTGACCCAAACATTTTCTAGCGTGTAAGTGTGTTTGAATATCCAGTCATCTCTGTCTCCTGCGGAGTATCTCTGATGGAGACTGACTGTCGGAGATCTCCCACAAACCATTTACGAACGCAACCAGCTGCTTAGGTCTTCCTGCCATCTCATGGTTGACTATTGTCTTGCAGAAACTTTTTTGACATATATTTGATTTGCATAATGATACTTGGCAGAAGTAACGTTTGGCAGAAACACCTTACGCAGAGTATACTGTGTCATAAATAATTTCGCAGATTTTTATAACATCGAATCTTATATTGGCATAATGTTGATGAGCATAACTGTCTTCTAAACGAATATTACATTCGTAGATATTTTTTTGCATAATGATTACACCAACACACGGGACGACAGACGGACATGGCGAAACTATAAGGGTTCCTTGTTGCCTACGGAACCCTAAAGATCGGTTCTGGCGCTTCGCCGGCCGCTGCCGCGGCACGCTCGCTCGCGTAAGGTCGCGGTACACCTAACAATCCTCCTCGCTTCGCTCGTCGTCGTACCTAACGGTAACTGGGACTGTATTTTCTTTTTGATAGCGAGTCGGGAATAATGCTATGGTAATAATACCTATACTATAGGATTATTATGGTACATAAAATAATGCTACACCAAAGTCGGCCAAAGTTATATTCTACAAAACAATGTGCTGCAAAATGTGTCGTATGCGTGGTAGCAGTAATGCCAACTATACCTTTACGCAAAATGACCATTCGACCGAAAGTGTTTACTGCGAAACATGTTATGCCAAGTGTATTTCTGACCAATATTATTCTGCCAGATGACGGTAACCCCAATTACATGTTTCAGTGTTGCACGCAAATAAATCACTGTCGACAACGATTCTAATGTTACCCGCTAGTTTTAAGTTCACTGCTGTAATTTTTAGACATACAGTGCCTAAAAATATATAAAATTGTTTGTTTAGTTTAGTCCTAGTTTAATTTATTTTTGGGGCTCTCACTGAAAGACCAGCGTCACGGCCCCCGTGACAACATGCATGCTGAGTGAGGCTGAGGGTTACCTTTTTGATTGTATTTCTTTTTTCCGTGGTTTGTGTGCTAAATAAATAAATTCTTTTTCTTATTCTTATCACCGTCTGGGCCTGCCTCGCCGCCTGTGCCCGTCTTGTGGCAACCACCAAGTACGTAGCTAAATGAGTCCACTTCTGTAGATGCATAGAATATCCAAAAAATTTAAGCGTTTTATTTTAAAATAATTTTAAAAAGTAATAAATAACAATTCAATGTGGTTGGTAGAAATGGTAGTTCCTTGTTAAGAATAGGGCCTTTGGATCCCTGGGAATACACTCTGTATAATCCTTAAATGATATCAACCAATTACCTACACAAATCCATTATTATCGTAAGTATCAGCTACTTTATCACGGATTACCCGTGATTTCTTGTTATGCCGACTACCGTTTGCAGATATGGGTACAAGTACTTTTTTGTCATTAATTGATTAAGATTACTTAATCTTAATCAATACTTAGGTAGTACTTTACCTACCCAGATAAATCCTATAGACTGTGCAGTGGTTTTCAAGATGCTCTTCAAAACGGTTCTTTTAATGGTGGGCTTAGGCCAGGTAAGATTTTTAATGGTTTTTAATTACGAAAGTAGGAGATAGGTTCATATATATTTTCCTTTTGGATGCTATTCTCCACATAGGTACGAACCAACTTTATTTCCATTAGTGAATATGAACCTTGGTTGAAAACATGAAGATGACTTTGATAATGTATCTGCGCCCTAACAGCAATACTTTACGCCCTTAGTCCACCTACGCATTCGCATGCGGTAGCGAAGCGAAACGAAAGAGATGGCCGGATTGGATTCTTGCCCTCGCCGTGGCCATCTCTTTCGGTTCGCATCGCTACCGCATGGGAATGCGTAGGTGGACTAAGGGCGTTAGTTGTTCTTGGCGCCGTGGGCACGGCAACACGAACCACTGAGGTTTTTTTAGCGTCGCAAAGGGTTTTGCTAATAGAATAATACTTTTAATTTTGTCATAGAAATGTCTCTGGGCGCACTTAAGTAGCCACTCTCTGTATACCTACTACTTAAGTCTAAATGACTAGAAGGAAAAGTTTCATTTCATACACAGTCACCCTGTATAGAATTGAATGAGCCCCTATAGACAATCCGATCCTGTCTATTGAGCAATAGTTATATCCAGTTCCAACAACCCCATCACCCTCTCGTGTACCTACCTACCAAAGTTCCGACGTGGCTTAGAGTATCATATCTATACTCTAAGCGACGTAGAATTCGACTCGGTAGGCCCCATACAACATTTATAACATTTACACGGTGCCTACTTGTTCCAAAAAACCCAGTTTTTTTAAAGATTTTTGTCTTATTTTTTCCTATCCTACTGAATTCGGTCGGCATTTTAAAACTACGTTCCTAGTTATACTTAAAGCAATGACGCGCTGTTTCTGTGTCCGAGAGGCAACCGGATGGCTCGCGGTACTTAGACTTGAGCTCCCGAAGTGTTGTGGAACCGCCCTGTGCAACCCGAACTGAGCCAACTTGGACTGGAGCGGACACTGCACCTACGCGTCATTGCTCTGAATATTATAGGTACTTACGTTGCGTTTCACGTAAATACCTACTAATGATGATAATGATAATGACAGGTTCTGGCGTTGCCCACCGAGTCTACATACACCGAGGTTGCCTTCATCGAAAATGTGTTTCAAGCTGACCCTGAACTTGATGCTGGTAGGTTACAGTACAACAAATAAATCAATCTGTAAAAGAATACCACTCTTAAGAAGAAACGCCGAAACAAACTCAACAGTCAGTCATTAATTGAAAAAAAAAATGCAATACAATGATAGTACTTAACCTACTTAAAATAAGTAAAGCTGAATATGAATACAAGGAAAAATATTAACTATAAAGCGTTGTTCTACAAAAAAACATGACTGTGTTACATAATACAAAGGCAGAGATTTAAATAAAAACGAAAAGAATGGAAATGCGACTAATAACTAAATCCTTGGGTATGCTTTGAAAGAATGAATTAATTAATAAGATTTATTTTGAAAGAAGAAAAATAAAAACAGTGTACAGAATTCTTATATCTAAAAGTATGAAATAGTTGTCTCAAAAAAGGAACTCAGCATGATTCGAGGCCACGTCGAGGCAGCTTTCTTGTAGGAACTGTGTCATCTATGTAGCTCCCTACGCGTGTAACAATGACTAAGTATTAAATTATAAATGATTTAGCTATTTTGGGCTCTGGTTTGGGCCATGCATTCCTTTCAGTTAGATAGTCCTCAACCCAGTAATAAGCCTACTGCCACCAAACTGTCCACTTAATAAGTAGGTATGTTACCTACAAGTGTGAATGTCTTGAAAAATTTTGGTTGGAGGATGATATAATCCATGGAATTTGTATGATGGACTGAATACACTTAATATTAACGATAAATATTATCAATAAAAGAGTATGAACAAGTATAGAACAAGATTAAATTAGTTTTTGTCACGTAGACCCATCAGCTACCCGCATCGTGTCGGGCTGGCAGGCGTACCCGGGCCAGCACCCGCACCAGATCTACCTGCGTGTGGAGAACGCCTTAGGTCAGCTCAGCGCCTGCGGGGGCTCCGTAGTTCACCCCCAGTGGTTCATCACCGCGGCCCACTGCACGGCCCAGTGAGTACGATGGCTAATGGCTACCTTCTGGATAGTATCACAGTTCTAGATATATCGTGGCTGGAGAATGCGTTGTGGCAGCTGAGCTGCGGGGGCTCGGTTGTGTATCTGCAGTGGTTCATCACCTTGAGGTTGTTCCATCATGCATGTGTTATTGGCCGCCCTGCAGCCCAAACAAGGGAAAGGAACTAGTTCACCCCTGCGGCCCACTGGACGGCTCAGTGATAACATCATCATCATCCTATCAGCCAAAAGACACCCACTGCTGGACACCGTCTCCCCCAAAGAGTGCAACAATGACCGATCCTGCGCCACCGCCAGCGGACTACTATGAACTTTACCAGTTCGCCTTGTGAGGAGCTGATTCCTACCAGCTTGCCTAAAATTTATTTTAAGGCAAGCCTATAGTTATATACTCTATAACTCAATTCATACCTTTTTTGTTCCGGGTTGTCTATTGAAAATTTTCACGCGCCGCCACTGCTGACTACCATCTGTATTTCGTGGGAACTTCTTTGGCTACCCCATTTCACGTTAAATTAGAGGGTGCGCAAGCCCAAACCGTTTGATTTGGGGGGCCTACTAAGGTTTTGGCAAAGGTGGCGGCATAGATTTAGATGCACCAGTAGTTTTTAAGACTTGTAAATGTAAGTTAGCCCCAACAGTATTACAGAATATATTCAAGTTTGTGCCACAACTATTTTACTCATACCCGATTTTTGTCCAGAGGAGTGCGGCTCCTAGTGCGCGCCGGGCTCGTCCACATCTCGAACGCACGGTACGAGTCAGAGACGAGGACGTGGTATAACCACCCCACGTACGACGACTCGAGACCCGGGGTGGTGCAGCACAATGACATGAGCATAGCGTACTTGCCTGAGGCCATTACTTTCAGCCGTAAGTTACCAATTTACTACAATACGTGAAAATTAATTACTTAAGTATTTTCCAGCATTGTAGGAAGTATTAGGCACCCCTAAGGATTCAGTAATGATGATTTATCAATACTAGTAGATGATAATAATTGTACGGACGACGTCGGGTCGTACGGGTGCTATTACCCAACAATTAAAGGTCACGTCCTTCATGCAAATCTGTAAGATAGAGCGAGATGCAAATCTGTAAGATAGAAGGATATGAATTCCATATTTGTAATTCTCGCCTCGTTCTTTCTTTTATCTTGCAGTCCGACCCGCAGGACCGTATGAAAGCGCGTACTATGACAACTCTACTGCATTGCTTGAAACTGTAATTTTGTACAGACTTGCTGCAGCCTATCCGGATCCAGTCATCGGCGGATGCGTACAAGGACTACACCTTGGAAACTTTCATCGCTAGCGGCTTCGGAAGGACCTGGACTAATGGTACATCCTGGCTTTTACTATACGTACCTTCCATCGACTACACAGACAGAGAGGTAAAGCGTGGGTAGAGCAGCTTGAGCACAGAGAGGTAGAACGTTCATATTCGAAGCAGCCCAACTGCCAGTAGACCGCAGTCATAATAAGAATTAAGATAATATGTGGTGGTGTTCATCGTGGTCAGTATGGTCGCCAGAGCACCCATGGATGCGTTGTGTTGAGAGTACTTGAGTAACTTGAGTGTACCTAAGGGACCTGTATTTGTTTCCTTATGTCAACACAGCGGATCCTCAAATAAGTAAGGGGTGGGCAACGCGCGTTTATAACTTCTTAGACACAAATAAGTCAACAACTCAAATAAGTAAAATATGTTTCAAGACAAAAACGGAACAGATCTACTCATCGGATGTACGAGAAATCCGTTATGGCGTACCACAGGGGAGTGTTTTAGGACCTCTGCTATTTCTCATTTATATAAATGACATGCCTAACACAATTGACCACCCCATGGTTCTCTTTGCCGACGATAGTACAGTAATATTCTCTGGGAAAAATTTGCAATCTTATGAAGCTGATATTAACAAGACATTAAATACAATTATAGAATGGTTAACAAAAAATAATTTGAACATTAATTTAAGTAAAACAAAACTCATGACATTTCAGCAAAGAACGAATTATGTGCCTAATCTTACAATAGCTTATAAAGGACAAAAATTGAAGACACTGACATAACAAAGTCTTTAGGAATAAATGTAGATGATAAGTTGACATGGAAATATCAAATTGACTATATGTAAGAAATTAAATCAATTCTCCTATGCATTATATAATCTAAAAAAAAAAGTTAATCTGGCTGCCGTGCTTACCGCATACCATGCATTTGTGACTTCAACTTTGAGATACGGTACAATATTCTGGGGGAACTCGACAGATCGAGAAATTGCGTTTCGAGCGCAGAAAAAGTGTCTAAGATCTTTATGTGCTATCAGTTCTTTGGAATCTTGTAAGCCCCATTTTCAAAGACATAAGATCCTAACTCTTCCTAGTTTGTATATCTATGAAATGTGTGTTTTCGTGAAATGTAACTCCCATTTGTACCTAAACTTTAAGAGCACTCGTTTACAACATTAGATAAAATACCCAATGATACCCAAAACAATGTTATTCCAAAAAAATGTAGTTGGAATGACACCGAAGATATTTAATAAACTACCAAAGTGTTTAATGTCAATAGATCAACTACATATATTTAAAAAAGCCTTAAAAAATGTTCTAGCTCATAGAAGTTATTATACCTACCATCAATGAATATATAAATGATAGTGACTTTGACATGCATGCTCAACAATTTGTAAGCCGTGAGGCGCCACATAGTGAAACTAACCATAATTCTGCAACATCCTGTAACCTATGTTGGACAAATAAATGATTTTATCTTTATCTTTATCTTTAGAGTCGCAAAGTGTCTAAAAATAAGTAAGGGGTCGGCAACGCGTTCATAACTTCTTAGAGTCGCAACGCAAGCGTCTATAGAATACGATGTCCGTTTACCATTCCTACTTACTTATTTGGAGAATAAATATTTAACACGTTCAACGCAACATAATACTTAACAACGCTTAAAAAGTTAGGCATCTAACGGTCCTCATGAGAACGGGTATTTTACGTGATTTTGAAAGTTGTTTCTGCACTGGTTGGCCGCAGGTGCAGCATCCGAGGACCTGATGTGGGTATACCTGACCGGCATTTCGAACGCTGCATGCATGGGCACCTTCGGAACCGCCATCGTCAACGATGCTTCCATCTGCGCGCGATTCTTCAATGTGACCAGCCAGTCCACTTGCCAGGTAATCTGGGATTCTCATACCTACTGTTAATTCCGAAGTGTTGACCTACCTCCCTACAGGTTAGAATTTTGCAATTCTAAAACTGGTAATATTGAGGCGCTTAACTAATAGCCATGGTCCTTCGTACCAGATTTTATAAATGAAATGCTACATAAAATACTTATTACATGCATAATTTAACGGCTTTTCGTGTGGAACTGTCTCTGTTTGCTGTATACTCGTACTTTAGTATTCTATAATCATCTTTTTAAACCTAAACTAAACTGTGTTATCCAGGGTGACAGCGGAGGCCCGTTAGTGCACGTGGAAAATGGAGAGCCGATACTCATCGGCGTGTCGACGTTTGTGGCCGGCGGCAACTCGGGCTGCCACGCAGGATTTCCTGCGGGTAAACACCTTGTTGACTGGACTAGAGATAAATAACAAATAATAGGATAATAGGATATTAATCTACCTAAAATATTTTTAACTGACCCACTGTTGAGGAAAGGCCTCGTCATGTTCACCTCACATTGACGACGAAAAAGATGGATATAGAATGGATTCAATTTACGAGTAAGACGCGAGCGGTCGCCTAATTTCCCTGCAGTTTAGTTTACGGCTTGAAGGTGCTACCACACCGCTGCTCAAAATACGCTAACGCACCGTAAAACGCAGCAAAATGTACGAAGAATACGTGACGCATACGACACGTCAACGCGTATACGCAGCGTTAAGCACCGGTGTGGTCGCTGAATTTACTTGGCAGTCACCTCACCGTAAGCGGACGTACTTATTTAGTCTCACCCACAATATAGTGGGTTCAACTTGCCTTTGCCACACTATAATACAAGAAATACGCTACCCTGACATTTTTGAAATCTTGATTTTCGCCACCTTTTACATATTTATCCATTTGTCACAGGTTTTACCCGTCCCGGACCATTCCACAGCTGGTTTACCCAGACCACTGGCATCGACTTCGAAAACCTAGATGAAGAAAATACCGAAGAGCCTACTGAAGCCCCAACTACCACTGAGCCCCCAACTACCACCGAGGCGCCAACTACCACTGAGGCCCCTACTACCACCGAGGCCCCAACTACCACCGAGGCCCCAACTACCACCGAGGCCTCAACTACCACCGAGGCCCCAACTACCACTGACGCCCCTGCAACTACAGAGCCACCTACGGAAGCCCCGGATTCTGAAGAAGAAGAAGAAGATAGTACTGAGAAACCGGAAGAAGACACTTCAGAAGAAAAAGATTCTGACGAGTCAGACGATTGTGAACTGTCCGAATTGTTGAAGAAATTGGAAGTGAAAGTTAGCGTCAAAGTCAAGTTGAACAAGTACGGAAAGAAGAAGAAGCATTAAAAAGTATTTTATTAAAAAGTTTAATTAAATAACTTGAGCAATTTACAACATTTTATTGTATTTTTTTGTGTTTTCGTGAGTGATACAAAACGTATTAATCCTTTTTTGGACTAAATAGTAATGTTGCCAGCAAAATATTCTTTCATATAATTAGGATGATAACAAACACTGCTTTTTTACCTAAGCCATACTACAATAGTACAATATACAAGCATATAGTTTACCGTACAGTTTAAGCTTACGAGAATCGTTTATTCCTGGTGCTTCTTTATTAAAATCAAGGGAAATTAAAATTAGTGCAATTGAAAAATCTTATTAGATTCTGTCGCTGGCCACCCTAACTTGACATTTGCTTTGCGTCATTGAAAGTATTCATGGGTGCAGGCAAAGTT
Source organism: Epinotia bilunana (assembly GCA_947049275.1). Lineage (NCBI taxonomy): Eukaryota > Metazoa > Arthropoda > Insecta > Lepidoptera > Tortricidae > Epinotia > Epinotia bilunana. Next base: position 1,529,081 of record OX346271.1, read on the forward strand.
ACTATAATTTTAAGTTTTTACAATAAATGCTTGTTTTTGAAATGAAATGGAGGGAACGAGTACAAAAGGCAAGTATTGCTGAACAAAATTATCCATGAAAAGTATTAAAAGTGGCAGGTTTTGTAAAGTTTTTAAGTATGCTCACTTAAATGTTTTTGTGTGGGCGAAATTCGTTTGAAGTCGTAAATTATCTTTTGTTTGCTACCTGCCTCACCTTTGAGACGCTAACTCATTACTATGTTGCTAAGCTAAGGGCCTTATAACAATACTTAGTCTAGTCTAGTACTAAGCATTAAAGTACTAAGTACCTTTGGTAGTGCGTCGTACTTCCGTATTGTTGTTCGAAATTTAGTTGTGAAGGTTCATTAGGTTTAATGTTTTTGACTCATACCACGCTTTAGACCTTTACTTGAAAGCTCCGTTGTAGCATAAAGAGCTTAAATTGCACTGCATTCAGAAATTTGTCTGATTTGTCATATAGATTAAAGCTAAACTGAGAATGAAAGTAAGTAAGTGAGGTAACAGTAGTTATTCTTTATACTGGTCAAATTTAATGATCAAGTAGAATTCACAGCAATTACTGCAGAAAAAAATGTGGATTATGGTTAAAGCACTATGAAGTATGTTTATACATCCAGTTACAAAACAAAGTTGCTATTGTTTTGTTATATTTAAGAAACCATAACAAATGAAATAATTTTTTGATGAAAGTATTGCATTATGTGACAATTTTAAGAGCCTATGCACACTGCTTTTTTTAAACGTTCATGTTGATTTACATGTGATTTGATACAAGCGCGTCAATGGCATGTTTAAGAAACACCTTAATGGTTAATTTTACACAACAGCCAGACCTTATATGGAATGTAATGGATAATATTTTGCAATTTTGGTTGTTTTCATTTCGTGACATTTAATTTGTTAAACGTTTATATTGGTCCTTTATCTTGATATAAGACATAATTTATTAATTTAATTGTTATTCAATGTTACATAAAAATCTTAAAAGTAGGGGTAAAAAAAGGTATTAGTCCAAATGCGGGGGAGAGCAGCACCTCGGTCCTTTATCCGTAAATTTTAAATTATTGTGTAAGATTGTTATTATTTTATTGTAAATTATGACATGTAAAAGTGCCCTTGTGGCCTATTTGCAGAATAAATAATTGATTTTGATGATTGACAAGCTGACTTTTTGTACTGTTACCTGATTACTTGTCCAACATTTTAAATGCCATCCAATCGGAGTTATAAGCCCCATCAAGTTACAAATTATGGATTACAAGATGGCCATCTAGGGCAATAAAATAAGGAACCAAAGGCACCAAAGTGATTTTACGCAAGCAGCTCTGATTACATACATCTATACATAACTTCACGCCTTTATTCCACAGCAGGGGTAGGCAGAGCACATGAAACTTATGTTCCAGCGTCACTTTTAGCTCTGATTGCATATAAATATTATTTCAATTATTAAGCTTAATTTGACTTGTACTGTTGTTTTAAAATTTCATTTATATTATGAAACTCCCTGTGTGTCCAGATTCCCTCAGCTGTGCCGGGTGCATGAACAATATTGGAGATGACGACTATGTGTCAGCGCTGGAACAGGAATGGCATACAGAATGCTTTAGGTAAACATGATTAAACTATTTGTGAGAAAAAATACAAAATGAGGACTCGGCAAATTTCGTCACAAAACTGACACTGACTTAATTTTTGTTTAACAACACACTAATTGTGTACGCAAATTTTGGATAATGCCCAGCAACATTATACTGTACACAAAATGCTGGCAAACACTCGACTGATTGAATTCCAAATTCCTCTGTGTATTAAATTAAATTAAATAAATTAAATAATCATTTATTTCGGAATTAAAGTGAGATAGTTTGCTGTTTCTTAGCTTCGTTGTTTAAATATTATAAAACTTGTACTACTTTGGACAAAAGCGTTTACTTGCGTCCTTGTGTGGGTTCACGCAAAATAGGCACATTGGATGTCGATTTGAAAAAATGCCCAGGATTACTAACTTCTTGTATGTGTAAGGGGTGTGCTCTGAAGAACAGTTTGACATGATATCAGCCCATGGCGACATTCTACGTTTCTCACATACTCACACCGTGAAACCTAAATGGTCGCGCAATATGGAACCAGCTTTCTGTGGTTCAGAGACTGAATCATAACCATATTCTTTAAGTAATGAACGCAGCATTGGCCTCTAAATCTACAACCCGCGATCCTCCATACAACTCATCTGATCATAGTGTGGAGACTAGTCACAGAAAAAAAAAGTTTTCTGAAATATTATTTTTATACTATAATGTGTTACATTGCAGGTGCTCAGCATGCGACTGCTTGCTGTCCACATGGTACCACGAGAAGGGCGGCCTGCTGTTCTGCCAGCAGGACTACTGGGCGCGCTTTGGGGAGCCTTGCCACCACTGCCAGCAGGTCTGTGCTCTGCTTCTATATTATTTATTAGTTGCTGTGCGCGGCTCTGTCCGCGTATTGCAAAAGGCTGCAGTCGAAGCCGCAGGAGAAAATACAGCTTTTGTCCATCCTGAAAGTCCATTCTATGTACTGGTGAAATATTTTTTACAGTCATAGTCATAGTCATAGTAGTTTATTCATGAACAATATACATTGTGTTTGAACATTCCTTATATAATATAGGTATAATTTTGATAACTTACAAAACTTACTATATTTAAGAGTCATAACCATAACGAATTCCAACGAGTAAAGAAACAATAATAACATGTCAAATCAATTATTATTCATGAAGTATCGTATATAATTAAAATATATATATATCAATAAATAAATAAAACATAAACAAATCGTAATTCAAACAAAAATTAATGATTAAAAGTTTTTAAATTTCATAAACAAATATTAAATTAAATTTTAAATTAAAATTGCATCGGTGAAGAAAATATACAATATAGTGTTACTTTCAGTACATATGGTACATATGGTGCTACTTTCCCGCACTAGTGCGGAAAAGGGCACTTTTCGTCCATATGTCGAAACTTTAAAGAGCCATATGTACAGTAAAACATTGTACGATACACGTGCGAATAGGTAATTCGCAACTCGTGTCGATTTAAAACACTCCCTTCGGTCGTGTTTTAATTTATCACCACTCGTTGGGAATTTCCTATTTTTGGCACTTGTATCGTAAATAACTAATTGCATTGTATGAGTAGTTCCGGAGCTTACCCTGTACGTAAACCTCACAGACTTTTGTCTTTATAGCATTTACTTTTTATAGTAGTACCTTTACAAAAAAATTGCCATTTGGCAAAGGTCTCCTCCCATGATCTTCTTTAGATAGGAAATCCGCTTCCCGCTTCCATAAATATTGCTAAATGTAATAGAATTTATTGTATTTGATGCATTACTAGTTTATTTGTTTATTACGATCACCAACAGAAAATACAACACACATGAATAAGAAACATATTTAACATCATTCATTTGCAAGGACTTATGAGAAAATTTTGATTTTAAGGCTGAGTGAGATTTAGATTTTAAGGCTGAGTGAGAAAATCTCACTTGAAAAGTATGCATTGTAGTGGACACACCGTTATTCTGTGATGTAACTTTTTATATTGATACAGAGTGCAATTGAAGGCTCAGAGATGAGATCCATTTGGTTGAATCACTTGTTCTTTAAATATCTACCGTAGTGGAAAGACAGTCTTATTTTTTTTGCTATTCCCAACTATACTGTAAATGATTTTGAATGAGACCTCGTCCGTCAGGTGATGACGGGCCCCGTGATGGCGGCGGGCGCGCGCCGCTACCACGCGGAGTGCTTCGCGTGCTGCACCTGCGGAGCGCCCATCGACGACAAGGAGCCCTACGCGGTGCAGCGCGAGCGCCTCTACTGGTAGGTTCAGAATTACTTAGCTATACCACCACGTATCTATCCTCATGATGCTCTAAAATAGAATGAAACATAAATAAATACTTTTGTTTGATAAGGTCTAATATGTTATACCTTCTGTATGTGAGCAGCGAGCCGTGCTACGCGGGCGCGGAGCCGGCGGCGCGCGCGCTGCGCGTCGCGCGCGTGCCCGTGCCCGTGCGCGTGCCCGTGCGCGTGCCCGTGCCCGTGCCCGTGCCCGTGCCCGTGCCCGTGCCCGTGCCCGCCTCCGCGCTCAACGACAAACAGTAAGCACATCTCTACTTTTATACTCTGCTCTCGAACTAGACTCATGGCCTGTTTTGACTTAGGATTAAAACGAAACTAAACCCCTTGTGGTGACATTTAATTTTAATTCTCTGTTCTATTTGTTTTATTTGCTACGAACACGATATGGACACGACTCAACAATAAATATTTTGAATTTGAAAGCTGTAACACTACACCCTATGCATGAATGTACTAGTTATATTATAGCAGTTACACAAAAGAATGGCGACGCATAAAGCTACATCCGGGGGCACGGTAGTGCCCCCGCCAAGTCGAGCAAAACAGCGGCACGGCCGTACCATCCTTTTCAAATACAATATTTTGATATTGAATAAAGCGATTTTGATAATGAAAGTTATTTTAATCGGCGATTTTTGCTGCTTACAACCTTGCACTTTGCTAGGGTTTATTCCAACGAACACATTTGACAGGTCGGTTAACGTTAACTATGACGCCGGTACCTGTTATCCCACAGAGAACTCTCAAACTTAACATACAGTTAGAGTTTAACGGACGTAATTGTTATTCAACGTTCATAGATTATCTCTAAGTATAAATTATTGGCCAGTGATGAAATTGTTTCATATACACAGGAACTACCATTTAACCTACTAACTACTAATAATATTTGTTTTTATTCTCCTGTAATTTAACCTATAGTGCTGTTGTCATTATTGATTTTTATTAATTATTTATTTATTTTGTTGTGGCAATCAATTAACACATTCAAGCAAATTACTCACATCATGCATCTACGAGCGATGTTCGCTACAAAACGGAAAATGCTGCTATGCACAATGTCGTAGCACACGTAGCTTTCCTTGGCCTCAAATGCGTTAATTTTTAACTAACTGTCTAACTAACTGTGTAGAGGGCGCTGCGTCAGCAAAATGTCGTCAATGGCGCGCGCCGTGCTCCGCGCCGCCCTCGCCGCCTGCATCCAGCTCCCCTGCCATAGGTACTAACACACTAACTAAGGTCTCCAATACAAATTTTTAGGCATTGTGTACAACGTGTACAGCGACGCGTGAAAAAAGAGTATGAAGAAGAGTATCACGCCTGAACATTTTTTATCAATTAATCAAGTGTTATTTATTTAATTTATTATTATTATTGGGAGCCTGTAGTGTCCCACTGCTGGGCAAAGGCCCCCCCCCTCCGTTTCCAGTGTTCTCGATCCTGAGCTTCTTGTGGCCAATCTTTTGAGAACGAGTCTAGCTCGTCCCGCCGTCGCCGGCGAGGCCTGCCGCGTCTCCGTTTTGAACTATCGGGTTGCCAGTCAGTGGCGGCTTTGGCCCACAGTTCACTCGGCATGCGGCAGACATGGCCAGCCCACTCCCACTTCAACTTAGCCGCTTTCCGAGCCACGTCGACAATTTGAGTCTTGGAGCGCAGCGTGGTGTTCCGGATACGATCCATTAATTTGACACCTAATGTGCTGCGCTCCATGGCTCGCTGGCAAACCCCGAGTCTGGACTTATGAGATGCTGCGCAATCGAAGACGTCAAAATTTTGACGTCTTCGATTGCGCAGTTACTTTTGATGCTGACCGTACTACAACTTAAATTGAATTTTTTTCAAATAGTCTACAGATATAATACATCAATATGCTAAAAAACTTACCTAGTACAAAAAACATTGTAAGATGCTTAACCACTTACAGGTGACCACAGCCGGCACACGCGTTTCATACAGAATAAATACCAAAACAGAGGTATGTTACAAAAAAAAATTAAAAAATGGCAAATAATAATATTATTAAACAGAATGGTACCAACATAGTGAACAATTCGCACTGTGCAGTGGTAGGACACATTCGACACAACCCGAAAACATTATAAGATGTCGACAAAAGTGTGTCGAAAGCGCAAATGGAAAACCAATTTATGAAAGCCGTTGGCTTGCGAATGTCAAAAACGTTTTGTATGGTCGTTGAACCACCTTAAGGTGCATGAATCCAAGCTGCCTTTGCGTCCAGTGCCTTCTATTTAAGGAAACATGAATCACAAGTATTCCTACTGCAAACAACGGTTTCCTGGCACTTCTTATCTCAATGCGTGACTAAACGCCGAGAAATTATGTTAATACACAATAACGTCATAATTCCTGTAAATTTAAAGTAAATATTTTCATAAGCATCATATGCTTATCAAAAAGGATAAATAGAATTTGGTGAATTGGCGCCATTAATCGGTACTTTTCATTTAGCGTTTAACAGCAAGAATTTTTTTCGCGCTTCTTTTGCCCCGTGCCGTTCTTGTGTAGATCTTTTTTTTTTTTTTTATGATATAGAAGGCAAACGAGCAGTCGAATCACCTGATGGTAAGCGATAATCGACGCCCATGGACACTTACAACACCAGAAGAGTTGTAGGTGCGTTGCCGGCCTTTAAGATGGGAGTACGCTCTTTTCTTGAAGGCTTGAAGGTTATAACGGTCCGGAAATACCGCAGGCGACAGTTCATTCCAGAGTTTGGCTGTGCGATCTGATGAAACCTTCAGTATTATTTGATTTATTTAGGTCAATCAACATTTTCTATAAAACTGAAGCTATTCGCTGTTTTTTGCGAAGGAAAGGAAGGGTTAGGGTGCCCGTGTGGTGTCGGGTTAGAATATCACCACCCCCTTTCTTCCCGCGGGTGGCGTAAAAGTCGACTAAGGGAGCAGGGTTGAAGTATGTTGTGGGCGATGGGCTAGCAACCTATCACTGCAATATCACATTTTTTGTCGATCTTTTGTAAAGGGTTAAAAGTGACCTAGTAGACGTAACCATGGCAACAAGCAAGCGACACTAGTTGATTCACCCAATCATGCGATGACAGGGGCAGGTCAGTGACAATTAAACTATAACATACATTCGTATTACATATTTCATTGAATGAATTTCTGAGTCACCAATAAAATAGTTACTGCGTCTTATGTCCGAGCAGTAAGGTTCAAAATCGACATAAAGTTAGTTTAACTCCCCACCTCAAGTCTCATAACCAGTATCACCACAGACGTGGGACAGAATCAACGTCTTGTTACTGAAGACTTGCATATTTTATCCTGCTAGTAAACTTGTATTATAGATTATTGTAGTGATTGATTTAACATACAGTTGAAGTTATGAAGTGTTGTTTTGAGTAATGATAAAAGTTTAAATGTAGTGCAAATAATAAATACACGTTTTAGTGTGTTGTATTAAATGTGAGTTTTATTTGTAAAAGTGTAAATATTAAGTGTGAATATTATATTGAATCGAAAACTGGAAAGTAAAGTATATTTATTCGACGATAAAGTATGATCGTAAAAAGCAGCTATACATGGACTAGATTTATTTGCCACGCCGACGGTGGCAAACAAGAATACGGCCTGCCTGATGCTTAGCAGACACTGTTGCCTATGGAGTCACATGCGCGTTGCTGACCCTTTAGTAGTTTGAGGATTCGTTGATTCATATAAAGATAACAGGTTTTATTTGTAAATGTAATTCTAACTATAATGTTTTTGTTATAAAACGTAGAATATAAGTAAATCGCCAATAACCGGCCACCCTTCTACTACTGGCCCACTTCTACTAAAAATTAACTCTGTTCCCCTACAAACAGAATTCAATTTAATATAACGTGTCTAATTATTGATGGGTGGCCAGTAATTAACACCTTATACTAAAAATGAATTCCGTTATATGTGAATAGTTCATTTTTAGTATGAGGTGGCCAGTTATTGGCGATTTACCCTAATGTACCTTTTCTGTAACGACTGTGGTTTAGAGGTTAGTATAGAATGTCTGAAATAAAATGATATTGTGTGTAGGACCAAAATTGTTAATATATACTTCAAACTACTCAAACTACTTAATAACTTAATTATTCAAACTACTTAATCTAAGTATTTCCGTTCGTCGGTACATTTATACCAAATGAATAACAACTTAAGTATTTCAAAGCGTTGTACTCAGGTCTGGATACATGATGAATTTCACCGCAAGGCGCAAACTAAGTACTCGTACGCGTCATTTCATTTCATTTATTTATTCAATAACAATATACCCAAAAGACGTCCACTGCTGGACATAAGCCTCCCCCAAAGAGTGCCACAATGACCGGTGTAGTTCCAAGTAATTCGTTTTTGATATAAATCTTTAAATATTTACTTTTATAAATTCACGCGCTTATCTGAATTATTTAAACAAGGAAAATAGTTTGTTAATTAAATAATGGTGACATTTCTTGCACCAACGTCACCAGGTTAAACACTGCAATCAGAATTCCGAAGTAAAATTAACTTTATGTGCATTTTTATAAGGCTCACATTGCAATAGCATAGACGGTACGTCACGGAGAAAGTACAATTCTATTAAATCGCCTCATAAACGTCACACTGGAATTTTATATTGATGTAATGTAATAGTTACGTATCTTACTCGTAACTTCAATATGGTTTTAATTGAAGAGTGCGTTTACTGAATCCGTTCCTTTAATACTTTATTGACACCAAGTTACAAGTCAAATCGTCGGGTCATAGTGCAATACCGCGTAACTAGCACTAGTAAATGCTGCGTATCTACACAACACCCACAGTGCGAAACCGCGTATCTAGCACTGGTAAATACCGCGTATCTAGCACTGGTAAATACCGCGTATCTAGCACTAGTAAATGCTGCGTATCTACACAACACCCACAGTGCGAAACCGCGTATCTAGCACTGGTAAATACCGCGTATCTAACAAAAAGCCAAACTAAATTTTTCCCGCCAACGAACGTAAAATCCTAATTAGAATTATACCAAGCTTCTCCTGTAAAGTTGGGTATTGTGTAGATACGCAGTATTTACCAGTGCTAGTTACGCGGCATTGCACTGCCCCGACGAAATGGTTAATGTGAACAGCAAATATATTATAGGCAATTTCAGTAAATACATGTATATGACATACCAGAAATTGGCATTTTTTTTATATTTCTGGGTTGTTCTCGTATCCGGCATCAGATATGTGTTCTCTGTTTGGCCTGAAGACTGAGCCACAGTAGAACAGTCGACGCCTAATATATTTAAAACTTAGCTTCTGCCCGCGACCCCGTCCGCGTGGTACTTCGTTCACATCGTAGCTCCATACCAACTTTCGCCCCCCATTTTACTCCCTTGGGGGGTGATTGATGAGTGACAGACACTTTCGCATTTATAATATTATTAGCTTCTGCCCGCGACGTCTGCGTGGATCCGAGATAAAAACTCCTATATAAAATGCTAAACCCCATGCTATAAACTATCTTCGAGCAAAATTTCATCCAAATCGGTTGAGCCGTTTAAGCGTGATTGAGTAACAAACATCTACACATCAATACTTGCGCATTTACAATATTAATAGGATAATAGGATTTTCGCCTTATTGGAATAAAATGCGATTAAATGCCAAAGCCGTCTCCGGGCCCGTGAGCACAACCGGGAGAAAAAGCTATGAAGATACTGATTGGAGTATAGTGCGAAAGTCTCAACATATTTTTGAAGTTGACTGTACAAGAGAACAAAGAACATACATACAATAACATCTTGTGTAGTGTAGCGGACCGCCAGACGTTATTTAAGAGCTTTTGTCGGCGGGCGGACTAATCGTCATTTTGTACGCTTCTCTGCCAATTTCTTTTAGGGCGGGCTGCACCAACTTACGATTGCAGGATGATCAATATGAAGCCGGCAGCTGTCATTCCATATAAACTTATCAAACATTCCATACATTCAGATTTTGTCGACCGCTTTAGCCTAGTTGGTAGTGACCCTGCCTACGAAGCAAGAGATACCGGGTTCGAAACCCGGTGAGGGCATTTATTTGTGTGATGAGCACGAATATTTGTTCCTGAGTCATGGATGTTTTCTATGTATTTAAGTATTTATTGATCTATATAAGTAGGTATTTTTTTCGTTGTCTAGTACCCATAGAACAAGCTTTGCTTAGTTTGGGACTAGGTCGATTCGTGTAAGATTGTCCCCTTATTTTTCTATTTTAACGATCATCGCTTACGAAAACAGACGGTTTGGTGCAACCCATCCTTAGGCAAATATATATTTTTTGTGCCTGCCTGTTGGATTGTCCCACTGCTGGGCAAAGGCCCCCCCCCCCCCAGGATTTTCACTCGTCCCTGTCCGCCGCAATCCTTGGCCAATCACTTGAAAACGCGTCCAAGTCATCCCGCCATCTCCGCCTTGGCCTACCTCGCCGCCTGTGTCCGTCCTGTGGCAACCACCAAGTAGCCGCATGAGCCCACCTTTGTGGGTGCATACGGCCAACATGACCGGCCCAGTTCCACTTAAGCAAGGCAGTCTTCTTGCCCACATCTGTTATTCTAGTTCTAGAGCGCAGTGTGGTATTTCGGACTCGATCAATTCTCTTGATGCCTAAAGGGTCGAACAGACTACCAGCGGGACGGTAGCGGGGCTTGACGAGCGCGTGATGCGCGCGGGACGGCCGGTCACACAGAGCACGCGCGCATCGCGCCATCAACCAGCCAGCAACGCGCGCCTCGCGCTGGCCTCGCGCCATGGACCCGCCAGCATCACGTACGCACCGCGCGCTCCGCTGTCTGGCGTCACACTGACGCGCCGCGCACCCGTCGCGGTCGCGCGGCGGGAGGCTGGCGGGGCGCGACAGAAGCGGGGCGCGTTGCCGACGGGGCGCAGCCTGTTTGACCACGCTAGCGGTTTGTAGGGAAATATCGCGCTGCGGGCCCGCGACGGTGCTGTGTGTTCGACCCTTTAGACACTGCGCTCCATGGCGCGCTGGCAAACCTTGAGTTTGGACTTTTGTAATGGAAAATTTCGCCACTCCATTATATGTATGTTATGAATTGTACGAGTATGTATGTTAGGCTTTAAGGTATTTGTTGCCATGGGCCTTAAATGCCTGAAATAAATGGTTTGTTATTATTATGAACTAAATGATTTGTCAATGAACAGGATAGACTCGTCGTGTGGTCTCCTGACGCTGCACTTCGGCGACCGCGTCCTGGAGATCAACGCGCCCAGCGACGACAGAGACAGAGCACGGACACCCGACACACTCATACAGGTAATCCTACTGATATTATAAATGCGAAAGTTTGGATGTTTGTTACTTAATCACGCTTAAACGGCTTAACCAATTTGGATGAAATTTTGCACGGAGGTAGTTTACTGCCTGGATTAAAATACAGGATGGTTTTTATCCCGGATCCACGCAGACGAAGTCGCGGGCGGAAACTGGTAATATTACAAATGCGAAAGTTTGGATGTTTAGATGTTTGTTACTTAATCAATAATCACGCTCAAACGGCTCAACGGATGTGGATGAAATTTAGCACGAACATAGTTTATAGCTTGGATTAAAATATAGGATAGTTTTTATCCTGGAAGTCGCGGGTGGAAGATAGTAATAAATAAAATAAATAAATATTAGGGGACAATCTTACACAAATCGACCCAGCCCCAAATTAAGCAAAGCTTGTACTATGGGTACTAGACGACGATAAACATACTTACTTATTTAGATAAATAAATACTAAATGCATAAATACTATATATATATATATATATATATTTTAATACATAGAAAACATCCATGACCCAGGAAAAAATATGCTTGCACATCACACAAATAAATGCCCTTACCGGGATTCGAACCCGTCCTGGGTTCGAACCCACGACCTCTTGCTTCGTAGGCAGGTTCACTACCAACTAGACTAGACTAACGGGGTCGTCAAATGATGTTCATTGATTATAAACTTTATTTCATGAGGAATATGATCGAGATTGTATTTTACGTAGGCGACATGCACATATAGGATATAGGCAATATCAGACTTTGTGGCTTTGTGGCATCTTAAGGACACCCGCGAGAAGGTAAAACATGCTTGAAAAGGTAATCATCGCGAGCACGCTTATGCTGGAGATTATAGACCTTATTGCATAAGTAATAAGGTTAGTGTTCTTCGTCGACAGCAAATGTATGCATGAACTAGGGATAAAGTTTACTTTGACAGTACTGTCTATTAATATTATTTTTCGTCGCTATCATAACAGGAGCCCACCCCACATAACCACATTGGAATTTATTTATTTATTTGAAATACTTGGTTTGAAGCCTTGCTAATCCTATACTATTTGACAAGCAACATTTTCATATTTATTTGTATGTAAATGGGTTCTCGAAAACTGCCCTAAAGATTTCGATGAGATTACAATTTAAAGGGTTTACGTGACCGATGTAGCTAGACCAAATTACCGAGAAAAATCATTTAAAAATACGAAAAACGACGAGGAAACAATAAAAAATGGATGCCCTACAGAAAGCAGCTTTATATCTTAGACAACAAGGTTCTAGTTCGTTCGTTGTTCGCAGCTCACCATAGAACACACTCCAGACAACATTCCAATGTGCAACGTCCAGACTGAAGTTCCGGAGCCGGAGAGGGAGGGGGACGGCAAGAAGGAGCGGCTGTTCAAGAGGAAGGGGGAGGGCGCGAACAAGCGCGTCATTAAAAGGAGACAGCCGAGCTCGCCGCTGCTGTGCGACAAGGAGAAGAGTAGTAGCATGTCCAAGTTGTTGGATGCGTGAGTATTAGATATTGATATTTTCACAAGCCTGCTTTGTTGCATCTGTCTTTTTACAGGTTTTCAATATTTAACTTCATTTCACAGTTCCTATGCCAACACGGCTAGCACAAGACGGCGCGCGAGCTCTCGCGCTATCCGTCTCTTTCTAAGTTTTCTAATAAGAGAGAGAAGGATAGTGCGAGAGAGCTCGCGCGCCGTCTTGTGCTGACCGTGTCAATCTTGAATTAGGTGCCAAAGCGGACCCCAGGCAGCTGTAATATACAACCAGGATAAAGGGCTAGGAGGGTGGTGATGATTTTGCACCGACGCCCATGTTACTCCTTTGGAGTTGCATGCGTCTATAGGCTGCGTTGTCCGCTTACCACCAGGCGGGCCGTACGCCTGTTTGCCACCGTCGTTGTATAAAAAAAAATTGATACATTTATTTGATAAGACCCGGAACTTGATAACCTTTCAAGCAGAGCATTTCCATTATGTTGCTAAAATGATGAATAGAGATTCCACCGGTGACGTAGGAGACGCAAGTGTCCATATGTATGTTACGGTGTTTTGCTACCATCAGGCAGGCCGTATGCTTTTTCCCCACCATGATATCAACCCGTGGAGCGTCAAATCAGTGAGCAAAAAATCTACAGGACGCGTGACGAGTTAATGAGTCCAGTTTTTTTTAATTACCTTTTTTTTGACCTATTGCAGCGTGGACGGCGACCCGGAGCCAACGGGCGTGCTGTGCGACCTGTCGCGGGCGCGCTCCTTCCGGGCGGAGACGCGCGGCGCCACGCAGCGAGTTTTCCGCGCATGCGATCTATTACAGGTATCTTTATTTACTTGAAAATATTTCATCTGGCGATATTTGAATGGAACAATAGCCAAATTTTAATGGAATGTGTTGTATTTGTTTAGTCCAATTGTTTTTCAAATTAAGTACATATCAATTTGGCAGGCTGCAAATTCTGAATGAATCCGCTATATTTATTTGTCGTATGTGAACAGGGTGAGCTGCTCGGTTCTGGGTTCTTCGGCGAGGTGTACAAGGTGACCCACCGCGACACCGGCGAGGTGATGGTGCTCAAGCAGCTGTACCGGCTCGACGAGGGCGCGCAGAGGAACTTCCTCAAGGAGGTGAGGGTCTCACGGTCAGACAGCCCGTCTGCGGACAGGGCTCCGGGGTCTTCGGCGAGGTGTACAAGGTGACCCACCGCGACACCGGCGAGGTGATGGTGCTCAAGCAGCTGTACCGGCTCGACGAGGGCGCGCAGAGGAACTTCCTCAAGGAGGTGAGGGTCTCACGGTCAGACAGCCCGTCTGCGGACAGGGCTCCGGGGTCTTCGGCGAGGTGTACAAGGTGACCCACCGCGACACCGGCGAGGTGATGGTGCTCAAGCAGCTGTACCGGCTCGACGAGGGCGCGCAGAGGAACTTCCTCAAGGAGGTGAGGGTCTCACGGTCAGACAGCCCGTCTGCGGACAGGGCTCCGGGGTCTTCGGCGAGGTGTACAAGGTGACCCACCGCGACACCGGCGAGGTGATGGTGCTCAAGCAGCTGTACCGGCTCGACGAGGGCGCGCAGAGGAACTTCCTCAAGGAGGTGAGGGTCTCACGGTCAGACAGCCCGTCTGCGGACAGGGCTCCGGGGTCTTCGGCGAGGTGTACAAGGTGACCCACCGCGACACCGGCGAGGTGATGGTGCTCAAGCAGCTGTACCGGCTCGACGAGGGCGCGCAGAGGAACTTCCTCAAGGAGGTGAGGGTCTCACGGTCAGACAGCCCGTCTGCGGACAGGGCTCCGGGGTCTTCGGCGAGGTGTACAAGGTGACCCACCGCGACACCGGCGAGGTGATGGTGCTCAAGCAGCTGTACCGGCTCGACGAGGGCGCGCAGAGGAACTTCCTCAAGGAGGTGAGGGTCTCACGGTCAGACAGCCCGTCTGCGGACAGGGCTCCGGGGTCTTCGGCGAGGTGTACAAGGTGACCCACCGCGACACCGGCGAGGTGATGGTGCTCAAGCAGCTGTACCGGCTCGACGAGGGCGCGCAGAGGAACTTCCTCAAGGAGGTGAGGGTCTCACGGTCAGACAGCCCGTCTGCGGACAGGGCTCCGGGGTCTTCGGCGAGGTGTACAAGGTGACCCACCGCGACACCGGCGAGGTGATGGTGCTCAAGCAGCTGTACCGGCTCGACGAGGGCGCGCAGAGGAACTTCCTCAAGGAGGTGAGGGTCTCACGGTCAGACAGCCCGTCTGCGGACAGGGCTCCGGGGTCTTCGGCGAGGTGTACAAGGTGACCCACCGCGACACCGGCGAGGTGATGGTGCTCAAGCAGCTGTACCGGCTCGACGAGGGCGCGCAGAGGAACTTCCTCAAGGAGGTGAGGGTCTCACGGTCAGACAGCCCGTCTGCGGACAGGGCTCCGGGGTCTTCGGCGAGGTGTACAAGGTGACCCACCGCGACACCGGCGAGGTGATGGTGCTCAAGCAGCTGTACCGGCTCGACGAGGGCGCGCAGAGGAACTTCCTCAAGGAGGTGAGGGTCTCACGGTCAGACAGCCCGTCTGCGGACAGGGCTCCGGGGTCTTCGGCGAGGTGTACAAGGTGACCCACCGCGACACCGGCGAGGTGATGGTGCTCAAGCAGCTGTACCGGCTCGACGAGGGCGCGCAGAGGAACTTCCTCAAGGAGGTGAGGGTCTCACGGTCAGACAGCCCGTCTGCGGACAGGGCTCCGGGGTCTTCGGCGAGGTGTACAAGGTGACCCACCGCGACACCGGCGAGGTGATGGTGCTCAAGCAGCTGTACCGGCTCGACGAGGGCGCGCAGAGGAACTTCCTCAAGGAGGTGAGGGTCTCACGGTCAGACAGCCCGTCTGCGGACAGGGCTCCGGGGTCTTCGGCGAGGTGTACAAGGTGACCCACCGCGACACCGGCGAGGTGATGGTGCTCAAGCAGCTGTACCGGCTCGACGAGGGCGCGCAGAGGAACTTCCTCAAGGAGGTGAGGGTCTCACGGTCAGACAGCCCGTCTGCGGACAGGGCTCCGGGGTCTTCGGCGAGGTGTACAAGGTGACCCACCGCGACACCGGCGAGGTGATGGTGCTCAAGCAGCTGTACCGGCTCGACGAGGGCGCGCAGAGGAACTTCCTCAAGGAGGTGAGGGTCTCACGGTCAGACAGCCCGTCTGCGGACAGGGCTCCGGGGTCTTCGGCGAGGTGTACAAGGTGACCCACCGCGACACCGGCGAGGTGATGGTGCTCAAGCAGCTGTACCGGCTCGACGAGGGCGCGCAGAGGAACTTCCTCAAGGAGGTGAGGGTCTCACGGTCAGACAGCCCGTCTGCGGACAGGGCTCCGGGGTCTTCGGCGAGGTGTACAAGGTGACCCACCGCGACACCGGCGAGGTGATGGTGCTCAAGCAGCTGTACCGGCTCGACGAGGGCGCGCAGAGGAACTTCCTCAAGGAGGTGAGGGTCTCACGGTCAGACAGCCCGTCTGCGGACAGGGCTCCGGGGTCTTCGGCGAGGTGTACAAGGTGACCCACCGCGACACCGGCGAGGTGATGGTGCTCAAGCAGCTGTACCGGCTCGACGAGGGCGCGCAGAGGAACTTCCTCAAGGAGGTGAGGGTCTCACGGTCAGACAGCCCGTCTGCGGACAGGGCTCCGGGGTCTTCGGCGAGGTGTACAAGGTGACCCACCGCGACACCGGCGAGGTGATGGTGCTCAAGCAGCTGTACCGGCTCGACGAGGGCGCGCAGAGGAACTTCCTCAAGGAGGTGAGGGTCTCACGGTCAGACAGCCCGTCTGCGGACAGGGCTCCGGGGTCTTCGGCGAGGTGTACAAGGTGACCCACCGCGACACCGGCGAGGTGATGGTGCTCAAGCAGCTGTACCGGCTCGACGAGGGCGCGCAGAGGAACTTCCTCAAGGAGGTGAGGGTCTCACGGTCAGACAGCCCGTCTGCGGACAGGGCTCCGGGGTCTTCGGCGAGGTGTACAAGGTGACCCACCGCGACACCGGCGAGGTGATGGTGCTCAAGCAGCTGTACCGGCTCGACGAGGGCGCGCAGAGGAACTTCCTCAAGGAGGTGAGGGTCTCACGGTCAGACAGCCCGTCTGCGGACAGGGCTCCGGGGTCTTCGGCGAGGTGTACAAGGTGACCCACCGCGACACCGGCGAGGTGATGGTGCTCAAGCAGCTGTACCGGCTCGACGAGGGCGCGCAGAGGAACTTCCTCAAGGAGGTGAGGGTCTCACGGTCAGACAGCCCGTCTGCGGACAGGGCTCCGGGGTCTTCGGCGAGGTGTACAAGGTGACCCACCGCGACACCGGCGAGGTGATGGTGCTCAAGCAGCTGTACCGGCTCGACGAGGGCGCGCAGAGGAACTTCCTCAAGGAGGTGAGGGTCTCACGGTCAGACAGCCCGTCTGCGGACAGGGCTCCGGGGTCTTCGGCGAGGTGTACAAGGTGACCCACCGCGACACCGGCGAGGTGATGGTGCTCAAGCAGCTGTACCGGCTCGACGAGGGCGCGCAGAGGAACTTCCTCAAGGAGGTGAGGGTCTCACGGTCAGACAGCCCGTCTGCGGACAGGGCTCCGGGGTCTTCGGCGAGGTGTACAAGGTGACCCACCGCGACACCGGCGAGGTGATGGTGCTCAAGCAGCTGTACCGGCTCGACGAGGGCGCGCAGAGGAACTTCCTCAAGGAGGTGAGGGTCTCACGGTCAGACAGCCCGTCTGCGGACAGGGCTCCGGGGTCTTCGGCGAGGTGTACAAGGTGACCCACCGCGACACCGGCGAGGTGATGGTGCTCAAGCAGCTGTACCGGCTCGACGAGGGCGCGCAGAGGAACTTCCTCAAGGAGGTGAGGGTCTCACGGTCAGACAGCCCGTCTGCGGACAGGGCTCCGGGGTCTTCGGCGAGGTGTACAAGGTGACCCACCGCGACACCGGCGAGGTGATGGTGCTCAAGCAGCTGTACCGGCTCGACGAGGGCGCGCAGAGGAACTTCCTCAAGGAGGTGAGGGTCTCACGGTCAGACAGCCCGTCTGCGGACAGGGCTCCGGGGTCTTCGGCGAGGTGTACAAGGTGACCCACCGCGACACCGGCGAGGTGATGGTGCTCAAGCAGCTGTACCGGCTCGACGAGGGCGCGCAGAGGAACTTCCTCAAGGAGGTGAGGGTCTCACGGTCAGACAGCCCGTCTGCGGACAGGGCTCCGGGGTCTTCGGCGAGGTGTACAAGGTGACCCACCGCGACACCGGCGAGGTGATGGTGCTCAAGCAGCTGTACCGGCTCGACGAGGGCGCGCAGAGGAACTTCCTCAAGGAGGTGAGGGTCTCACGGTCAGACAGCCCGTCTGCGGACAGGGCTCCGGGGTCTTCGGCGAGGTGTACAAGGTGACCCACCGCGACACCGGCGAGGTGATGGTGCTCAAGCAGCTGTACCGGCTCGTCGAGGGCGCGCAGAGGAACTTCCTCAAGGAGGTTGGTCCCTTTTGCTTAACCCATTCGCCGCCGGAGATGCTGCTTTTCGGTGCATGCGCGTTACGTAAGCGATATTCCGGTGGAATGTCCTTTCAAATCGTTTTCCCGCTAATGCTGTACTATACACCGACCCCTAAATTATTGTTTTGTTGTGTTCCATAAAAGGCCCACAATAGAAATGCTTTTATTAGAAAATCTGGAGAACTTTTGTGCTTTAGTGGTCCACGGCAGCAAAGAATATCCATACGGTTTCCTCCGATTCCTGGAAGACCCTGCAGCCTGCATATTGTTTCACACCCATTACCTTTGAACCTGTAGGTGGCGGTGCTGCGTTCTCTGTCCCACCCCAACGTGCTTCGCTTCATCGGGGTGCTGTACCGCGACAAACGACTGCACCTGGTCACGGAATACGTCGCCGGAGGCACCCTATACAGTCTCATACAGGTCAGTTTTACACACAATATGGTACATCAATAGAGTCGAAAATTATTATTACTTGAAATGAAAGAAGGCAAAAAATATGCCTAGTGACGAAAATCCCATTCAGATATCTCAAAGAATAACGAAGCTACAACCGTTTTAATATTGCTTGTTAGAGAGAGAATACGCAAACAGTGTGTGACGTCTCGTTACGGGATGCTGCCGGGGGGCCGCGTCGAACACGACGGGGCGCGGCACGTTGCCGTCTATTAGTGTGACGTTACAATCTTCCAGCGTCATCGTTTCATATGGAGTTGCGTTTTGCGAAAAAGGGACAGAACATACCCCTTCTTAAAACTTTGGACACTTATAACTTCGTAATTATTTAACCTTTTGCATCGATTTTTTCTCCATTTGACTACATTTTTAATCCTTTTTCGAGAAAATATGTCATTATTGATTATTTTATTTAGTGTCTACACCCCTATTAATGACAACATTTTATGCTTTAGCAAGAAACAGTGGCTACGTTAACGTGGCCGTTTTCACACATGAACTTTTCAAAGTAGTTGACGGTTGGAACTGTAATACGCATTCGAAAAATTTGGCCGCCATTTTAAACTTCTTAGTTACTCGATTGATTGGCGAATGCGACCCAGTTTGGAACACAACCCTTGAAATATTTGTAGCTTAGGGACCATTAGGACTTTAAATGCGGTACAATCAGTCTTGGAAAAATTAGGCCGCCATTTCGATTTTTTTAGTTAATCGATTGATTGACAAATGCGAGCCAGATTCGGACTTCACAAAAGTATCGATTTGGAACACAAGTTTGAAATGTTAGGGCTTAAGCACAGACAGGACTTCGAATGCGGTACAATCAGTAATGGGAAAATTTGGCTGCCATTTTAAACTTTTTAGTTAGTCATCTGATTGGCGAATGCGAGCTAGGGGACTTTACATCGGTACCTATTTGAGACACAACCATAGATAAGTTTTGGCTTAGGGACCAACAAGACATCGAATGCGCTACAATTGGGAATAGATGAAAATATCAGAAGTGGCTGATTATTTTTTTGGTGATAGGAATAACGTTCCTTAGCACCAGAAAAAAGTTTCAGATTTTTTCGCTGCGTCAATAATTTTTGAAAAATAAAAACAGTTTCCTCCACAACGCTTTGTGCTTCACTCGGCCATATGCGACATTTTCCTTGATCCGACTATTCAAAAAAAAAAATGGTGGTAAACTGACACTGACTATGACTTTGACAGCTCTCTAACTAAACGAACATAAGAAAGAACATAACCTTGTTTGTTTTCGCTATGGGTCCATTGCTTTTTACAACTCGTCGCATTTTGTGAACTGTGTCTGCCTCCTTACGTTAATAATTGCCTGCCTGGATGACTACTTTTCGCTTCGACCATAGATTTGATTTTGGGTAGCTTTACGACGAGCACTGCATCTGAAACTGGACTATTAATTCGTTTTGCCGGCGTATTGATTTGGTTACGTTTTATTCACCGTAAGACCACCGCGAGTATGAACGTTATAGAGATCTAAAGTAGGCTTGTGCTTGCTCGTTCTTTTACGGGAGCGCTCCGATCGCGTTCAATCGGTATGAGGAACTAGTTCGGTCTTTTAGTTCCTTCGCTCTTTTAGGTCAGTGTGGGAGAGGCCGTTAGTTAAGCACTGTTTGAATCAGACGGTGCGCGGCCGCGCGATGTTACCCGGTCACGTCACCCGCGTCTCGTTCCGTTCCACTCCCGCTCTGCTGCTGAACTAAAGACCGAAGACCGGTTTAGATCGTGATTGACGAACTAGTTCTTTTCGTTCTGAGATGGGAATTCATTCCTAATAGTTCCTAGTTCCTGACCGACACTGTACGCTCCATATACGAACTAAAAGCTCGAGATTCTCTCAGGGACAAATTTAAGGAGGCAAACATTCTTACTGTAGCATGCCAATACATTCTTGAGAATATCATGTATGTGCGGAAAAACCTTCATGAGTTCAAACTCAACAGTGATATCCACGACTACAACACCAGAAGTAAAAACAAGATCGCAGTGAAGGCTAGTCGTCTCCGCAAGGTTAGCACGTCGTTCGTGGGGAACTGCATACGTTTTTACAATAAAATACCCACCGAAATTGTTAATTTACCGTTCAGTAAATTTAAGTCTTATGTTAAAAGTAATTTGCTGAGCAAGGCGTATTATACTGTCAACGATTTCTTAAACGACATAAATGCGTTTAAGCCAGTAGTAGTCTAATTCTATTTGGAATATACCTAAATACACGTAATCATTATAAGTACCTACCTGAAATAACTGTCCCGTTTTATGTAAGAAGAGAGCACATAATGCTGTTTCTCGCCGAACAAGTCGCTTAATCTTTGTTATTACTTATTATCAATGTCCGGTGGCTTGAATATGTCATGCTCGCTTAAAGGGCTTTGCTTACGGTGGCGTCGTTGATCGGGTCGCCACCTTCCCTAAAATATGGTTGAGGGAGGCGATGGCTGAGATATGCGTCATACTCGTGATCGGGTGCTGTTTGTGGAGTCCGGACTGTTCATGCTTGCAAGGGCATAGTACATAGTTAACTAATTACATACTAGTGTTATTATTATTATTACTATCGTATTGACGAGAGACATCATTCTGATCTTGACACGTTTTATTGTTATTGACCCTGTACATCTCTGACAATATTACATCATTGTTCCTTTCTTGTTTTGACGCTTAGAGACCGTATACATCTCTTAGAATATTAGAATAATTATTAATTGTATTTGGAAGCTCAGAGACCTTATACATCTCTGGAATACTGAATTAATATGATTAACTTCTTGTTAATGCTGATACAGATCTACAGAAGGTACTTACGACGGATTAAGTACCGATTTAGAATACAGTCTTCGGTGAACTCTTAGGTCTTGGAGACCAATTGGTCTTCGAATTCGTTACGATTAGTATTGGATAAATTTGGCCGCCATTTTGAACTTTTCATTTACCGACTCACGTTGAATAATATATCCAGGACACTAGCACGGAGCTCTCGTGGGCGGAGCGAGTGCGGCTCGCGCGCGACGTGGCGGGCGGGGTGGGCTACCTGCACCGCATGAACGTCATCCACCGCGACCTCAACTCGCACAACTGCCTCGTGCGCGAGGTAAGTCCGACAGGACACTAGCACGGAGCTCTCGTGGGCGGAGCGAGTGCGGCTCGCGCGCGACGTGGCGGGCGGGGTGGGCTACCTGCACCGCATGAACGTCATCCACCGCGACCTCAACTCGCACAACTGCCTCGTGCGCGAGGTAAGTCCGACAGGACACTAGCACGGAGCTCTCGTGGGCGGAGCGAGTGCGGCTCGCGCGCGACGTGGCGGGCGGGGTGGGCTACCTGCACCGCATGAACGTCATCCACCGCGACCTCAACTCGCACAACTGCCTCGTGCGCGAGGTAAGTCCGACAGGACACTAGCACGGAGCTCTCGTGGGCGGAGCGAGTGCGGCTCGCGCGCGACGTGGCGGGCGGGGTGGGCTACCTGCACCGCATGAACGTCATCCACCGCGACCTCAACTCGCACAACTGCCTCGTGCGCGAGGTAAGTCCGACAGGACACTAGCACGGAGCTCTCGTGGGCGGAGCGAGTGCGGCTCGCGCGCGACGTGGCGGGCGGGGTGGGCTACCTGCACCGCATGAACGTCATCCACCGCGACCTCAACTCGCACAACTGCCTCGTGCGCGAGGTAAGTCCGACAGGACACTAGCACGGAGCTCTCGTGGGCGGAGCGAGTGCGGCTCGCGCGCGACGTGGCGGGCGGGGTGGGCTACCTGCACCGCATGAACGTCATCCACCGCGACCTCAACTCGCACAACTGCCTCGTGCGCGAGGTAAGTCCGACAGGACACTAGCACGGAGCTCTCGTGGGCGGAGCGAGTGCGGCTCGCGCGCGACGTGGCGGGCGGGGTGGGCTACCTGCACCGCATGAACGTCATCCACCGCGACCTCAACTCGCACAACTGCCTCGTGCGCGAGGTAAGTCCGACAGGACACTAGCACGGAGCTCTCGTGGGCGGAGCGAGTGCGGCTCGCGCGCGACGTGGCGGGCGGGGTGGGCTACCTGCACCGCATGAACGTCATCCACCGCGACCTCAACTCGCACAACTGCCTCGTGCGCGAGGTAAGTCCGACAGGACACTAGCACGGAGCTCTCGTGGGCGGAGCGAGTGCGGCTCGCGCGCGACGTGGCGGGCGGGGTGGGCTACCTGCACCGCATGAACGTCATCCACCGCGACCTCAACTCGCACAACTGCCTCGTGCGCGAGGTAAGTCCGACAGGACACTAGCACGGAGCTCTCGTGGGCGGAGCGAGTGCGGCTCGCGCGCGACGTGGCGGGCGGGGTGGGCTACCTGCACCGCATGAACGTCATCCACCGCGACCTCAACTCGCACAACTGCCTCGTGCGCGAGGTAAGTCCGACAGGACACTAGCACGGAGCTCTCGTGGGCGGAGCGAGTGCGGCTCGCGCGCGACGTGGCGGGCGGGGTGGGCTACCTGCACCGCATGAACGTCATCCACCGCGACCTCAACTCGCACAACTGCCTCGTGCGCGAGGTAAGTCCGACAGGACACTAGCACGGAGCTCTCGTGGGCGGAGCGAGTGCGGCTCGCGCGCGACGTGGCGGGCGGGGTGGGCTACCTGCACCGCATGAACGTCATCCACCGCGACCTCAACTCGCACAACTGCCTCGTGCGCGAGGTAAGTCCGACAGGACACTAGCACGGAGCTCTCGTGGGCGGAGCGAGTGCGGCTCGCGCGCGACGTGGCGGGCGGGGTGGGCTACCTGCACCGCATGAACGTCATCCACCGCGACCTCAACTCGCACAACTGCCTCGTGCGCGAGGTAAGTCCGACAGGACACTAGCACGGAGCTCTCGTGGGCGGAGCGAGTGCGGCTCGCGCGCGACGTGGCGGGCGGGGTGGGCTACCTGCACCGCATGAACGTCATCCACCGCGACCTCAACTCGCACAACTGCCTCGTGCGCGAGGTAAGTCCGACAGGACACTAGCACGGAGCTCTCGTGGGCGGAGCGAGTGCGGCTCGCGCGCGACGTGGCGGGCGGGGTGGGCTACCTGCACCGCATGAACGTCATCCACCGCGACCTCAACTCGCACAACTGCCTCGTGCGCGAGGTAAGTCCGACAGGACACTAGCACGGAGCTCTCGTGGGCGGAGCGAGTGCGGCTCGCGCGCGACGTGGCGGGCGGGGTGGGCTACCTGCACCGCATGAACGTCATCCACCGCGACCTCAACTCGCACAACTGCCTCGTGCGCGAGGTAAGTCCGACAGGTCACTAGCACGGAGCTCTCGTGGGCGGAGCGAGTGCGGCTCGCGCGCGACGTGGCGGGCGGGGTGGGCTACCTGCACCGCATGAACGTCATCCACCGCGACCTCAACTCGCACAACTGCCTCGTGCGCGAGGTAAGTCCGACAGGTCACTAGCACGGAGCTCTCGTGGGCGGAGCGAGTGCGGCTCGCGCGCGACGTGGCGGGCGGGGTGGGCTACCTGCACCGCATGAACGTCATCCACCGCGACCTCAACTCGCACAACTGCCTCGTGCGCGAGGTAAGTCCGACAGGTCACTAGCACGGAGCTCTCGTGGGCGGAGCGAGTGCGGCTCGCGCGCGACGTGGCGGGCGGGGTGGGCTACCTGCACCGCATGAACGTCATCCACCGCGACCTCAACTCGCACAACTGCCTCGTGCGCGAGGTAAGTCCGACAGGACACTAGCACGGAGCTCTCGTGGGCGGAGCGAGTGCGGCTCGCGCGCGACGTGGCGGGCGGGGTGGGCTACCTGCACCGCATGAACGTCATCCACCGCGACCTCAACTCGCACAACTGCCTCGTGCGCGAGGTAAGTCCGACAGGACACTAGCACGGAGCTCTCGTGGGCGGAGCGAGTGCGGCTCGCGCGCGACGTGGCGGGCGGGGTGGGCTACCTGCACCGCATGAACGTCATCCACCGCGACCTCAACTCGCACAACTGCCTCGTGCGCGAGGTAAGTCCGACAGGTCACTAGCACGGAGCTCTCGTGGGCGGAGCGAGTGCGGCTCGCGCGCGACGTGGCGGGCGGGGTGGGCTACCTGCACCGCATGAACGTCATCCACCGCGACCTCAACTCGCACAACTGCCTCGTGCGCGAGGTAAGTCCGACAGGACACTAGCACG
The DNA here is from genome assembly GCA_947049275.1 of Epinotia bilunana. NCBI lineage: Eukaryota > Metazoa > Arthropoda > Insecta > Lepidoptera > Tortricidae > Epinotia > Epinotia bilunana. The sequence goes on from OX346271.1 coordinate 1,553,974, forward strand.
GAGCTCTCGTGGGCGGAGCGAGTGCGGCTCGCGCGCGACGTGGCGGGCGGGGTGGGCTACCTGCACCGCATGAACGTCATCCACCGCGACCTCAACTCGCACAACTGCCTCGTGCGCGAGGTAAGTCCGACAGGTCACTAGCACGGAGCTCTCGTGGGCGGAGCGAGTGCGGCTCGCGCGCGACGTGGCGGGCGGGGTGGGCTACCTGCACCGCATGAACGTCATCCACCGCGACCTCAACTCGCACAACTGCCTCGTGCGCGAGGTAAGTCCGACAGGACACTAGCACGGAGCTCTCGTGGGCGGAGCGAGTGCGGCTCGCGCGCGACGTGGCGGGCGGGGTGGGCTACCTGCACCGCATGAACGTCATCCACCGCGACCTCAACTCGCACAACTGCCTCGTGCGCGAGGTAAGTCCGACAGGACACTAGCACGGAGCTCTCGTGGGCGGAGCGAGTGCGGCTCGCGCGCGACGTGGCGGGCGGGGTGGGCTACCTGCACCGCATGAACGTCATCCACCGCGACCTCAACTCGCACAACTGCCTCGTGCGCGAGGTAAGTCCGACAGGTCACTAGCACGGAGCTCTCGTGGGCGGAGCGAGTGCGGCTCGCGCGCGACGTGGCGGGCGGGGTGGGCTACCTGCACCGCATGAACGTCATCCACCGCGACCTCAACTCGCACAACTGCCTCGTGCGCGAGGTAAGTCCGACAGGACACTAGCACGGAGCTCTCGTGGGCGGAGCGAGTGCGGCTCGCGCGCGACGTGGCGGGCGGGGTGGGCTACCTGCACCGCATGAACGTCATCCACCGCGACCTCAACTCGCACAACTGCCTCGTGCGCGAGGTAAGTCCGACAGGTCACTAGCACGGAGCTCTCGTGGGCGGAGCGAGTGCGGCTCGCGCGCGACGTGGCGGGCGGGGTGGGCTACCTGCACCGCATGAACGTCATCCACCGCGACCTCAACTCGCACAACTGCCTCGTGCGCGAGGTAAGTCCGACAGGACACTAGCACGGAGCTCTCGTGGGCGGAGCGAGTGCGGCTCGCGCGCGACGTGGCGGGCGGGGTGGGCTACCTGCACCGCATGAACGTCATCCACCGCGACCTCAACTCGCACAACTGCCTCGTGCGCGAGGTAAGTCCGACAGGACACTAGCACGGAGCTCTCGTGGGCGGAGCGAGTGCGGCTCGCGCGCGACGTGGCGGGCGGGGTGGGCTACCTGCACCGCATGAACGTCATCCACCGCGACCTCAACTCGCACAACTGCCTCGTGCGCGAGGTAAGTCCGACAGGACACTAGCACGGAGCTCTCGTGGGCGGAGCGAGTGCGGCTCGCGCGCGACGTGGCGGGCGGGGTGGGCTACCTGCACCGCATGAACGTCATCCACCGCGACCTCAACTCGCACAACTGCCTCGTGCGCGAGGTAAGTCCGACAGGACACTAGCACGGAGCTCTCGTGGGCGGAGCGAGTGCGGCTCGCGCGCGACGTGGCGGGCGGGGTGGGCTACCTGCACCGCATGAACGTCATCCACCGCGACCTCAACTCGCACAACTGCCTCGTGCGCGAGGTAAGTCCGACAGGACACTAGCACGGAGCTCTCGTGGGCGGAGCGAGTGCGGCTCGCGCGCGACGTGGCGGGCGGGGTGGGCTACCTGCACCGCATGAACGTCATCCACCGCGACCTCAACTCGCACAACTGCCTCGTGCGCGAGGTAAGTCCGACAGGACACTAGCACGGAGCTCTCGTGGGCGGAGCGAGTGCGGCTCGCGCGCGACGTGGCGGGCGGGGTGGGCTACCTGCACCGCATGAACGTCATCCACCGCGACCTCAACTCGCACAACTGCCTCGTGCGCGAGGTAAGTCCGACAGGACACTAGCACGGAGCTCTCGTGGGCGGAGCGAGTGCGGCTCGCGCGCGACGTGGCGGGCGGGGTGGGCTACCTGCACCGCATGAACGTCATCCACCGCGACCTCAACTCGCACAACTGCCTCGTGCGCGAGGTAAGTCCGACAGGACACTAGCACGGAGCTCTCGTGGGCGGAGCGAGTGCGGCTCGCGCGCGACGTGGCGGGCGGGGTGGGCTACCTGCACCGCATGAACGTCATCCACCGCGACCTCAACTCGCACAACTGCCTCGTGCGCGAGGTAAGTCCGACAGGACACTAGCACGGAGCTCTCGTGGGCGGAGCGAGTGCGGCTCGCGCGCGACGTGGCGGGCGGGGTGGGCTACCTGCACCGCATGAACGTCATCCACCGCGACCTCAACTCGCACAACTGCCTCGTGCGCGAGGTAAGTCCGACAGGACACTAGCACGGAGCTCTCGTGGGCGGAGCGAGTGCGGCTCGCGCGCGACGTGGCGGGCGGGGTGGGCTACCTGCACCGCATGAACGTCATCCACCGCGACCTCAACTCGCACAACTGCCTCGTGCGCGAGGTAAGTCCGACAGGACACTAGCACGGAGCTCTCGTGGGCGGAGCGAGTGCGGCTCGCGCGCGACGTGGCGGGCGGGGTGGGCTACCTGCACCGCATGAACGTCATCCACCGCGACCTCAACTCGCACAACTGCCTCGTGCGCGAGGTAAGTCCGACAGGACACTAGCACGGAGCTCTCGTGGGCGGAGCGAGTGCGGCTCGCGCGCGACGTGGCGGGCGGGGTGGGCTACCTGCACCGCATGAACGTCATCCACCGCGACCTCAACTCGCACAACTGCCTCGTGCGCGAGGTAAGTCCGACAGGACACTAGCACGGAGCTCTCGTGGGCGGAGCGAGTGCGGCTCGCGCGCGACGTGGCGGGCGGGGTGGGCTACCTGCACCGCATGAACGTCATCCACCGCGACCTCAACTCGCACAACTGCCTCGTGCGCGAGGTAAGTCCGACAGGACACTAGCACGGAGCTCTCGTGGGCGGAGCGAGTGCGGCTCGCGCGCGACGTGGCGGGCGGGGTGGGCTACCTGCACCGCATGAACGTCATCCACCGCGACCTCAACTCGCACAACTGCCTCGTGCGCGAGGTAAGTCCGACAACTTTCATTCTTACTCGGTCGAGGTATTTTCGACAGTTTTCACTATATCTTCGTGGCTACTTTGACACACTGACCTACTGTGCGACCAGCAGGGGCCTGTTTCATAAATAATGGTTTTCAAGTCTATATTGGAACCACTGAAGCTTTTGACTAATAAGTCTAATAACGACTGGCCATTTATCCAGTGTTACCAACTTACCAAGACTTGTGATAAAATGTAAAGATCGACTCGCACCCGTCTCAACAAGACCCGACGTTTAAGCTGCACAGGCAAATACACTGATTATGGTTATAGTTAGCATCGTAAAGTGTACCTTATTGTTTAGAGGTTTGATGTGTGTTTTCTGTGACAGGACAAGACGGTGATCGTGGCGGACTTCGGTCTGGCGCGCATCGTGCAGCGCACGGCGAGCAGCACGCTGGAGCGCCACACGCGGCGACGGAAGCGGTACACGGTATGTATTATACATTTAAAAGCTTAGCTTTCAATAGCGCGTCTGCATCGATGGAGTAGACGACAAAGATATTTTTCACTTTTGCACCTTGGGCCTTGTTCCACTGTGGTAAGACGAAAATTGTATACACTAGCGCGTTCGTGAAACGCGCTAGAATAGCTGCATAAAGACGCCATTAGCTATAAAATAGGGTCTTGTTTATGGAGAGGCCACGTGTATACACGCACATATCAAAACTCTCATAAACATACCTCAGACTAAAGCTCTGTAATCAGTGCAGTTGCGAAGTTATGGGGTTCGTCCGATTTTATTTATTTGCTACGTACAGACAATTTACAACTAGAAAAATACAACAAACACAAAACTTATATTATAAACAACATTCGGAAAAGAGACAAAATCAAACATTTAGTTTGTTAACCGTTTCTCGGTCGTTAATCTAAATTTTTAAAATAATTATTATGAAACATTATTATTATTATATTTTAAAGTACCGTCTGACATGTAAAAGTGCCCTTGTGGCATATTTTCGCAATTGAATTTAAACTTTCGTGAGACATGTTGATATAATGCTTATAATTGCACGGCTCTGTCGCCCGTAGTGACATTTAATACGCGAGTTGAACTGTAATTATTAGCATATTTTCACAATTTCATTTCCTATTTCTTACCCGACTGCTGAAGGAGAGGAGGGTTATGTTTTTCAAGCGTATGTATATGTGTGTATGTATGTATGTGACCCTTTTCTTTGGCACGCCCTGCAGCCTAAACCGTTTGACGGATTTCGACATATGAAGTGTCGTTGGATTCCTCTTAATCGTGGGAGTGACATAAGATATTGATATAAAATTCGAAAAAGCTGTTGGGTTTTTTGAATAATCTTTTAATTTCACTTGTTTTAACAGTCCTTATACAATACAAAAGGCCCGCAATTGAGAAAAACACTGCTATTTCGGTCTTTAACACAATAAAATAAAGACAAAACTTAGCGAATTTTGCAGTGTGATAAGTAATATACCTCCTCACGTATCTGCATGTATACTCTTGTTTACTCTCTACTATGTGACTACTCTATGATGCATTACAGGGCTTATATACAGCCCTGTAATGCACCATATAAATAAATGAATAAATATTAGGGGACAATCTTACACAAATCGAGCTAGCCCCATAGTAAGCTCAATAAGGCTTGTGTTACGGGTACTAGACGACGATATATTTAATAGATATAAATACTTAAATACATAGAAAACATCCAAGACTCAGAAACAAATAATCATGTTCATCACACAAATATTTGCCCTTACCGGTATTCGAACCCAGGACCTTCAGCTTCGTAGGCAGCGTCACTACCCACTAGGCTATATAGGTCTCTAATAAACGTCGTGGAACTATCAACTTGTTTGCTTCATGTCTCACATTACGATTGAATTCCTCCCCTATACTGATATAATCGATAGCCATGAGTGTAACGATGGCGCAGGTGGTGGGCAACCCGTACTGGATGGCGCCAGAGATGATGAACGGGAACGTCTACGACGAGAAGGTGGACGTGTTCTCCTTCGGGATCATACTCTGCGAGGTAACTCACAACTCTACTTATGCCCTTATTCTTAAGTGTACACGTAAACTGATTATTGTTAAAATGCCGTTAAGAGTCCGCAGTAACCTCGGCCGAATTTCACCTTCCCATACAAACGGTGTTTCGTTCTCATTTTAAAACTACGTGTTGGATTTTGACGAAACTTTTCATATGCAATGACATGAGGTATATCTATGTCTGTAAGAGTCAGTTTATAAAATAAACGAAATACAGCCGAAAACAAGTTTTGTATGAAAAACTTAAATTCGCTGTATTTTTTTTACCATGGTATCTGAAGCTACATAAACTAATTACAGACCTGGATATACCTCATGTCATTGTACATGCAAAGTTTCGTTACAATCCAACACGTAGTTTCGAAATGAGAGCGTAACTACCTTTGTATGGAGAATCGAGCTTACTGCAGACTCTTAAATGTTGTTTGTTCTTATTACAAGCTTTATATTCACTTTGTCAAACAAATCTTACAAGCACAGCACAACAAATAGCGGAACAAATCTTACAAGTCGAGTTTGAGCAACTTCCAGAAGTCCAATTGAGAATCATGTGGACCGGAGAGTCGGGAGGTCGGTCGGCCACGTCGCGCTTGTTGGAACCAAACTAATGTGGGGCGTCGACGGAGTGTAGCCAGTCTTTCAATCTTTTATAGGGTGTATTTTGGTTAGTGTGCCGAGGAGTTTGAAAATCTGGTCTACGCTTCCACTTTTCTTTATTTGATTACCAGGCGTCCTGGTGTTTTTGAATCCCGGCGGTGACTCATCGGAAGGTTAACGAGTAGTTGACAACCCTAAAGTACAGTCGGAACAAAAGCATAGGGGGGTCATTGTGTATTAACGTAATAAGTTTAAAAAGGTGATCGTTTTAATAACGATGTAGGGGAAGACAATTTTCAAACCTAGTATTTTATTTACCACAGATAATCGGTCGCGTATCCGCCGACCCCGACTTCCTGCCTCGGAGGCTGGACTTCGGTCTGAACGAGCCGCTCTTCCTGGACCAGTTCTGCCGCGCCTGCCCGCCGCCGCTCAGCAGAGTCGCGCTGCTGGCCGCGCACCTGCGAGCCTCGCACAGGTCTCATTCATGAGTTTCACTAAAGACTACTCTCAACACAGCAAAACTTCGAGATTTCAGGCGACTATACCATCAGGAAAACAACACCGCATACCTGCGGAGCAAGCATTTCATCACCATCATCTGCACCAGTCTGCTGTAGAGTGGTCGCGTTTAGTTGCTCGTTTAAAAGTAACGGCCGTTCTTGTGTTCGCTTGTTCATTGCGTCGTTTATAAAATTTTTAACTTATTTAATTTTTATCGAGTGCGAAAATCGTGAAAGTATGTAATAATGTTACGTACCACAGGCCGCCGTTCGAAGTGATCGAGATCTGGCTGGAAAGTCTCCTGATGCACACGGCGGACGCGGCGGCGCAGGCGCGCCTGCTCGCCGACATCGAGCAGTACGCGGCCGGCGGCGGCGCGCCGCGCCTGCAGCGCTCGCCCAGCCAGGTCGCGGCGCCCGAGGTGCTCAAGGTGGGACCCGGGGAAACACGGCGCCTCGCCTGCTCGCCGACATCGAGCAGTACGCGGCCGGCGGCGGCGCGCCGCGCCTGCAGCGCTCGCCCAGCCAGGTCGCGGCGCCCGAGGTGCTCAAGGTGGGACCCGGGGAAACACGGCGCCTCGCCTGCTCGCCGACATCGAGCAGTACGCGGCCGGCGGCGGCGCGCCGCGCCTGCAGCGCTCGCCCAGCCAGGTCGCGGCGCCCGAGGTGCTCAAGGTGGGACCCGGGGAAACACGGCGCCTCGCCTGCTCGCCGACATCGAGCAGTACGCGGCCGGCGGCGGCGCGCCGCGCCTGCAGCGCTCGCCCAGCCAGGTCGCGGCGCCCGAGGTGCTCAAGGTGGGACCCGGGGAAACACGGCGCCTCGCCTGCTCGCCGACATCGAGCAGTACGCGGCCGGCGGCGGCGCGCCGCGCCTGCAGCGCTCGCCCAGCCAGGTCGCGGCGCCCGAGGTGCTCAAGGTGGGACCCGGGGAAACACGGCGCCTCGCCTGCTCGCCGACATCGAGCAGTACGCGGCCGGCGGCGGCGCGCCGCGCCTGCAGCGCTCGCCCAGCCAGGTCGCGGCGCCCGAGGTGCTCAAGGTGGGACCCGGGGAAACACGGCGCCTCGCCTGCTCGCCGACATCGAGCAGTACGCGGCCGGCGGCGGCGCGCCGCGCCTGCAGCGCTCGCCCAGCCAGGTCGCGGCGCCCGAGGTGCTCAAGGTGGGACCCGGGGAAACACGGCGCCTCGCCTGCTCGCCGACATCGAGCAGTACGCGGCCGGCGGCGGCGCGCCGCGCCTGCAGCGCTCGCCCAGCCAGGTCGCGGCGCCCGAGGTGCTCAAGGTGGGACCCGGGGAAACACGGCGCCTCGCCTGCTCGCCGACATCGAGCAGTACGCGGCCGGCGGCGGCGCGCCGCGCCTGCAGCGCTCGCCCAGCCAGGTCGCGGCGCCCGAGGTGCTCAAGGTGGGACCCGGGGAAACACGGCGCCTCGCCTGCTCGCCGACATCGAGCAGTACGCGGCCGGCGGCGGCGCGCCGCGCCTGCAGCGCTCGCCCAGCCAGGTCGCGGCGCCCGAGGTGCTCAAGGTGGGACCCGGGGAAACACGGCGCCTCGCCTGCTCGCCGACATCGAGCAGTACGCGGCCGGCGGCGGCGCGCCGCGCCTGCAGCGCTCGCCCAGCCAGGTCGCGGCGCCCGAGGTGCTCAAGGTGGGACCCGGGGAAACACGGCGCCTCGCCTGCTCGCCGACATCGAGCAGTACGCGGCCGGCGGCGGCGCGCCGCGCCTGCAGCGCTCGCCCAGCCAGGTCGCGGCGCCCGAGGTGCTCAAGGTGGGACCCGGGGAAACACGGCGCCTCGCCTGCTCGCCGACATCGAGCAGTACGCGGCCGGCGGCGGCGCGCCGCGCCTGCAGCGCTCGCCCAGCCAGGTCGCGGCGCCCGAGGTGCTCAAGGTGGGACCCGGGGAAACACGGCGCCTCGCCTGCTCGCCGACATCGAGCAGTACGCGGCCGGCGGCGGCGCGCCGCGCCTGCAGCGCTCGCCCAGCCAGGTCGCGGCGCCCGAGGTGCTCAAGGTGGGACCCGGGGAAACACGGCGCCTCGCCTGCTCGCCGACATCGAGCAGTACGCGGCCGGCGGCGGCGCGCCGCGCCTGCAGCGCTCGCCCAGCCAGGTCGCGGCGCCCGAGGTGCTCAAGGTGGGACCCGGGGAAACACGGCGCCTCGCCTGCTCGCCGACATCGAGCAGTACGCGGCCGGCGGCGGCGCGCCGCGCCTGCAGCGCTCGCCCAGCCAGGTCGCGGCGCCCGAGGTGCTCAAGGTGGGACCCGGGGAAACACGGCGCCTCGCCTGCTCGCCGACATCGAGCAGTACGCGGCCGGCGGCGGCGCGCCGCGCCTGCAGCGCTCGCCCAGCCAGGTCGCGGCGCCCGAGGTGCTCAAGGTGGGACCCGGGGAAACACGGCGCCTCGCCTGCTCGCCGACATCGAGCAGTACGCGGCCGGCGGCGGCGCGCCGCGCCTGCAGCGCTCGCCCAGCCAGGTCGCGGCGCCCGAGGTGCTCAAGGTGGGACCCGGGGAAACACGGCGCCTCGCCTGCTCGCCGACATCGAGCAGTACGCGGCCGGCGGCGGCGCGCCGCGCCTGCAGCGCTCGCCCAGCCAGGTCGCGGCGCCCGAGGTGCTCAAGGTGGGACCCGGGGAAACACGGCGCCTCGCCTGCTCGCCGACATCGAGCAGTACGCGGCCGGCGGCGGCGCGCCGCGCCTGCAGCGCTCGCCCAGCCAGGTCGCGGCGCCCGAGGTGCTCAAGGTGGGGCCCGCCGCCTCCGGGACCCGGCCCCGCCACCTGCCGCCGGGCGGCACCCGGCGCAGGACGCGGGGGGCGCGCGGTCGCAGTAGCCGCCCGCCCCGCCCGCCCCGCCCCGCACCGCCCGCGCGGCAACAAGTCTGACCTTATACGAGCCGTGGAGCCGGTCGGAAAACTCGAAACAAGTTATATTCTGAACCAAAAAAGTGTAGAGTAGATAAGACTCCGCTTCCGTTTCGTTGTATTGTATTTATAGTTTGTTCTGTCCCCAGTCCCCGTCGACGGTGACCATCACGTCGATCCCCGAGGTCCCGCCGCGCGCGCTCGGCAAGTGCGTGTCGGCGTCCCACATTGGAGCCCCGCGCGCGGCCCCCGGGGGCTCCAGGAGCCGCAGTACCGCTGCGCTGCACACGCCGGGGTACATCCTGCGACAGCGCCCGGGAAACATCGCCATCACCAAGGTACTGATAAGTGCATGTCAGCGTCCCACATTGGAGCCCCGCGCGCGGCCCCCGGGGGCTCCAGGAGCCGCAGTACCGCTGCGCTGCACACGCCGGGGTACATCCTGCGACAGCGCCCGGGAAACATCGCCATCACCAAGGTACTGATAAGTGCATGTCAGCGTCCCACATTGGAGCCCCGCGCGCGGCCCCCGGGGGCTCCAGGAGCCGCAGTACCGCTGCGCTGCACACGCCGGGGTACATCCTGCGACAGCGCCCGGGAAACATCGCCATCACCAAGGTACTGATAAGTGCATGTCAGCGTCCCACATTGGAGCCCCGCGCGCGGCCCCCGGGGGCTCCAGGAGCCGCAGTACCGCTGCGCTGCACACGCCGGGGTACATCCTGCGACAGCGCCCGGGAAACATCGCCATCACCAAGGTACTGATAAGTGCATGTCAGCGTCCCACATTGGAGCCCCGCGCGCGGCCCCCGGGGGCTCCAGGAGCCGCAGTACCGCTGCGCTGCACACGCCGGGGTACATCCTGCGACAGCGCCCGGGAAACATCGCCATCACCAAGGTACTGATAAGTGCATGTCAGCGTCCCACATTGGAGCCCCGCGCGCGGCCCCCGGGGGCTCCCGGAGTCGCAGCACCGCCGCGCTGCACAAGCCTTGGCTGTTTTTTGGTTTTGCGGCGAACAAATTATCAATAACTGAGCTTACAGCTTCTTTTAAATCTGGAATACTTTTCACGTCAATTTTCAATATATTCCGAAAAAACAGTTAATCACTATTTAAAAACATAATCATTTTTAAGTAATTTCAGAGAACTAAAAAATTGCGATATGTCATAGAATATAACATATAGCCGGTTTTTTTTTTTTGTAACTCGACAAATAATGGAATTGGTATGCAACGTTGTTTTGAGCGAAATCGAGCCGGCAAGGTTTTTTATTTTTAACTAACCATAAACTACGCACTTCACGTTCTGATTTTTAAGTAATAAAGTCAACTTTGCCAAACATTTTTCAGAAAGATATCTCGTGTTCAACGTTTTTTTCTCATTCCATTGTCCAGGTGGAGGACATCTCCGCGTGGCTGGACCCGCGGCCCAGCATGCACTCGCCGAGCATGCCGGCCTTCCTGCGCAACCAGTCCGTCGAGGGCCTGGAGACGCGCGCCAAGGCCGACCCGGCGCTGCCCTTCTGCAGGCACCACAGCGTCCCCGACCACTGCCTCGACGACACGCACCAGGACGACTCGGACTCCTCCGATGATGACCTCACTGACATTACCAATTGGCACAGGTACGATTGTCACTATATGACCTTTAATGTTTCAATTGGCTCGAGTTTTATGTGTTTCTGATTTACATTTATTTATTTCGAGATTAAAATTACAATATAGATTCACAAACAATGTCAAAATTATAAGAATCCTTATCAGTTATTACGATTGTCAATAATAAGAAAGGAAAATTAAATAATATTTAAAATGTCAATACAATCCAATTCAATCAATTTTATTTCGAACAAAGTCCATAACGTGTTTCGCCACGGTGAGTCCCACTCCCAACTGTCGGCCAGCGCGCACAGGACGGTCGCGGCATGCGAGCGGAGCGGCGGTGGCGGTGGCGGCGGCGGCGGCGGCGGCCCGCTGCGTGCTCGTGCTGCGCGCTGCGTGCTGCGGCCCGCGCCCGCCCGACACAACGCCGCCCTGTGCGCACCCGCACCCGCGCCCGCGCCCGCACTGCGCCCGCACCCGCACCCGCGCCCGCACCCGCGCCCGCAGAGCGCTGCGCCCGCCAAGGACAGCTGGTCCGCAGGCTGCACATGTAGAAGGACTGGCAATATGCTTTCAAAAGCGTACCCTTCACAAACTGGAAATACTATCTCCGAACTAATGGATAGTTCATTTTATACAAAAATAAACAATGTCAATTTACGCATTACGATTTCAAAGTAAAATATATAACATCAATGTTACACAAGAATCAATTACACATTATTTCCATGAACTCGTGAACAGAGTAAAATGAAGTGGCTAACCTGAGCCTCTAGTATAAGTTTTACCGAAACAAAACTTTACGATCGCGTTTGCATTTTACCCTCAACTTGTATAGGATTTGACAGCTAAACGTGAACGCGGTCGTAACGTTTTGTTTCGGTAAAACTTATACTAGAGCCTCTGGTTACGATCACTAACGCCGTTTGTGGGCAGGTCGCGATCGGCGGCATGGGCCTCGCGTTGAAACTCGCCCCAACACAAGCATAAACCTTGGTTATGAGCTGTCTATAGTTGCCTGACAGATCACGTGTTACCTCAGCTCACGCGTAGCCTACTCGTAAAGGCCTAATGTTCTGAACACTAGTAAACGACGAGTACCACCTGGTGTACCCCTGCCATCTGATCTTTAAATGATTTCACTAGCCCTCAAGTAGAATAGTCTGGTGCCGATCAATAAAATGAAGTTTCTCCCTTTTTTCAGAAACGTCTCTAACGTCGGCACCTCCTTCAAAAAAGCAGATAAAATGGAGGTCGACCAGCCGAAAAACATTCTAGCGGGCATTGTGAAAAAAGGCGAGAACTTGCTTAAGAAAAACAGTTATGACGTCACCAACGTCACTCTCCGAAATCCAGACCGTAACGAGCGGAAGATACCAGAAGTAGACTGCAGGAGATTCAATATAGATTACTTGAATAAGAGCCCTGTTATGGCTGTTGCTGTGAAAAACATGCACAAAGAGAAAGAAAAACCTGTAGAGAAGACTGGTTTTTTCACTAAAAAGCTGCTCTCTCCTAAGTTGAGCAGGCTCTTCAAGCCGAACTCGACGGAGGTGGTGCGGAGCAAGGAGCTGGACGACAAGGAGGAGAAGTCTCGCAGCAAGTTCTTCATCCAGAGGCCGGCCTCGCCGAGCACCCTGCTCCGCGCGCACCGCGTGCGGCCCGTCGACGAGGCCAAGGTTAGTGTTTGATGTTACATATAACATATGTAAGAGAAGTCTCGCAGCAAGTTCTTCATCCAGAGGCCGGCCTCGCCGAGCACCCTGCTCCGCGCGCACCGCGTGCGGCCCGTCGACGAGGCCAAGGTTAGTGTTTGATGTTACATATAACATATGTAAGAGAAGTCTCGCAGCAAGTTCTTCATCCAGAGGCCGGCCTCGCCGAGCACCCTGCTCCGCGCGCACCGCGTGCGGCCCGTCGACGAGGCCAAGGTTAGTGTTTGATGTTACATATAACATATGTAAGAGAAGTCTCGCAGCAAGTTCTTCATCCAGAGGCCGGCCTCGCCGAGCACCCTGCTCCGCGCGCACCGCGTGCGGCCCGTCGACGAGGCCAAGGTTAGTGTTTGATGTTACATATAACATATGTAAGAGAAGTCTCGCAGCAAGTTCTTCATCCAGAGGCCGGCCTCGCCGAGCACCCTGCTCCGCGCGCACCGCGTGCGGCCCGTCGACGAGGCCAAGGTTAGTGTTTGATGTTACATATAACATATGTAAGAGAAGTCTCGCAGCAAGTTCTTCATCCAGAGGCCGGCCTCGCCGAGCACCCTGCTCCGCGCGCACCGCGTGCGGCCCGTCGACGAGGCCAAGGTTAGTGTTTGATGTTACATATAACATATGTAAGAGAAGTCTCGCAGCAAGTTCTTCATCCAGAGGCCGGCCTCGCCGAGCACCCTGCTCCGCGCGCACCGCGTGCGGCCCGTCGACGAGGCCAAGGTTAGTGTTTGATGTTACATATAACATATGTAAGAGAAGTCTCGCAGCAAGTTCTTCATCCAGAGGCCGGCCTCGCCGAGCACCCTGCTCCGCGCGCACCGCGTGCGGCCCGTCGACGAGGCCAAGGTTAGTGTTTGATGTTACATATAACATATGTAAGAGAAGTCTCGCAGCAAGTTCTTCATCCAGAGGCCGGCCTCGCCGAGCACCCTGCTCCGCGCGCACCGCGTGCGGCCCGTCGACGAGGCCAAGGTTAGTGTTTGATGTTACATATAACATATGTAAGAGAAGTCTCGCAGCAAGTTCTTCATCCAGAGGCCGGCCTCGCCGAGCACCCTGCTCCGCGCGCACCGCGTGCGGCCCGTCGACGAGGCCAAGGTTAGTGTTTGATGTTACATATAACATATGTAAGAGAAGTCTCGCAGCAAGTTCTTCATCCAGAGGCCGGCCTCGCCGAGCACCCTGCTCCGCGCGCACCGCGTGCGGCCCGTCGACGAGGCCAAGGTTAGTGTTTGATGTTACATATAACATATGTAAGAGAAGTCTCGCAGCAAGTTCTTCATCCAGAGGCCGGCCTCGCCGAGCACCCTGCTCCGCGCGCACCGCGTGCGGCCCGTCGACGAGGCCAAGGTTAGTGTTTGATGTTACATATAACATATGTAAGAGAAGTCTCGCAGCAAGTTCTTCACCCAGAGGCCGGCCTCGCCGAGCACCCTGCACCGCGTCGATAAATTTGAAAGATCTCTAACACTCGCATTTTGTCTGTTGTATGAAACTTGGTAACCTCCGCTATGTAGGGTTAAATTATCTGGGTTTCAGTCGAACCGAATATCGTACAACGCCATACATTTTTGAATATTTGACACGGCCGAGTCTATCTTGGTCCTTACTATCTGTAACGGTTAGATTACTGATACTCTATATTATATTTGTCACTATTATAAATGATTTGAATCTGAATCTTATTCGCTTAACATCGTCGTATGCATCTGTGCCGACTTGTCGCCCGCTTCACTAAGCTACAATTTCAGACAGCTTTAGCTAGTTGTTATTGGTCATGTGTCAGCGTTGCATGTTGGTGGGTTGCACCAAACCATCTGTAATGTCGTGTTTCAGCGTTGCATGTTGGTGGGTTGCACCAAACCATCTGTAATGTCGTGTTTCAGCGTTGCATGTTGGTGGGTTGCACCAAACCATCTGTAATGTCGTGTTTCAGCGTTGCATGTTGGTGGGTTGCACCAAACCATCTGTAATGTCGTGTTTCAGCGTTGCATGTTGGTGGGTTGCACCAAACCATCTGTAATCGTAATAAGTGTTCTTTAAAATCTGAATGTATGGAAAATTTGATAAGTTTCTATGGACTGACAGCTGCCGGCGCCGTATTGCACCCCACTGCTAGTCCCCTCACTGTCGAGGATCAATTTTCGTCCGCGTACCCGGCTACTGCTAGCTCCTCCAGAGACGCGCACCGTAGCGCGCAAAAACTCTCCTTTCGTCAGAGCTCTACACAGCCTTAATGCGCTTCTTGCATCAGCACCGGATGTGGACGTCTTTGGAAGTAGTTGGGGAACTGTTTATCGTGAATGCTTAAGGTACTGTGAGATGATGGATAGACGTAATTCTTCTGTCATATATTAATATGCAGTGTATATATTAATTTGTAATAATTATATTTGTGCTTCACAGTGACTTAGTCTTTAACTGTAATGCTGTGTAATTATTTTTAATAAATAAATAAATAAACATTTGATGTTGATCGGTCTGTAATCGTAAGTTAGTGCAAGCCGCCCTTAGACTTCAGCTTCATAAACGGGTTGTCTCAAGTATGAGCACGCAACATTCCGGTACGCATCTTGAACCCGACATCGATATGTTTCAGTGTGAGAACTCGAGCCACGATATCCTAAAGAGCGACCTGAAGCTGGCGGCGCTGGGCGCGCCGATGACGCCGACCTTCCGGCGCCGCGCCCAGCGGCCCGACTTCGCCGACGGGAGGTTCAGCTACAGAGAACGAAAACACACCAACGACAACTTCATAGGTACACCAACGTGTTACTGTGATTACTTTAAGAGCGGTTATATTAGGTTAAGGCGATGCCTTGATTTGAGTCGAACATGCCCCCTAGACAGGGACACGCTGATGCCTTCCGCGCACGAGGAAAAGAGATGTAGCACTCTTCGGGAATGGCTTTTTTGGACAAATTTCGATAAATACCTAACTTAGAGGCGTTTTATTTAAATTTCATAAAGTGAGCTTTTAGATGAGATAAAATACTATAGTATTAACTTGATTGTGTCGTAAAATAATGTATCGTTTGAGTAGGCTGAGTAAAAAAAGGAAAATACAGACCCAACTTTATCGAGAAAATTTTAAGCAATCGTGTATCGATAAAATCAAACATATAGTCAAGAATCATATATCTGAAAATCAGACCTCATTGTTTCTTAATCTAGTCAGAACGGCGTTTAAAAGCACGCGATGCTTTCCAATGCACAGCCTGAAGAGGAGGCTTTGTGCCCAGGAATTTTTTTTTCTTTACCCTTACTCGTAAAGGGCTTCATAATACGCAGGCATACAGAGCTCCAATAGTCTATATAATTAAGGAATATGGGTCAGAAGAAGAGAAAACAAGAAGTCTACTTATAAATCCGTTTATTACTCTTAAGCCTCATCTCAATCTCATGACAGTTCCTCACAACCACAGATAAAAAAACCACTAGTGATGGGATATAAAGATAGGGATGTCACATTGCTTCTATCTATAACACCCTTCCTCAATGCAACAATCCCTTACTAAACAAAATACACATACAAATGAACTTTAAACCTTATTCTTAATTTAATTCTAAACTTCAGTTCAACATATCAAATAACAAGTGATAAGCTTTTACTGCCTCATAGCTAAAATAACTTATTCCTACAGTTTTCAAATTTTAATTTGGTCAACGACTTAGTACACAAATCAGCAACTTGGTTTTCGCTTTCAATGTATTTTAACACAACAATTCCCTCTTGAACCTTGAATGGTATTTCAAATCAATATGTTTTAGCCTCTTATGCTGCTCTGGGTTCTTTGCAATATAAATGGCAGACTGATTATCCTCAAAAACAATAACTTTATCGCATTTAAGGCCCACTTCATTTAATAAATTTTTAATCCAAATTCCCTCTGAAATACCTTTAGCCAGAGCGACGTACTCGGCCTCCGTCGACGATAGCGCCACACACTGCTGCTTATTTGATGACCAAGAGACACTACAACCATATACCTTCATTACGTAGCCTGACGTAGACTTTCGGTCTCCGCTATCGCCACCCCAGTCTGCATCCATATAGCCAATTAGTGGCTCATCTGCACCCTTCCTGTATATTAACTTAAGACCCAATGACCCTTTAATATACCTTAAAATTAGTTTCAAGCCCTTCCATACATCCTCATTTGCACATCCCTGAAACCGACTTAGATAACTTAATGCATAGCATATGTCAGGCCGAGTGCCTAGCATAGCATACATAAGGCTTCCAATGAGCTTTCTGCATCTTTGTGTCATTTCTTCATTTTCCAGATTATTATTCTTCTTAATTTGTGTTCCTGGCTCCATTGGTGTAGATACCGGCTTACATTGTTCCATATTGTATTTCTTTAGTATTTCTTTAAGATAATCTTCCTGATCAATTTCTATTGTGTTCTTCCCTTTTTTTATGTTGATTCCTAGGTATTTAGAGACACCATTCATATCTTTCATATCAAAATTTTCATTTAGAGTCTTTTTCAAATTCTCGATTTCTGTACAATTTTCTGAAAGCAGTATGATATCATCCACGTACAGTAGTACATAGAATTTAATCCCTTCCTTATAGTACAGACAGTTATCACAATTACTTCGATGAAAGCCTTCATTAATCATCAATTTATCGAACCTCTCGTTCCAATATCTTGGAGATTTTCTTAATCCGTACAGCGATTTATTCAGCTTTAGAACCTTGCCATCCATAATTGTTTTCATGCCTTTTGGTTTCTCTAAATACACTTCTTCGTCTATGGTGCCATTTAAGAAGGCACTTTTCACGTCCATTTGTTGCATATTCAAATCATACTTGCTTGATATAGCGAGTAATATCCGTAACGTTGTAAGTTTAGCAACTGGAGCATATACTTCTGCATGATCAAACTTGTCTTCCTGTTTAAAGCCCCGTGCCACAAGTCTTGTTTTATACAACTCTTTATTGTCATCACCATTCTTGATCTTAAACACCCACTTGCTGTCAATTGCCTTCTTCCCTTCAGGTAAATTAATCTCCTTCCATATATTGTTTCTTTCTAATGCTTCCAACTCCTTCTCTATTGCTGCCAACCATTTCTTGCCATCTTTTCCGTTAATAGCCTCATCATAGGTTAAATTTTCT
Organism: Epinotia bilunana; assembly: GCA_947049275.1. Taxonomy (NCBI): domain Eukaryota; kingdom Metazoa; phylum Arthropoda; class Insecta; order Lepidoptera; family Tortricidae; genus Epinotia; species Epinotia bilunana. The sequence continues at coordinate 1,571,476 of OX346271.1, forward strand.
TCTCCTTGTGCCAACAAACCCACTTCAAAGTCATCCATCCACTTAGGTTTTTTCAGGGTTCTTCTATGTCGCGTTCTTGTTTCCCCTTCCTCAGACTGAACCTTTTCTGGACTAAACCACTCTTCAAGATATTCTTCATCAAGAAACTCATTTTCACTCTGAAACCTCTCACTATTATCTAATACTTTTTCTTCCTCTGCATAACTTTTGTCTTTCTCTACCTCTTCTGTTTCTTTCTCTTCTCTTTCAACCATTTGTCCATTATCATCTGTCTTCTTCTGTTCTTCTCCTTCGGTAAGTTTGCTCTCATCTTTTGTTCCATTTTCATCATGGTCTGTATGTACTTGCAGCGTTACACTTTTCTTCTTACATGTATGCCCTTCTTTATTTTCTTTATCTTCCACTTGCACAAAAATGATATCCCTGTAAGTTTCCACCTCTCCTTCATTTTCAAACCACGCTTACAATTGTTTTCCCTTGACAAAGCTACATATCCATGGTCCACTGCACTTACCAATGAAAATAAATTTGCATTAAATTTTTGGACATACAACACATCATTCATTACAGATGGCACATATTCAGATCCATTAAATGCCAACAAATGGATATCACCTACCCCTTCTACATTTAATTCCATCCCGTCTCCCACAATAACCTTTTTGCTAACTATGCGAAAGTTAGAGAGCAGGTTTTTGTTATAAGTCATGTGCTCAATGGCTCCCGAGTCCAGGATGAAATTAAACTTGTTTTTGAACACCGGTTCTTGGACTATGAATGCATTTTTAAAGTTTTTACTTACTGAAGCACAATTCTTGGCCGTATGGCCTGTGTTTCCACACTGGTAACATTTTACTTGCTGATTGCAGTTTGTAGCTATGTGACCGACTTTATTACACTGGTAGCACTTTCTTTGTTTACAGTCTCGCTTCAAATGACCCACCTTGCCACACACAAAACATTTTCTTACACTATTGCTGTCCTGCTGTGCTCCATTTCTGTTTCTCGATACAAACGCTGATGATGTGGTAGCCTGCTCGGACTGTCCACCCCGCTCCTCTTCGATAAGTAGTCTTGATGTTAATTCCTTTAAATTTTGTTGATCGTCTGGTACTGATTCCCATGCACTCACAAAATGTTTGAACTTATCAGGCAATGACATCAATATTTTCGTTATCATCATCTTTTCCGATGGTACTTCATTCAAGTTTCTCAGCTGGTTACATATTTCCTCTAAATTAGATATAAACTTCATCACCGGTTCTTTTTCATCAAATGATAGGTTGAAGAACCGCTGTTGCACTAGGTGTACACTCACTTTTGTCGCGCACGATGGCAGGTAGGAGAGGACCTGCTCGCCCACACGCGTAACAATAATTTTTTGGGCCTTGCAGTCCTTATCCACCCATGTTTCTTTCTTCTTCTCATCCTGATCTTCATATTTTTCACTGCCACTTACAATGCCATACATCTTTTTCGCTCTGAAGATAACTGACATTTGAAACTTCCATGCAGCCCAATTTTTCCCGCTCAATATCACGGAACACTTATCCTCGTCTCTCTCCATGGCTGGTGACTTCTCTTATTTCCTGAACACGTTGCAATTTTACCGCCGAACGTCGTCCAAGCCGCAATCAAGCCGAGCACTCCGCTTTTACCGCCGACCGTGCCAACGCTTAACCTCAAAAAAAAACAAGTATGCCGCTTTACCGCCGACAGTATCTTTCTCAACAGAACTGACTTTTAAATTACGTTCTCGACCCTGGGCCCATAACCAATTAAGGAATATGGGTCAGAAGAAGAGAAAACAAGAAGTCTACTTATAAATCCGTTTCTTACTCTTAAGCCTCATCTCAATCTCATGACAGTTCCTCACAACCACAGATAAAAAAACCACTAGTGATGGGATATAAAGATAGGGATGTCACATTGCTTCTATCTATAACATATATTACGCCCACGGGCATAATGGTTTTTATCTTAAATCATCTGTCACCCATTCGTCGGTTATAATTATAAATGTTAGAAAATCTATTTATAAGACGATTTCACTTTCGTTATTTTGAATTGGGACAAAGGATAACTTCATGTGTTGCTCTGTAAACAAAGATTTATTTTTATTTCTACAAGTTTTAAGTTTAACCTACATTGTATGTACTATTAGTACTATTACTAACAATACCAACCTGTAAACAAAGAAACGACATTTAAAGTCTATTCCTGCTTCACCCACACACTTCCCAGTAACAAATTAACAATTATAACGGCGATTACTTCAATGCGGCATTTAAATCTGCATAACCTCACTTCCCAACTTTGACATATGACATGACATTGACAAGTCAAAGCAGAGTATGGCCACATTTAAAAAGTAAACGATATCGTTTATTTTTTACATCTCCCCCCCTGGAGGGAGAATTTTTTTCCATAAAAAATTCTCTACCAAACTATCCTTGTTCTTGCGTTCTGTGACATGGAATTAGTTTTGTGATATGAAAGAGGTTGGATTCTGCTTTTCTGTGTCCTGTATCTATTTTAAATATAGAGTTTGAGATTTTTTCAATAATTACATATGGTCCAATTCTGAGTTCATCTAATTTCTTCCTGTTCAATCTATTTCCATTTTCGACATACACCATGTCGCCTACATTGAACTCAAAGAATTTTCTATCCTTGTCAAATAACATCTTATTGTAGTTATGTGATTTTCTTGTGTTTTCTAATGCTGCTTCCCTGTCCTTGATCCAGTCACTAAGCGATTTTTCTTCCTTTAGTTCATTTGGTAATAATGATAGATCTGTACCGTTTAGGAGATAACTAGGCGAGAAACGGGTCACTGAATGGTTGGTCTCATTATAATTCTTCACACATTCGTGGGCTACTGTTGTCCAAGCTTTTTTGATGCCTTCCTCATTCATTCTACACCTTATTTTATTTACTAAAGTCTGATTCAGTCTCTCGTTCAGTCCATTGGAGAAAGCTGAGTCTACTGCTGTAAACACCAAAGGTATACTGTTGCTTCTCAAGTACTCCTTAAACTCCTTCGAATTGATTCCTGGGTACTGGTCTGTGAGAATCATGCCAATATCCTCAGTATCCGATACAGTTTTGATCAGTTTTATAAAGTCATTTGCACTTTGGGTCTTTGAAGTAGAAATGAATGCGTACCTAGAGAAATGATCCACTAACAGGTGAAGATACTTCTTTGAAGATCTTGAGCCACCAAAACCTCCTATGGTGTCTATAGACATGATCTGGAATGGTTTGGTAGCCGGGCCCAGGTGTGACATAAATCCATATTTATCCTGTCCTCTCGACTTATTTTTAATGCAAACTTCACAGTTTGTGCACACTGTTTTTATGTTTTGTATCAAGTTTTTGGCTGCATAAAATGGACTAATCGTCTTCTGCATTTGCCCTATTCCAATGTGACCTAGGTCAGCATGTATTGATTTTATAAGTTTTATACTAAATTCCTCTGATAAAATCACTTTTTCTCTTGTTCTGCCCTTTTTTAAGTATACATTGTGTCTTTCAATTAGTTTTCTTCTGTTATTCTGTATTTCTGGATTTTTCCTCTGATCTGTTGCAATATCTTCAAGATTTATTAAATTTACTATCTTCAACTGTTCCTCTGTATTTTCATCTGGTCCTAATACAGGATTCCTGCTTAAGCAGTCTGCTTCTAAATTTTCCTTTCCCGGGGCATATTTAATCTTGAAGTCATACTGTGATAGGTAATATGTTAAATCACCTAATTCTTCATCGGTTCTAGATTTCAAATTCATGTTTTCTAGTGGTTTGTGGTCTGAATATACTATAAACGATTTACCAATTAACCAGTATTGCCAGTATCGTACCGCTTCCCTGATGGCTAAACATTCTAAATATATTGCTTTTTTCTTCTTTTGAGTCTCATTTAGCTTCTTTGAAAAATAAGCTACGGGTTTTTCTTTACCATCTGGTTGTATTTGTTTTAAAATTGCCCCAACACCCTCTAATGAAGCATCTGTATAGATATTTATCGGTAAATTTTCATCAAATATCTCCAAAACTGGTTGAGAACATAAAAGATCTTTTATCTTTTCAAATGCATTTTGGCATTCAGCCGTCCATATGAATTTCTGATTTTTTCTTAATAGATTATGCAATGGGTCTAGTATTATTGCACTCCTCGGAATATACTCATGGTAAAAATTAATTTTCCCTAGGAACTGTCTTATATTTTTCTGTGTTTTCGGAATGGGAAAATTCTTTATTGAGGTCAAGTTATCCTTTAGTGGCTTAACTGAATTGTCTTGTATTATATGACCTAAATATTTTACTAAGTCAGATGCAAATGTGCATTTCGTAAATTTTAATCTGAAACCCTCTGTTTTGATTGCTTCCAGCAACTTCGTTAAATGTTCAATATGTTCGGCGAACGTTTTGGAAAATATAAGGATATCATCAATGTAATTTACTGCAAAATCCGTAAGCTTATATTTTCTCAAAATATTGCTTAAAATTCTTTGGAAGATTGCTGGCGAGGTCTTTAAACCAAAAGGGAGGCAGGTCCATTGAAAGTGTCCCTCCTGCGTTACAAATCCTGTTTTCTTTCTGTCCTCGATCCGTAAAGGAATGGACCAAAACGCTGAGTTGATGTCCAGTGTCGAAAAAATTTTACAATTCCTAGTCTTTGTCATAAGGTCTTCAATCAACGGGAAGGGCTGAGCTTGTGGTACTACTATCTTATTTAAGTCCCTAAAGTCAATACATAATCTTGACTTTTTGTTCTCCTCTCTCTTAAATGCCAATGTGACCGGTGCAGCAAATGGACTGTAGGATTCTTCAATTAACCTTTTATCAAGTTACTTTCCAATTTGCTCTTCTATTTCTTTTTTATCTTCCATAGTACATCTGTACGGCCTCTTACTGCAATATGTGTCCACCAACAAGTCTATTCTAGCTTCATACCCATTGACAGTTCCAACATCATATTTATGCCTTGCAAAAACTGGTTCGTATTTGTTGATCAATGTATTTATTTCAGACTGTTGTTCTTTGTTCAAATGATCAATCTTTATCTTGAAATCCTCTTCCTTTATATGTTCATTAAAATTGACATAATATTCTTTTGTTGTGTTACCATCGTTTTCTGGAACAATCGATTTGTTATGACTTAATCCATCATTTGAAACATTCACTCTGTTATTATTTTTTATGTTTGTACTCAGTACCTGATTTATCTTCAAGTTCTCATCTTGAGTTAATTGGAATGTTTTTATAAGGTCTAAGCCAATCAGAAAATCATGCTTGAAATATTGTTCATCCACAATGCTTATATCAACATTCTCCTCCATATTAAAAATTTTTATTTTTAGGTTGGTCAAACCATCTGTTTTTTTAACACCACCAACTGTTACTAATTTTTCTTCATTCAATTCGTTTCCTTTTCCTTTCAGGCTTAAGAGTCTTGAATTTATAATAGAAACAACTGAACCTGAGTCATAAACTGCATTTACCTGGTTTTTATCATTTATTAGTATTTTGACCTTTATTAGTGGTGTTATTATTCGTTTTTTGGAACAGATTCATTTAACTCGGTCTCTATCATTGCATTATTTACATGTTTGATGAAGTTCTTCTTCACTCTGTCATCTTCCTTTGTACGAAACCAACATGCAGTCTCAGAGTGATAACGGGTGCCTTTGTTTAAGCCTTCACAGATTTTGCATGGTTTTTGAGTCTCATTCTTGAAATTTGTTCTCGACGGTTCATATTTCTTCCTAAAAGTGTAACTTTTTTTGTTAACCATATGTTCATACTTGCTTACTTCATTGAACAAGTCAACTGTATCCTTCAATGCTTCTCTATCAATTTTATTTAATATATACTCCGGCAAACCAACTGCGATAAGGTCCACCAATGTACCGGCATCAATCAACTTCCTCATATCAAGTAACAGCTTCTCTTTTTTTATAGCGTAATCTAACAGTGAGCCATCTTTATATTTATACAGTAATGCATATGTAACTGGACTCCACCCTTTGTTGACAAATGTATCGCAAAATTTTCCCCTCCATTCAGACCATTCTGCATTCATAGTCAGTTTCATAACCATGGAACTGTACCAATCTATACAACTTTTATCCATAAAGAGCCTAAGAACTTCAACCTTCTTTTCATCCGATATCTGGAAACGTTCACATTCCTTTTCAAAAATGTCCATCCATTGAGCTGCATTAGAATGTCTGCTAGTAAACTTCTCGATCACAAACTTGTCAGCAATATTCTTCAAGCTCTGTTGTTTACTTTCCTGTGTACCTTCTATTAACTTTTCTAACAATTTTTCTAAAGTATTTGTCCCTTTTGTGCCGGTAGCAGCGGGCCCAGCAGAAGTACATTGATCCTGATTTATTTCCTCCAGGTATCTGTCTGCAAACTGCACATTGCCATCCTCATCCATATAAATTTGTTTCAGTTCTTCAGTTAGCGAGATCCAAACTCGCCTGGTCTGATACCTTTTTGATAAACTATTTTTCACTTTACTATAAGCCGCTGTTTTTATTAACTCTTTGTGATGACCAACTACCTGTAGTCCGTCCGGTAATGCATAAATCTTGTTGTCCTCGGTGCTTATTGACGTTACACAACAGGCATTTGTTTTTTCGTCACTTCCAGGTAGTATTGTGAATTCAAAACGAAGTTTCGTCATCTTTATTTGAATTTTAAACTAGAAATGTCGTTTTATAAGACGATTTCACTTTCGTTATTTTGAATTGGGACAAAGGATAACTTCATGTGTTGCTCTGTAAACAAAGATTTATTTTTATTTCTACAAGTTTTAAGTTTAACCTACATTGTATGTACTATTAGTACTATTACTAACAATACCAACCTGTAAACAAAGAAACGACATTTAAAGTCTATTCCTGCTTCACCCACACACTTCCCAGTAACAAATTAACAATTATAACGGCGATTACTTCAATGCGGCATTTAAATCTGCATAACCTCACTTCCCAACTTTGACATATGACATGACATTGACAAGTCAAAGCAGAGTATGGCCACATTTAAAAAGTAAACGATATCGTTTATTTTTTACATATTTATAATAAATACATCGAAAAGGATAAACACTAATGAAACATGTATAACTGAATTGTTTAAAGATCTAAAAAAAAACTTGTAATTTTAACAGCCGAAAGCTAAAAAATTTACAAATATTCGGCGTCGCGCTTCTAATAGACTCTCGTTCGTAAAACATCTTTTACCGTACTTGGGGCACAATGTACCTCTTTATTCCATTAGTACAAATATAGATTAAAATCCATTATGGAATTCTTAATGTGCTTGCAACTAGTTCGAACCCAGACCACAGAACGTTTATAGTAGGTACCTCATTTTTCAGCTCACTCGGGTACAAAGAAGTGGTTGAAAAATGCTCGCACATTTTGAAATAGAGAATTTCGTTCATACAAACATTGTATAATATATAAACTTTTAAAAAGAAAGATGACATTTTATAGCTTTTTTAATTTAAAGTAACTAAAAATAGACAGCAGCAACTTACGCATTTAGGGTTCATTTCCTACGTACAAATTATCAGCCTTAGTTAAAATGATTACAGAACTCGGCAGAAACAGAATCAAAACCCCAGCGAAGCCGCTAATCCGCTGCTCGCCCACCAACAACGTGTCTCTCGAAGCGGACAAGCCGGAGAAGAAGAGAGAAGGCATCTCGCGGAGCAACTACGTCAGCCTGGCCAGCCTGAAGATCAACAGCAAGAAGGAGTTCGAGAGGAAGGGGGGCGGCAGCTCGCCTGTGGAGCGGGTCATGTAGACAGGGTGTAGTGACTACGAAGGTGGAAAACTAGAGTCTGACCAGCGAGTCGTTCAAAAAAGGAATGCTGTTTTGAAATATATGGCGTAATAGGTACTTACTGATATATAAAGAATTTGACGAAAATGCTTGTGACTCGACTCGCTGACCGGACTACGACTAGCATTTGCGCGACTTCCGCGCGAACTATCGAATCTACTTCTGTCGCATATTTCATGATAAGCATATTTTACATGCTGTATAAAAAATGATACGTAAATAGGTGCGTCTCACCAGACCTGGACGTTCTTAAGAGGAATAGCAAAATAATATTGTTCTAGTAACCATGGAATGCCGCGAAGCAGCGCCTAATGCGAATCAATTACATATTTTATCTCTTTGGGGAATTAATATCTGGATAAAAACTATTCCTTATTTTTTCCAGGTTTAAACTATCTGTTTGTCAAGGATCATCTAAATCCGTTAAACCGTTATTTGCGTGATAGATTTACATACATTTGCACACCCAAACATTCACATTTATACATATATATATGTCTGGAGGAAAATGTCGAGTATAAAATGGTAGACATTTTTGTAGATTCTGTGCGGCAGAGTCAGTCATCTCGTAAATATATCCGCTATTCGAGAACTTAAAAGTAAAAGTGAGGAGTATAATCGCAATAAACAAACAATACAGCCATCATGGCTTCACATATAAATTACATCGACTATTGTATAGTGTTTTAGAGATTTGCCTTTTGGACCATTCCCAGTATACTTGCCAATGTGCGGCGTAAACGATACAATATAATTGTTGTGTGCTTGCGCGTAACCGAGATAGGACGTTTGTATTGAAGCTTTTGCATATTTGGCTATTTCTACGGAATCATATTGCCGTAATGTAGGCGAAATATTAGGCATTTATATGCAAATATCATGTTAATCTCGTGCCGCCGAATGTCAACAAAACGTACATTTGATATTAATAGAATTTGGACCTCTTGGCAATTCTAAAGATGGTGATAATAATTATGAAACAAAAGATACAAATCTTTTGTTTCAATCAATTTTAGAACAAGATAAATTCGAGTCTATTTACTGAACAATTTGATTCAAATTTCTTTGACCTAATTTTTGTGTAGTTGGTGGCACGAAGTATTATTAGAAGTGCCATTATCACTTATATTATCTAGTATAAGTATATTACGCGTTTTATCAATTTTAGGAAAAAATATTTCGGCCAGGCACACTTTACATAACATTCGTCTTTCTCTAATTTTTAAATAAATGCGAGAAGGACGACTGTTTTACCTGTGACAAGTGTGTGCTGTGTCTAGATAAAATTGCGGCTAAGCCGATAGACTTTTCTAGAATTTATACGTCGAATTTTGATGCAATTTTCTTGATAATTCTGAATTTGTATGTTAATGTTAGAATGTTGTACACTATAAGTAAATTGCGGTCAATTGTTTATACGCTTTGATGTTATGGTATGAGCTAGCGTAGTTTCCCTTTCTGTCGCTCATGCCAGTTATCTGACTCGAGCGAGAGAGACGACGTTATATGTGAGAAAGCTAAAGGTGTTTGTGCATTATCACGGCGTGCTTTGAAAGGTGACAAGCGCGAGAATTATTAGAAATAGCTTTGGGACGACTGACAAATGTTAATAACGGTTTTATATTATATTGTCATTTTCACTTGTCACTAGTAACATGACCATTCTAACAATTCTACTTACTCTGTAACAATTCCGTTTATTGCATTGCATATTAATATAAGTCACGTGACGTGAAATTGTCATCGTCACCTTTCATGTGTGGAATTGTCGTACATTGACAATATTGTGGTTGTGCACAAACACCGTACAGTCTACCCCTTTACACCCGGTTTGACCGATTAATAATAATGTTCATTCTTGAATTGGCAAATGACGATTTCTCGGTTGTACTATCGACAACACAGCTAACTGACCATCGGTGCACCTTAAGTGCATTGTAATAAGGTTCTATATAAACACAGGATGGTCAGTTAACAGTGTTGTCGGTTGTACTCCTACAAAATGATGTATCAATTTTTCACCTTGATACAGTAGTGCGGCAAATATAAGTTACAACGATGTAGGCATTTTTTGAAAACATTTTAACCATTCATAAGGCAGCGCGTTTGCGCGGGTAACATCTTCAACGCCCATTGGCCGAAATTTTGCGCGTGACGCCGGCAGCTCCGGCGCCCGCCATTTTGTCTGGACACCATGAGCGGGAACGCACGAGTACACATGTCATTGCGAATTGTACCTTACGTATCGTTACGTACGTTCGATTTCATTCGGTACTTGTCAGCACTCGTCGACGTGTACGAAGATTGCCGATCTAACTTATATTTGTGGTACTACTGTACACAGCAATAAAATTAAAATTGATATATCTTTTTGACGACTGTACTTACGGAAGGCGAGTTTAAGTGGAGTGCTTCGTAGCTAGTTTGTTGTGAGAGCGGTGCCTTGTTCCGAGACTGGGACACAAGTTTTATGCTTGAGATGATTTAATGCGGCCGACTTTTTATAAAGCTGTCATTGTATTTGGAATCTTCTATCTTAAACGTTACAGTTGCTTTTTGAATGGACAACTTTGATGCAGTTCGGCCAACTCAAACAATCTCAAGGTACAGAGTCGCTTGTCGTATACACACGTTAGGTTTTATACAAATGTTCTACCGTTCCGTAAATTGTAACTAGTGTTAAACTGTTACGCGATGAAATCTGTGGTGTTAATGCAATATTCGTACTTACCATAATCCTCTAGCGGATAACCAAGGCAAGGGATTTGCATTGCCACAAAAAGCTGCTAAAATAGGACGGGGTAGGTTCGTCCACATATCTATAACTTTGTGCAATTTATGATGGGATCATGGGAGGTAGGTCTGCGACACTGTGAGATTTAGCAGTGATATAGCCCCGTCAAAGTGGACCCCGGGCTCCTTTAGGGTACAACCGGGAATAACGCCAGGAAGATGATGATAGCCCTGTCATGTGACTGTCATATCAATTGGACACATTAGCGGGTTAATTAAACGGTTGATGCGACTCCCAAAGTAGCCTAAACGACGACCTAGAATAAATTATGCAAGTTATTTACTGTACTTATGTAGTAATAAGAGACACCGTTATATAAGTATGTATAGCCTTCAGTATTTCTAAAGAAACACTGACATTCAAAAGTCACGAATTAATTAATACTCTCTTGGCCAATTTTGTAGAGCAGAATTGTGTGATTTGCCTTAGTAGCGTTTCTTCTATTCTATATAGATATTATTAGGTGCAATTTTGCAATAATACATTGTATTTAACTGGTTTTCAATGTTTTTGCTTGAAATCATATTAAGTGCCATCTAATATCCTATATATTGAATTCCTATGACAAAATATATTGATCTTATTTACATTGATATTACTTATATAACGTATTTGTTATCAATTTATCATGCACTCTGAATCTCTAAAAAGTATCTGAAATTGTGTTTTACTTAGTGAAACCTTATATTTTACGAATAAGCTTATACACTTGTTTTAAGCCACTATTGTACGTAATCATGTTTAGTTGTATTGAAATGTTTTAATGTACCATCGTACCTAATAAGCTCAGTACCGTCGCCTACATTTAGTATTAAAATATGACAATACATTAACTATATTAATTTATTAACATTCGTAGCTAAGTTTTAATGTTTGAAGTCTGAAGTTTATTTTGAAACAGGGTGCCATTTTATATTTTCGAATAATGCTTTGATCGAATGTTTAATCATTAACTCAAATCACATGTTTTACACATTCTTCTAATTACATATTGTTATTATAAACATGCTACTAAAGATCTGGAGTTTTCAATGTCGAGCTACAAACGATGCGATTTATCATAACATAAAAAATGCATCGTTGGTAGCGTGCTTATCTTCAAGTGCTGTATCTGACAGTGCCATAGTCTGTAATTATTCAAGCTGCGACTCCAATATTTGATCTGTGTATTGCCCAGCACGTCTAGCACACGACGGCTGCGACATACTCTCGATTTTTATTGCTCTATACCTCTTCTTCTAACTGTTCTAATAAGAGAGAGACGGATAGTGCGAGAAAAATCGAGAGAGCTCGCGTGCCGTCGCGTGCTAGCCGTGCAGTACTCCCAAAACTTGTGCTAAGACCTTATTCTTAAGGATTCTTGGCCCTATTCATTGAACAAATAGGAAGTGTCTGGTACTAGCCGTTTATTTTGATTTTTTTTCCCGCATTTTCTTTGTGGTTTTAAAGTAAATTCGATCAAAGCATTGTTTTCGTTTATCTCGTAGTGTAGAGTGCTCACGTATGTTTTATCTGTGATACATTTTGTTTGTAAAATGTTGCAATAACGAGTATTATATGTGTCTAGTTTACGGCCGTAGTTGCATTCGTTTAATTATGTTGGTGCTTAATAGTTCTAGTTTTCATACTTACATAAAAATATAAAGTTAAAATGTAATTATCATCTTGAATTTACTTACAAAATAAATTAGTGAAAAAATATATAAATGAAATATGTGATTGTATAGATCAGGTACGAATTTCTGATGCTTTCAACAAGTATCAGAGAGGCTTTCCAGCGGCGAGGAGACATTACACAACGTGACAAATTTACTTTCGATTGAACAGCCATTTGTGTTATCGCAGACTATGAAATATCTCGTATCGCCTCGCCAGTGGACAACCAACTCTAGAAATAAAACGTCATTATTAAATTACAGAAAAAGTCACATGATCTCGTGTAAACAAAATTATGTAAGTATGAAAGCTAGGCCGCACCGCACCGTTTCCTTTTTTACACATAGCTTAATACATTAACGACTATTTCCGTCTCTTGCATTCCGGATTTTATTATCTTTAGTATTGTTTAAGTACAAATAAATAAAGGATTATATTCGACGTTTTGTTTTCTTTGCAGTTCTAGCGACACCTATTTGAATCAACAAAGATACCTAATACAAATGGACGCTATATCGTTAGCCGCGTACACGGGGCGGCGTGACTATTCAAACTAAGCGAGCAGGGTCACGGAGGCTGCCTCGCGCGACAGATTCTTGCCCAGTGTAGCCGGCTATTGCGATAACTTTAGTAGTCAAAGTAACGTTGTTTTCGAGTTAACTTACGGCTCGGCCACGACGTCGAACGCCGCTGTCGCTGCCAGCCGTGGCAGTCCTTAGCCTCGGAGAAATATGGTACAAGAGGAATATGATTCCGGTTTGATGTAATAAAAGCCACCAATAACCATAAAATATAACTTTATTAATATCAAACAAACGGATCAACAGAACGTACAAATTAAACTAGAAGAAAACTAGAACCTATACAGTTTACAAAACAAACTAGGTATAGAATTCTACGCGTAGATAGGAATACAGTGCATATTGTCGTCTTTGGACATCGAGATTCGAGCTCCCATAGATGATCAAGATTACTTTGCAATATTTGCCTCTCGCTCTCACTTTATTTGACAGAATGTGATAGCTAATATTGTTCAATAACATGATCAATCTATAGTTAGCCTTCTCTTAAATTAATGATAGTAAAAAACCGTAAATGGACACAAGTATAAAGTAGTAGCAGAAATAAAGAAACCCCTATCAAGCCTTTGTGATGAGGGTGCTCACATCGCAATTTATCGCAACAACCGACGGAGATGCAGCTATAGCTACGTCACTGTCAGTTGTTGTGATAAATTGCACCGGTTATAATGACCTTTACCTTTTTTAATAAGTTGGCACTCGACTTGGCTGTATTTACTAAATAGGTAATCTGTTTATGATTCCATGACACCAATATGGTTAATTTAACACATTCACTGCAAAGAATCGCTACGCTCGTAGCTAATCCCGTGGCTTTTCTGCTAAGTAGCTAGGCGGATTCCTGGCAGTGGAAGTGTTAAGAAACCTTGAAGAAAGCCATAAGTAAAAATATAATGCAGAAATATCTTGAGCTGTTCAATCAAATTGAGTGTTCTAAATACTTCATTCTACTGGTCGTTTTGTAAATAAAAATAATATAATATATTGTAAATAGAAGCTTATGTAACATGTGTACGTGTAGCCACAAATATCATGATAAAGCGAGATACAAACGTGCTGGACGTGCAGTTATTGCAAGTATTCATGGCAAAATCACTGATGTATTATGTAGTTACTTCATAGAACTAGAAAATAGTGAGTTTTAAATACGAATAGTGTAATGTGGATATCTTGTTGCGTGTAGAAGGGTTCCGGTTAATGCACGGCCCAATGATCGCCTCTACAATATCCGTCTCTTTTTAACCCATGAAAAAGATAGAAAGATAAGTGGGCGCAGATTATCGGGCCGTAACTGGACCCGTCATAAGTCTAACACGTGTATCTGTCTGTCGGTGGCTTCGTATCCCCCAAACGGGCAACCGATTTGTGCATTTTTTTATCAAAAATCTTCTCTGGCGATATGGTTCTTAGATGTATGCTGTGTCGAAGATGTTTTTTTTTAAAGACAGGACCCCAAGGATGCATTACATCTGCCATAACAAGTTAGTGCCATGGTGTATATCAGTGAACAAAGTTTTTCTGAATTACGATAGTATTTGAAAGACTTTAATGTAAAGTGTATTGATGTGCATTTATAACTCTTAACTATGCTAGTATTCGACTTTTATAGATTTAAAATCTAGTTGCTCCATATGTTTGTATCAAAGATAATATTACTGATCAATAACGGGGTATTATAACTAATTAGCTTCAGCGGCTGAAAGCTTGAGCTTATAGAACAATAAATATTGATGTCATTCTATCGTCATATAAGTCTTTTAACATTTCATATACGAGTAGTTTGTTGCTTATTTAATAACATAAATAACAAGCGTAAAAACCAGAACCACAATTCTGATTGAATGTATACTTTCGTGAGTCATGTTGCGGTTAATCTCACGTATTAAATGTCACTACAGCCGACATGTTTCGAGCTCTCGGGAGTTCTTCTTCAGGATGAGTGGTCTCACGCTCATAATAATTAATCATACTGTTCAAATAATTACGTTTGCTATAGGTACTACAATTCATACTGTATTAAAAAAAACACTATCAGTAAGTTCTCACTTCAATACAAACACATGTATACATAATTATTAAAGTACCGTTGAAACTTGTAAAACCATCAAAAATAATACAGGACCTACGTCTATCCTAGCCTATAAAACGATTTAGATTTAGACCTTACACATAGTATCAGACATGTATTTTCCTTATCCACTACTAGATTTAGACACAATATAAATACTTTAACCAGTATATCGACTCATACAAAAGCTTTTCGCGGAGACAAAAGGAGTCAAGGATGACATTATATGTGTGCCTAAAACATATTGTGATTTGTATATCGAAGAACAAAACACGTTATAGTCACAACGTTTACTAAACGAGTTTGAAGTAAACAGTAGCAAAGTTGAAGGAACTTTAGAATATAACACGACTGGGAGAATAAATAAAAGAATATGTGAATTCATCACGGCATGGGGTTTGGAACTCCTGGAGCCTGCCAGATTCAACAGTGCCACGTCATAACAAGGTTATGCCACTGTTTAACCTAAAAAACAGACTAACAAGTCTGGTTAATGTTGGTATTTTTGTAAATAAAAGCTTGTTGCTGGATGCAAATATATAAATAATATGGCCAAGGTTCGGTCACGTTTAAATACTGTGTCAAAATCGTGAAAGGTTTACTTGTGACTATTAATGTTGTTTGCTTTATACGATACGAATGAGTCGATAAACCTTGCAGTGTGTGATATGTGCGCAGAGACGAATGACACAAATGTATTGCTAGGTTTATTCAACATGAACTATCTCTATCTACTTCTATCTACAAATAATAAATGCTAATAAATGCAACGTTTTTGGTAACGCCATAAAACATAAACTACAACACATAATATGTTAACTAAAAGCATGCATATAATATTACATCATCTTTGCGGCAATATTTCGCCCGCAATGCGGTAAAATACTTAACCGTGAGAGCGTCACGGGCAAATCTAAACTCAGATTCTGTAAAGCCCGCGCTTTCGGCTCGTGCAGCAAAAACTTACGTTTCGAGACAATATTTGCTTTGCAATGTATGCAGTGTTTTTAAACATCGTTTTACAGCCAATGTACACACACGACAATGTCGTGGCCTAGGATAACAAATACTTACTAATCAACATATTTCGTTAGTTCTAGTTACAAGTTACTACATTCACAATTAACCTTTCGACACATGGTAGCCTGGTGGCTACCATGTGTCCCTGGTGGGAGTCACTATTCCATAAGAATATTTTATCAAATTTTGACACAAATTGGTCTTAAAACCCGCTGGCTCCCAGGGATCCACAGGATTCGAAAGGTTAAAGTAGTAATAGGTTTATAGTATTTCGACTGTGATATCTCCACATAAAAATCAATATGCAAATTTGTAAATTCTACAGTATTCGTGACAAGGCCCGACTACAATTTTGGAAACGGCGCCTACTCCACAATTTACCCTATAGCACACTATGTTTTAAATTCGATCAACACATTCACAAATTGACTACAACGCAGACAAAACCACTGCAGTTCATCACTGGGATTGAATACTCGTAATATAACAATTTTTGGTTGACGTTCGTCGTAATTTTTTGGCCAAAACTTTGTATAAGGTAATTATCGGAGGCCGGAATTCTGGTGGCACTTTCGAGCTGTCATAGGGCCCTCATTTATCGACTTCCGATAAACATATTATATCACAATATTAAAGAAGATTGAAAGTAGAGGTAAACAACAGGCGGTCTTATCGCTAAATATATATGCAACTAAACGAAAAGAATGAAAAGTTAACAATGTCACATTTAATCAGTTCAGTTCAGTGTTTTATCAATTTCATGTTCAAAGTCTGTTTTAGTGCTACCAAGTGTTTCAACATTAGTATGTCTATAAAATAAGTAGTCATATTTTTCCAAATTAGCTGGTTTTAAATAACTTCTTTTACAGTCAAATGTATTGATATAATATGAATATCGGAAGTCGATAAATGAGAAGTCCCTATGACAGCTCGAAAGTGCCACGAGAATTCCGGCCTCTGGTAATTATACATATATAAATAACATTTAAATGATTGATTGAAAATGATCAACTGTTATGCCGCAATGTACAAAAATATAAGGTGATATTCAACATTTGGACTCCCAACCAATTTAATTTATGGGCGAAATGCAGATTCGTTACCAAACTGACTATTTGTAAAGGCCTATATGGGTAAGGACCAAATTTTTGGCCAGTAGTTAGCGTGGTTAATTGGTAGTAGTTAAAAAGTTCCACTGTGACACGAAAATTAACCATAGAATTGTATGGCTAATTTTCGTGTCACAACGGAACTTTTTAACTACTATCAATTAACTAAGCTAACTCAGTAGTTGGCCAGTGCCAGGAACTTGGTCCTCACCCATTTACCTTGCAATTTGTCACAACTACCGACAGACATGTAAGAGTATTGCTGTCTCATTCCAACTATAGCAGCGTGTCTTTCTCTGTGTATTGTTATGACAAATTGAGTGTAAACTAAGGCACCGTACGCATTCGTACCGACTGAACACCGATTATGTTGGAAGCAGCACGTACAATTTGTTTCCGACAAGCCTCCACACAGCCATGCCCACAATATCCAGCAATTTGACCTCGGCATTCGTTGGGAGGCCTGTGCCCAGCAGTGGGACGTATATGATGTGGATGTTGTGTCGCTGATGGGGATGTTTCGTCGGGAGCTTGCTGGGTGACGCGTACGGTGCCTAATACGAAATTTCGCAACGAACCAGACGTAAATTAGATAAATAAATGATTCCCCTAATCTCTAACCGCCTAAAGGCCTATTGAATATGTTAATAATTTATACCTTTTAAAATTTGATCAGAATTGAATTTGTTATTTTTCGTTCGAATTTGAAACAAAACACTACTCTACCGAACCGTAATAGAAAATATACTCTATTTTCTATTACGGTTGAATCAAACTTCATTGAAATATTTTCTTGCAGCAGCAAGAGTAATATAAATATTGGGGGACATTCTTACACAAATCGTACTAGACGACGATATATTTGATACATAGCATAATATACCTCAGTCATTTCATCGCTCACTCGTATGAGATCAATACTAATTCATCTAAACAACTCATAACGCCTATGTTGTTAAGCCTAACGAATATGGGCTCTAAGTCTTATCGTGTTAGGTACATTTTCGATTGGGGCTCTCTTTCATTTTAGAATACACACGGCCCTTGTGATTGGATACGTTGAAGTATATATTTCATTACTAAATTACGTGATTTACACAATTGTCTATTTTGGGGTGATAGATAAAACGATTTATATCACCCAGGGGCGAAAAGCGCCTATTACTAGAATACCCAAGTTGCTGCCCAAGGGCGACGACTAAACTAGGGTAGACGTTAAATTGTGTAGACACCACCAGCGGTAATAAAGAAAGCCGTAGGTCGCATCTTTATCGCCCTTCCTGCGATCAGAGACATTCTTCCACCGCCCTAGGTATTTAGTAATATTTTGTCTACCGTTTCATAATCTAAAACTAAGTTATTGGCACATTGTTCGATTATACGAAAGGTTTTTAATACTACGCAGGTGGCAAACAAGCGTACGTCCTGCCTGACTGTAAGCAGACACCAGTCTATAGGCACTTGCGACTCCAGAACAATCACAAGCGCGTTTCCCCAGTGCCGTAGTCTATCGTTGTGCTAACAGATAGAGACGAATACAGATATCTCTCTCTAAATACAGCGCATCTTAGGGCACTCTGCCAACCGTTTCAAAAAGTCATGAAGAAATTGACTAAAGGCTACTTGAATTATTGTAGTTGAAATCTCAATTAGTGATTGTTTGACTAGAAGTATTCCGAGTGCGGAGGTGTAAAACGGCAACACGCTTCAATGACTAATGAGTAGACTTTTAAAAAGATCTACCCGTTAGTCTTAACCTTGAGTAAGGTCTACTAATTTATATGCGGTAAGATTCGCGAATGGTACACCATGATTCGGTCCGCATAGTGAAATAAGCGATTAAGTACGTGCAACATGGAAATTAAATTACACAAGGGATTTTGCTTGTCATTAAAGACAGCGATACAAGTAGCTATTATCGAGGAATATTTAGGGGCTTATCCTCCTGGAGCCCTCCAAAACGTCCTGGACCTTCAAAACTTGGCAAAGTGAATTGCAACCTTAACAAATGTATATGTATATATACATAACAATCAATTGTTTTTTATGTAGTACCTATAGTACACGGGGCCTCAGGAGGTTAAGTATGAGTGGAAGTCAGGGACTTATTAAATGTGCCTAATATTTGTTCCTTCGAATGCGGTGCCAAAGTTCATTTGTAAACTTGAGAAACTGTCTATCGCTGATGAGCCTGCATATGCTGGTCAGCGGCGGCCAGCCGCTGGCGAAGCCTCGCGAACTTGCCGTGCACCAGTCTAAGCTGAGCCCGCAGCCTGGCGGACAGCTCGCGCTGCAGTTGCTGCACCTCCACCAACTCGCGCCGGAGCGCCGAGTAGTCCGACCGCACCTGCGGGGACTCGCTGTGAGCTCGGGCGGGGAGTGAGGAGAGATGCTTTTATAGAAGTAATGTTGCCTGCTTCAAAACTGAGCGCTGCGCGAGTGTTAGAATTGCTATGTAGATTGCTACAGCTACTTGGTAAAAAACTACATCTCATGAAAGTTACGTGGTAGTTACAATGCTGTCACGTTTTT
This sequence comes from Epinotia bilunana, assembly GCA_947049275.1. Classification (NCBI taxonomy): domain Eukaryota; kingdom Metazoa; phylum Arthropoda; class Insecta; order Lepidoptera; family Tortricidae; genus Epinotia; species Epinotia bilunana. The sequence goes on from OX346271.1 coordinate 1,591,102, forward strand.
GATACAGGCTTCGTTTCGAAACAGGCCCTTGGAGTGGTGATATGCTTGCTATTCCGGGATACATACAAACAACAAACGGCAAAACCTGTTAAAGTATCACTACATAGTATAAAACAAAGTCGCTTCCCGCTGTCTGTCCCTATGTAGTTATGCTTAGATGTTTTAAACTACGCAACGAATTTTGATGCGGTTTTTTTTTAAATAGATAGTGATTCAAGAGGAAGGTTTATATGTATAATATAGTACCCGTTCGAAGCCGCTAGTGTTGAATAAGTGTCATGCCTGGAGTCTTGCGACTATCTTTTTTTATTAGACCGTTGAACAGCAACAAGTCTGGCCAGCTTAATGCCTCTTCGAAGAACTATGATTACATCTTTGCGATTAGAAGGGTATTAGCTATGAATGTGGAGGATTGTAAGAGAAGAGGTAGGGCAAGGAAAAGGGGGATGGAGGATGGAGGCGACAGAGAGGTATGATAGAAAAATAAATTCGCTACGCCAACCACAAAATAAATGGGAGAACGCTGAGAAGGACATGCGAGTGACGATGATGACTTTAACGGGTTAATATTTTCTAACATTAAATTCATTGCATGTCACAGCTCCAGTGTTAAAAGCATCTTTCCTCGAACTATTTAATTAGACGAACATGACACGGATGACGCGCCCGCATTGAAGTATCGTGGGCATGAGATACAAATACAGTAAGCTGTCGTATTAACTGGAATCGGAACTACGGAAATAAGTTTACTGAGAAAAAATAATAGAAAAGTACTTTCGCAATCATGTGTCAAATGGAAAACCGTCATTGGTCCAGCGCGTCAATACTGCGGATTTCGGCTTGGAAAATAGTAACTTGTGACTTCGAAAATGGGCCCCTGTCCAAGCAGTCGTGCATGGTTTAGTCCAAACACTACTCACTTACACAATGTATGATGGGTCGTGGGTTTGGAACACTGGGTGATTCAGCAGTGATATAACATCGTCCTAACGTAGCTGTTACGTCTTCTGGTTAATTAAACAGTTAATGTGTCCAATCCAATCCATATTACTTTAGGCAGGGTTATATCACAGTTAAAATCGGAAAGTGTTCCAGACCTGCAGCTCATCATAATACGTGCAAGTCGACGTGACGTCGTCACCTCACCGCGTTTCAGGAAACGATCAATAAAATCATTCAGTTGACTTATTTCCCATAATTATGCTCAAAAGTCAAACGCATATAGCCTTTTATTTTTATTGCTATCTAGAAGATGAACTAAGAAAATCGAAAACAGTGAATATATTAATTTAAAGTCATTACATTTAAAACTGAAATGGCGTCTGACTTTTGAAGTTTTGCGTTCTAGAAACGTATGGCATTATGCTTAAACATAAACAGCATAACACCATCAGTACAGGATTTAAAACAGCTCTAGAGGCTGGAACACCTGCCGAGAACAGCATAACGCACATTAGACGATAGCGATGCAGATGGACGCTAATTTTAAACCACGTTTATCGTGGCCTATGGCCATCGGCAACTCTAGCTAATTTGTTTTGTTACGGTCGTCTTTGAAGGAAAACGACTGTCATCACTATCACTGTCCTCATAAGATGGGTCGTGCAAATAATTGGACAGCCGGTCACTCTAGCGACTAGAGTATGATGATAAATTTCTGCTTGCTTACAGCCTAGTGAACCAGAAATACGTTATTGCGTAAAGTAAGCGACAGCATTCGCATCGATGCGCTCGGTCGAGTGTGCGTTATACCTTGACACAATACGGTGCACTGAATGGGTAGGTAATGTTTGTTACGGCTTTCTCTCTCCTAAAACCCCCTTATACTATATTATTAACATTTAAATCTACGACCCATTTCGTAGAACTATTATATAGTCTGTGCCATTACTTCTAATAGTAGATTGTGTCTGAAAGTAGCACCAAGATGTATTTACGGCGAGGGCGGTATATTGAACACTGAGTAAAGCGAAAAGATTCTACCAAGTTGTTCTTGTAGATGCTGCAGTCCAGCCTAGCGTGTGAAAGGCAGCCATCACCTATGTTTTGACAGCAAGCTTATACCGCTTCGCAAACAGTGCACCGTATCGCTGTCGGCCTATTCTCAGTTGCCGTCGCCCCACAGTCGCGAATCGCCAATGAATATTGTGCCACTGGGGATGAGAATAAATGGGAATAGTCGTCGCCGTCTCGGAGGCGCGCAAGCCTAGTAAGTAAAATGATGTACCGCCGAAGCGGCCGTTAAGCGGGCCCGTCCGCGGGCTTTGGTCGGGCCGGCCGTGCTGGCGGGCCGATGCTAATACCGACATAAGCATGAACAGTAGCAGCTTGGAATCTCCATCTTCAGCAAACAATTTGTATTGAACTTGATAATCTTGTTAACGCAAGATTATATTTAGTGCAACTGCCAAAGCACTGTACGAATTATAAATTACTTTGTCTATGGTCCCATCTACCACGTGTATTTGACTGTCGCACTGGTAATGATATGTTCGACTGTCACAGTCGGTAGGATGCCAGCCATCCATATTCAGACTTAATATAAGTTTTGATCTTTTATTATATTATCTTATAGTTCGAAGGATGTAGTATTCAAAAGAAACAGCCTAGAAAAACAAGGTAGGCTTTGTTGCGAACATTTTTAAATCAGTTTTTTTTTTATTTTTCTAAGCATTTATATGATAGTTGTAACTGAGATCCCAAGCTGCGGCACAGACTAAACGCTATATTCTCTGACCTTCCGTCAGCAATAGCGCAAGTGGCTGAAAACAAACGGTAGCTTGGTTATTGTATTAGTAGACTGCACTACAAATACACTTTTCTGTACAAATTACCTTTGTACAATCAAACATCAAATAAAGACATGTTCTGTAGTTTACAATATAATATTCACTGATAACCATTATTTTTACATTATTGGTGGGAGCATTGGTAGCATTATTCTGTATTTGATATTTGCATTTATTTTATGCTTAATTAATACTTCAGTTAGTTTTACTTACTGCAAGGTAAACTGGCATACAATTACATATAGCCATGATATACTAAAATTCAGTTGTGCTTTTACTAAATACACATTTATTAGTTTAGTACATGTTGAAAAATAGCTAAAACTAAATTTCTGGAATTTGATTAAATCACATAGTGCTGCAAGTATCCGTGTGTACAATTATAGTGTGTTATACGTTGTTATATATATATGTGTTAATGTGTGTTATAAAAGAAGTCTTCAGTATTTCAATCAGCATCAAATAGCAGCAGTGGAAGTAGCCTAATATATCAGAACTCGTCTTCTTAACTGTAAAGATGTTATTTTATAATGGATAATATTTTGCAATATTGTTATCATTTAATGTATTTATTTTGGAATTTTGAAATGATTGTTATTGTAAGATTTATTTTTTCCTGTAAAATTCTCTCATGGCCTCTGCAAATAAATTAAATATTGGATTTAGATTTTCCGTGTTATGATATATATGGTCATTCTGGTTGCTACCCTCTATCTGACGCAGAGTGTATTGCTACATTCCTTCAAAAGCTGATCTTGCATCTCTAGCCTTCAAACACTTCAGGAACATTACGATGTACGGCAATAATATGTGGTACTGACCTCGGACACAGACTTCAGCAGAGTCATGACGCACATGTCCTGGCTGCCGACGGGCACCACCAGCCCCCCCTCGTCACCCATCTTCCACGCCAGCAGGTCCAGCTGATCCTCTGTCTGTTGAGCCTGCAATCATTTTCCGTGGCTCTAACTTTATTTTGGAATTCTTGTGTCAGACAAAGTTCCCTATTTTGCTTGCCTAACTTAATTTTACCCCTGCCACAAAGCTACATATACAATCAACTCACCAACTTTCTAGGGGAGCTGGGGTGGTTAGAGTAGCGCTACCCCACCATTTTCACGTAAGATAGGCACACTGGATGTCGATTTGCGGAAAAGAGCCCAGTATACTCGTAACTAACTAACTAACTAACGTTGATCGGTCTGTAATCGTAAGCTGGTACAACTCGCCCTGTCTTCTTTCTGTTAATTTCTATCTCTATTTGTTTTCCAAATAAAATAAATGAAATGAAAGTTATTTATTCTCCCATTTAGGTATAAAGGTGGTTTTCCACCAGCGAGGCGAGGCGGGGCGTGGATGGGCGAGAATTGAAATTCGTATGGGACTTACTACCTATTTGCACTGAGCGCGCGCGCGCGCGGTGGACCTTTAGTCCCTGGGCGACCGAGCTCTGCTCCGGTGAAATTAGTGACATGAGACCCAGCTAGATCGATTTCTCGCCCTCGTAAACCGCTATATTGCAAAATTCATCGAAATCGTTAGAGCCGTTTCCGAGAACGTGATTGCAAATATATATACAAATATTGCTCGATTAATAGTATAGGATAGGATACATGCGCCTATGAATGTCGATAAATTACCAATGGTCATAGGAAGGTGATGGGTCTACCTCATTCATTTGTGTATTACTCTGGCATTGACTGGTAATCCCCATCATACAACAATTTAAATCACTGATGCAAAAATATTATTAGCCTTAAGAGAAGAGTACAAGACAGACTGTATTTTATCAGAAATCAGAAATTTTTATTTGCCAGAATACAGTTATTAAAGGTTGTTGTAAAAAAATAATATATCCCTTATGTATAAACATGGGAGTGGCAAAATGTTTATTTTTTCAATAGAGGGTGCAAATATCATTCATCCAGGCATTACTCATCACCCTGATACATTTTTTTTAAATTATAAAGTTTCTATCAGACTACAGAGTTAACCCACAAAATCAAGCAATAACAGAGAACCGCGGACACATAGCCATGATAAGCCGTTAGTGCAGCTTCTAAAGAAACAGTCTCTCTTAGTCTATTGAGGGCAAACACAAAACAATTTCATTTATTCGCTATATATTCAACATGCAACATGCAACATCCAGTTAAGATGTTCCTCTATCTATAGTTATTCCAAGAAATTTAATTGAATTTACGTTGTCAACTTGGTCATAATTAAAATGAATTCTAATAGGTATTTTATTTGAATTATAGGAGTGGAACTGTATACACTTGGTTTTATTAATATTTATACGAAAATTATCATGTTCCATCCATAGAATAATATCATCGCATCTATCCCAGTAACACTGAAGAAAAATATCAATATAAATAGAAAAACTATAATTACTCCTATCACATCAAATGAGAGTTCTCATTGCAAATTCCAGGAACCAATATTTTAAGTTATCATGTTATTAGGTAGTCTTATTTTTATTGCAAAATCGGCTTTAGAGTAAGCACACCAAAAATAACTTGTGAGAGTAAAACTGACAATTAAATCACACATAACATTTTCCTCAACCTATTCCACACTGTAACCATCATCTCATGATGAGTTGTCAATATTAGTTACAATGAATGCAAACTTGTTTCACTTAGTAATGTTTGCTTAGTGACTAATGGGTGATGGGGTGTTTACTATCTAAAACCTGAATGAATCACACCTATAAAATAATCCAGTTTAGAACTATATGAAAAAATGTGACATCACAAGCACATCAAATTAATTAAGCATAAAAAATCTTGGCAATCATTGAATATCTAACAAGCATTTGCGAAAATAGAATCATGACGAAAAATGGCACTACCTAATTGTTATCGCATTTCCTGAAATAAAACATGTGGGCTATAAAACTGCAATTAAACTTCAGTATCCGTGACCCAGAATTCATCAATGTCCTAGTACGGATAGCCTTTGCCCTTTCGGTGTCCTAGCGCATCTTTATAGACATTCGGGCGGCTCGGTGACCGGTGACCCACATTCAGTACACCGCTACAAACAAACTAAACTATTTACACAAACCACTCACCGTCTCCTCCAGATCTTCCATCGTTATTTCTTTGTCAGTCATGTTTAAGCCGAAATGTTGAATTTTTGAGTCAATTATATAGAAAAAAACATAAACGCAGAAGCAGCTAGGCAACCATTTTCAGGAAACTGAACTGACGTTTATTATTATGGGCCGAATTCCGAGGGAATGCTGCGAATCGCAAATAATTCCACCACAAACAGTTCAGTAAGACTTCCTAATTTTCACCTTACTAATTCAAAAATAGGGTTTATTTTATATTTTATCTTCTTACTAAACACGAACCTATTAGTCAACTTTCTCATGAAAATTGAAACGTCAAATTAAATACTGCGTTTGGTTAGTGCAATTTCTATTCTCATAAAAAAGGATTCATAATTTGAGCTTGCCGTCATATTCAAACGTTATCAACAGATTTGTCAATATAACGCACAAATATAAGACGATAAATGATTTGGAGTCCCAACGGTGTAAGGGGACTTCATGGTGCTTTAATTTATCGATACTGTACTTGCAGTAACGAAACGCTTATCAATGGCGGTAAACGTTAAAAAAGTAAGATTTATTTAGGTGCTGGTGCTCTTTCCTTTGGATTCCGGACGTAGGAATTTATCTATTAGAATTTTATCACCACTGCTGCATGCATAAAGATGCTGAATTGAGTGAAGAAAATGCAGGAAGACGGTATGTAAATTTATTTTTGTTGCTTAAATAACGGCTTGTTGGTAGCATAGGATAATTGACTTTTCACTACTTATTTCCACGTAACACCGTTCCTACCGGAACTTGGCCCGTAGAACCACTATTCGTTAAAACGGAGGTTAGACCAGAGCATACATAAAAGTAATAACAGTGATAACTGACAATCGAAAATTGTCGGCAGGATAGATGTTGAGATACCCGCCTAATAACCTAGTGCCTGGGCGAATATTCAGCGTCTTTAAGGTGTTTTTTTTTCGTAATCGTCGTAGACAGCAAATACTATTAAAAGCTACGAGTATCAGTACTTACGTATACGTACTTTTGATGAAGATGTTAGCCAATACCAGTACTGAATCTTTTTTGATTAAAGGTTCTGTGGTACGTTTTACCTCTGATGAAATAATCTTGAGCCGACAATGACGTTAATACCGAGTGGTTCAAACGCTCGGACATTCGCCCGCATATCCTTGTGTTGTATGATCCTAGTTGGTCGAAATAAATGATTATAATAAGTTGAAACCTGAAATCAATGATGTTTTTTTATACCACGTCGGTGGCAAACAAGCATACGGCCAACCTGATGGTCAGTGGTTACCGTAGCCTGTGGACGCTTGCAACTACACTACTATGTAATATAAAAAAGATGTAGTTAAGTTGTCTATTCAAAATTCAGTGTTTAAAAATGGCTACGAAATCTGACAGCTGAGACACGTTTATACGTTTCCATTGACGACGCGAAACTGAGGCAAGTTGATGCAAATGACTCAGTTTTAGTGTGCCACTTGTGGAGCGCTTAGAACATATCTACCCCTTTTTATTTTATTTTATTGATAAATAAAAAGTACAATATGATAACTAACATTAACTAAATTAAATACCCCTTTGTTATATAATACATCATTGCCTGAAATGGTCCAGCCATCTTGGCATCAGAATGACTGGCTAATAGGTAGGGTCATTATGCTGGTTACGCGACCACCTTCGGTTAGCGACCACCTGAAGGACAAGGTTTTTTTCTATTGAAGATAACACCAATCTTACACTCTCTCTATTAAGACAGTTAGTCGTAACATGCGTTTTTTGTAGTTTTAAAATAGAAATCTACTAAAAAATTAGGTGGTCGCTAATCGGCGAAATGACCCTACCATTGTAAAATTCATTCTTGGTGAACAAACTTGAGAGATAGTTCAATTCAAACTTACAATATATCTCAGCGCGTCCGGTGCCGTTTCACTAGCATTAATACGTCTGTACACGAGTTAGTTTGTTCCTGATCTCAACTAAATTGCTCAAATCAAATCAAATCAAATCAAAATATTTATTCTGTAAATAGGCTTATGCTAGCTCTTTTACATGTCATATTATAACTATATATTTATATATATTCTATTTTAACATAAATGCATCCTTATCTTCTACGAATTCCTTTACAGTATAATAAGCTTTCTGTAAAAGCTGTCGTTTCACAGTTGACCTGAATTTATTCATTGACAATTCCGTTAAATTAGATGGTAACTTATTATAAAAGCGCACACTGTTCCCCATGAATGACATATTATTTACTCTATTTAAACGTAATCTCGGAATCGCCAATTTATTTTTATTTCTAGTGTTATAATTGTGTATGTCACTATTCAATTTATACATGTCTATATTTTTCCTTGCATACATTATAGTTTCGTAAATATATTGGGAGGCCACAGTGAGAATATTGATTTCTTTGAATTTGTCTTTAAGAGACACTCGTGTTCCCAAATTATATATGTGACGTACAGCACGTTTCTGTAAAACAAAAATTGAATTTATGTCAGCGGCTTTGCCCCATAATAATATGCCGTAAGACATGACGCTATGGAAATATCCAAAATACACCAGCCGTGCTGTCTCAACATCTGCAAGTTGACGGATTCTTTTCACCGCGTATGCTGCTGAACTTAGTCTACCTGCCAGTGTAGAAATGTGCGTACCCCACTGTAATTTAGAATCCAAGGTTAAGCCTAGAAAAACAGCTTTGTCTGTAAAATCTAAAATTTCGTCAAAGGTTAACTGGAAGAGATCCCTTACAGGGATAAGTTCGCCTTTGTACCGATTTAACCTTTTTTGTCTGTATTTTTACCTGTGTCTTGTGTAACGAAGTATTTACGTACATACATTGTGCAAAGAGGCTCGCGTCGCGGCGGCGTCAGGCGTGCTAGCCAATGTAGACAAGTGTGTAATGGAATGAAAAACCAACTCGTATTTATATACATTTATTTGTCTTTATTCATGAAGACAGAGGAGATTTAGAGTACGTGCCCCGACACGGGTGCTTAGACGAAGAATAAGCAACAATACACACGCATAACAATCCTCCAGTACCATTGTATTTGCGTCGATATTCTTACCTACTCTGTGAGCGGATAGTATTCTATGAATGTACTAACCGACAAAATTAAGTAAATATCGTCATGTGCAGGTTTCCTGCCGCGCTAATTGTTTCCATGATTTGGTCCGTTACTACATCCCATAGCGCCAGTGTCCGCGGTCAGTGCGTGAGACTAACCCCGTGAGGAAACACCGTAATGCATTCAACAATTATTCAAACTAATAGTTATAGCATGCTGCAGATTTACACCGCATTACTGCTTTATGATATGGCAAGAATCAATTAGTAGGTATATTTAAAATCGTGTATAAATTAAAATCCAAATGTGTGAAAGCGCATGTGTTCAAAAAATATTATTTCAAAGATAAAAAGGCTTTCTTTTAAGCTAGAATAAAATAAGTGAATACCATGTATATCTGCAGCGCACCTAGTGATATAATCAGATATTTTGCAATATTACAGACGGCTAACAACAATAATCTTCACATTAATAGATCGCGTTAGGGCCAGTTCTATAAAGTCTCACTTAGTCTCCTAGCGGGTCTTCTCTTACTATCAAATATTTGGTTGATTCGATTCGATATCACTAATCATTATTATAATCGGAATACACGAAATCTTTATCAATTTCTATATCAATTATTTTTAACAGGAGCTTGTTGAGACAATCGTGAATCATTACAAACTCAGACTTATCACTGGTTGGGTACAGTTCATTCAAATGCTGCGGTACTAAAATACTGGATAAATATCTTGACATTAACTTTATTGCAATGTCAGTAGAGTTGGTGATTAGATATTATTGCAAACGATTGTACACTACTTAATCAAATTAAAAGTACAAATAGAGGACCTGTTGGAACAAGTTAGACTTCGTGTATTCCGAGTACAAGGTTTAATTTATATAATTGGCCCTAAGCCAACTCGTTGACTAATCTAAATACAAAATATACTTCTCCTTAAGTCCGCGCCCGCCGATGGGAATCCTTATCTTAATGCCGCCCAATAGAGTCCATTTTCGTATTGCACGCGCTATATATAATGTATTTGATACAATTTACGTACAGTAGGCTACATGCCGCGTCGAAGTAAAACAAATTAAACATTAAAGAAAAAAATCATTCGAGTGTACTTTCGCAAACGCTTATTTCATTACAAAGCCGCTTTTAAATTAGACTTTCCATGGTTATGAGTAAGGTCGAAAGTATCTCCGGGGGTATTCTAGTAATCAATAATGACTAGATGTAGCTAGTGGTAGGGTAGAAACGCTACAACTAGAAATCCAGACAACCTGAAGGCCATCAACGGGGAAATCCACCCAAGCTGAGAAAAAAAATGCTTGACTGGAATGAAACTGGTTGATTCGGGTTTTGATTACCAGAATACCCAACTAATATTAAAAAGTATAATTAAAACAATCAATTTGCTACATTTTGTACAAATTAAACATTGATTTCAGTTCTTACAGACGCGAGAGGAACTATAAACTGATCATCGCGTCACAATTTGTTAGGTCCTATATTAAATTGTCAAAAAACCTACACATCAGATTGATGTCTATTGGTGCCTCCACACCATCGTATTAAAACCCACTCAATTTGGTTGAATCGTTTTTCTACGCCGGTGTGGATGCACCATTACAATTCTATAAATAATTAAAATTAAATGTAACTAATAATCGATGCACGCGCATGACATACTCTAGCAATTAATTATATTATAGGAAACTGAATACCAGTTACCGTCGCGTAGCGATTGCCACGAGCTATACCCTGCCCACCGTCACAATGCCATTGGAAAACGGCCCTTAATACTTGGGAATAAGATCGTACAATGAACAGGGTGTAGTAATTCGTCATATATAACTATAATAGGTACAACTAACGCCAGTGTGGCGGCTACATAAATAATATCATGTCTATATCAAATCTGAAATTAAAAGTATTGAGGGCGTACAGTCAGCCTGAGAATCGAGGAACTGTAAAATATTCAATTGCATACATTGATTGAAATTACATTTACATTACCACGTTTAGTTTAAACGTGACCAACGCTACTGGCTTTCTTCTACGCACATATTTACGCGCGAGAAAGAGAGACTACTGTCTCACTAATTGTACTCCCCTCAATAAAGCTCGTAATTAGATAGCAATCGAAAATCAAAGTTTGGCTTCGATATTTAGAGGAAACACGGATCCATTTCCTTTGTCTGCCAGCACACTTGACTATATCTGCTAAATAATCTCCAATTTGCCAAAGCCAACGTATGCAAACTTTTTGATATATAAATGATAATTTTGTCTCGATTATTGTCTAACCCTTAAATAGTTGAAGTTTGCAAAATGCCTACAAGGCATTAGACAGCCCACAGATTAAAAAAAGGCTTGCGTTCTTGAACGCAGCTTTATACCAAACATTTTTTTCTACTAAAAATAAAAAATCATGCATTTAAGGGTTAAATCTGATTGAACGTATAATTGGAGTGAATCAAAAAAAGTAAATCATGACAACAACAAAAAAAAAACAATGTAATTAGTGATGAATGATTATATGATTCATCAAACGCCCTATTTCCGTCCTAGACATTGACTGGAATATTTGGCATACATAATCAAGCGTGGCCACAATTTGAACACAACATGAGACTGAACGAGACAGTCAAAGAATTCCATAATTGACTACACCAGAGCCGAAATCAACGGCAAGGCCTTCTATCACACATACCATGTTCACCTCAAGACAAGGTCATGGCCCCAAACTGAGAGGTCTGTTACTCACTGTCATACATGTAGCATCTTTGGTGAAGTTCTGTGCATGGGCTAACTTTATTGGCACTTAAAATGCCAAACATTGGCACCCGCCCTTTGAGGTATTGTCACTTTAGGTAGAAATTAAAATTGTATGAGAGTTGAAATGGAAACGCATTTAGCATAGTGAATATCAACATCAGCGTAGAAAGATCAATCCTTTTGTATATATTACGATAGGTTTTTACCTAAAGCGTGTATATTTGCATTACTTGTTGCTTTTGACCCGGTTTCTGTCGCTGGGAAAGCAACCGTACTTAAAATCAGCCAATGCAAGAAAAAGGGAAGGGTTTCAGTTGTGCAGGGTCAAAGTAGCATGCGTAAGCGAACCTTTGACCCTCCTTGTAAGCGAAATGGCTGGACCATCGTTGGGGGTTTAGTGGGGAGTCTGGGCCTTCCTGTCCGTACACTACACACCGGACGGTCCCCCTTCGACCGGGCGGACGGTACATCAACGCATTCCCCCAACGAATAAAAGGTCAGTTGTGCTAGCCCGTTTTCCATCGAATCTCACGATGGCAAAGTCCTCGACTTTATTTAAAAAAATACGCAACAAAACTCAAAAACTAGTGATACCGCAAGTGTTCGGTGTTAGATGCCCGTGTTTGCAGTATGAGTGACAGTCTCTGCGGCGCCGCGTCGTTCACTTGAGGTCGGGCTGCTCGAAGCTCTGCTCCGACACGCTGACGGCGTCCAACGCGAGCGACTCCTTCAGGGGCTCCACGCAGTTCTTTGGGATCACTGTGCCTGTAAATATAGGTGTTATTATTTATTTAATAGTATGGCATACATTATTTTGGCCTTTAAAATTTGTCACTCTTTAGTACCACGCAGGGGACACGTGCAGGGTTGTGGTAGGTAGCTGCTGCGGATGCGAGTAAGAGTTGTCCCCCCATTGTCAAGTGAGTGGGCAACTCGATTGTTAGAAGTTCTTAAGCCGCCCGAAGGCCTCTAACTCGGCTTAACGACTACTGTCATAGACAGCAGCCGGGATCAACTGCTTAGCGTGCCTTCCAAAGTACGGAAGCGCTCATTTAACTCTCGCGTGCGTGCGTGGGTGCGTGGGTGCGTGTGTGTGCGCTCACCGACGATCTTGAGCCCCTGGTCGGTCTTGATGCGCACGACCTGCATCTTGTTGAGCTGCGAGCGCTGCGCGAGCACGGCCTCCACGCGCGCCCACACGGCCAGCACGGAGCCCGACAGCACGTAGTACGTGCGCCGCCGGAGACCCACCTGCAATGTAAACAGTACTCGTTCAAATGCCGAAAGAGCGTGAGGAAACCGGTCTAATCCCCACAAGGTCTTGTTTTCCCTATGGGTTGGAAGGTCCAATGGCAGCCGCTTTTGAAATGAAATGAAATACATCTATTTACTAGATTGCAGGTACATGATGGTATTAACAGTAATATTTTGAGATCCATATACATTCAGCAACCACCATGCAAAGTGATTACATTAATATAAGAATTTATGCAAGAAGTAAGCATATACAAGAGCAGTCAATGACTTATGTTTAAGAGGATTGCTTTCGTAAAACTAGTACCTAATCTTGGGATTAGGTGCCCAAGCGGACCTGGGATATAGCTCACAACCGGGATAAAACACATCTTATACAGGACATAGCCCTCTCCTAAGCCGCGTAAAGCGCAAAATAATGTATGCTACTGGGGTAGCATTCGCCTATTTATAAGCAATGTAGGCACTGACCTCGCAGAAGCTGGCGTTCTTGCAGCTGGCGCGCCAGTAGGCGTGGCTGCACACGCGCAGGGACGCCGCGTGCTGCGCGCGCCACGACGTCTCGGCGTCCTCGGCCGCCACGCGCTTGTACTGTAGGCACTGACCTCGCAGAAGCTGGCGTTCTTGCAGCTGGCGCGCCAGTAGGCGTGGCTGCACACGCGCAGGGACGCCGCGTGCTGCGCGCGCCACGACGTCTCGGCGTCCTCGGCCGCCACGCGCTTGTACTGTAGGCACTGACCTCGCAGAAGCTGGCGTTCTTGCAGCTGGCGCGCCAGTAGGCGTGGCTGCACACGCGCAGGGACGCCGCGTGCTGCGCGCGCCACGACGTCTCGGCGTCCTCGGCCGCCACGCGCTTGTACTGTAGGCACTGACCTCGCAGAAGCTGGCGTTCTTGCAGCTGGCGCGCCAGTAGGCGTGGCTGCACACGCGCAGGGACGCCGCGTGCTGCGCGCGCCACGACGTCTCGGCGTCCTCGGCCGCCACGCGCTTGTACTGTAGGCACTGACCTCGCAGAAGCTGGCGTTCTTGCAGCTGGCGCGCCAGTAGGCGTGGCTGCACACGCGCAGGGACGCCGCGTGCTGCGCGCGCCACGACGTCTCGGCGTCCTCGGCCGCCACGCGCTTGTACTGTAGGCACTGACCTCGCAGAAGCTGGCGTTCTTGCAGCTGGCGCGCCAGTAGGCGTGGCTGCACACGCGCAGGGACGCCGCGTGCTGCGCGCGCCACGACGTCTCGGCGTCCTCGGCCGCCACGCGCTTGTACTGTAGGCACTGACCTCGCAGAAGCTGGCGTTCTTGCAGCTGGCGCGCCAGTAGGCGTGGCTGCACACGCGCAGGGACGCCGCGTGCTGCGCGCGCCACGACGTCTCGGCGTCCTCGGCCGCCACGCGCTTGTACTGTAGGCACTGACCTCGCAGAAGCTGGCGTTCTTGCAGCTGGCGCGCCAGTAGGCGTGGCTGCACACGCGCAGGGACGCCGCGTGCTGCGCGCGCCACGACGTCTCGGCGTCCTCGGCCGCCACGCGCTTGTACTGTAGGCACTGACCTCGCAGAAGCTGGCGTTCTTGCAGCTGGCGCGCCAGTAGGCGTGGCTGCACACGCGCAGGGACGCCGCGTGCTGCGCGCGCCACGACGTCTCGGCGTCCTCGGCCGCCACGCGCTTGTACTGTAGGCACTGACCTCGCAGAAGCTGGCGTTCTTGCAGCTGGCGCGCCAGTAGGCGTGGCTGCACACGCGCAGGGACGCCGCGTGCTGCGCGCGCCACGACGTCTCGGCGTCCTCGGCCGCCACGCGCTTGTACTGTAGGCACTGACCTCGCAGAAGCTGGCGTTCTTGCAGCTGGCGCGCCAGTAGGCGTGGCTGCACACGCGCAGGGACGCCGCGTGCTGCGCGCGCCACGACGTCTCGGCGTCCTCGGCCGCCACGCGCTTGTACTGTAGGCACTGACCTCGCAGAAGCTGGCGTTCTTGCAGCTGGCGCGCCAGTAGGCGTGGCTGCACACGCGCAGGGACGCCGCGTGCTGCGCGCGCCACGACGTCTCGGCGTCCTCGGCCGCCACGCGCTTGTACTGTAGGCACTGACCTCGCAGAAGCTGGCGTTCTTGCAGCTGGCGCGCCAGTAGGCGTGGCTGCACACGCGCAGGGACGCCGCGTGCTGCGCGCGCCACGACGTCTCGGCGTCCTCGGCCGCCACGCGCTTGTACTGTAGGCACTGACCTCGCAGAAGCTGGCGTTCTTGCAGCTGGCGCGCCAGTAGGCGTGGCTGCACACGCGCAGGGACGCCGCGTGCTGCGCGCGCCACGACGTCTCGGCGTCCTCGGCCGCCACGCGCTTGTACTGTAGGCACTGACCTCGCAGAAGCTGGCGTTCTTGCAGCTGGCGCGCCAGTAGGCGTGGCTGCACACGCGCAGGGACGCCGCGTGCTGCGCGCGCCACGACGTCTCGGCGTCCTCGGCCGCCACGCGCTTGTACTGTAGGCACTGACCTCGCAGAAGCTGGCGTTCTTGCAGCTGGCGCGCCAGTAGGCGTGGCTGCACACGCGCAGGGACGCCGCGTGCTGCGCGCGCCACGACGTCTCGGCGTCCTCGGCCGCCACGCGCTTGTACTGTAGGCACTGACCTCGCAGAAGCTGGCGTTCTTGCAGCTGGCGCGCCAGTAGGCGTGGCTGCACACGCGCAGGGACGCCGCGTGCTGCGCGCGCCACGACGTCTCGGCGTCCTCGGCCGCCACGCGCTTGTACTGTAGGCACTGACCTCGCAGAAGCTGGCGTTCTTGCAGCTGGCGCGCCAGTAGGCGTGGCTGCACACGCGCAGGGACGCCGCGTGCTGCGCGCGCCACGACGTCTCGGCGTCCTCGGCCGCCACGCGCTTGTACTGTAGGCACTGACCTCGCAGAAGCTGGCGTTCTTGCAGCTGGCGCGCCAGTAGGCGTGGCTGCACACGCGCAGGGACGCCGCGTGCTGCGCGCGCCACGACGTCTCGGCGTCCTCGGCCGCCACGCGCTTGTACTTCTTCTCGATCTCGGCGAGCGACTCCAGCTTCAGTTGGAGACCCGTGTTAGGCCTGCGATACCAAAATTTGACTAAGCAATAGAAAATAATGCTAATAGGTAAGAATGGCGGAGCCAAACCCCCACACTGACAGTACGTATTTTATCAAGCTAGCCAGCGAGGTCCAATCATATACACGAAACAGAGAGCCGGTTGCATTCTGAAGAAGCTCGTGGAATTTGCTACTTCATCATATCAGCCGAAAGACGTCCACTGCTGGACATAGGCCTCCCCCAAAGAGTGCCACAATGACCGGTCCTGCGCCACCCGCATCCAGCGGACTCCCGCGACCTTTACCAGGTCATCAGTCCACCTTGTGGGGGGCCTACCCACGCTGCGCCTTCCGGTACGTGGTCGCCACTCGAGAACCTTTCCGCCCCAACGGCCATCGGGTCTACGTGCAATGTGCCCCGCCCACTGCCATTTAAGTTTAGCGATTCTTACGGCTATATCGGTTACCTTGGTTCTGCTGCGGATAGCCTCATTTCTGATGCGATCGCGCAGAGAAATTCCCAACATAGCCCTCTCCATTGCCCTTTGGGTGACTTTGAGCCTTCTTATGAGGCCCATAGTAAGCGACCACGTTTCCGTGCCATACGTCATCACTGGCAACACACACTGGTCAAAAACTCTCGTCTTGAGACACTGCGGAATATTGGACCAAAAGATGTGCCGTAGCCTCCCGAATGCTGCTCAGCCGAGTCTGATTCAACGATTGACCTCTTTCTCAAAGTTGGACTTACCTAACTGGACAGTCTGTCCTAGGTATATATAATAGTCTACAACTTCGAGCGTAAAGTGTCCGATTGAAATGGGAGTTGGTACTACATGGAGGTTTGACATGATCTTTGTCTTATCCATGTTCATCCTTAGACCAACTCGCTCGGAGGCTTTACTGAGGTCATCGAGCATCGTGCTTAAGTCCTCCATGGTCTCAGCCAAGACTACTAAATCGTCAGCAAACCGAAGGCGAGTGATGTACTCGCCGTTGATGTTGATGCCTAGCCTTCTCCAGTCTAGAGTCTTGAACACGTCGTCCAGTGCAGCGGTGAGCAGTTTTGGGGAGATAACATACCCTTGCCTGACACCCCGCTGCAGAGGAATAGGCTTCAAACTCCGATCCTGGAGTCGGACTGACATAGTGGCGTTCTCTTACAAACACTTCAGCACTTCGATATAGCGGCAGTCTACTTGGCACCGTTGGAGAGACTGGCAGGGTGTTGTCACCCTTTTTGGAGAACAGCACCACCTCACCTCTGTTCCACGCCTTTGGCGTTCTCTCTTCCAGTAGGACGGTGTCGAATAACTTCTGAAGGGCCGTAAGGATCGGTTTTCCACCCGCCTTCAGGAGTTCGGCTGTAATTCCGTCTTCACCGGGTGCCTTGCTGTTCTTAAGCTGTTTCAGAGCCATTCTAATCTCGTACAGGCTGATGTGCGGGATGTCGTCGGTGTAGTGTCGGGTAAGTCTAGCTCTAGGGTCTTCCGCCGGACCAACTTAAGGTCTGCGAGTTGACGTGTATAGCTGTCCGTAAAAACGCCTTATCTAGATGAGGGCCCTTTCGGATGCACTTCGACCCGTCGGGATCTTTTGTGCATTTGCCCTCTCCTTTATACCTACTCCCAAGCTCGCTCCATCATTTCCACAAAGCGGATGATGCAGCTCAGCGGAAGCACCTTGAATTCCTTTGGTTGCGGATAGTCGAGTTTTGGTAGCAAAGTAACTCATTCTTTGTCTGGCAAGGGTTCCATGGTCTCGTCCTCCTCGCCACACATTCTACAGTCTAAACTGTCCGACAGTCCCATCTTGGCCAAGAGATCCTTGACCCCGAAGTGACCTGTGAACACCCCAGATATGATTCTGAGTTGCTTCCTACTGGATTTCCAGAGCTTGTTAGTCCAGGCCGAGTCCACTCCTTCTATGAAGAGCTTAAGCCCGCCTCATTCCTCCACTCGTGTTGGTGTTTGGTTTTGGCGTAGGCTTTAAAGGCCGAAGTTATGGGTCTCTGTGAGAGTCCCACAAATGGTTCTGGACCTACAAAGTGATTTGTAGACCCCCCTCTTGCAAGCCCATCCGCTCTTTCGTTGCCGATGTAGCCCTCGTGCCCCGGTATCCAAACTAGTTGCATCTTATTGTGCCTTCCAAGCTTGTTCAGTGCCTGGACGCCATTATAGACTAGTCTAGAATCCACTTTCGGCGCCGTAAGCGCTTTAAGGGCCGCTTGACTGTCGCTGAGAATATAGATGGTCTGCCCTCTGGTTTGCCTGTCTATATTCTCCTGTGCACAGGTAATTATGGCGTATGTCTCCGCCTGGAAGACGGTTGCCAAACTACCCATGCTTACACTACTACTGTAGTCAATCGCATAAATGCCTGCTCCCGTACCGGATCCCATTTTAGATCCGTCCGTGTACCATATACTGTCTTCGACACCAGACCTCGGTGGTTCTAGACCTTCGGCCCATTCAGCCCTGGATGGAACTTTTGTTGTGTAGTTCCTGTGGAATACATACTTGGGTAGCATTTTGTCACATCCCATGTTTGTTATTCTGTCTAAGAAACCGTCAGTCTCCATGTTTGTGTGCTTAGTCTTTGGCTTGCTGTCGCTCCACAGTCCAAGAGTTCTTAGTCAGCACGTCTAGCACACGACGGCCGCGACATACTCTCGATTTTTATCGCACTATACCTCTTCTTCTAAGTGTTCTAATAAGAGAGAGACGGATAGTGCAAGAAAAATCGAGAGAGCTCGCGCGCCGTCGTATGCTAGCCGTGCTGTAGAGCGCTTTGCGCGACTCTGACTTAATCACCATGTGAAGTGGCGGTAGGTCCAGAAGGACTTCTAGCGCCGCTGTAGGCGTGGTACTAACGCCCCTGTTATAGCCATGCATGCCGATCTCTGTACCTTCGTCAGGGCATCTCTGCATGTGCTCATTAAAGTCCTTGGCCACCATACCAGGCTACCGTACAATAGTATGGGCCTCACCATCATGGTGTAGATCCACTCCAGTACCTTTGGGTTCAGTCCCCATGTTGCCCCCCCCCGTCCTCAGTTTTCAACCTTGCGAGCTGGCTCTGCCCAATAGACAGATCTCGTATGAATACTTTTGAGCCCTTATTTCGCTCGATGGCGCAGATCGCGGGTAAGGGACTTGGAGATCCGTTTATTGAGCCGCCGGTATAAAGTCGCATCGGCTGAAGACTGCAGAATCATTTCTCTCCTTGCGTTCATGAGCTATTGAGTGGATCTAGAGACCCTTTTAGTTCTGTTGGGCCGCTGGGCCTTGAAGAACTTAGACCCAGTGGCACGGACAGCTTCCACAAACCCCTCGTTGAGTTCGTCCACATCGCCACCTAGGCAATCGAAACGGTTTTGGAGTTCCAGCTGAAAGCTCTCGGGGGTTTGGATTTGGGTGGATACTGGACGGAGCGTAGACTTCATCAGGCGAGAGCGCTCTCGCTTGACACATATATTCAATATGCCTCTTACCAGGCGGTGATTACTACCGGTTTTAAACGTATTGATAACAGAGACATCATTGAATACCTCGGGGTTTGGATTTGGGTGGATACTGGACGGAGCGCAGACTTCATCAGGCGAGAGCGCTCTCGCTTGACACATATATTCAATATGCCTCTTACCAGGCGGTGATTACTCCCGGTTTTAAACGTATTGATAACAGAGACATCATTGAATACATAATGCTTCCTCGTCGACATGATGAAGTCAATCTCGTTTTTAGTCACACCATCGAGACTCATCCAGGTCCACTTTCTGTGCTCGC
The DNA here is from genome assembly GCA_947049275.1 of Epinotia bilunana. NCBI lineage: Eukaryota > Metazoa > Arthropoda > Insecta > Lepidoptera > Tortricidae > Epinotia > Epinotia bilunana. Next base: position 1,610,905 of record OX346271.1, read on the forward strand.
GTTTCTTGAAGAAAGAATTCATCATGTAGAGTCCCTTCTTCTCCAAGAAACAAGCCAGTAGTTGGCCCCGGTGGTTCCGACTTCCGACTCCAAATTGCCCCACTATCAGCTCCTCACCATCTCTCTTGCCCAGTTTAGCGTTGAAGTCCCCCATGACAAAGGTGAAGTAGGTTTTGGAACTATGCATGGCCTTAGATATATCTTCATACATAGCCTCCACCTCGTCGTCGGAATGTGTCGAGGTCGGCGCGTAAACCTGTATGACCTTCAACGAGTACCTGTCGGATACTCTGAGTATAAGGTACACCACCCTAGTCGACACACTCTCGATCTTCACCACGTTGTTCACTAGGGACTTGCTACTTAGTCACAGGAATTGCCTGGAGATTTCCGCTAAATCGTACTAGTGTTACTTTCGCTGCCACGAAATCGTGCGGTCGGCGCTCTGCTACAATGTGGTAAAGAGGCTACGAAATCTTTGGCACATATTGTGTCAATACTGACCTGTATATCTGGTACATCTGCTCCTTCTTGCTGAGCTTGGTCTGCTGGCGCGCGTGCGGCGTCACCACGGCGACGCACAGCACGGCGGTGTACTTCCCGTTCCGCTGTGCCACTGACAGGTAGAAGCCCTCTTTAGGGCCGTTGTGCTGCGAGTGCTTCTCGAGCGCCTCTGTCCAGTCCATGCCTCGCTGTTGAAAAAAATAATTATAAATAACATGCAGTAAATGGGCATAAACAATCCCTTAGTTTTGCCCAAAGGTAAACTGGTAGAGAATGCTCATGGGCTTCAGTTCGGTTTAGGGCAATAAATAAATATAAATAATTAATTAGGGTAAGCTTCTCAGCATTTTCCGATGGTTTCGTGGTTAGCGCTCGAGTGAGCTTATTTCCTGTGACTGAGGTGACTCTCTGGCGGGCCAACGAACTGTAGGGTAAGTGCTCTGATGAGTTCGGCATACGTACTCAGATGTGTATGGATAAGCGCCCGGTTAGTGTGCTCTTCGACCGCAGTTCGCCTAACCGACCCTGATCCCGGATTCCTCTTGTGCCGTGAATCTCGCCCGCGCTGCCCAGGTCCAGGATGCCCAGGTCGAACCGCCCGCTTCGCTTCGCTAACAACACACACAACAGCACGCCCGGCACGGAATGTGTCGTGAGCGTACCTCGGAGTGCACGGCGTGCAGCTCGACGGGCGCGGTGCCGGTGGCGTGGCGGCGCACGAAGCGCGCGCAGCGCACGCGCCGCACGCACTCGCCCGCGCTGCCCAGGTCCAGGATGCCCAGGTCGAACCGCCCGCTTCGCTTCGCTAACAACACACACAACAGCACGCCCGGCACGGAATGTGTCGTGAGCGTACCTCGGAGTGCACGGTGTGCAGCTCGACGGGCGCGGTGCCGGTGGCGTGGCGGCGCACGAAGCGCGCGCAGCGCACGCGCCGCACGCACTCGCCCGCGCTGCCCAGGTCCAGGATGCCCAGGTCGAACCGCCCGCTTCGCTTCGCTACGAACATACACATTACCGTTATTGACTCATATTTTATTACTACTCCAAAGAAAGAAGGCAAAAAATATTTTTTTAGTGATGCGTGATAACCCGGGCTAATTCATAAGTTCGAATACATAAATCACGATAAGCCGTCCTTGCGATCAAGCGGCGAGATTACTTCGCTGTAGGTGACAAAACTCTCATTGGCTATGGCTTTCCACGCCACTGCTCGGAAATGTGGCAAAAGATGGTCAGAATTCAGGCTTCAAAGGGGGGTTAGTTGGGCATCGCACGGACAGGCCAACTCAGATAGCCCGCGAGCTACCAACAGATTTTCGTGACCAATTGACCCCCGTGCGATAACTTGTGAGAAGGTTCAGAATGATGTATAATGAAGCCCCGTGGACGTCAGCTGGGGCTCCGTCGGTGGGTTGACCAGCAGCAGCCTCCCAAACACGCAAAAAGTAAAAACATTTTTTGCCATTTACCCTCCATTCATTTTATCATCAAATGATAGTTAATCCAATATTGTGTCAAAAAAAATCAAAATTGTCAAAAGTGACTTGACACAGATCAGATATCGGTTGTTTATAGTTGTGATAAATATAAATGAAAGAGGTTTCCACATAATTAAAAGTATTCAAACTTAGCCATTAGTTATTCAATTCAATTCAATTTCTTTATTTCAGATAAATATCCATATCGGGTTAGTTACAGTAGGAACTTATATCTATGTTAGTTACACATTAATAAAAAGATAAAATAAAATAAAAATTCAAATACAACAAGTCAAAAATGATGGTAAAAATTGATTTTTATCGATGTCGATAAACTTAGTCGATTTTTAATTAATCACTAGCACTGGTAAATTTTTGCCCCCGTCAATCCGGTGTTTGTTGATAAGGGATATTTTCCTAATTCATCCCTTGAAGGGGTTAAGATAGGGGTTGAAAGTTCACATACCTAAGCAATGCGTGATTTTTAATATTAAACTGTGGCTAGAAACATGAAAGCAGGACAGCAGGTTTCTTTTATATGTAGATCTATTTGCCCCCTAAAGGGGTGAATGAAAATGAAAATGGAGATGGAAAGTTCTCCGTCTTTTAGCATTAGATAAGTTTGCTTTCAAAACTATACAGGTAGCCCGAACTAACGTGAGTAAAACTACTGGACGGATTTAAGCAAAAATTTCCAGTCATGTAGCTTTCTTTAATAGGTACCTACATTATGAATAAATATACAATTTAAGCAGAAACGTCTGTTGATGATTCTTAAGATATTATATTTGTAAAAACGGAGTTTTCAATTGAAATTTTGCAATGTAAACTAATGAACTCATCGCACTGTTACCTTTTACGCATAATCCGTGAACGGATTTAGATGAAATTTTTCGTACAGATGAGTTGAGACCCTTGGAAGGATATAGGATAGTTTTTATATCAGAAATCATACCTTAAGATGGTAGAACTTTGTTTGGGTCGGCGATAATTGAGGTTCCGCCCACAATAACTTAATAGCAATCAAGTTCTACGCGGATGAAGTCGCGGGCAACAGCTAGTTGGACATATACAGGGTGTCCCGCGGCTATGCCATATAGACGGGAAGTACTTTTTTTTTTTCATAATTATAACTGCATTCACAGGTTCGTTCCCGATTCAGGCAGTAAATTTTTCAAGATCTGTGAAAGCAGTTCTAATTATTTTTTTAAATGAATTGAAGTCTAAAACTCTCTCGCAACTTAATTTAAAAAAAGACCGGGTTGTACTCCGGGAGTGCCGGCAGAAGTGGAAAACCCCCCCCAATCTCACCCAACGCATCTTACGGTCGCGTGATCTCCTACGCTCCTAAACCTGTAGCGAGTTTAACATTCACTTCAAAAAAAGAATTGAATGTACTTAATAAAATGTGGGTACGCAACACAACCCTCGGTGCGAGTCGACTTTGAAACTGTTTTTTTTTGTGTTTAGAGCTTTTATACACCTGTCTCTATAAAAATATAATTCTACATAAAATGATCAGACATACGTAATGCAAAAAAATACGTACATATACAATAAAAACTATAAAAAACTTGAACCCTTCCACGGTCCAGTTAATATTCGGCGATCGTAAGATCACTATACTGTGTGTGACCCGTCTGTGCTATGGCTGCCGCGCGGTCACGTGCTCGAGATCATTGTAATAGAAGATAGAGTTAATTATTCAAAGAACCTTTTATGTGGCGCTAATTTTTTTTTGCAAATTTGGTACGCGTATATATACGTCTTGAATAGCTTTTGTTCGGACCACAAACAAAGGCATTCATGAGCTTAGTACAATGGCCATTCACGAGCTTAGTTTAGAAAATTTCAACTATACAAATTCTATTATTTGTCAAGGTACAAACTTAAAAAAAAGTTAAAACGGCCATATATAAAAAAAGGCATAGGTCCTAAACAGCCAAAACGGAAGATCAGTAACTGTGACTTATCGCGACTTTTTAGTTGTCTCAAATAACTTATGGCGTTGTTGGAAGAAAAATACACTTCCAACTTATTATTTAAAAAAAGGCGGCAAATGCAAAAAAATCTGTTTTTACATATATTGGCTAGTTGTTTTTTCGGAAAATATTGAAAATTGACGTGAAAATGATTCCAGATTTAAAAGAAGCTGCAAGCTCAGTTATTGATAATTTGTTCCCTGCAAAGCCAAAAGACAAATATCTAAAGGCCAACGACAATTTCATGAAGTGGCCAGAAGAAAAGCATTGTAGTGTACACAGATATGGTTACATAGAGCAATACACTACTCTATATGACTATACACATTGACGGGACAGTATTTCCCTTGCCACAGTACTGTTTGTACAAACGACAACACTGTTAACCACCGATGGTCAGTTAGCTGTGTTGTCGATAGTATGTGTCAATAGTTAATAATAAATAACCGTGCATATAAGCTGCATTTAATTGAACGTCTTTGTAAGGGACCTTCTACAGTGGTGACCCCGTGTTTGGACAGCAATATTATTTCTTATTAGCGGTGAACTTTAATACAGTGACATTTTTAGTTTTTACGGCAAGGGATACTCGCAGCTCGTGGCACGCGTATCGGAAAGTTTTCGTGAGTTCGAGGATTCGTGTTATTTTGGGCAACGAAAATGACTTTGGGCGCGCAGCAACAACCATTACCCGGGGCATCTAATTCGGTGCAGACCTCGGGGAGATCAATCGAGTTGGCATCAGTTTCGCTAGCGTCTAGAATTCCAGATTTCTGGACCGACCAGCCCAGGCTGTGGTACGTGCAACTGGATGCCATCCTCGAGCCGCAGCAGCTAGGGAATCTACAAAAATACAATATAGTGGTGACGAAGCTGGGCAAGTCAACGATACAGGCCGCCAAGGACATACTCCTTTCTCCATCAGAGACAGGGAAGTATGAGGCGCTTCGGGACCGTTTGCTCTCAGTATATGAGGAAAGCGAGGAAATTCGCCAGCGACGTTTGCTCCAAGAGTTGGAGCTGGGCGACATCGCCCAGCCTCCTGCGGTTAAGGCGGTACTGGCCGGCAGCGAACTGTCGGACTTGAAGAAACTGGCCGCCCTGGCGGATAAAGTTCTCGAAGTCACTCGGGCTGGAGCTGGTTTGGCGGACGTGTCGTCGACCCCGCAGGATGATGGTGGAGATCGCCAAGATAGGCACCAGGCTGGCTTGTTTGGAGCAAGGAACAGCGGCCGGGAGAGAGAGTATTCAGCCGTCGCCTAGGACAGTTGGCAGACTGCGTGGACAGCCTCGGCAATCCAGAGCTCGTCAGAATCCGGACTGGCTATGCTTCTACCATTATCTAGCAAGTGTGTCAAGCCTTGCGGATGGAAGGCGGGAAGCTAAATTCGGTGCGGTCAAGGGCGGAATGCTGTGCCGAGTTTACTAACCACCGCCTGTGTGTGACCGACGTAGAATCGGGGTTGAGGTTTCTGGTAGATACGGGTGCAAATGTCTCCGTGATCCCAAGGCCTAAAAAAACTGTAAGTACTAGCAATTGCAATGAGCTAGGGTATAGTTTCTTTGCGGCAAATGGTACGCCGATTAAAACATTTGGAGTTAAAACTCTTTTGTTGAATTTTAGGTTAAAGCGTACCTATTGGTTTGGCCGAATTCAATAAAAAACATTTTACATCACACCACACACACATTTAAAAAATATATCATCCATCCTTATTCCATAAGTTTCCGAACGCATCCTTTCCCTTACCTCTGCTGAAGTTGGCAGTAACACTTCCGGTAAATACCAAGTGCCTGTGACGTCACGTCCAGTCGCCACTCGCCATATTGTTGCAACAAAAAACTCAAAATCTACGCGCGCGCGCATCTCCTCTATGAAAAATCCCAATAATACTTTAAACAATAATAAACCTCAAATAATCTAATAAATCTTGCAAGTAAAAATTTAGTGATTGGATTGCCGAAGAATCTCAACCGAACCAGCACATCAGGTATTCATCGCAGCAGCACACGAGGTAATCCCTATTAATCCTTTCAAATTTACACCATCCTCCTTTTTGGTCCTTCTCCCCGTGATATTTTACAGTTACACTTTAGAATCTTTGCATATTTAGTTATTTATTCGCACATTTTCAAATTACACAATTCGTACATCTCATACCCGTCTCGCCATTTTCCACGTTTAGATTAGATTTCCACTCCTATTTGTGTACATTTATATTTAAAAATGGCTACGAATATAGATTTAAAACTTTTAGATGGCAAAAGGAAAAGCTTTTTCGCCATATTACAAAATGTTTACGATTTGAGCCGAAATGTAACAACCGCGGAAGAACAGAAGAAGTTTCTAATCAGAACAAAAACGCTAGATAAACTAAGAACAGAATTCACAGATGTGGTTAATGAAATGAATCGCCTAACGATGACCCTCAATCCCGAGCTCGAGGTCGACTTTAAGGCTGTCGAAGCCTTCGATGAAATTTACTGTCATATTCGATCGACGGAAGAATACCTCGTTAATTCAGTTAAAACAGAGGCCGCACCCTCAAGGTCAGTACACTCGGTACCTAACAGCAGGCCTATACCTAAATTGCCGGCTTTAGAGTTGATCTCATTCAACGGCGACCCAGCGCGATGGCCGCTGTTTTACCAAAACTTTAAAGAAATGATTCACGAGAATGAACACCTCTCAGACGCCGAACGCGTTCAATATTTAGTCTCGAAACTATCTGGGCCGGTTTCCTCTGTCATCGCAGGAGTCCTCCCTGTTGCCTCCAATTATAACATCATTTGGAATTTACTCGTTGAGAAATACCAAGATGAACGTACGTTAGGTACTCAGTATTTAGATAAGATGTTCAAATTCAAACCCCTAACAACCGCGTCTCCGCATAACCTTGACTCATTTGTTGAACAATATTGCGCATCAGTTGCAGCTCTTAAGTCATTAACTCTGGAAGATTTAGCAGATTTCATTATTACGCATATAGCTCTCAACAAGCTCGATAAAGACACCGTTCAACTCTTTGAACAAAGCTGCCGCTCGCAGAAAATACCTACATTCGCGTCTCTCGAAAGGTTCGTAAAAGATCAAAGCAAAGTATTGTCACGCACTGAGTTAAATATAACAAATACTTTCCGCGCACCCGCTAAACAAAGTTACTCACAAACCGCTTATAAAAACAAACCCTATCATTCATACGTGATGAACTCGCAAACCGCTCAACCGCTTTCGATACCTACCGCTCCGCCGTCGCACACCGCTTCCGCAAACATCACAAACATGCATACTTGCATCGTTTGTAATAATGAGAAACATCCCTTGTATTTCTGTAAAAAATTTAACGACCTTGACGCGAATGCTAGGTACTCAATAGTGACTAAACATTCGTTTTGTAAAAACTGCCTCGGATTTCATAACATAAAAGAATGTAAATCGATCAGAACTTGTGCCAAATGCAATCGGAAACATCACTCACTGTTACACATTGACAATTTTGTGTACCAACCAAATAATATTCAACGCTTTGATACACCGCCGCCGCCGCCGCCGCCGCGAGCTAATGTTTTGACGTTTGTCGAGCCGCAGACGCCAAGTGCGAGCGAAACAAACATATTTCCCTCAAACTCGACCCCCTCGAATTCCGCATCGCTCGCCTGCGCTGTAACTGCGCAAGACTGGCGAGTCGGATCAGTTTCCGGACAAACGGTAAACACAAACATGCCGCCGCGTGAAAAACAATCAAGTAATACTCATTGCTTTGTCACCTCTGACGTGAACTCGTGCACATTTTACAACGACGTTGTGCCTACAGCTTGTGTAAAAGTGTTGAATAGTGAAAGTGAAGTGAATACCGCTAATATGAGAATTCTTTTAGACACAGGGTCAACGGCAAATTTCATAACGAAATCCTGTTGTCAGAGACTGAAATTAAACATAAAATGCCAACCTTCATCCGTACATGGAATAGGTATGTCGGTGAAACCCGTGCTAGGTTATACGACAATAGTATTCAGATCAAGAACCGATCCTCGCTGCCAGTATTCGATAAAAGCCGCTGTCGTCGAACAAATTACAGGTAATTTGCCCACTACGCGTCTGAATACAAAAATATTAGAATATTTTAAAAACCTAACACTTGCTGATGAGTTGTTTTACATGCCATCAGAAATAGACTGCGTTGTCGGGTCAGGATTATTCCCGCATTTACTCCGAGCCGGTAAAGTGACGCACTCAGATACTCGCGCTGTCGCCTTGGAAACTTCCTTGGGGTATATAATCATGGGCGAAGCGGAAGGTAATTCGTATTCAACAAATAATCATTCCTTTCACGCTTTTATTGAGGATAACAATGAATTAGAGAATTTAGTCCAACGATTTTGGAACCTCGAATCATTACCCGCCCGCAAAATATTGAGTCCCGAAGAACAACAGTGCGAACAGATGTTCAACGAAAATGTGTCTCGCGAATCGGACGGTCGATATGTCGTCTCATTGCCTTTTTCGGATGATCCCTTAATGTTAGGGGACTCTTACAAAAATGCCACCCGCCGCCTCTTGTCGCTTAAACGTAAGTTAGATTCTCAGCTGGAATTACGCTCAGGTTATAACACAACCATGCAAGATTACATAGATAAAGGTTTTTTAGCTAAAGTGTCTGAACCTTCAACCGCACCTCTCACTTATCATATACCACACAGAGCAGTGTATCGACCTGACAAAGACACCTCTAGAATCAGAATTGTTCTAGATGCCAGTTCCAAAACATCATCTGGCAAAAGCCTGAATGACATTTTACATTGCGGTGCTAACCTGCAAACAAACATATTTGATTTGTTGATAAATCTCCGCTTATTCTCTGTCGCTGTCTCAGCAGATCTGGAAAAAATGTATTTCCAGCTGAAATTAAAAACTGAGCATAAAGCCTTCCAAAGGATACTATTCAGATTTAACCCAGAAACTGAACCCATTCAAACATATGAGTTCCAAAGGCTCGCATTTGGACTCAAATGTTCGCCTTATCTCGCTATGAGAGTGGTTCGCCAACTTGCTCAAGATGAAGGGAACAAGTACCCGAAAGCCTCCCAAGTTGCTCCGCTCTATTCTTATATGGATGACTTCATTCATTCCGTTGCTTCACCTAGTGAAGCACTAGAATTGTATAACCAATTGGTTAATATGTTTGCCAGTGGTGGTTTTAAGTTGACCAAGTGGATCTCAAACTCACCTCAATTTCTACAAAACATTCCTGTAGAATCTCGGGCCTCAAAAAGTTTAAATTTTGATTCTGAGTCAGAAACCAAATTAGTTGGACTCCGTTGGGACCCCGTGAAAGATCATTTCACCTTTAAGGTTAATTGCTCAGATACTGAAAATTGCACCAAGCGATCAATTCTTGCTCAAACCGCTGCTCTATATGACCCACTAGGTTTACTCGCTCCACTCACCGTTTACATGAAACTTCTAATACAAGAGTGTTGGAAACGCCTGCTTTCCTGGGATGAAGAGGTCCCTAGTGACATTTGTAGAGTCTGGTCTCAGATAAAAATAGAACTGTCAAATCTGTCACAGATTAAAATACCTCGACATGTAGGAATAGATGAAAATTCATATATTAGTCTTTTGGGATTCGCAGACTCAAGTGAGAAATGCTATGGAGCTGTTATATACTTACGGATTGGCTCTTTGACATCCGAAGCTTCACACGTGGCATTACTATGTGCTCGCTCTCGCCTTGCTCCTCTGAAGAAGATAACTTTGGCTCGGCTCGAACTTTGTGCAGCTCATCTCCTCTCTCAACTTATAAAGACTGCTCTAAAAACTATTAATACAAGATGTCAAGTGAACACTACGCTTGCTTTTTCTGATTCAACCATTACACTTGCATGGATTCATTCCTCACCGCACAGGTGGCAAACATTTATTGCGAACAGAACTTCTGCAATACATGATGTATTAGCCCCGCAGTACTGGTATCATATTCCTGGCCATGAAAACCCAAGTGACCTTGTTTCACGCCCTGTCACACCAAATAAGTTAATCGATAATAAATCGTGGTTTGATGGTCCTGAATGGCTTGCCTTACCATGTGATAAATGGCCCATAAGCTCTTTTAATAAATTGAATATTCCGGCTGATATTCCCGAATCAAAGTCCGTCTCTTTGGTTCAGAAACTAGATACTCAAAGTGAAACTCACCCGCTATTGGCACTCATTGAGCGCATGTCAATTTGGACTAAGCTGTTAAATGCAGTAACATATGTCTTACGATTTGCAAAAATATTAAAAAGTAGTACTTTCAAATTTTGACATATGAGGAGATGAATACAGTGCTTATACAAATAGAAGCACTCATGAACTCTAGGCCTCTATGTGTTCTCAGTAGTGACCCCTCTGAACCTTTGGCACTCACGCCGTCACATTTTCTAAATTTGAGCCCTTTAAAATATATCCCGTCGGTAAATTTAGATGATATTCCTATGTCGCGTTTACAAAGATATAAATTAATTGACAAAATGGTCCAATCTTACTGGAAAAGATGGCATATTGAATATCTTACCTCATTACAGAGTCGAGAAAAATGGAACACTGTTTCCAACCCTGTAAAAAAGGGACAAGTAGTGATATTAAAGGAAGAAAGACTTCCTCTTTTGTGTTGGCCTCTTGCTGTGATAGAGGAGACTTACCCTGGTCATGATGGTGTTACTCGGGTTGTAAAGGTCAAAACTAAAACTGGTACTTACATTCGTCCTGTGGTCAGAGTGTGTCCTCTACCCACGCAATAATCTATAGTACTTATATATTTAAAATAATTTTAGAATTAAGTATAATCTTTCACATTCTATAGATTTGTAAAAAAAGACAATAAAATAATAAGTAGCGTTTTATATAAGTGAAAGAAGTTTATATTTAATTTAATATGTCAATCTTATTCTTAATTTTAATGTTGGAGTACACTCCAAGGCGGGGGAGTATGGTTTGGCCGAATTCAATAAAAAACATTTTACATCACACCACACACACATTTAAAAAATATATCATCCATCCTTATTCCATAAGTTTCCGAACGCATCCTTTCCCTTACCTCTGCTGAAGTTGGCAGTAACACTTCCGGTAAATACCAAGTGCCTGTGACGTCACGTCCAGTCGCCACTCGCCATATTGTTGCAACAAAAAACTCAAAATCTACGCGCGCGCGCATCTCCTCTATGAAAAATCCCAATAATACTTTAAACAATAATAAACCTCAAATAATCTAATAAATCTTGCAAGTAAAAATTTAGTGATTGGATTGCCGAAGAATCTCAACCGAACCAGCACATCAGGTATTCATCGCAGCAGCACACGAGGTAATCCCTATTAATCCTTTCAAATTTACACCACCTATCGATGGACATTCGTGATTGCAGACGTCAGTCAACCAATTTTGGGGGCAGATTTTCTTAGTTTTTATGGGTTATTGGTAGATATGAACGCGAGGAAGGTTATCGACTCGGTCACGAAAAATGATGTTACCGCGGCAGTAGTTCGCTGTAATACAGACTCGGTGAATTCATTAACTGAGAATCAGCCATTCTATGATATTTTGAAACGATACCCCGATATAACCAGACCGGTAAATTTTAAGGATACCCCCAAACATGCCATTGTGCATCACATAAAGACTACGGGTCCCCCGGTCTACGCTCGGGCGAGGCCTTTACCCCCGGACAGGTATAAAAAAGGTCCTTGTCAGAGACCTTCTACAGCATGTAGTATTTTCAGTTTTTTTATTTTTGTTTTCTTTCACAAATTTTGAGAAAAGCACTATATTTGTCTCAGCCGGAAGGGCAATTGCTGGTTTCAGATTAAATTAAACCGACTCCCAAGGTCGTCCGTTTAAAATGAATATTCAGCCAGCAATTGCCTACTTCCTTTGCTTCGATAGTAATGTACGATGTAATGTGATCTTTAATTAGGTACTTCATTTTGACTTACAATTATAATTATTTTCTATTTCCTCGCAGTAAGCGTGAAAAGCACTATGCAATGTCTCGGCCAAAAGTGCAATAGATGGACTCGTCTCCTTCGAACCCACTCATCCATCTATTGCCTACTTCCTAGTCTCTACAACAATAACTATTTCACGCCACTGCTCGGAAATGTGGCAAAAGATGGTCAGAATTCAGGCTTCAAAGCTGGGGTTAGTTGGACATCGCACGAACAGACCAACAATGGGTTCAAACTGTCCAACAATTCCAACCCCATCCAAGGCGAGCCGGCGGGTTTTAATACTTGCTTCTGACAACATTCGGGGTTTTTTCGGTGGATTTTCAGTATATCTCTAAGAAGCCACTGGGTATCGAAAAATTTACTTTGTGATAGCCACGCAAAATTTTCCTGCATAAATAGAATATGCTACACATTCCAACAGCTCTGAAAAGTGTCCCTGCAGATAACAGCTCAGAGTAGTAAGTTCTCCCTTCATTCATCAACATGACATGAAAAACCAGGTGACGTGAACCAAATTTCCGGTAAACACAATGGGCATGTTAATGAAATACCTTGTTCCATGACAGCAGCCAGTGTGTCGGTGAAGTACTTGAAGAGCCTGTTCTGGAGCTCCACCGGCATGCCCAGTATCCTGTTCAGGAACTTTGACATGTTGTTGTAATCCTGCAAGCAAAGCACTTACACATTGTACAATCACGTACTAAAATAAAATAAATTGTAAAGACTATCTACGATTCATCATCATCATATCAGCCGAAAGACGTCCACTGCTGGACATAGGCCTCCCCCAAAGAGTGCCACAATGACCGGTCCTGCGCCACCCGCATCCAGCGGACTCCCGCGACCTTTACCAGGTCATCAGTCCACCTTGTAGGGGGCCTACCCACGCTGCGCCTTCCGGTACGTGGTCGCCACTCGAGAACCTTTCCGCCCCAACGGCCATCGGTTCTACGTGCAATGTGCCCACTGCCACTTAAGTTTAGCGATTCGGAGGGCTATATCGGTTACCTTGGTTCTGCTGCGGATAGCCTCATTTCTGATGCGATCGCGCAGAGAAACTCCCAACATAGCCCTCTCCATTGCCCTTTGGGTGACTTTGAGCCTTCTTATGAGGCCCATAGTAAGCGACCACGTTTCCGTGCCATACGTCATCACTGGCAACACACACTGGTCAAAGACTCTCGTCTTGAGACAGTGCGGAATATTGGACGAAAAGATGTGCCGTAGCCTCCCGAATGCTGCCCAGCCGAGTCGGATTCGACGATTGACCTCTTTCCAAAGTTGGACCTACCTAACTGAACAGTCTGTCCTAGGTATATATAATCGTCTACAACTTCGAGCGTAAAGTGTCCGATTGAAATGGGGGTTGGTACTACATGGAGGTTTGACATGATCTTTGTCTTATCCATGTTCATCCTTAGACCAACTCGCTCGGAGGCTTTTCTGAGGTCATCGAGCATCGTGCTTAAGTCCTCCATGGTCTCAGCCAAGACTACGACTATCTACGATTACGATCTTTGAAATACATATGCACACATTATCGTAAAGTCCCCGGATGACCGAGCTCTGCTCGGATGAAAACAGAGAGAGTACGGAGAAAAAGCAAAGATTATAAGCCCCATTACAAATTTCATCGAATTGAAACGTAGGGGACATTCCAAGATTTCGAGAACGTGAATGTACAAATATTACTCGTTTAATAGTATAGGATATCCACCAAATTTGCGCAGTGGATAGTCCCTTTTATGTTGGTTTCGTGCGGTTTGAGATGGGAAGTGTTAAAAAATAAATATTTGGACATACCTTGTCGAGAGAGAGCACACCCGGCGCCGATTCGGTATTGATTATAAGTCCTACTCCGACCAGCGCACTGGCGATGTCCTGATAAACACAAATGTTTCATTTGGGAGTGAACAATAAAACAGGGCCCTCTATACAAAACTTACAATAACAATTTAGAAATGACATAATATTACATTAATTCAGTTTGCAAATGTTACTATGGAATGTACGCTGTGTGATAGAGGGTATTTTGCCTACATTACATTTCAATGATCTTGTTGGCTTGAAAAAATGTTAAGTTTTGTGGGATAGGGCCACAGTCTCTTGTATTCATTACTAGCTTCCGCCCGCGACTTCGTCTGCGTGGATCCGGGATAAAAACTATCCTATATTTGAATCCAGGTTATAAACTATCTTCGTGTAAAATTTCATCTAAATCGGTTGAGCCGTTTAAGCGTGATTGAGTAACAAACATCCAAACATCTAAACATCCAAACTTTCGCATTTATAATATTAGTAGGATTTAATGATACGAGGGCTGCTACTTATGTATCCGGAATAGAAAAAATAATCAAACGTACATTACTAAATATAGTTTTATTGTTTTTCAAAATATTCTCCGTGATGATCGATGCACTTTTGCATACGTGTAAACCAATTTTTAAAGCACTTTTGCCACCCTTATTGAGGTATCTCCAAAACGTGTTGTTTGAACGCGTCGACCGCATCTTCACGGGTCGAAAATCGTTGACCACGCAATTTATTCTTTACATTTGGAAATAAATAAAAATCATTGGGTGCCAAATCAGGGTTGTACGGTGGGTGACCCGTTAATTCTATATTTTAATCTTCCAAAAATCGAGTTGTTTCGCGTGATGTATGACAGCTGGTGTTGTCATGGTGAAGAATGATTCTGCGTCGCTGGTTGTCTTTACGTATTTCTTCAAACACTTCTGGCAAACAAATGGTCGTGTACGACTCCGAATTAACCGTTTTACGATTTTCTAGTGGCACTGTAGCCACATGGCCATTCATACCAAAAAAGCAGGCGACCATTTGCTTCAAGGTGCTTTTTGCACGAGTAACTTTCGTAGGGTTCGGCTCATTTTGAAACACCCACACTGTTGATTGCTGTTTAGTTTCGGGATCATACGCATATATCCAAGATTCGTCACCTGTGTAGATATTATAAACAGCTTTTGAGTCACCACGGTTATATTTTTTCAACATTTTTTTGGACCATTCGACGCGAGCCTCTTATTGATGCTTAGTTAAATTGTGCGGTATCCAACGCGAACAAATTTTTTTTACAGCTGAATGTTCATGTAATATCTTATTAATGCTCGACATAGATATCCCCAGAATTGCCTCTATCTCGCGATACGTAACATGACGGTCAAGCATTATAAGTATCCGCACTGCTTCAATATTTTGTGGTACAACGGCCGATTTCGGGCGACCTTCCTTAACTTCGTCCGTAAGCATACTACGTCCACGATTGAACTCACTAAACCAGTGATACACAGTAGTTTTTGATGGAGCTTCATCACCAAAAGTCAAAGTTAATTGATCTATGCATTGTTAAGCCACGCCGAAAATCGTAATAAATCATAGCACGAATATTTTCACGAGTAAGTTCCATTCTTGCAACGAGATAACATTTTAAACCCGCCAAAAACAAAAGACTAGCGTACTCAAAAAAAAATATATAGCGGCCAATATTAAAAGAAAGTTCAAATTTTACCATGGAGGTCAAAAATTGTGTTTAAGAAAGTTGGAATCCTGGATTCCGGATACATAAGTAGCAGCCCTCGTATCTGTCAGTAAGAACACATGTACTGTAAGTTAATATTTTTTTGTGGATGTTTGCGGACAATCTTACACAAATCGACCTAGTCCCAAACAAAGCAAAGCTTGTACTATGGGTACTAGACGACGTTATACATACTTATATACATAAATAAATACGAACAAATATTCGTGCTCATCACACAAATAAATGCCCTAACCGGGATTCGAACCCAGGACCTCCTGCTTCGTAGGCAGGGTCGCTACCAACTAGGCTAAAGTGGTCGCCTAATATGTGCATTTCAAAAATTATGCATTACCTGGAAGAAATCTCCATTGTAATCCCTCGGCGGGGGCACTAGGGGAGCCTCGTATTTCATAATGGCCTTCATTACCGCTTCCAGCGCCGTCCGACCTGTAAGGATACATTACAATCGAGTTGCTGTTGTAGTTGCAGTCACGAAATTTAATTTGGGACCCACTTAAGGTTGGCATTCCAGACAATCCTGCCAAATTGTATAGGAATGCAATGAATATTTTTGCGAAAAGGGTCCTAAATTAAAGATCGCGACCGTACAGAGTGAGACGCCCTTTGCTTTGCCTTTGACTTGTTGCGTATGCGATGCATGAAACAAATGAGCTTGCCAAGTCGAAAACTGCAACGTATCGCGCAAATGTAAGCCACGAACATCGTTTGTAAATTTCCATTCGGAAAACTGTTATTTCGTACTACGTCGCAGTGCCAAAACAGATTAGTTTCAAAATGTCTATAACCTGAAATGACTTACGCCTATTTCTTAAAATACCGTATTCTTGATATGACTATAATTCTAAAGTCAGTTTTGACTAATTTTCAATTCAACTATGTCCCAAAATGTCTAAAACTGCCTCAAGACTAATACGTGAAATTCTCAAAATGCTACTTTTCATAATGACAGCTTTTTATAAATAGCAATAGGGGTGTAGTCTCGAAAAATATTATTACTCCAAAAGACAGAATGCAATAAAATATGCATAGTGACGAAAATCCCATTCAAATATATCAAAGAATTACAAAGCTACAACCGATTTAATATTGCTTGTTAGAGAAAAAAAAACGCAAACAGTGTGTGACGTCACATTACAGGATGCTGCCGGGGGCGCGGCACCTCGGCCTCGCCGTCTATAGTGACGTCACAATCTACAAGCGTCATCGTTTCATATGAAGTTACGTTTTGCAAAAAAGGTACAGAACATACCCCTTTTTAAAACTTTGGACACATAACTTCGTGATTATTTAACCTTTTGCGTTGATTCTTTCTCCATTTGACTACATCTTTAATCCTTTTTCGAGAAAATATGACATTATTGATTATTTTATTAAGTGTCTACACCCGTATTGTAACTCATTTTTGTTTCGTCGAAAGAAACTGCTTATATTTAATGTACCCAGTCAAAATTTTTGGTATTATGAGTAGACCCCGGATTGTTGTGGCACTGACGTCACAATAGGGTGATTTGGGGAGTAAATAGAATGGTAGAACAAGATGATACATAAATTATAAGATAAGATAAAAATGTATATTCATTTCACCAGAGAAAAACATAATTTCATTTACGGTACGTCATCGAATAAAATTTAATAAAGTCACAATAAAAAAATCCCAGTGAATCGATCGATATTACATTTTAATTAATTAAGGATTTAACACATTGCGTGACATTAACAAACTTAATACCGGTCAAGAAAAACCAATAAATCCAAGCAATCGTTACAAATATTGCTTTGACAACCGCAAACTTTTCAAATATGCTCCAATAACATCTGTCTCATATTTTTTATATTATCTTATCTTAATAAATCCGTATTAATTAATACTGTTCCATTTACTCCCCAAATCACCCTATTGTGACGTCAGTGCCACAACAATCCGGGGTCTAATTATGAGACAGAGCCATTTTGATCTTTGGGCCTGTTAACCAGGTATTTTTGAATTTAGGTAATTATGAAGATAATGCATTTTCACCTTCAGTCTTGGGCCGCTTCAGACCGGAATGGCAGCGGCCGGCAGCGGCGCGGCGAGCACTTTCCGTCTCAAATAATTTTTAACTTTATCTACATACTAAAAAGTCCAGTACGCCAAGACGCGCTTGGCCGCGAGGCGGCTCGCGTCACCGCGCGGCGCCGCGCGACCTTTTCGAGATATGTAGATAAAGTTTAAAATTATTTGACATTGAAAGTGCTCGCCGCGCCGCTGCCATTCCGGTCTGAAGCGGACCTTAGTAATAATTTGGTATTGTTCGTTTTACCAACTGAATATAAATTTTAGATAATGGATGTAATGTGTAATTATGACATATTATTCTATTGAAAAAAAAAAGTTTAACATTTTGAAACTAAGAATGTTTTGACATTGCGACGTAGTAGGAAAATGGTGTTATGTATGATATTTGGTTGTAGAGAAGCGGTAGCCTTTGTGCGTTGTTTGTACTGCTACCTGTGTGTTAATAACCTCACAGGTAAAAGCGTTGCGTCTACCTGTCCCCCGAGGAACACGAGCCGCTTGGAGACTGTCTGTCGGTCTGTGACACTCACCGTATTTATTATCAATATTGAACTGGCTAAGGTCCCTGGTCTCGGTGGCCCGCCTGTCCCCGTGTGTGAGCGCGCCGAGGGACTCGAGCCGCTTGGAGACTGTCTGTCGGTCTGTGACACTCACCGTATTTATTATCAATATTGAACTGGCTAAGGTCCCTGGTCTCGGTGGCCCGCCTGTCCCCGTGTGTGAGCGCGCCGAGGGACTCGAGCCGCTTGGAGACTGTCTGTCGGTCTGCGACACTCACCGTATTTATTATCAATATTGAACTGGCTAAGGTCCCTGGTCTCGGTGGCCCGCCTGTCCCCGTGTGTGAGCGCGCCGAGGGACTCGAGCCGCTTGGAGACTGTCTGTCGGTCTGCGACACTCACCGTATTTATTATCAATATTGAACTGGCTAAGGTCCCTGGTCTCGGTGGCCCGCCTGTCCCCGTGTGTGAGCGCGCCGAGGGACTCGAGCCGCTTGGAGACTGTCTGTCGGTCTGCGACACTCACCGTATTTATTATCAATATTGAACTGGCTAAGGTCCCTGGTCTCGGTGGCCCGCCTGTCCCCGTGTGTGAGCGCGCCGAGGGACTCGAGCCGCTTGGAGACTGTCTGTCGGTCTGCGACACTCACCGTATTTATTATCAATATTGAACTGGCTAAGGTCCCTGGTCTCGGTGGCCCGCCTGTCCCCGTGTGTGAGCGCGCCGAGGGACTCGAGCCGCTTGGAGACGGTCTGTCGGTCTGCGACACTCACCGTATTTATTATCAATATTGAACTGGCTAAGGTCCCTGGTCTCGGTGGCCCGCCTGTCCCCGTGTGTGAGCGCGCCGAGGGACTCGAGCCGCTTGGAGACTGTCTGTCGGTCTGCGACACTCACCGTATTTATTATCAATATTGAACTGGCTAAGGTCCCTGGTCTCGGTGGCCCGCCTGTCCCCGTGTGTGAGCGCGCCTAGGGACTCGAGCCGCTTGGAGACTGTCTGTCGGTCCGCGACACTCACCGTATTTATTATCAATATTAACTGGCTAAGGTCCCTGGTCTCGGTGGCCCGCCTGTCCCCGTGTGTGAGCGCGCCGAGGGACTCGAGCCGCTTGGAGACTGTCTGTCGGTCTGCGACACTCACCGTATTTATTATCAATATTGAACTGGCTAAGGTCCCTGGTCTCGGTGGTCCGCCTGTCCCCGTGTGTGAGCGCGCCGAGGGACTCGAGCCGCTTGGAGACTGTCTGTCGGTCTGCGACACTCACCGTATTTATTATCAATATTGAACTGGCTAAGGTCCCTGGTCTCGGTGGCCCGCCTGTCCCCGTGTGTGAGCGCGCCGAGGGACTCGAGCCGCTTGGAGACTGTCTGTCGGTCTGCGACACTCACCGTATTTATTATCAATATTGAACTGGCTAAGGTCCCTGGTCTCGGTGGCCCGCCTGTCCCCGTGTGTGAGCGCGCCGGGGGACTCGAGCCGCTTGGAGACTGTCTGTCGGTCTGCGACACTCACCGTATTTATTATCAATATTGAACTGGCTAAGGTCCCTGGTCTCGGTGGCCCGCCTGTCCCCGTGTGTGAGCGCGCCGAGGGACTCGAGCCGCTTGGAGACTGTCTGTCGGTCTGCGACACTCACCGTATTTATTATCAATATTGAACTGGCTAAGGTCCCTGGTCTCGGTGGCCCGCCTGTCCCCGTGTGTGAGCGCGCCGAGGGACTCGAGCCGCTTGGAGACTGTCTGTCGGTCTGCGACACTCACCGTATTTATTATCAATATTGAACTGGCTAAGGTCCCTGGTCTCGGTGGCCCGCCTGTCCCCGTGTGTGAGCGCGCCGAGGGACTCGAGCCGCTTGGAGACTGTCTGTCGGTCTGCGACACTCACCATATTTATTATCAATATTGAACTGGCTAAGGTCCCTGGTCTCGGTGGCCCGCCTGTCCCCGTGTGTGAGCGCGCCGAGGGACTCGAGCCGCTTGGAGACTGTCTGTCGGTCTGCGACACTCACCGTATTTATTATCAATATTGAACTGGCTAAGGTCCCTGGTCTCGGTGGCCCGCCTGTCCCCGTGTGTGAGCGCGCCGAGGGACTCGAGCCGCTTGGAGACTGTCTGTCGGTCTGCGACACTCACCGTATTTATTATCAATATTGAACTGGCTAAGGTCCCTGGTCTCGGTGGCCCGCCTGTCCCCGTGTGTGAGCGCGCCGAGGGACTCGAGCCGCTTGGAGACTGTCTGTCGGTCTGCGACACTCACCGTATTTATTATCAATATTGAACTGGCTAAGGTCCCTGGTCTCGGTGGCCCGCCTGTCCCCGTGTGTGAGCGCGCCGAGGGACTCGAGCCGCTTGGAGACTGTCTGTCGGTCTGCGACACTCACCGTATTTATTATCAATATTGAACTGGCTAAGGTCCCTGGTCTCGGTGGCCCGCCTGTCCCCGTGTGTGAGCGCGCCGAGGGACTCGAGCCGCTTGGAGACTGTCTGTCGGTCTGCGACACTCACCGTATTTATTATCAATATTGAACTGGCTAAGGTCCCTGGTCTCGGTGGCGCGCCTGTCCCCGTGTGTGAGCGCGCCGAGGGACTCGAGCCGCTTGGAGACTGTCTGTCGGTCTGCGACACTCACCGTATTTATTATCAATATTGAACTGGCTAAGGTCCCTGGTCTCGGTGGCCCGCCTGTCCCCGTGTGTGAGCGCGCCGAGGGACTCGAGCCGCTTGGAGACTGTCTGTCGGTCTGCGACACTCACCGTATTTATTATCAATATTGAACTGGCTAAGGTCCCTGGTCTCGGTGGCCCGCCTGTCCCCGTGTGTGAGCGCGCCGAGGGACTCGAGCCGCTTGGAGATTGTCTGTCGGTCTGCGACACTCACCGTATTTATTATCAATATTGAACTGGCTAAGGTCCCTGGTCTCGGTGGCCCGCCTGTCCCCGTGTGTGAGCGCGCCGAGGGACTCGAGCCGCTTGGAGACTGTCTGTCGGTCTGCGACACTCACCGTATTTATTATCAATATTGAACTGGCTAAGGTCCCTGGTCTCGGTGGCCCGCCTGTCCCCGTGTGTGAGCGCGCCGAGGGACTCGAGCCGCTTGGAGACTGTTTGTCGGTCTGCGACACTCACCGTATTTATTATCAATATTGAACTGGCTAAGGTCCCTGGTCTCGGTGGCCCGCCTGTCCCCGTGTGTGAGCGCGCCGAGGGACTCGAGCCGCTTGGAGACTGTCTGTCGGTCTGCGACACTCACCGTATTTATTATCAATATTGAACTGGCTAAGGTCCCTGGTCTCGGTGGCCCGCCTGTCCCCGTGTGTGAGCGCGCCGAGGGACTCGAGCCGCTTGGAGACTGTCTGTCGGTCTGCGACACTCACCGTATTTATTATCAATATTGAACTGGCTAAGGTCCCTGGTCTCGGTGGCCCGCCTGTCCCCGTGTGTGAGCGCGCCGAGGGACTCGAGCCGCTTGGCGACGGTGGACGCGAAGCGCCGCTCGCCGGCCAGGTCCGAGATCAGGAAGATGTACTCCGGGGCGTTCACTTGGTTGGACCGGTGGGTGCGACCTGGGTAAACAGAATCAGTTACCGTTGTGTCAAGAGAAGAGAGTCTACGCCAAATCTTGGGATAAGGCGCGAAAGCAGACCCCGGGTACAACGGGGAAAATTCTAGTAGTACTATAATGAGGACGATGTGATGATGGTAGTTGACTAACAGTAAAAAAATATTATTCTTACATTACCTAAACACAAAACTTACGAAAGTACTCTGAATACAAACTTATTTCTGCTATAACGAAGATAGAATTAGTAAAACAGACTGTCCATTTAGTAAAAACAGGCTTTTCTGCCTACACATTATAAGCCTCTAAGAAGTTCATTATAACTAGCACGAAGTTTTTGCTGCATAAGGTTAATTAATCTTGCTTTACAATCCGTTAGTAAATACCTGGAATCGACGTATCAACTTAATAAATATCCATGTATTAATTTAATACAACTTTATTTACTTTTTGTTGATCTTAATATACGACAATTATACTTAATATACGATATACAAGTGATTTTAATATACGACAAAAAAAATATCTATGTTTTCTACTATTAATCTGCGGCGTCGTGCAAAATATCCATTTTAACTGGCCAAATGATCTTTCGACTGCTACTGTTGTAATGGGTGCATATTTAAAACGACGGAAGTAATCAAATGTAGAACGATATATCGTTGAATCTAGTACTATCTCCTTCTCCGATATCAGTTCACAAATATATTTCATAACTTCATATCCGGCATTTTTCTGCAAAACCACTGAACTTTTTAAAAATCTGTTTTCCATCTTCATTCAAAATTAATTTAAATAAATATGTTTGTATGTATTTTGTACTATGGTCAAACTTTCACTAAGAGACAGATTTTGGCACTGCACTTTATTTATAGCATCTGGTATTACTTGAAGATACTTTGCTATAAAATTTACGTCTTTCGAACTTTTGCACTGAGTAAAGATTTTTTTGCTTTGGCGATGCACAGAATGACAAATGTCTAAAGTGCTTGTTGTATGAAGGTGCTCAGCTGTACAACAAGCTCCCCAAACATATAAAGAATACAAAGTCAGTATATCGCTTCAAAAAAATGCTCAAAAAACATATACTAAATATTAACACACAAGGAAATGTATATTGATTTAAACTTTCACGGACACATTTTCTAAATAAAATGAGACTTAACCGCCTAAAGTATATTATCATAATCTATATATTTACATCGATGTTTCGAACGTATCGTAACTTAATAATAATAATTCTTAAAAAAATTGTATATATATAGTACTTGTACAAATAAATATAAAAATAAAATAAAATAAAACTTTATACCTTTTATATCAGACTCACATACCTACATATAAACAAATACAAAACAGACAAAATAATGTAAAGCAAATTAACAAAATAAATACAAACACTATAATAATGATATCATATATCAATATCACCTAGTGACAAAACGAAATACCTACCTACAAACCAAATACGCTATGCCACTTCCAGTCTGCGTAACTCAATGATTTCGTTATCTTACAACTCGGCGCACGGGTCTTCTAGCCGTGTTGACAATTCTACCGGCACAATGCTGTCGGAGTGTTGTGCAGAATTACCCACTTTTTTATGTATACCCTTTTTTATCCTTTTTATACTTTCTAACATATGTTTAATTTTAAGTTCTCATAATAAGTGAATTGTAAAATTCTTAATGAGAATAAATGATCTTTAAACCTAAAGTGACTGATGAGGTTGCGAACCTAATAGGTAATATTTTTCAGAAATCAGAAATCGTTTATTTGCATAGACACAGTATACACAAGTTGTTAGTTAGCAGGTACAAGGTCTCATGTCTCTGGCTTGCATGCAAGCGTGCAAATATTTTAATCAATTTAAATGTCAACATAATATAAAATAAATTAGAATTGATAAAAAGCTCAAATTAAATAACAAAATTCGTGGAAATAAAATTAACATAATAGGCATGTCATAAAATAAAATCAAAATTACATAATAATAACTAGCAGCTACTTAATACTAATACAGTTCTGTCGAGTGTCGGTGTTCGAAATACGCCTTTACGCTATAAAAACAATGCTCCAAGTTTTAAGTACAAATCAAGTCAAGTACGGAGGTAAGATAGCATTATTGATATTCAATGAAATAATTATACATTTTAAGTTCGTAGGTATAAACGTTTCTCTATACGAATGTCATTTCTGTTTTTGACTATTTTTTATAATCTTTCAGTACTGTCAAATCTTATTTGCTCCCGCGATAACGATATATGTTTATAAAGGTCAAAAATGGACGTTGTTTGACCATACAAAGTCGCGACGTCACATGTTCCTATTTCCCTACAAACTTCATACCGACAGAGCGTTTCATGCATTTGACATACTAAAGTAGCTATTTTGGTTTAGGTATGTATTTCACCTCGAACTAAATCATTGTACGTCGTAAGACTTATTACAGAGAACTATGTAATTTATGTAGCATCTGTATAAACTACCTGTAAAATTCACAACAAATAAATACATAAATAAAGGCTGCCGAGCAGCTGACTTACCGAATTGCTGTATGGCTCTGTCGGCCGACCACGGCAGTTCCAATGTGATGTGGACGCGCCGCCTTTGGTTCCGCGCCCTGACCACACAATACAATTCAAATAAAATACGATGAAAGTAACAGCGGCACATTACGTTATTTATATATTTTTCACAAAATTACTTGAATAACGAAGCCAGTACTTATAGCAAAAGCATTTAATAACTTTTTCACAAACCAACACACAAATAATACATCTGGTCACGCCGAGTATAAATTAACTGCAGATAAAGTGTGTAACAGTATGTTCATAGTACCGGTAGACGCACAAGAAATAAAAAAAAAAGTAAAATCTTTGAAAAATAAAAAAGTTCAGGATACGACGGTATCCCAATGCAACTAATCAAAGCTAGTATCGACTATATCACTGAACCCCTAATTCGTATTATTAATCTTATGTTAAGTACGGAAATATTTCCAAATTCTCTAAAAAAAGCTCTCATAAAGCCACTTCATAAAAAAGGTAATACAAAAGATTTAAATAATTATAGGCCTATAGCACTTTTGCCTAGTTTTCAAAAATATTTGAAAAAGTAATTTATGTCCGATTGAACAAGTTTTTGAGTTCAAAACAAATCCTGAGTCCCAACCAATTCGGCTTCCAAAAACAGAAATCAACTTCTTTGGCTATTTTTAAAATGTTTAAAGACATATGGGAAAGGTCAGCTTTGTGTATCTCTGCTATTAGACATGTCGAAAGCCTTCGATTGTGTTAAACACGACATACTTTTGAAACAATTAGACAATATTGGAGTTAGAGGACGTTCATAAATTGTTTGAAACTTACCTGACCAACAGACAGCAAGCAACAATGATCGTAAATCATAATAAAGAACTTAAAACAGTATATAATACTCTGTCACATTTTGAAGTAACTAATATAGGGGTACCTAAGGGCAGCGTCCTAGGACCCCTATTATTTTTAGTTTATATCGAACTCCATAAGATTGTTGGTACGTTGTGCGTGATGTTTGCGGATGATTCCACTATACTTTTTTCAGGAGACAAATTCAATATATCTTTAATGGAGCAAAACATTAATACAACTCTTAAGAAAGTAGTATTGGCTTGAAACAATAAATCTTAGAGTAAATTTAGATAAAACCAACTTCATCCAGTTCAGGAACCGTAAGAGTAATCCTATTAAGTTAAATGTAACAGAGGCAGGAACTAGAATTCGAGAAGTCAATAATATTCGCTTTCTAGGTGTTACTATTGACACTTTCTTGAATTGGAAGGAGCATATTGCTCAAATCAATAAAACACTATCAAGTCAATGCTTTGCTCTATCCATTCGATCGGGAACCTGCTCGGAAAGCGTTGTTAGAACATCAGCGTAGGAGGAAATCAAGCCTTAATTTAACCAACGACACTCGCGTGTTAAGATCCTTCTTATACAACAGTTGCATAATAGTACATTGTTTAACGAGGGGCGTAAGTGGAATATTGCGAACAAGAGTCTATCAGAAGCCCGACGCCGAACGCCCGTGTTATACACAATGTTTTTCATCACATTTGCGAGGAAACAAATACATTTTAGATGAAATTAATATAAATCGTAATAAAACTGCGACATGTCAGTTGTCCATTTTGTTGAATTTGAGGCGCGTATGGCAAAGACCCTTCGGTATTCAGCCACGATTTAAAACATTTTACATAGACACTAAATAACTACATATAAAATCTGTAAGTAATTCTGTTAAACATGTTTTAGTAGTGTAAGTTTAAATTTATTTATAAATACGTTTTCAGACATCGTATTTGATATAAAATCTCTTTGCTTTGTAACTGCCGCATGAGTGACACCAATTTAACTACAATTTAAGAAAAAAACCATCACGCCCGTGGGCTTAACAGAGGCTATTACAGTGTGATGAAAAATACTATTTAACATGAATGCTATTTCGTTGGCTCACCTCCTATCGCTCTGCAGCGAGATACCACTCGACGCGGCCTCCGAGATGATGGCCACGTCCTTCTCCCCGTCCATGAAGCGCTGCTTCTCCGTGAGGTTGAGGGTCTCGAGGGGCACGTCGGCCTCCGACCGACTCTCGTACTGGATCTGGCCGTCTTCCGTTTGTACTACTCGGCCTTTGCGACCCGTCATCTGAAGAAGGGCAAACAAGGTTAAAGCTTCGGGAAAATCGTTTATAAATGATCTTCCCAACACAGAGCCCAAAAGCTACACAGATGTATGTTTACACTCTTGGAGTAGGTCCATAGTTAATCGTGCGCTTGGTGCTCTACGTGTGACTATATCCCTCGTTAATTTTGTATTAAGCAGTAACGCTGCTAACGAAATTAATACTGGTGGGTAGGTGAATGATTATAGACTTACTTTGCCATTGACATCCGTGTCAGTTCAGTTCAGTTGTCACAATGAACTATTGGTTTTTTTCGTTAAAAATCAGAAAAAAAACGGAAAAAAACAAAAATTTCATAAATTTCCGAAAAATCGTTTGATTTTTTCCGACATTTTCAACGCTATTCTGGTAGATGTCGCTACACGCCTCCCTAAGGCGTTGTAAGAAGGAACTGATTGAAAGATTTAGTGACTGAGACAGATTGTTCCGATAGCTCGGTTGGTTAGTAGCGACGGGCCATGAATGCCTGTGGTTGCCGGTTCGAATCCGGAGCATTACATTTTTAAATTTTTCGTTTAATTTAAATTTACATTCTTCATGTGAGTTTACCTCGCAGTAGCTACGACACCATCATACGGCGGAGCCTTAATACAATGTTTTTTTTCTTTTTTTGGCAGAACACGATAAGCACTCCGCTGATGTTGTCAGATAATTTTAGTTACCTAGTCTAGCCATAAGTTCTGTTACAAATGAAATGAAACATATTTTTAAAAGGATGTAATTAATTTACCATAAGTAAATGTTTATTTTAAGGTAAGTTAATAAGGTTTCTAAACAATATATTTTTTATTCAAAATGCCCGCCTTTAGCTTTAATACACGCCCTCAAACGATCCGGCCACACGTCTATAGATTCACGCACTGTATCCATTGGGAAATTTGCCACTGCTACCTTCAAAGATTTTTTTAGAGAATCGATATTGGCATGGCGTTTAGAGCAGACCATGTCCTCTAACACTGACCACAATTTATAGTCCAGGGGATTTAAGTCGGGACTGGAAGAGGGCCAATCATCTGCCTTGATGAAGTCCGGAACATTCCTTTGCAGCCAAATCTGGGTGGTGCGAGCTTTATGACCCGGGGCTGAGTCCTGCTGAAAGGTCCAGTGTACATTTTTGAACATTGTGTCGTTTAGTGGTTTAACTACTGTTTCTAAAATCGTGTCCTGATACACTTTAGCTGAAATTTTCACTCCTTTTTCGCAAAAATGGATCTCAGAGACGCCTTGATACGACACACCCCACCAAACCATGACGTAAGCGGGATGATGACCTCGCTGAATCCTTCCAACTATCTCTTTAGCTTCTCGAGAGTTGTGTGCGTACACTTTATCATTTTGTTTGTTGTAGTGCTGCTCGATAGTAAAAAATTTTTCATCCGTGAAAAGAATATTTTTATATTTCCCATGTGCGTATCGAGATAAAAGGCTTTTTGATCTTTCAACTCTCTTGTCCTTTAGTGACTGATTTAACATATATCCTGTATATCGTCGGTAAGCTGCAAGACTCAAGTCATCTTTGATTATACGCGAAAGTGTCCTAGGTGGTATTTTCATTTCCTTAGAAAGGATCTTCTGTTTTCTTATGGGATTTCGGCGAATTCTGGCCCTTACAGCATTAACGGCTTGTTTTGTTCTAACAGTACGTGGTCGGCCAGATCTTTTACTGTCATCGACAGAGGACGTTTTGGTGTATCTTTGAATGGTACGATACACAAACATTCGACTGATCTCTAACTTTTTTAGTGTCTCAAAAATGTGGGACAGCTCCATTCCTACCTTATGCAGAGCAATCACAGCAATTCTATTTTCTTTGACACCCCAGTCCATTATTAATTTACTTATTTTAATATTATATTGTATATAAATGGTGGCAAAAACATCCAAGTACTTACGTCAAAACACAACATTCGAAATTCGAATTATTATTTTTCTTAAAATCATTGTTAACTGCCAGTAACAGAACTTATGGCTAGACTAGGTACAAGTTGTACATACAACATATTTTTCTTATCATTTGAGCAAGACATCAAAGATAAATTTTTATTTATGTTAACCCGCGACGCGATACAAACGAGGGATGTTTTAAGTTTAACAAGTGTATCCGTCTACTCGTGACATCGTAGCTCTCAAATGGATGGCCCGACTCAATCAGAGAAACCAATTCGAATTGAAAGTCGGGTCTGTCTGTCAGTCTGTTGGTTGATAGCTATGTTTGTGTCGGAGGTGTTTTAAATCTATAAATTGATGTAGTTACACCAACTCCCTCGCTTACCTCGGCCACGTTCTCGGTGCCGCCGAGCTCGTCGACGAGCTGGTCGAGCGTGTTGGGCGGCAGGCGCTTGGCGAGCCGCTCGACGGCGGCGAGCAGCTCCTCCTTCATGCTGCACGCGCGCTCGATGGCTGACAGTAGTGTCATCGCTTACCTCGGCCACGTTCTCGGTGCCGCCGAGCTCGTCGACGAGCTGGTCGAGCGTGTTGGGCGGCAGGCGCTTGGCGAGCCGCTCGACGGCGGCGAGCAGCTCCTCCTTCATGCTGCACGCGCGCTCGATGGCTGACAGTAGTGTCCTCGCTTACCTCGGCCACGTTCTCGGTGCCGCCGAGCTCGTCGACGAGCTGGTCGAGCGTGTTGGGCGGCAGGCGCTTGGCGAGCCGCTCGACGGCGGCGAGCAGCTCCTCCTTCATGCTGCACGCGCGCTCGATGGCTGACAGTAGTGTCCTCGCTTACCTCGGCCACGTTCTCGGTGCCGCCGAGCTCGTCGACGAGCTGGTCGAGCGTGTTGGGCGGCAGGCGCTTGGCGAGCCGCTCGACGGCGGCGAGCAGCTCCTCCTTCATGCTGCACGCGCGCTCGATGGCTGACAGTAGTGTCCTCGCTTACCTCGGCCACGTTCTCGGTGCCGCCGAGCTCGTCGACGAGCTGGTCGAGCGTGTTGGGCGGCAGGCGCTTGGCGAGCCGCTCGACGGCGGCGAGCAGCTCCTCCTTCATGCTGCACGCGCGCTCGATGGCTGACAGTAGTGTCCTCGCTTACCTCGGCCACGTTCTCGGTGCCGCCGAGCTCGTCGACGAGCTGGTCGAGCGTGTTGGGCGGCAGGCGCTTGGCGAGCCGCTCGACGGCGGCGAGCAGCTCCTCCTTCATGCTGCACGCGCGCTCGATGGCTGACAGTAGTGTCATCGCTTACCTCGGCCACGTTCTCGGTGCCGCCGAGCTCGTCGACGAGCTGGTCGAGCGTGTTGGGCGGCAGGCGCTTGGCGAGCCGCTCGACGGCGGCGAGCAGCTCCTCCTTCATGCTGCACGCGCGCTCGATGGCTGACAGTAGTGTCCTCGCTTACCTCGGCCACGTTCTCGGTGCCGCCGAGCTCGTCGACGAGCTGGTCGAGCGTGTTGGGCGGCAGGCGCTTGGCGAGCCGCTCGACGGCGGCGAGCAGCTCCTCCTTCATGCTGCACGCGCGCTCGATGGCTGACAGTAGTGTCCTCGCTTACCTCGGCCACGTTCTCGGTGCCGCCGAGCTCGTCGACGAGCTGGTCGAGCGTGTTGGGCGGCAGGCGCTTGGCGAGCCGCTCGACGGCGGCGAGCAGCTCCTCCTTCATGCTGCACGCGCGCTCGATGGCTGACAGTAGTGTCCTCGCTTACCTCGGCCACGTTCTCGGTGCCGCCGAGCTCGTCGACGAGCTGGTCGAGCGTGTTGGGCGGCAGGCGCTTGGCGAGCCGCTCGACGGCGGCGAGCAGCTCCTCCTTCATGCTGCACGCGCGCTCGATGGCTGACAGTAGTGTCCTCGCTTACCTCGGCCACGTTCTCGGTGCCGCCGAGCTCGTCGACGAGCTGGTCGAGCGTGTTGGGCGGCAGGCGCTTGGCGAGCCGCTCGACGGCGGCGAGCAGCTCCTCCTTCATGCTGCACGCGCGCTCGATGGCTGACAGTAGTGTCCTCGCTTACCTCGGCCACGTTCTCGGTGCCGCCGAGCTCGTCGACGAGCTGGTCGAGCGTGTTGGGCGGCAGGCGCTTGGCGAGCCGCTCGACGGCGGCGAGCAGCTCCTCCTTCATGCTGCACGCGCGCTCGATGGCTGACAGTAGTGTCCTCGCTTACCTCGGCCACGTTCTCGGTGCCGCCGAGCTCGTCGACGAGCTGGTCGAGCGTGTTGGGCGGCAGGCGCTTGGCGAGCCGCTCGACGGCGGCGAGCAGCTCCTCCTTCATGCTGCACGCGCGCTCGATGGCTGACAGTAGTGTCCTCGCTTACCTCGGCCACGTTCTCGGTGCCGCCGAGCTCGTCGACGAGCTGGTCGAGCGTGTTGGGCGGCAGGCGCTTGGCGAGCCGCTCGACGGCGGCGAGCAGCTCCTCCTTCATGCTGCACGCGCGCTCGATGGCTGACAGTAGTGTCCTCGCTTACCTCGGCCACGTTCTCGGTGCCGCCGAGCTCGTCGACGAGCTGGTCGAGCGTGTTGGGCGGCAGGCGCTTGGCGAGCCGCTCGACG
This sequence comes from Epinotia bilunana, assembly GCA_947049275.1. Classification (NCBI taxonomy): domain Eukaryota; kingdom Metazoa; phylum Arthropoda; class Insecta; order Lepidoptera; family Tortricidae; genus Epinotia; species Epinotia bilunana. The sequence goes on from OX346271.1 coordinate 1,641,741, forward strand.
GCGGCGAGCAGCTCCTCCTTCATGCTGCACGCGCGCTCGATGGCTGACAGTAGTGTCCTCGCTTACCTCGGCCACGTTCTCGGTGCCGCCGAGCTCGTCGACGAGCTGGTCGAGCGTGTTGGGCGGCAGGCGCTTGGCGAGCCGCTCGACGGCGGCGAGCAGCTCCTCCTTCATGCTGCACGCGCGCTCGATGGCTGACAGTAGTGTCCTCGCTTACCTCGGCCACGTTCTCGGTGCCGCCGAGCTCGTCGACGAGCTGGTCGAGCGTGTTGGGCGGCAGGCGCTTGGCGAGCCGCTCGACGGCGGCGAGCAGCTCCTCCTTCATGCTGCACGCGCGCTCGATGGCTGACAGTAGTGTCCTCGCTTACCTCGGCCACGTTCTCGGTGCCGCCGAGCTCGTCGACGAGCTGGTCGAGCGTGTTGGGCGGCAGGCGCTTGGCGAGCCGCTCGACGGCGGCGAGCAGCTCCTCCTTCATGCTGCACGCGCGCTCGATGGCTGACAGTAGTGTCATCGCTTACCTCGGCCACGTTCTCGGTGCCGCCGAGCTCGTCGACGAGCTGGTCGAGCGTGTTGGGCGGCAGGCGCTTGGCGAGCCGCTCGACGGCGGCGAGCAGCTCCTCCTTCATGCTGCACGCGCGCTCGATGGCTGACAGTAGTGTCCTCGCTTACCTCGGCCACGTTCTCGGTGCCGCCGAGCTCGTCGACGAGCTGGTCGAGCGTGTTGGGCGGCAGGCGCTTGGCGAGCCGCTCGACGGCGGCGAGCAGCTCCTCCTTCATGCTGCACGCGCGCTCGATGGCTGACAGTAGTGTCCTCGCTTACCTCGGCCACGTTCTCGGTGCCGCCGAGCTCGTCGACGAGCTGGTCGAGCGTGTTGGGCGGCAGGCGCTTGGCGAGCCGCTCGACGGCGGCGAGCAGCTCCTCCTTCATGCTGCACGCGCGCTCGATGGCTGACAGTAGTGTCCTCGCTTACCTCGGCCACGTTCTCGGTGCCGCCGAGCTCGTCGACGAGCTGGTCGAGCGTGTTGGGCGGCAGGCGCTTGGCGAGCCGCTCGACGGCGGCGAGCAGCTCCTCCTTCATGCTGCACGCGCGCTCGATGGCTGACAGTAGTGTCCTCGCTTACCTCGGCCACGTTCTCGGTGCCGCCGAGCTCGTCGACGAGCTGGTCGAGCGTGTTGGGCGGCAGGCGCTTGGCGAGCCGCTCGACGGCGGCGAGCAGCTCCTCCTTCATGCTGCACGCGCGCTCGATGGCTGACAGTAGTGTCCTCGCTTACCTCGGCCACGTTCTCGGTGCCGCCGAGCTCGTCGACGAGCTGGTCGAGCGTGTTGGGCGGCAGGCGCTTGGCGAGCCGCTCGACGGCGGCGAGCAGCTCCTCCTTCATGCTGCACGCGCGCTCGATGGCTGACAGTAGTGTCCTCGCTTACCTCGGCCACGTTCTCGGTGCCGCCGAGCTCGTCGACGAGCTGGTCGAGCGTGTTGGGCGGCAGGCGCTTGGCGAGCCGCTCGACGGCGGCGAGCAGCTCCTCCTTCATGCTGCACGCGCGCTCGATGGCTGACAGTAGTGTCCTCGCTTACCTCGGCCACGTTCTCGGTGCCGCCGAGCTCGTCGACGAGCTGGTCGAGCGTGTTGGGCGGCAGGCGCTTGGCGAGCCGCTCGACGGCGGCGAGCAGCTCCTCCTTCATGCTGCACGCGCGCTCGATGGCTGACAGTAGTGTCCTCGCTTACCTCGGCCACGTTCTCGGTGCCGCCGAGCTCGTCGACGAGCTGGTCGAGCGTGTTGGGCGGCAGGCGCTTGGCGAGCCGCTCGACGGCGGCGAGCAGCTCCTCCTTCATGCTGCACGCGCGCTCGATGGCTGACAGTAGTGTCCTCGCTTACCTCGGCCACGTTCTCGGTGCCGCCGAGCTCGTCGACGAGCTGGTCGAGCGTGTTGGGCGGCAGGCGCTTGGCGAGCCGCTCGACGGCGGCGAGCAGCTCCTCCTTCATGCTGCACGCGCGCTCGATGGCTGACAGTAGTGTCCTCGCTTACCTCGGCCACGTTCTCGGTGCCGCCGAGCTCGTCGACGAGCTGGTCGAGCGTGTTGGGCGGCAGGCGCTTGGCGAGCCGCTCGACGGCGGCGAGCAGCTCCTCCTTCATGCTGCACGCGCGCTCGATGGCTGACAGTAGTGTCCTCGCTTACCTCGGCCACGTTCTCGGTGCCGCCGAGCTCGTCGACGAGCTGGTCGAGCGTGTTGGGCGGCAGGCGCTTGGCGAGCCGCTCGACGGCGGCGAGCAGCTCCTCCTTCATGCTGCACGCGCGCTCGATGGCTGACAGTAGTGTCCTCGCTTACCTCGGCCACGTTCTCGGTGCCGCCGAGCTCGTCGACGAGCTGGTCGAGCGTGTTGGGCGGCAGGCGCTTGGCGAGCCGCTCGACGGCGGCGAGCAGCTCCTCCTTCATGCTGCACGCGCGCTCGATGGCTGACAGTAGTGTCCTCGCTTACCTCGGCCACGTTCTCGGTGCCGCCGAGCTCGTCGACGAGCTGGTCGAGCGTGTTGGGCGGCAGGCGCTTGGCGAGCCGCTCGACGGCGGCGAGCAGCTCCTCCTTCATGCTGCACGCGCGCTCGATGGCTGACAGTAGTGTCCTCGCTTACCTCGGCCACGTTCTCGGTGCCGCCGAGCTCGTCGACGAGCTGGTCGAGCGTGTTGGGCGGCAGGCGCTTGGCGAGCCGCTCGACGGCGGCGAGCAGCTCCTCCTTCATGCTGCACGCGCGCTCGATGGCTGACAGTAGTGTCCTCGCTTACCTCGGCCACGTTCTCGGTGCCGCCGAGCTCGTCGACGAGCTGGTCGAGCGTGTTGGGCGGCAGGCGCTTGGCGAGCCGCTCGACGGCGGCGAGCAGCTCCTCCTTCATGCTGCACGCGCGCTCGATGGCTGACAGTAGTGTCCTCGCTTACCTCGGCCACGTTCTCGGTGCCGCCGAGCTCGTCGACGAGCTGGTCGAGCGTGTTGGGCGGCAGGCGCTTGGCGAGCCGCTCGACGGCGGCGAGCAGCTCCTCCTTCATGCTGCACGCGCGCTCGATGGCTGACAGTAGTGTCCTCGCTTACCTCGGCCACGTTCTCGGTGCCGCCGAGCTCGTCGACGAGCTGGTCGAGCGTGTTGGGCGGCAGGCGCTTGGCGAGCCGCTCGACGGCGGCGAGCAGCTCCTCCTTCATGCTGCACGCGCGCTCGATGGCTGACAGTAGTGTCCTCGCTTACCTCGGCCACGTTCTCGGTGCCGCCGAGCTCGTCGACGAGCTGGTCGAGCGTGTTGGGCGGCAGGCGCTTGGCGAGCCGCTCGACGGCGGCGAGCAGCTCCTCCTTCATGCTGCACGCGCGCTCGATGGCTGACAGTAGTGTCCTCGCTTACCTCGGCCACGTTCTCGGTGCCGCCGAGCTCGTCGACGAGCTGGTCGAGCGTGTTGGGCGGCAGGCGCTTGGCGAGCCGCTCGACGGCGGCGAGCAGCTCCTCCTTCATGCTGCACGCGCGCTCGATGGCTGACAGTAGTGTCCTCGCTTACCTCGGCCACGTTCTCGGTGCCGCCGAGCTCGTCGACGAGCTGGTCGAGCGTGTTGGGCGGCAGGCGCTTGGCGAGCCGCTCGACGGCGGCGAGCAGCTCCTCCTTCATGCTGCACGCGCGCTCGATGGCTGACAGTAGTGTCCTCGCTTACCTCGGCCACGTTCTCGGTGCCGCCGAGCTCGTCGACGAGCTGGTCGAGCGTGTTGGGCGGCAGGCGCTTGGCGAGCCGCTCGACGGCGGCGAGCAGCTCCTCCTTCATGCTGCACGCGCGCTCGATGGCTGACAGTAGTGTCATCGCTTACCTCGGCCACGTTCTCGGTGCCGCCGAGCTCGTCGACGAGCTGGTCGAGCGTGTTGGGCGGCAGGCGCTTGGCGAGCCGCTCGACGGCGGCGAGCAGCTCCTCCTTCATGCTGCACGCGCGCTCGATGGCTGACAGTAGTGTCATCGCTTACCTCGGCCACGTTCTCGGTGCCGCCGAGCTCGTCGACGAGCTGGTCGAGCGTGTTGGGCGGCAGGCGCTTGGCGAGCCGCTCGACGGCGGCGAGCAGCTCCTCCTTCATGCTGCACGCGCGCTCGATGGCCGATCGGGGTGGCGGCTGGCTATTGCGCGCCGGACCTGCGTTGGAAAATTGAAAACATTATAAAGAATAAGGTACATTTCTAAAGGCCGATTAGTCTCGGCTACCTCACGCTGCCCACTGCACCGGCCGTCTTCATTTCTGTTCAGAATATTTGAGTAATAAACACACTTAACCTAATCATTAAACTAAGAGTAGTAACGGTGACAAGAAACAGTGGCAAGATTTTCTTTAAAGATAGTTTACAAGCAAGCCGATAGATGAATAAGTAGTAATAGTATTAGTACCGAGATAGAGGCCGTTGGTCCCGACGGGCGTGCCGGTGAGCGGGCCGCCGGGCGCCGCCACGGTGACGGGCGCCGCGCCGCCGCTCTTGCGCGAGAACATGTTCTCGATCTTGTCCTGCGTGGTTGATGGTTTCTTCTTGGGGGACGCTGCTTTCTTCTTTTTGAGGGGTTTCTTCTTCCTCATCCAGGGTTCTGCGGGGACAGTACTTACATGAGACTGCTATAAACATAGTTGTTGGTGGTGCACTATAATCATAATTATGATGATATATGTTGCGCCGGACGCCTAGCGACCCTGGTAAGTAGATAAGGTACAGCATACGACATGTGCGTTCCCATACATTGAAATTATTATGCGGAATGTGGATCCCAGTTGCCATCACATTTCATCATCTCTAAATGACATTGACAGGTCCAGCACAGCTGACGCCGCGACGCGTATCAGCGAAGTATAAGTCACTGAGAAGCGCGCGACACGACTTGCATGAAGTTGTGCTACACGGCTTATCAGTTAAGAAAACCTCAGACTTGACTAATGACCTAATCTTCGGGAGCACAACACTACAGCACGTGCTCACCAGTATCACTGTCGCTGCCCGAGCCCGCGCGGAACGGGTTGGAGTCGCTCTCGGAGTCGGAGCGGCGGCGGTCCTCGCCCGACTCGGGCTCCGCCTCGTCCTCGGAGCCCCGGATGAACTCGTCCGAGGACGAGCCGCCCCGGGCGCGCTTCGCCGCCATGTTGGCTTGCTGCCGTGATGTTACTGGAAACAAATGTGTAGTTAGAAGAGTGCGGCAACGCTTACATTGATAAATGTAAATAAGAAACTATTTTCCTACTGCCTGAAACACAGAGTATCCTAGTTCAGGCCCTTATTTAAATCACATACTTTTTACTATGGAGCTCCCAACTCAACATTTCATAACTGTTGAGACAACTAAAATGAAATTGACCAATCACGTGGCACGTTTACTGAACTATAATGTATTTGACCAATAGGACGCCGTCATGAGAAAGTCAAAAGGTAAATATACATCAACGCACAAAAAAGAAAAGCCGCTGGTTGCACTTCGTTTTCAATAGATACCAAGTTTTTTTAATTAGTTCAGTTGACTCGTAGAAAAAGTATTGTATACAATAATTATATAATTAGCTTTTGAAGTCTCGTACCTTAATTAGGCCACTGGTACTCGACTGAAAAAGCATACATTATATAACGATTGCATAAAATACTATTTTAATAATAAATGAATTATGAATTATTATTCTCAGTTTTCATTCCGATGAAAGAGTTTCCTGTAGCTTTTTCGAACCCGCCAAAACCCAGTTAACACATTTAGGCCCGCCCATTATACAGACCATGTGCGTGAGGCCAGAAAAAATAGATTTTTGATTGTTTTTATTATTAATTAGTTTTTTTTCTGTATATCAAGAATATTAAAACTAGCATTCGATAATATTGATCTAGTTAAAAGGTCGCAAATAAGCGATAATAGTGTTATACTACAGAAACTGATCTAAACGAAAGTAGTTATTTTACATGTTTGTGATTTAATTGATAACTATCATACATTTTTCTGATGATTTATTTACGAGTAATATCGTGACAGCTAAAAACGGTTGAACAAAAGGAAACGTCTCTGCTACAGTAACAAAGAACGGCCATCAGCCATGGTGATGGACTACAAAGAAAATGATTTTGAATCGACAAGTCATTTCGTCGGTTTATTGCACACAAGTGAGGACTGTTCGTCGTGTCTCCATCACAAGGAGGGTTTTCATGATCGTGGGCATGCTGTTAAGCCCTTGCTTACAGAAGCACATAAAACAGCAAGGTTGCAATTTGGAAACCGAACTATATGTCATGTTTAGCGATGAGAAGTGAGAGGTGTTTAAATCTATTCACAAGGACATTTATTGCGGTTTATGGCGTTGTAATAATATGCACTATGATAGTGGTCACGTAGTGCCTAACATGGAATCTGGTGGTATACCTAACTCCTAACTGTGAACATGTAGGGGTTTGAAGAAAGACAGATCGGGTTATATATAAACAAATGACGAAAGTAAAATATGAGTAAAATATTCTTATTAATAGGCCTTTATCGTGCTTTTTTATCCCTATATCTTCTGTTCCTTCTATCTGTGCCTTCTGTTTTGCTTGTGTATGGATTTCGTGTTACTCGGACAATATACCATTGAACTGTAAGTTTTGTGCATTTATTATTCACAAACTCCTGCTGCATAGTACACGCCCTTAAACACCTACACGACATGGTAGTTATGGTGTTAGTATATATATATATATATATACTATGTAGTAATAGATGTGTTAAGTCAAGGAAAATTATTAAACAACATAATAATTTTGTTAATTAACGAGATCAAGTGACATAGACAACCGTGGGAGCCTACCATTATAATCTATGAAATATATGGTCGTCTAGTATCAATAACAAAAGTCTTAGCTGTAAGATTGTTCATTAACACAACTGGTGGGTTTAATTACTTATTTCAAAGCTCACTTATAGATAAATGGCAATAAACACCGAACTTCGTTCGCCTGATAAATATATATTATCATAACCCGGTCTGAAATTAATAATAAAATTGACAATATGATTTTTATTGGGGTAAAGTTTATTTTCGGAAATGAAACTTAAGCTATAACCTAATGTTAGAAAGTGGCTAATGCACTAATACTATTAACAAGAACTTCTGTAACAGTGTTGCAGTTTAATACTAAATAAATATAATTTAAAATTTCAAGTTGTTTGAATTATAATTGTATTCAATGACTGTTATTTATATATAACAATCTCCTTTTGGCTGTGTAAAATAGTGTAAAAAAAGAAATGATAAAAAACAAAAAGTCACGTGAGCGGATTTTGAACCTCGGTGCATTACAGTACCGTGTCATTGGCACTAAATAGGCTAATCCACAAGGCCATCCAATCCTTTTGTATATATACCCTTGATGAACGACTAGTGTCACACTCAAATACGGTTACAGTTGATTAACACTTGCTAGATTTGCTAATAATTATACTCGCATCGCAAGACAATTTTTTGGTGATTACAGGAGTTAATTAATAGTGAATTTAGTTATATTCCTCTAAGACTTTAGCCAGCAGCGCCATCTAGTTTATTTTAAGCGCACGACATGCAACCACATTATCAGCTGTAGATGTCAAACGATGCAAGCCAAATTAGACCGTAAGGTGTCCATGCATTAATGCAGCTAGACATGAATGATAAAACTCCATGGAACTAATTGTGACTGAATTTTTCATATTATTCTCGTTATATTTTGTTTTTTTGACATAAGATTGTTTTTCTAGAAACATTCTACTAGTATTTTTATACAATTTTTACTTCATATATATATTTTTTTATGTTTAATAAATTATTCTAAAAAATTGGCTGACGATTTGAAAGTGCTTGCTACTAGGCCTACTTGAATAAAGATCATTTTGAGTTTGAGTTTCTAGCTAGTACCTAAACAGGCCTTGGATTGGAATTCCCGTGGAAACTGAAAGCGTGGCTGTCCCAAACAGCGTACTGTGGTAGACGAGGCGAAGATCGGGAAGTCTTGGAATGAAATGAAGCGAGAAGCTCAAGATCGATCTGCATGGAGAATCACTGTGGACACCCTCCGCCCCATCTGAGGTACATAGGATCTTAAGTCAATGTATTCTATGCACTCACGTTTTCTCTTGCTCGAGCCCGCGTCCGCTAACGGAGTGACAGCTGGCGCTGGAGCCCTGCCGTTGGGTGTGGGCGCGGGGAGAGCCTTCTTAGGCGCCTCGAGCCCTAGCAGTCGGCTGATGCGGTTGCGGTCCGGCGCGGGGAAGTGCTTCTCCACTAGTGACTGGAACACGCCCCTGGGGAAGAGAGCATTCATTATTAGCTTTCAAGGTGTATTGTGAATTGATCTCGATTATAATCAGTTGTACGTATTTTCTTTGATTTCTCATGGATTGGAATGAACATCAAATCTTGAATAAATTTATGTACGACACCCAAGAGACTCTAGAGAGAATTTTACGAAATAAAATGATTGAAATCCGCGTTCAAATCGGTTTATACGTTTGCGATGCCGCAAACAGACACACAGATACACATGATAAATTTATAACAGTCATTTACATCGGAGGTAAAATAGTAGATTGTACAACAAGTGCATAAAACGCACCATTTCACGGAAGACGTTTGTATATAAAATCGAGTGTAGTGTAAAATCGAGTGTTTTATGGACGTATTGTATACTCTACTTTTTAAATCTTGATTAAAAACTAAGTTTATTTCATGAAGTTTTATTGTGTACTTTGGCTGTTGGTGCCCTTGCCTTGGTCATAAATCATAGAATACTAACGAAACATAAAAAAATAAAAATAAAGAGTATTCTATGAAGTTAAAGTTGCTCGTGTGGCTGTTGGATTGCATAAAAAGCGTCTTTATGTCGCCTACGCACAGCATAAAGACGAACTTTTAGAGCATGAGAAATGAAAAATACATTTAAGGTGAAAGGGTTCTTTTTTGAAGTGATTAATATCTTGCATATACTTCAACGGAAGACTTAGAGATGGGCCTCTATATAAAAAAAATATATCCAAATTATTTCAGTAGTTTAGGCGTGAAAACAGTCGCTCAGCACCCAAACACCGACGTACCTAACTATGAATACGATTATAAGTCACACATCTTTGAATTATTGAAAAAAAAAAAAAAAGACCTTTCGTACTTTTCCAGGTATTTGTATCAACAATAATTTACACCCAAAAAAATCGACTACTATTTTGTACTTCCCCACGCCACACATGACATTTTCATGTAATATTCCCATTTTACCACATAAACTGCTTTCCGATAACAAATAGCCAAATCACCTGATCAGGGCCGATGATATTTGAGGAGTTCCGTCGATTCCCCAGGGATTCTATACTGACATTCAGTTTATCAATATCAGGTCCACTTTAAAAAAAAAATATAAATATATATATATATATTACGGGACAATCTTACATAAATCGACCTATTCCCAAACTAAGCAAAGCTTGTAGTATGGGTACTAGACGATGATAAACATACTTAAATAGATAAAATAAATTCTTAAATACATAGAAAACATCCATGATTCAGGAACAAATATTCGTGGTAATCACACAAATAAATGCCCTTACCGGGATTCGAACCCGGGACCTCTTGCTTCGTAGGCAGGGTCACTACCAAATAGGCTAAAGCAGTCGTCAAATGTGTATTTTGACGAGCATTCGTTGTAATACCTACATCATTGAGGAGTTCCCATCTGTGGTCATCATCATCAGTTCCACTTCACCGAATGTGTGGTTTCCGAGAGCAAATGCTTGGCTAACTACAGAAAATACCGTAGTCGCCATATGCGTGCCTAACACATTTGAGGAGTTCCCTTGATTCCTCCTGGATCCCGTCATCAGACCTTCACCAAATGTATACGGGACCACAACGAGTGTATTTATTTTTGATTTAAAAAAATCGGACATGGTAAAGAATTATAGCTGAACATACATAAAATAAAATAAAAATGACACCATCGGTGAGGATCTGTTATTAGCTCACTGTGTAGTATTTAAGCCGATGATCTTCCTATATAAATAACTAAATAAAAAAGGAAACTACCATGTATTGTATGTCTTTCTACTATGTACAGTCGAGTTCTCCAATATCTACACAGGCAACCTTTCAAAAGTATCTACACATGCGTTTTATGTCAGTAACAATACACACATACACATACATATTGTTTCTCTTTTTAACCTACTTCAAAAAAGGAGGAGGTTTCTCAATTCGACCGTATATATATATATTTTTTAATGTATGTCCGCGGATAACTTCGTCGTTTATGAACCGATTTTGATTATTCTTTTTTTAACCGCTTTGTTTGTGTGAGGTGTACAATAAAGAGTATTTGTATTGTATTGTATTGTAATACACTGTGTACAGATATTTTTGAATGGTTGTCTGCATTGATATTGGAGAACTCGACTGTACTTTTTCTGGTGAGCAATAAAGAATATTTGTACTAAAAGCCTCCTTCCTGCTATTAAAGTTGGTTAATAAATAGTGGAATTCCGAAAACATCATTATGCATTGAAAATATATAAATCAATCAAAAGTAAAATAAATTCAAAGCAACCGTTGCAAATTTCAAATTACGCGCCGTCCGCAGCGCGCTACCAATACCCCGTGGCAAACCGTACCGCACCCGAGGGCGGCCGGTCGACCCGGCCGCGCGCTGCGTGGGCCGGAACGTATCGATTGCGCGTCTGTGCTGTGACTGTGAAACGTCAAAACGAGTAGGCTTCGCTAACGACGTGTGTCGGTGTGTCGTGTAAACAGAAACATAGTTCAGTAATACGCGTTGTTTATATGTTCCAACTCGAAGTAAAGTTTCTTGTATTAGTTATTGGACGTAATAATCGAGTTGAATTGAAGATTATAAGGACATCGCCGTAATATAACCTACTTTGAATCAATGTTTGTTTGTTAATGCAGAAAGCAGTTGAAAAGATGCATTAAGGACTCTTAAAGGTACGAGCAATGATTCATTACTAATGAATGATCAATAGCTGTTCTGAAGTAAACATTGACATTAATAGTTTGTTTTATTGATTTGACGGTCTGCCGACAGTAGGTCAGTAACATGTTTTTTATGGCATTTTTGATTGTAGAATTTGCTGACTACTTAACTTCTATATTGTAAGGAATTATGTAATTGTGGAATATTATCAAAACAGTGCTCAGATCAGAATACATGACATTGACACAATTTCATTGGAGTAATGTTAATAAAATATATGTTTTTATCATTTTTTGGATGTTTGGGCGTCAATACGATTTATCTCTTTACTAATCACATTTCAATGTTCAACGCGACAGAAATACATTGAAATGGATTATCGGAAGTCACAACAAAATATACTAAGTGTTTTACAATTACGAGGGGTGATCCAAAAGTTTTGATAATCAGCATGATTTGGTCTCGTGATGATAATTCCTACTGTGCCACTATTTGATAATAACCTAAAAACTTTAAAAAAAGATTTCATTCATTTGATTTTCTTTAATAGCTAAATAAATATGATGGTATAGAATATATTCTGATGTCTGTAAAATGGGAGGATATTTTGTTACATGTTAGGGGCGGTGTTGGCAAAATTCTGGTGCGGTAATAAAAAAAGTTTATAATAAAATTAGAAGTTTATTCATTTGGATGCCACGAAATTAATAAATCAAACTCATTTCATCATTTTTTTAAGGCACGGCTCACGTAACAATGTTCAAGGTAGGTTTTTTTGGCCATCAATACATATTTTTTAATTTATTTAAATAGGGTGGTGGTAGGTGACAAAAGTATGAATATAAATACGAAGGGAGAGTGATACATCATAATTCTATAGCAATTAAGACGAGGCCGTCTTAGAAAAAAACCAAAGAAATAAAATACCAATTCTATGAGTTTTTTTTGGGTGAGTTTGCCGATTAGGCTGCGTTTCCACCAGAGCTGTGCGAGGATGCGTTGCGAGGTTTCTTCATACATTTGAACTTCGCAAGGCCTAGCTTACGACGTTCAAATGTATGAAGAAACCTCGCAACGCATCCTCGCACAGCTCTGGTGGAAACGCAGCCTTACCAGGGTTGTTTTTCAGGCTTGTGAATTCTATAAATCTAGTTACCTACCTTGTACCAACGCTTTTACTATTACTTCTTATTCTTAGATATGGAAAACTCCTCAATAAAATCGGTGCAATTGCATCGATGTAAAAACTAAGCTTCATTTCGTCTATCCAAAGTTTTTTTTATATGTAGCAAAATTAAAACATTTTTAATATATTATATAGGTAAGTAAATTAATAAAGAGTGTATTTAATAATTAAAAATGATATGATACGGAGAACTTCTGTTTTTAATACCGATTATCAAAACTTTTGGATAGTAGTCCTCGTAGTTTATTCACTTTTAGTTATATTAAGTAAACTAAGTAATTATTTTTTCTTTATTTACGCAAAAATACAGTCAAATTCAGAAATGATGTTTAACAAATTATTTTAAATAAAAGACCTTGAGTATCTTCATTCTTTTGTTTTCTTAGTTTGCAGGCAGAAAATGTGTACCAAGAGACAACTAAAAGACTATTTAGAAGGACTATCCAATGGAGTGAAAATTTGCAAATTCGATTACATTTCAGCAGAAGTATTCACTGTCTTTATTAAATGTAAGATAGAAGAAAGTCATGCAGACAACTACAACAAGTATACAAAGCAATGGATTGAAAAATTCTCAGAATTCACACACACTACATGGATTGTTCGGAACTGTTTTCCCAATTTAAAACGCCTGGTATACAGAAAGACATTCTGGTGTCATCGGTCTTCTCAAAATAAGAGTAAAACGTCGAAAAAAACACGCAATCTCGACTGCAAAGCGAAAGTTGACTTCAGAATTAAGTTTATCAACAAGAGCACTTTAAAAAACGACGCAGACCTGAAAAAGGGTCTAAACCTGGATGTAAGAATACATTTTAATCACAGTCACTTGGTGCGTGCCCCGGAGTCTCACAACATGTTGAAAAGTTCTTCACAATCAGATTCTGCGTTCTACGAATATTTCAACGACGGGTACTCGCCTTCCATGGCGAAATGCTACCACGAACTGGTTTTAATAGAAAGATATGGAAAGGACAGTGAACATGTTGAGAACGCGAGCGTAAATCCTAACTTACGCCACATCATATACATATTTCAAAAGAAAAAGATGAATAAAAGTATAGACGTGAACAAAATTATTGAAAGGAAGGTCAAGGCTTTGGAGCAAAGCGAGCACACGGTTAAATACAACAGCGTCAATCAATTCGTGGTCATTATTACTCCGTTGATGAGGCGAGTAATAGCAGAATTTAGTACCGAGAATCTATTGGTGGATGTTACACCGATACATGCCGGACCTTTCGTAATGATTGTGTACGTGCCTACACCGGTCGGCTCCCTGCCCATCGCGTGCGCGATATACACAGGTAGGAGTGTGGTTATGTACAGTCAGATATTTCTAGCTATAACATCGGCTATAGAATGCGATCTCGAAAAAAGGTTTGAGCCCAAGTTAGTTTTAGCTGGAAATGCAATAGTAAATGAAGCTTTGTCCTCAATGTTTCGTAGAATCAAAATAAAATTAGATAGATTTCAGATATGCAGAGAATTCTGGGAATGGCTGTGCGAGAATGATAATAATATAGCTGAAGACAAACGGCACGATATCATGAGGCTGTTTCATTCTTTGGTATATGCCGAGTCTGTAAATGATGCTTTTAAAATCTATTCTGACTTACAAAGCAATGATACAATGCTAGAATGTTTCCATAAAGTGGAAGAGCTGTGGCAAGATTGGGAGGACTGGCTGGGGACAGAATTCAGCGGAAAACATATTGAAGCCCCTATAGTATTTATTAAAGAGTTCTTCATACAGAAATGCAGATCGTTTAGTTTTTGGGTGATGATGGATGTTGTTACTAACATTTTAGAGTGTCACTTTGAGAAAATGATAACTGCTTTCATGGACCAGGAAGTCGTAGCTTTGCATACAAAGTTCTTACCGAAAGTTGCGGTTCCCGCAGAGTCTATTCAAAATGTAGCCCCAAACGAATATCTTGTGCCTTGCGACTCTAAAGAGAAGCAGTTCTATCACTTAAATACAGACTCGCTCTGCTGCGATTGCAAAGTCGGAATTAAAGGAAGAATATGCGAACATTTGACGGGTGTGTTGAACGTCATAGAATGTAAATATGACACTCTTTCAAGAGAGAATACAATATTATTTTTAAAGATTGCCGGTGATGTGGCTAAAATAAAACATGAAACAGATAACTTTGGAGAAGTAAGTGAACCAATCACAGATGAAACGCCCATGTCAGCTTCCTCACAGGAAAGTGATTTTATAATGGAAATGAAGCAAGAACACTTGGATCCTCTGGAGGATAATTCTGCCACTGACACAATTGCAACATTAGATTCAAAGTCACAATATGAAGCCGCGATGAAGGCAGTGAACGATGAGTTTAGAAGACTGAATAAGTTGTTTAAGGAGAACCCTAATAAGGCTAATATGGAGACTATGACGCGTCTGGCAAAAGAGTTGGCTAAAATAAGACCAGTTGAGGAGACCGATTTTTCGAATATATTCGTGCAAATGAACACTTGAAATTGGCTTTGCTGTTATAAAGATTGCAAAAGGTAAAACTGAAATAAATAATATTGAGAAGTCACGCAAGACTCGGCCGCTAACACAAGTGCGCGCGAAAAACGAGAAAAGGCACGCCAATTTAAAAAAACCATTACCGCAGCTTCTATCGTGTCGCGCGGACTTGTTCTAGCTGCTTTGGGTGTTTACTTTATTACGCTTAACCTTTTCACCGCCCGACGGCGAAGCAATACGCTGTGCCACTGACGCCACGGGGGTAAAATTAAAATGGGTAAAGAAATAACGCCACCATAAAAATGGGCTGTTTTTCAATAGGTATTCATGAAAAAATGTTTGTCAGCCAGCGCCGACTGTGGCGTCGTAGTCACGATTTTGCGTTGTCGGCTATGGCCGACTGTGGCGGTGAAAGGGTTAAGTAAGTTATAAATGGTTTTGGTACAACTTGTAGCCATGTTCGGAAGAGATCATCAAATCTGGCATAAACGCTAAAATGGTGCGAGGTAGACTGTCCGTTCCTTTCTACACTCACTTTCACTTAGAAAAAGACAGGTAGATTATCTCACGCGCGATCTTGTGCTAGCTTTGCAGCACGATTGTTCTCAACATAAACATGTTATACAT
The DNA here is from genome assembly GCA_947049275.1 of Epinotia bilunana. Classification (NCBI taxonomy): domain Eukaryota; kingdom Metazoa; phylum Arthropoda; class Insecta; order Lepidoptera; family Tortricidae; genus Epinotia; species Epinotia bilunana. Next base: position 1,656,998 of record OX346271.1, read on the forward strand.
GTCCCTTTACAATATACGGTAGCCTAGTGGTTCAGGCATGCGGCTGTCAAGCGGCGCTCGTGGGTCGAATCCCGGCTCGTACCAATAAGTTTTTCGGAACTTATGTACGGAATATTTACCGTTATATTTTCGGTGAAGGAAAACATCATGAGGAAACCGGTCTAATCCCAATAAGTTCTACTCTCTGGCAGTCGCTTTCGTAAAACTAGTGCCTCTGTCAAATCTTAGGCGTGAAAGCGGCCCCCAGGCTTGTTTAGGGTACAACTGGGAATAATGCTGCTGAAAACCTACTACACCTGTGGAATATATGCAAGGTGACAGATTTTAACAGGGTTGATCATATTTACAGACAACTAAGAACTAACATGTCTCGTGAAGTACGCTAAAGTAGTTTCAATTTTCAAGCTACTCAATTCACCTTCAATGAGTTAGACTGGAATACAATTTTACAACTGTCGACGACCTGAAAAAGGGTTAGGCATAATATTTTAGAGTACCTCGCGGGCACGAAATATACAAAATGTTGCAATAGCGACTCACTTGGCGGTGGAGACGAAGTCGCTGAGCTCGCCGTCGTCCCGCTCGAGCTGGTCCAGCGTGCGCGCCTCGCCCGTGCTCTGCAGCCCGATCACCACGCACTTGCCGCACTTGACGGCCTCGCGCGCGGTCACGACGGCGTGGTGTACCTGCCAATATCATTAGGCTAATTCACAGGTACAGCTTTTTATTTCTAAACATATTATTAGCACGACAGCAATGGATTGCACTGAATGCTGTTGCGGCGCGTGAAGGTAGTTGTCTCGCATCTACGTATGAGTATCCGCTTGCGAAATTTCCAACGAACTAATAAAAAAATTCTTTTCAAGCCACTGTTCGGAAATGTGGCAATAGATGGTCTAAAACCAAGCTGGAAAGTAGGCAATAACTGTAGCACCTGATCCACCACTACTACAATGCATTGTAGTAGTGGTTGTTATTGTTGGACAGTTTGAACAGCGACGCCCCACTCACAGCGACTCCCCACTCACAGCGCCCCGCAGCGTGGGGCGGCCCGGCGCGGTGCCCCCAGACGCGGGCGGCCGCGCTAAAGTGTTTCGTATTATGATCTTTAATCAGATACTTAATTTTGACTTATAATTATAATTATTTCCAATTCCCTCGCAGTAGGCGTGAAAAACACTATGTAATGTCTCGGCCAAAAGTGCAATAGATGGACTCGTCTCCTTCGAGGTCCTCACCTAGCGGCTCGGACCTCGAACTCACTAATCCATCTATTGCCTACTTTCTAGCTTGTACAACAATGTACTATATTTTTACAATACCGCTTTGAGGATGTTCAGCCAGGCAGTTTACTATGACACGGATAGACGGGCCTACAACGGACTACTTAATTCTTGCTTTTCCCTCGTATTCATTGGGAGAGATATTGCCAGTGCTATACTGTTTTTAACTGTAACGCACCACGCCATACTATTTACTATGGGCAACACTTTATTGTTGAAATAAATAAATAAATATTAGGGGACAATCTTACACAAATCGACCTAGTCCCAAACTAAGCAAAGCTTGTACTATAGGTACTAGACGACGATAAACATACTTATATAGATAAATAAATACTTAAATACATACAAAACATCCATGACTCAGGAACAAATATTCGTGCTCATCACACAAACAAATGCCCTTACCGGGATTCGAACCCGGGACCTCTTGCTTCGTAGGCACGGTCACTACCAAATAGGCTAAAGCAGTCGTCAAATGTGTATTTTGACGAGCATTAGTTGTAATACCTACATCATTGAGGAGTTCCCATCTGTGGTCATCATCATCAGTTCCACTTCACCGAATGTGTGGTTTCCGAGAGCAAATGCTTGGCTAACTACAGAAAATACCGTAGTCGCCAGTGGTCGTCAAAAAACTTAAACACGCGGCAGCAAGTTGAAGCCTAGAACTGGCGACGCCACAGCCGTGTGTGTGTTATATTCACATACTACGCCAATACTCCATAGTATTGGCGTAGTATGTGAATGAATAGAATTAGCATATATGTTGAAGATGTGGTTGGTGAAGCTTACCTTGGCGGCGATGCACAGGTACTTGAAGAACCGCTGGTGCGCCGACCAGAACTGCCCCCACATGGTCTTCTTCATGCGCGCCTCCGCGTCGATCAGCTCGGCCGCCTCCGTGAACCGCTGCATCGCTTCCACCCACTACACACACAACATATCTATACTTATACGTTGTCGGCATGTTACTTCTACAGTACAGACTAGTGACCGAGCTTGTCGAGGCTGTGTGAGCGCCCAACTCCAACTGCCTGGGTGCCATTTACAAGCTTAAGAGTGTGTTAGTGTGTTCTGGATAGGCAAACATGGCAGACGTGAATGTCGACGTTAGGGCGAACGTGTAAATCGCGTATTTGCAAGCGCTTTGCCGCAAGTTTCCTTTGATCTGTGTTCAAAATCCGACACTAGCTCGGATTCTGCGACCAGCTCCTGGTGGTGACACTCACCAGCGCGACGGACTTGTCATAGGTCTCGCGGAACGCTTCCGTAAGCGGGACCTCTTCGATCTTGAACGAGACGCCGTGGAACGACAGCTGCCGTGCGATATACATGCCTCGCAGTTTCATGTCCATAGCAACTATTTCCATGGCACCGACACCCCTAGGACAAAGAGGAAAACGTTTTGATAAATAAATAAAGATCCCAAATCGTATCAAAGCTTCGCTCCAGGCTCCTAGGTCGACGACATTCTTGCAAGCGCGCATATATCGTCGAACACCAAGTGGGAGACGCATTGCGCGCCCTTGCACAAATTGTGGCGCGCCTTCAGAGCCTCACACCAAAATATCGGCCGCAGGACGCAGATGGGCATTTCTATTTTAAGATATACGGATAAGCGTAATAAGTCTCGTATAACCTGACAGTTTTGTGGCAATACATACTGTGTAATTGGATGTGACTGTTAATTATATTCATTTAACCGTAACTTTTAAATTGAAATGCTCAGATAGGCATCGTGCGCGCACAAATCGTAAGACGCGTCTGACGCCCCGCACCATACCATCGACCGCAGGCTGGCGACACTTCCGAGAAAGCTGACCCTTTCTTAAATTTCATGAATGTGCCTTCGTCAGCTTGATCTGGAGCTGTAGACTAGTCTGTGGCCTTGACTAGAACACTGACCTCTTCTCGACCGCGTTGATAAAGTCCATGAAGGTGGGGAAGGGCGTGCCCTCGCCCCAGATCCCGAGGCGCACCATGTAGGCCATGTTGCGCGGCTCGGAGGCGCCCGTGGCGGACGCGTACACCACGCGAGCCTTCGGCAGCTTGTTCTGGAGCTCTAGGGCTGTGAGACCGGTCTGTGGCCTTGACTAGAACACTGACCTCTTCTCGACCGCGTTGATAAAGTCCATGAAGGTGGGGAAGGGCGTGCCCTCGCCCCAGATCCCGAGGCGCACCATGTAGGCCATGTTGCGCGGCTCGGAGGCGCCCGTGGCGGACGCGTACACCACGCGAGCCTTCGGCAGCTTGTTCTGGAGCTCTAGGGCTGTGAGACCGGTCTGTGGCCTTGACTAGAACACTGACCTCTTCTCGACCGCGTTGATAAAGTCCATGAAGGTGGGGAAGGGCGTGCCCTCGCCCCAGATCCCGAGGCGCACCATGTAGGCCATGTTGCGCGGCTCGGAGGCGCCCGTGGCGGACGCGTACACCACGCGAGCCTTCGGCAGCTTGTTCTGGAGCTCTAGGGCTGTGAGACCGGTCTGTGGCCTTGACTAGAACACTGACCTCTTCTCGACCGCGTTGATAAAGTCCATGAAGGTGGGGAAGGGCGTGCCCTCGCCCCAGATCCCGAGGCGCACCATGTAGGCCATGTTGCGCGGCTCGGAGGCGCCCGTGGCGGACGCGTACACCACGCGAGCCTTCGGCAGCTTGTTCTGGAGCTCTAGGGCTGTGAGACCGGTCTGTGGCCTTGACTAGAACACTGACCTCTTCTCGACCGCGTTGATAAAGTCCATGAAGGTGGGGAAGGGCGTGCCCTCGCCCCAGATCCCGAGGCGCACCATGTAGGCCATGTTGCGCGGCTCGGAGGCGCCCGTGGCGGACGCGTACACCACGCGAGCCTTCGGCAGCTTGTTCTGGAGCTCTAGGGCTGTGAGACCGGTCTGTGGCCTTGACTAGAACACTGACCTCTTCTCGACCGCGTTGATAAAGTCCATGAAGGTGGGGAAGGGCGTGCCCTCGCCCCAGATCCCGAGGCGCACCATGTAGGCCATGTTGCGCGGCTCGGAGGCGCCCGTGGCGGACGCGTACACCACGCGAGCCTTCGGCAGCTTGTTCTGGAGCTCTAGGGCTGTGAGACCGGTCTGTGGCCTTGACTAGAACACTGACCTCTTCTCGACCGCGTTGATAAAGTCCATGAAGGTGGGGAAGGGCGTGCCCTCGCCCCAGATCCCGAGGCGCACCATGTAGGCCATGTTGCGCGGCTCGGAGGCGCCCGTGGCGGACGCGTACACCACGCGAGCCTTCGGCAGCTTGTTCTGGAGCTCTAGGGCTGTGAGACCGGTCTGTGGCCTTGACTAGAACACTGACCTCTTCTCGACCGCGTTGATAAAGTCCATGAAGGTGGGGAAGGGCGTGCCCTCGCCCCAGATCCCGAGGCGCACCATGTAGGCCATGTTGCGCGGCTCGGAGGCGCCCGTGGCGGACGCGTACACCACGCGAGCCTTCGGCAGCTTGTTCTGGAGCTCTAGGGCTGTGAGACCGGTCTGTGGCCTTGACTAGAACACTGACCTCTTCTCGACCGCGTTGATAAAGTCCATGAAGGTGGGGAAGGGCGTGCCCTCGCCCCAGATCCCGAGGCGCACCATGTAGGCCATGTTGCGCGGCTCGGAGGCGCCCGTGGCGGACGCGTACACCACGCGAGCCTTCGGCAGCTTGTTCTGGAGCTCTAGGGCTGTGAGACCGGTCTGTGGCCTTGACTAGAACACTGACCTCTTCTCGACCGCGTTGATAAAGTCCATGAAGGTGGGGAAGGGCGTGCCCTCGCCCCAGATCCCGAGGCGCACCATGTAGGCCATGTTGCGCGGCTCGGAGGCGCCCGTGGCGGACGCGTACACCACGCGAGCCTTCGGCAGCTTGTTCTGGAGCTCTAGGGCTGTGAGACCGGTCTGTGGCCTTGACTAGAACACTGACCTCTTCTCGACCGCGTTGATAAAGTCCATGAAGGTGGGGAAGGGCGTGCCCTCGCCCCAGATCCCGAGGCGCACCATGTAGGCCATGTTGCGCGGCTCGGAGGCGCCCGTGGCGGACGCGTACACCACGCGAGCCTTCGGCAGCTTGTTCTGGAGCTCTAGGGCTGTGAGACCGGTCTGTGGCCTTGACTAGAACACTGACCTCTTCTCGACCGCGTTGATAAAGTCCATGAAGGTGGGGAAGGGCGTGCCCTCGCCCCAGATCCCGAGGCGCACCATGTAGGCCATGTTGCGCGGCTCGGAGGCGCCCGTGGCGGACGCGTACACCACGCGAGCCTTCGGCAGCTTGTTCTGGAGCTCTAGGGCTGTGAGACCGGTCTGTGGCCTTGACTAGAACACTGACCTCTTCTCGACCGCGTTGATAAAGTCCATGAAGGTGGGGAAGGGCGTGCCCTCGCCCCAGATCCCGAGGCGCACCATGTAGGCCATGTTGCGCGGCTCGGAGGCGCCCGTGGCGGACGCGTACACCACGCGAGCCTTCGGCAGCTTGTTCTGGAGCTCTAGGGCTGTGAGACCGGTCTGTGGCCTTGACTAGAACACTGACCTCTTCTCGACCGCGTTGATAAAGTCCATGAAGGTGGGGAAGGGCGTGCCCTCGCCCCAGATCCCGAGGCGCACCATGTAGGCCATGTTGCGCGGCTCGGAGGCGCCCGTGGCGGACGCGTACACCACGCGAGCCTTCGGCAGCTTGTTCTGGAGCTCTAGGGCTGTGAGACCGGTCTGTGGCCTTGACTAGAACACTGACCTCTTCTCGACCGCGTTGATAAAGTCCATGAAGGTGGGGAAGGGCGTGCCCTCGCCCCAGATCCCGAGGCGCACCATGTAGGCCATGTTGCGCGGCTCGGAGGCGCCCGTGGCGGACGCGTACACCACGCGAGCCTTCGGCAGCTTGTTCTGGAGCTCTAGGGCTGTGAGACCGGTCTGTGGCCTTGACTAGAACACTGACCTCTTCTCGACCGCGTTGATAAAGTCCATGAAGGTGGGGAAGGGCGTGCCCTCGCCCCAGATCCCGAGGCGCACCATGTAGGCCATGTTGCGCGGCTCGGAGGCGCCCGTGGCGGACGCGTACACCACGCGAGCCTTCGGCAGCTTGTTCTGGAGCTCTAGGGCTGTGAGACCGGTCTGTGGCCTTGACTAGAACACTGACCTCTTCTCGACCGCGTTGATAAAGTCCATGAAGGTGGGGAAGGGCGTGCCCTCGCCCCAGATCCCGAGGCGCACCATGTAGGCCATGTTGCGCGGCTCGGAGGCGCCCGTGGCGGACGCGTACACCACGCGAGCCTTCGGCAGCTTGTTCTGGAGCTCTAGGGCTGTGAGACCGGTCTTTGTGGCCTTGCCAGAGCCGACGGGGCACAGGTTCTTCGCTTTGTGGCATTCGTCGAATACGATCTGAGCGGTGGTGTAAGGATTTTGTCGTCGTGAGAAAGATGACAGTTTAGCCAGATTTGCTGGTTGCAGTTTATTAACCCTAAGATCAGTCGATATTATCAAATGTGTTCGAACTAAAAGAACATTTAAGAAGACTAACTGTACGGAACGCAATATTAAGTCACAAATACTCATGATAAATACATGACTACGCAGGTGTCTTTGACACGCACTAAAGTGCGGGTTGTAACAACCACACCTTACATTAACTTTAAATATGACGCCGGAAGCTGTCATCCCATATAAACTTGTCAAACATTACGATTATCGACGGTTTGAAACAACTCGCCCAAAACGATACAATCGAAATGATACAAATTAGCGCACGTCCTATCTCCTCTTGTTTCTCCTAAAGGTTTTATAATTTATCCAAATATGCAAAAATTCAGCTCAATCAGATACAGGCTAGTAGCTGAAAAATGGTTTGGAAGGTTTTGAAGAGTAGTTACATACATTGTAAGTTAATATAAAGCATGTAAAAAGGATACGCATCCATCGAAGTCCTCCCCGCACCACTGCAGCAGCTGCTTCAGCCGGGTGCGGTACTTGGTGGTGTTGGACTGCGTCTCCCCGATCAGCGCCGAGTACGTGCAGAACACGACGCCCTTCTTCACGTTGCCGTTTATCGCTGACGAGATCTTGGCGTATTTGAACTGGGGACAAAGTGTTGAGATTATTCTTACTGAACGGGACTTGGCTAACATTATAAAAATGAAAAGTCATTGAGATTGTATCTGATTAGATTAGATTATTTTATTTCATTTAGAAAATTTACATTTCATTTCATAAAATTAAAATAGCATGATTCACAAAAAGATCGTCAGAGGGTATAAGAATAAAGAACAATATTAAATAATAGTCAATAAAAATCCAATTTTAAATGAAAACAAATATGATAAAACACAAATACTAATAATACGGCAATAGGAACAATCTGTATGTTGTGTTGATCCTACCGGCTGCGCCATGGAATGTACGATATGGGCAGGGAGAATAAGGGTTCGTATCTGTACATGTTTTAGTCTTACACGAAATTTCAATTAAAATTTTCAAGTTACAAATTTGTGATAAGTTAAAGTTAAGGCTATTTGGCTACTTCCCAATACTTAGGGCCAGTGTGCGTCTCGACAAAGTTGTTGTCAATATTTTTATCAGTTTTTGATAGTTTTATCTCTTCTGGTGGCAAGTACTTGCTATTTGTTCTCCAGAGTTGTGAAAGTTCAACCTCTTTAATACTGTGAGTTCTATAGACTTATTGCAAAGTATCCTTAAAACGAAGATCACGCTGATACGGGATTTGTTTCGGATAAGACTGATGGAAGCCTATTTATTCAAATTTTCTAGTTGGTAGTTCTTGGTTCCAGTATAACATGGCGATTATAGATTCAGGGACATCGATAATCGATATCGAATTGATTTAGCAAGTCTGCATCAATTAATCCGAATTGATGGTTAGTAAGTGAATCCACCGTTCTGTATTATTGTTTCAATATTAGTTTATTTTTTCACGATATATTCAATACCTGTTGTTCATGTATTGGCCATTGTTTTTTTTACTTTTGTAGAAGTTTGACCGAAGTAAAGTTATAAATACGATGGGCTTGCTGTTAATCCTTTTCCTTTTCCAGGCCGGCAGTTGCAATATGACAATAGGATGTCAGTCTTATTCATTGACACCACACAGGACAGGCTATATATGTGATGCCACAGCGGGGGACGGAAAAGCTCCTATGCAGCTAAATTAAGAACTGGTCTTAAAATGGCTGATGACTTGCCATAAACAACCAACTCAATTTGGACGGGTAATGGTTTATGTGCCACAACTTCATACTAAATCAGTTGTGGGAAATAAAAAAAACCGCCCAAGTGCGAGTCGGACTCGCGCACCGAGGGTTCCATAAAATTTACGGTTTTCGCAATTTTTCCTTTATCTGTGCTATACGACGTTGCTTCGTACCAAATTTCAAGATTCTGAGTTCACGGGAAGTACCCTGTAGGATTTGATTCCCTAGCGAGTTTCGAAAATTTGCGGAAATTTGCGGCATAAACGGCTGTATTTTTTGATTGCGTTGGCTTAGAAGCAGGGATTGTAAAACAGGTTTTATTAAATACCTGTATAGAAATTGACAAACTATTACCGGTAATAAAATAATACCTGTATTCTAATTACAGGTATTGCTGTAATTTCGCGTTTATTTACATCACTATGGTTACACTATTTACAATATAAAATACCTGTATTCAATAGCGGTAATCATAGCACTTGAAAGATAGGATGTCAATTGAACATTACAACTAAAACGCAACAAATAGGTGTAATCCTGCAACGTCAATTGTGTATGGCTGGCTGAAGTGTCAGCTAAATACTGTATAAGTAAATTAATTTGCGATGTATGTCTATTTCTTTATTCGCCATTCTGTGAAATTTGTTATGCAGATCTAGAAATTGAATTGAGATATTGTCGTAATATATATATATTTTGACCATATGTAAATTATTTCTTCCCAACAATGATCTATTTTAGAAACGTCAATTTTTTTCAATAAATACCGCAATGTAAGTTCGTATATGTTCATTTGGCATAAACAAAACTTAAATATCTTGTTTTCTGAAAATATAAATTTATGTTAATTTTGAATATTTATGAATGTTCTCATATCAATGAATTTGTAATTCTTGTGGGTATAAATGTTTTTAACCATGACCATGATTTAGACAATTTATCTCATTGATCACCATAAAACTAAATACATGTTCGCCTACGTCTTTGTTCTAAATGTCTTTTGTACTTGTGCGTTGGTTTTCATGTTCAATAAAGAGTTTTCATACATACATACATTCATACTTGTCGAGATACGCATGAAAAAAGATACTTGGTAGGTAGTTGGACTAGGTACTGGACTAGTTATAAGGCCCTGCTCCGAAGGCCACAGAGAGTGGTGGCCATACGGATATGCAGGGCCTATGTGACGGTGGCGTGGGCGGCAGCGTGCGCCTTGGCTGGCACTCCTCCGTGGGAGCTCGACGCGGAGGCGCACGCCGAGGCGCACAGGGAGCGGGTGCGGTGGAGAGCCACCGGGGAATTTCCCGCTGTCGAGGAGGTGAGAGAGGCGAGGAGACAGACCCAGAGGAGGATGAGGGAGAAATGGAAAGCCGACCTCGAGGACTCCCCCTATGGAGTCCGCACCATAGGGGCACTCCTCGGGTCGATGGAAGGTTGGTTGGAGAGGGCCCATGGCAAGGTGGGGTACAGGCTTGCGCAGGTGATGACCGGACATGGCTGTTTCGGTCATTACCTGTGCAGGATAGGAAGAGAAGTTAGACCCACCTGCCATGAGTGCGGCGCGGAGGACGCCACGGCCCAGCACACCTTGGAGTGGTGCACTCGCTGGGCCGAAGAGCGCCGCACGATGGTGTTGGCCCTCGGCGTGGATGATCTCTCGCTGCACAGCGTAGTGGCGGCCATGTTGGGCAGCGAGAGATCTTGGCAAGCGGTGGCCTCCTTCTGCGAAGTCGTCATATCGCAGAAGGAGGCCGCGGAGCGGGAGCGCGAAGACAGTGCGGATGCGCTCCCGCTCCGGCGCAGACGGAGGGGTCGAAGGCGCGCGCGGTTTGCTGCCGCGGGCCGCGTCTTCCCCCAGTAGGGCCAGTGGGTTGGGGACCCACATTGCACATGGCCCTACACGTCTAGGGGGAAAGTCAAGCGTCTCTGACCTTCCCCTCCTCTGGCGCGGGTGCCCTGGCGGGAGTAGCCAGGGCCGCCGGGGGTCGTCGTGGTAAGTAATGCTGCATCCCACGACGCCCCCTTAACGGCAGGAGAGGGTGACGCCGCTGGGGTTTTAGTGGGTAGGCTCCTCCCCTCCCTCCGCTTCATGCGGACGGGGTTAAGGGAGGAGAGATCCCCACATAACCCCCCACTATGGCCTCCCCCGGGCCGGGGGGTATGTGCAACCCATTTCCCCAGCGTCAAAAAATAAAAAGGTACTGGACTAGTTGGTCAACTAAAGATCTAAATCGCAACTACATTGTGGGTACCTTTCAATTCATTTTTGGCTTTATACATTATCGAATAGAAGCGAATTTCAGTTCTTGTTAATAACATGATTGACACAGGTTTAAAATGATTAATATTCTCCTTCCCAATTGGTAATGACGGACGTAACTTATGTAAAAAATATGTTTAGCAATATGCGTAATAGGTATATATATACGATTTCATATGAAATTGTTTTTATATCATTGTGGAAAGTTTCCACTGGAAACGTCAATGTAATTGACAAGTAATTTAAGTATAAAAACTTAATAGTCTTAGGACTCAAGTAGGTACCATTGACGTATGATATAAGAATATGCACAGTCTCAAACTAAAACAGAACTATTCAAACCTCCTTAGTGACACTTCAAATTATAGTATTGTTATCTTAATCTTAGTAAACAAAAAAAAATGGTGGTGACAATTATGACTCTCGCGATGCGACGCTCCCTTTCACTACATCAATATTGACACTGACAGCTATTAACGGTATTAGTTTTAAGAGGTAAAGTGCCATTTAGAGGTATTATTGTCAATTGACAAAACCGCTTATACATTTGAATACCTGTTTTGGTAATACCGCTAATCAGAGCTTTAGCGGTATAAATAGCGAATTGCAACTATAACCGGTTATACCTTATTGTGCCTGAAGCACCTATTATGCACTGGTTATGTGGCTACTGGGTGGGAAGTTTCTTGAAATGAAAACTCTTCATTTGTAGTTAGATGATATCGCGGCGGCGGTCGGGTGAGACCTGCCAGTGCGGTTTTTTTTTTTTTTTTTTTTTTTTTGAACCTGACTGTTGCTATAATAGGACGAACCCAATATAGCGGTCGAATTGCGTGGTTGGAGGGTAGCCTGGGGAAAATCCAGGGGGAGCCTCCGGCACGACCACGCGGGAAAGTTTGTACACTGGAATACTCTACGAGTTTGCGCTCCAGTGAGATTGGTTGAACGGTATCAACCGAATCTGGGGTGTGAGTGGTGTCGAACTACTGGGAGTTTTATCGCTGGTTCGCTAAAACCTAGCCTAGCTGAGGAGAGTCCAGCAAGAAACTCAGCTAGGCCCGACTTGGGTCGGACTGACTCTACCCGGTATGCGGCGGTACCGGGACGAATAGGGACTGTATGTGTCTGTGTTGTCGCGATCTCGCGGTGGACGTCCCCGCCGGCGGGAATGCCGAAGTGTACGCGATGTGTTGGACGCCGAAAGCGCAGCGTTCCATCTTTCGATGGACGCTGTGATTTCGTCGTCCGGGTCCGTGAGTGTGTGCCTAGGACGCCGGACCGTGCGGCCCCTAATCAGTGAGCGCCGAGTAACGACAGAGGGGGGAGGGATGGGAATGTAATCAGCAGCCTTCCTAACTAACGGATTCCTATGGTGGGGAGCGTTGTCAAAATAACGTCTGGCAGCCTGCTTAAAGAAACCATACATGGTGCTAATCTCCATGTCGTGGTGCAGGCTGAGGTTCGATTGGTACCACGGGGCACCAGTCGCCCTACGGAGAAAACGATTCTGAATGACCTGAAGCGGCTTGAGTGATGACATAGGCACGTGAGCAAATGCTACACTTGCATATGTCATGATTGGACGAACACAAGTCTTGTAGATTGTCAGCTTATTTCTAAGTGACATTTTACTAAACTTGTTGATCATCGGCCCAAGCCTTCCTAGTACGAACAACGCGCGGTTGCGAACCCTACGGATGTGGCTACGGAAAGTCAGTCTCCTGTCGAGGGTCACTCCAAGATATTTGGCCTCGTTGACCCAGGGGATGGGTCGGTCAAACAACTGGATCGGAGCCACCCGTCTTTCTGTACTAACGCAGTCAGACGGGTGGAAGACTATTGCAGTGCTTTTTTCCGGGTTGACTTCGATACGCCAAAGATTAAACCAACGACCTAGGTCGGTGATTGCCTCTTGGAGGTATCGCCGGATAGTAGCGTACTTACAATGGGTCGTAAAGAGCGCGGTGTCGTCCGCAAACAACCCCAGTTGCACCTTAGGGTGCCTGGGAATGTCGTTCGTGAACAACGAGTAGAGAGTGGGAGAGAGCACGGAGCCTTGCGGGACTCCGGCCCGGATGGGGTGTGGGTCCGAGTACGTTCCCTCCAATCGGTATCGAAAGCTTCGATCACTGAGAAAATCTCGTATGGTGAGTACGAGTCTGTCCGGTATACCGAGCTGGTATAACTTGTATACCAGCCCGTTATGCCAGACCTTATCGAAGGCTTTCGCCACGTCGAGAAAGATAGCACCGGTCTTGAGCCCCTGGAATCGAGAGAAACCGTCCAACACGTGCTCCGTGACGCGGTGCACCTGTTGGACGCATGAGTGTCCGGATCTAAAGCCGAACTGCTGGCTGGAAAGTGAGCATTGGTCAGCGCGGCATTGAAGATGCCAACCAGAAGGAGGAGGAGGGTTTCGGGGAGCAGTCTCAGGATGCGATTGGATACACCATCCGCACCCGGAGCCTTCCTAATACGGAGACGCCTGACATGGGCACTGACTTCCTCAACCGACACCGGTAAAATGGGTGAAGTTACGGGGAGACGCGATCTCCTGTCCACCTCGGAATCGACCCTTCTAATGTGGGCTTCGTCGGTGTGGAGGAGGTTGGGCGAACATTGGGACTCTAGGCTACTCGCAAGGCATTCGGCTTTCTCACTGTCCTCGAACGCGGGGGTTGAGTGATCCGGTCGATCCAAGGGAGGGATAGTCCAACAGGCATCGGATTTGAGAGATCTCGCTAGTTTCCAGTAAGCCAGATGACTAGGCGTTATCTCCCCCATCAGATCCCTGAACGAGTTCTCCCGAAATTCGGCAATTCGCTGTTTGGACTCGTTAGACAAGTCCCTCAGGATTTGCCGATTTTCGGCAGAAGGGTGATTTGAATAGGTACGGATGGCGCGATTTTTCCTTGTTACCAACTCCCTCAGTTCCCTAGGTAGGGGTCGGTGTTGGATGTCCTCCGCCGACACCTCCCTTGAGGCCTCGCTTCGTACAGCGTTGAGGTAGTTGGTGAAAGAATCGATCGCTTGGTCTGTCTGTTCGGTTGTAGTTATATTGTCTGGAATGTCTCTAAGCAAGGGGGGATCTGTCTTTAAGAGACCTGTTTGCACCTTGTCCCAGTCCACGAGTGTCCTGGTACGAGGAGTACTATTGGGGTGAGGACCTAGTCTCAAGAGGACTGGCCTATGATCCGAGTCTAGTTCGTGTATCACTTCTATAGAACGCAGGGTTAACGCTACGTTCTTTAGCAGTGCTATGTCGAGTGTGTCAGGTCGGTGATCTACGTTATGAGGGAAGTGAGTCGGTTCTAAGGGAGCAAGGAGATCGAAAGGGAGGCTATCGATCAAAAGGTGATGAAGCCGATTGCCGTTGGGATTGGTTGCTACGCAACCCCAGTTAGTATGCTTACTATTTAGGTCCCCGGCCACGATGACCGAAGGACCTAGGGAGGCTAGGGAGTTGAGGTCAGTCAAAAGTAAGTCTCGTTGAGGTGAAAGGTAGGTTGAAGCAATCGATATCGGGGGGTGACCCTCCATCGAGATGCGACAGACCGATACTTCCATATTTGTCAGGGGCGGGTGCCAGTGCGGGGGCCGGGCGCCATCTTTATATCGTCAGACGCCCCGCACTGAGCGTGGGTGTGTGCCCGCGTTGATATCACTCATTTATTCCAATCATAATAAACTTATATTCTAGACAATTGTGTTTTCTTATAGGTCGCTTATTGGATTCTGTGACTCTAATTGGCTTTATTTACATTGATCGATTTCCTACCTATAGCGACACCTATGTAAATGAAACTCAAGACGCAATTTATTTATTTAAAACTATGTAAGTACAATCAACTTAAGCTAAGATTAGGTCGTCCTGCACACTTATTTTAAACCGGTAGTAAGAATACCGATAACGATCCCTGCTTAGAAGTTTGATTTTTTTACAGCTCCAAGGGACAGTAGACTATTTGGTATAAATTTTAGCTTGTTACTCCACGCGTTCCTGAGAAAAAGGGTCTTGACCGACGGACGGACGGACAAACAAAGTGGGATCACTTTACCCGTATAGGATTATAAGGGTTCCGTTTTTTCCTTTTGAGGTACGGAACCCTAAAAAGTGGAACTATGAGAAGGACAGCGAATGATATTTCCCTTTCTGTCACACTTATCGAGATTTGTATGCTACCAGCTCGCTCGCACGTCGTATTATTATTACCATAGCTTGTCCTGAGTATCATAGGTCCATGGCTTCCACGAAATCCTTCCAGCGACAGACAAGCCATCGTAGTCAGCCAGCCAAGTAATCAAATCCGATGAATTGAGATCATTGCTGTTTGAAATAAGATCTCAACATTCGTTGCGCATGGTTTTCAAAAAACCTGTTACAGCTCAGGCTTCGGTATGATCTTTTCACCTGTCAATCGAGGAAAACAAACATGACACATTAGTTTACCTTGTTGAGCGGGTGAACCTCAATCCTGCTGGCGCCGATGTCTTTCAGGTCGCGCTCGGCGTCATACTTCAGGTCGTTGGACACGGACACCCAGATGGCGCGCTTGCGGCCCTTCAGGTAGTTCTCGAAGATGATGCCAGCTATAGTGCGGCCTTTGCCGACACCGGCACCGTCGCCTGAAGAACACGGTCAACTTTTAGCAAACAAAAACAATTCGCTGCGATATTCTAACTAGCATATGGCCTCTCCTTTAAAGAAAGGTTATATTTGAACCTCCCTTTCTGCGAGAGCTGCTTCAGTTATTTTTCGTCTGCGTCTATAAGAACGTACAGATGTAGAACATAATTGTTTTCCATCGTATTTTCACGGAAACGTACGAACGTGTCTTGCTATTGCAGTCGGTCACAGTACAAAGAGTACTGAGGTTGACTGAAGTAGCAGTCATGCTACTTTCCATCGTATTTTCTCGGAAACGTTCGTATTTGTCAAAATACGAACGTTTCCGAGAAAATACGATGGAAAACAATTATGCACTACATCTGTATTCGGCAAGGTGTCTACAAAATTCAAAATGGCGTCCTAGCGGTGCTGTCTGCAGGCAGAGATCAGCAAGTTCGCTAAACGGTCAAACGACGTCAAAGTAACAGGAAATGTTTAGGAACATAATGTTTCTAAATATTTAAGGCTCTTCTAAAGCAGATATATTGGTAAATTGTAAAAAAATGCATATTTTAAAAACAAAATAGTTAAAAATGGCGGCCGCTTATTTAATTTATTTCATAGTTATGGGCAAACTAATCGATTTAGGAAGAGGTCGACTTGCACCTAAACATTTCCACCGGTACCTATAGTTGGAGAAAAAATCGAGTTTTGTAGTGAACGTCCATTAATAAGTATGTACAGTCGCCATCAGACATATACGAGCGGCCGAAGTGCTGAGAAATATCTGAACGTCTCTATTGTCGAGGCATTAGAGGCGTGTTTAGATATCCGCTCGTATATATCTGATGGCGAGTGTACTGTAACTAAGTACAGAAGCGGCACCCACCGATGAGGAAGCCGGCCCTGGTGGTGTCGGGCAGCGTGTGCTCGTGCGCCTGCGAGGCGTACACCACGGCCTCCAGCTGCAGCGCGGACAGCAGCCCGCCGCGGATGGTGTCCTCGGGCAGGCTGACCTGGTAGTGCACGTCCACCGGCTCCACGGACGAGAGCGACGCGGTCTCCACTACGGGGTCGGGGTGCTTGCGACCCAGTTTCACTGGGGATTTCAACATACACTTTTATACGCTATCATGCGCAAGCGGGTGACGTCGCTGGCGCGGCGCGTGCGCGTGCGTGGCAGCGCCAACAGTCTCCTTGCCACAGTCGCGGACAGAGTAGATGGCGCTTTCTGGCAATACTGGAATAGCCTACATGCTTGCAATAGATCACATATAACATAGGTAATTAATTAATAGTTAAACTAACATAGGTTAAACATTTTAGTAATAAGCTACTGATACAATATGGAAACTTAAATTCCGAAATAAATTATTATTTAATTTTGATTTAATTTAATTCTAACTAGCCTTGGATTCTGATTCTGTTGTAGCAATTTTTCCGTTTGTCAAGCTCTTCCCTGTGATCGGCTAGCTAACGGAACAGAATAAACACAAGAAATAGTTGATTGGCCCATAAATTCAACCCACACTACGTCTTCATAAATGAGTTCTTAGAAATTACACTTCGTTTTTAGAAATAATTTCATTCTGGGAGAAACTTGCTCCACTCGCGGAAAATAATGTGCCAAAATATTGTTGAAAAATTAGAAGCTCGGACATTTAACACATTCACTACCAAGAATCGCTACGCGCTACGCTCGTAGCCGATCCCGTGGTTTTCCTCGAATGTAGCGGAAAGCGACTACGGCGCAGGCGCCCGCTGGGCGGGTTCCTGGTAGCGAAAGTATTATATAAGCTAATTTACTTACGTTTAGTAGGCATGTAGTCGGCATACGTCTCGGCCACGCCCATCTCTTCATCGTCCACCTCTTCGTCTTCACCGTGCATCTATATAAATATCATGATAAATTCGTACCGTCGCGCATAACACTATTATTAACTAAAGTTGTCACCACCCTCGGCTATTAGTGAATATATCAATTGATGGCTTAATCTAGTCAGAACGGCGTTTCAAAGCACGCGATAATTTCCAATGCACCCCCTTAACGTTGTTAACTGATCATTTTTGTTTCTTGTTGCAACTAGGTAAGGTCTACTGGAGGTCAGTGAACCGTGTTGCTGTTTGGACTCGCGTATAGTCGCACTCATAAGTAACTGAACACTTGATACCTCGTCGCGTCAACCCGTCTAACAACTACATATGGCATTTTAAACGTACCGTTAAAGCGACAAAAGTGTCCAGCATCTTGCGAGTTCGACGGTACCATCAGAGGGCCTACCGCGAAACAAAAACGATCTTCGTTATTGTGTCTCCCTCTCCGTCACACTTGCTAGTTCGAGCGACAGAAGGGAGATACACGAACGAAGATCGCTTTCGTTTCGCGGTAGCCCCTCAATCGTCTAATTCATTTACCTTATCGTGAGGGAACATCGCCGCCTTGGGCCCCCAGTTGGGCGAAGTGAGCTGCGCGAACTGGCCCAGCATGCCGGCTAGCGGCCCGCCCATGCCAGAGGCTAATATTTGGTTCAGGTTCTGCAGGAGGTATGAGTTCATGCCTGGGATAGCCGACATTTCCACTGCCAATGCAAAAATATAGTTAAGACATATGGCCAGACTTGAAATTAATATTTAAAATATCTGATTTGCCAGTTGCTTTATTGCTATGGCTACAAATTGTAACAAAATGGCGTGTATCACGAATTTACCGTAAAAATAAACTAGGAGCTTCGTGAAATAGGCCCAAAATTAAAATGCAACTGTCAAAAGTTTGTTAGAAGTTTCACAGATTTAGGCGACTAGTGTCGGTAAGGAAAAATGACGAGGTATAAAAATGTCTAATGGCAATAAATAAAAATGACGATATGTAAAAAAGTCAAACAATAAAAAGTTCGGTTGGGAAAAATTACGAAGTATTATTTAGTCAAAGTATAAAAATGTCGAGAAATCATTTTGTTTACTGTTGATGCTGAGATCAACGTGTCCTTTTCTGTTGATTGATTATACGGTTTAGTAGGTTCAGAAAATTTCTATAAATTATAATGAATATTCATAGTTAAAGCAATGGCACGTATTTTCAGTGACTGCGAGGCAACCCGATGGCGACATTTTTATACTTCGTAATTTTTATATTAGGTCTTTTTTACATCTCGACATTTTTATACTCCGTCAATTTTCGATTTCGACTTTTTTATTTATTGACAATGAACATCATTTCGACATTTTTATACCTCGTCATTTTTCCTTATCGACATCGTTTCACATGCTACTCAAAGCTACCGTTGATGGGCACGGGTATTACCCATCAACAACGGTTTGGTGATACTTGTGCGCGGACGCTCGGCAGCGCTCGTCATCCCAGTCAGTCATTAAACCGGACGCTCGAACAACTTCAGCAGTCCCGATCTTACGCACACATATAAATGTATACCCAGACATCAGATTTTTTTGTACTGAAATGTGACGGTTAGCTAGCTGCAATGATTGGTTAAACCCTGATAGATTTATAAGGGTTCGAAGGCCAATAAGAAATGCCGAAGTTTGGCGAATTTTGTACTAAAAGTATTTGTTAACACCGTATACATATTCTTTATACTTCTTCTTTCTATATACTAAAGGACATCGGCATAAAATTGTATCAAGGCCTAGGAAAGTCACGTTTTTGTCCCAAAAGTTCCGATGTCTGGAATAATATCTAATAAAACATAATTTTAAACACAATAATATAATGGACAGGAAACGTGCTAAATAATCTAATAAAATAGCACTCACATATAGGTTTTGGTGACTATAACCACATAGGGTAAATAGCCAATAACTGGCCACCTTTCAATTACTGGCCCCTTCCTACTAAAAATGAACTCTGTTCCCCTACAAACATAATTCAATTTAGTATAACATGGCCAGTTATTGAAGGTTGGCCAGTAATTAACACCTTATAAAAAAATAACTATATTAGGTTCATTTTTAGTATGAGGTGGCCAATTATTGAACTGTAGCCAGACTAGCCATTGGCGATTTACCCTAACATGAAATAGTCGGAAGCATAACACAATACAAAATGCAGAAAGGATGCTACATACTATATTAGAATCAAAACTACTGAGTAATCCAAAAAAGATATGCAAGACTACTTTTGAAACTCAAGATACTAACAAAAAATTAAACAATCACATCCAATAGTCAACAATATATATAAACCGATGAAATCTCGAAATAACTACATTACATTTTCACATTCAATGATACATATAACACAATCCATGCTTTGCGATAGGTGTATTATTATTATTAGGCTGCAATCAGAATTTAACAGAGGTAACTATTATAAAATTGAAAGTAAGATCATGGAAAGACCAAATGATGTAGTACAAGCTATTATACAACTGGAAAGCAATCTTCATTCTCAGTGTGTTATTAATATTACACACAGTGGATTTAAGTTTCATCATGAATTAAAGGTTACGTTACGTTTCATCGTGAATAAAACAATTGCGTAGTCCGAACTTCGTCAAATAGTACTAATAATAGAACTAGCGGGAACACATATATAATCTACCCACAAGCTAAGCGCGGGGCGACGAGAGGCTGCCCAAACATTTGAGCGACTTGAATGTGTGGGCATCCGCTCGTCGGCCCGCTGCCCGCTGTCGTCCAGACCGCGGTCTAACGGCTCGGCTGCGACTCCGGGCGGCGGCGGCAGCGGAAGCGGTGCGCCATACGCGAGAGCGGGAGAGCGAACCGCGGCCTCTCGCTCCCACGTATCCCACCGCTGTCGCTGCCGCCGCCGAAGTCAGCTTATTTTACTGATATTGTGCGCTTTCCAGTTGGACCAATAACTATGTCCATTCTGATCGCAGCATGCACACGACTACATAGTTATATGCCCTCGGCATACTCACTCTGCGCGAGCAGCGAGGCGGCGCTGTAAGCGGCCGAGGAGCCCGCCGCGAACGGAGACGGTGCGCCTATCCACAACCAACACCGTTTATTCAAATGTATTATTTCAGACCATAGGTCCAAATTGTTCGATACAATACGCCTTAAAAACTATGTCAGTGCTACGTGTCATCCGCGGATGCGGATATTTGGGGGCACACATCCGCATATTAGTGAGTGACCCTCACTAAAAAACGTAAAAACAACTTTTTTATGAATACTTGTAAAGTATGGTTTGTTGTGTCAAGTTTTTATGATACGAATAAACAATTCAGTAAACTATATCTACTTTTATCGTCTTTTACGTATTTTGCTTGCTAAGTATTCCCGGCCTGTCCTTTTCTTCTTTTCCTTCTTAATACAAGCGCCCATAGGCTGCGGAGTGCGCTTACCATCAGGAAAGATTGTACATATATATATATACAGGGTGTAACAAAAATGGGGTATGAACCGATCAAGGGCTTGACAGGTATCGTGTTCTGATAAGAATAAAGAGAAAAAAACGTAAAAAGGCGCGTCTAGTCTTAGTCACAGAAACTTTTTCTAATGGTGAAAATATCTGAAACGCGCGCGGTAAGCGTTCTTTCTCGTCGTGAATTGCACTACATCCGCATCCGCAAAAACTCCGCATCGATTTTTGCGGATGCGGATGCTGATATTGAGATTTATGCGGAACTTCCGGGGTTGCAGATGCGGATGTGTGCACCATCCCTGGTTTATACTAAATACTACTTGACATACGTCAAAATAGTCCTGACCTGATGTACCCAGTGCCAGAATATGGGGCAGTTATATCTCCCAGTAATCACCTTCAGAGGCTCTAGTATAAGTTTCACCGAAACAAAACGTTACGACTGCGTTCGCGTTTAGCTGTCAAATCCCATACAAATTGAGGGTAAAACGCAAACGCAATCGTAAAGTTTTGTTTCGGTAAAACTTATACTAGAGCCTCAGAATGAAGTTTCGACTTCCCCTAACGCGACCGTGACACGACGCATCAGTGACGTGATTTTTCTTGCGCATTATCGTTTGGAAACCGTCCGCGTGAGTCTTGGCGAACATTTCCCACGCACTGGACCGATTACGTATTGTTTATGTGTTCTTTAGATTATATTAGATTTATTTATTACACGATATTATTTTTTACATTATTAGTAACCCTTTAACCGCCGAATGTCAAGAAAGTTACTCGCAACATTAAGTACTCATAACATAACATAATAAATCAAGGTGTTATTTACTTTGCCACTTTATACTTCAATGTATCAGACGATGGCGGTTAAAGGGTTATTAACGATAATGTGCGACATTACAGTATGGAACATCTTGCTAATTAGATCCAAATTTGAACGAAATATGCAAACAATTTCTAAAAAAGATGGTTTATACTTGCTTTCCCTAGAAACTTCCCTGCTACGATCTTGCCGCTTAAAAAGTCGCTTACTAGATAGAGTCCACGTCGCGATTTTGAAACGCGCGACTAGTCAAATGCGACATTTTAACCCCGTGTTGTTTACAACGGATATAAATCTAGATAGAATATCCGGATAGAATCTTATCGGGCTCTCAGCGCGATGGGAATCCCATGAACGTGCATACAATGTTTATACAAATTAAAATCAACCGTGCTCCAGATTCAATAAGGTTAACATTCCTTTAATTTAAATAGTAATTAAATGTCTGTGGGTGACGTGTCCCTGAAATATTGGGAATGCCGACGGAAATACCAAATTTAAAGGTGACATCATAATTTCTACGAAGTTTCTATTCGTGATCTTTTATTACGCTGTTATTAGTAGCTAGGTGTGGCCTACGGGGGAATCCATACTTTCATACTTAATATTATAAATGCAAAAGTGTGTTTGTCTGTCTGTCACCTCTTCACGCTTAAACCGCTGAACCGATTGAGATGAAATTTGGTATGGAGATAGTTTGAATCCCGGGAAGGACATAGGACAGTTTTTATCCCGGAAATCATCCCCTGAGGGATTGAAATGGAGGATGAAAGTTTTGAAGTAAGGGGGACGATATAAACGAGTTCCATGCGGACGGAGTCGCGGGCAGAAGCTAGTAATATTATAAATGTGGAAGTGTGTCTGTCTGCCTGTTACCTCTTCCCGCTTGAACCGCTGAACCGATTAGGATGAAATTGAATCCCGGGGAAGGACATAGAATAGTTTCTATCCCGGAAATCATCGCGGAAGTTTGTATAGCGGTACGATATAAACGAGTTCCACGCGGACGGAGTCGCGGGCAAAAGCTAGTAACGTACATACATACACATATTCACGCCTTTATCCCTAATACTCCCGGAAAAATAAAGTTTTGAAAAACATATATTTATAATAGCGTTTTTTTTGTTGATTTCGTTTTAAAATGTTATTCTAAGATACTTTATTCAAGAATCCGACAAACTTTCCACCCGGGAGTAATTATGTAGATTTAAATGAAGCATGCACTTTCGTTTTTTGTATGATTTATTATAGAGCAAATGCAAATGAACCAAAATAAAGAGAAAAATATTTATTCATATGTTTTATGACTTTCCAGAAGCTAAATGATGAATTAACCATAATTTTTTTGAAGTCTGAAATTTTGTCGGATTTTGTCGCTGGGTAACTATTTAATTGATAATACATCCGTTGCACATAAAAAAGGAGCTATTATAAATTATTTCTAAAATTGTAATATTTTCCATACATACAAGTTGTCAGTCCATTGACTGAACTATAAAAGGGGTAGGCAGAGCACATTAAACTTGTGTTCCAGTACCACTTTTAGCATAAATAATGGTATAAAAGAGCTAGCGACTTTTTTTTGTGTATTTGTATAAAAGTGTAAACATGTCTTTTACGGCGATTGTACTACAGCCTAATTGCGGACCGATACGAACCGCCGTTAGCTCTTTAATGCCGTCGATCTATATAATTTTGTTATGCTATCACGATATTTACAACCGATTATATAGATTTGACTAAATATTTTCGAAATATGTGTCTGTGCCAATTTGCCATATCGAGGTAGCCGATTTGAGACGTTCAGCGCCGGTAATGCATATATGCGTTCGCGTTCATACAAGTATGTTTCCCAGGGGACGTAGTCTACTGAATTAATACAACTAAGCTATCGAGGTCCCGCCCGAGACGACCAATCTGACAAGTAATTCACTTGTTATTTCCGTAGTCAATCGAAAGATTGAAAATGTTTTTTTAAATCATATAACTCGAATATTATGTACGTCTGAAGATCAAACATGATCATATTGATCATATTAATTATCAAGTAAATATTAAGTTGATATTAATATCAATTCACGTAATTTTGTATAAATATCTTATTACTACTAATCAGCGAACGAAAAAAACCATAGAAGTCTAAGGTAGCTCCGCAAAATAGCCCCACAGAATGGGAGCCATTGCCATTATGCGGGGATGGGGGCGGGGTTTTACAACGATGCCAGGCAGCCGTTTAGTTCGAACATGCGCATACCGGGTTTTAGGCACGTGTTTGGGTAGACATTTGTAAGGAGCTCGCATTTTATGGGTTTTTCGTTCGCTACTACTAATACTTTTAACCCATACGATTGGCCTCAATATTCCGCTTTGTAGACTAGAAACAAGACTTATATGCGACCCATTAGCCTTGAATGGGTTAAGGTTAGACGACAGAACCCACCTCCGCCGCGAGGCAGCGCGCCCAAATTGATAGGTTTTGACAGGGAGCTCGCCGATATCTTGATCGGCTTCACCTGGTTGGCCACCTGGCCGAAAGCCAATCCTGAGGCGGCTGCAAGAAAAAAAAATATCTTAGAGAAGTCTCAGCGATTCAGTCGCGCGTTTCAATGCGCGGCTGCATCGCGGCATGTGGCCACATGCTTGCCGCATTTGCAACGCGCGACAGAAGCGAAGCAGTAGCGATACAAATGTCAAAGTCGCGTTTTAATTCAGCATCAAGCGATGCGTCTACGCAAACGATCTGTATTGATTCAGTATTGCTACAAACGCGCCGCTGTTTCGCGTTATAAGGTTATAAGGATAGTGGGGGGAACAGCCCCCGACTGCATCGCGTCTGAATTAATTCTGCATCGCGACTGTATCGATACCGTAACGCGACTGTATCGCGACTGTAGCGATGCTGTATCGTGATAATAGCGATGCAGAATAGTGTTTACGTGTGCGAGGGAATACACCCTCGGTACTATACTATATACATATATACTGGTCATATGACCAGCGATGGCATCGCGACTGTATCGCGGCCTTTTTGCGACTGCATCGCTGCAAAAAAGTCGCGGTGAACGACCTCCCTTACTATCTCTAATATCAGCAAATAATTCGTCTTCCTAGCGCATTCTCGGTTGTACCCTAAAGGAGCTCGAGGTGGCACCTATTGCCAAGATCTGGCGTAGGCACTAGTCTTACGAAAGCGACTGCTATTAGGCCTCCCAAACCAGAGCGAAAACTAGACCTTGTTGGGATAAGACCGGTTGCTTCACGATGTTTTCCTTCACCAAAAAGCCACTGACAAATATCAAATGCATCTACGCACAAACAATGATTATTCGCTGTTTGACCTGAAGGTTGACTGGTAGAGGATGTCTAATGGCGTTCAGTTCGCGTATATACAACTTAACACTATGCAACAAAATTGTAATAAATATATACACAAACACACGCGCACCTACGGGTGCTACGTGATACGTCACGTAGCAAGGCTCCCCGCGCATGCTATCGGAGCATTTGCGCGAATGATGCTACATTCGTGCCAACGTCATCAGTATCAGGTCTGTCAAAACTCACCGGCCAGCGGATTTGTGGTGGCTCTGACTGTGACGGGCATGGGTGCTGCACTGGCTTTCGGCTTCTTCCCCAGCTGTGCTGCTGCCGCGAGGGTCTTACCGCCGCCTGAAAGCAAATACATCACTATAACCACCAGCATCACTAACATTTTCACTACCATTCAAACTGTCAAAAAATAACACTGAGACTCCAACA
Source organism: Epinotia bilunana (assembly GCA_947049275.1). Classification (NCBI taxonomy): domain Eukaryota; kingdom Metazoa; phylum Arthropoda; class Insecta; order Lepidoptera; family Tortricidae; genus Epinotia; species Epinotia bilunana. Next base: position 1,682,271 of record OX346271.1, read on the forward strand.
TCCTTGTAATATAGCCAATATCTACTGTATATAATATAAACTGGATTTGAAAGCATACAGGTTACCTTAACCCATTTGCCGCACCAGAAAAAAAATCGAAACGGCACCAGAGCCCCACGCCACGCAAGTCTTAAGTCTATTGTTTTTGTACTTCATATAGAGTCGGTAGCAGGTTGGCTATCAGTGACAAACTTGAGTTCAAGTCGGTGGCGGCTAATGGGTTAACAGGATACGCCCCCTTCACCTATATAGTCGTACTAGGGGTGGTGGATACGTCAACTTACGACACCGAAATGGTAATGAGGTGTGAGGCATTTGGGTGAGGACCAAATTCTTGGCCAGTAGTTAGCCTGGCTAATCGGTAGTAGTTAAAAAGTTCCGTTGTGACACAATGAATAAGCCATACAATTCTATAGTAATTTTTTGTGTCACAAAGGAACTTTTTAACTACTACCGATTAACCAGGCTAGCTACTGGCCAAGAATTTGGTCCTCACCCAATTTTTGTCTTTAGTATAGGTATGTAGTATAAATTGTTAGACAGATTATGCACAAACTGAACTGCTGACAAGATAAGAACAGCTGTTCCTGCTAGAATGCCTCGACCCGGTGTATATAAGTTATTTTGTATTAGCTTGAGTAAAATAAATTTAGGACGTAACTCAGCGCTTTCGAAAATGGCCAAACTGTACAATCATCTCCCAGATTCCATCGGCACTGATATATTCAATGATAGCCTAAATCATTTCAAACGAAAAGTGTTGGAATATTTTAGCTCCGTTTAGAGTTTTAATTTTGAAATTTTTAATTCCTATATTTTTTTCTTCCTGTATAAAATAAAAACACAAATAAAATGTTAATTTTAACTGCATGCTATAGGTAGGTAGGACAGCATTGGAGTAAGTTGTGGTTAACTATAATTAGATAAGCATCAGTATCGATTATAAATTAGATATAAGTGCACGTATGATGTATTATCTATTGGTAATCCTAAATAAATAAATTATATGACCTGGTTTTTAACCTACTCCAAAAAAAGGAGGAGGTTCTCAATTGGGTTGTTTTTTTTTTGAGCGACAATATCAACAGTATTCCTCCTCCTCATTCATCAAAATCAGTTAAGTATCTTAAACGCTACGGTGGAACACACGTAAATACAAACATAGACTACCAAATCATATCCCTTACAGTTCTGCCGTAGTCGGGCAATGATCGACAATAATAGTCGGGCGGAAGCATGTGGTTTACTTATAAATAATAGTCGGACGGAAGCCTGTGGTTTACTATAAATATTTTTTCATCTTTTCGTCTTTTCCTTGGGGCGGGCGTAGCAACGGTTTACGCTGATAATGTACAATACGCAAAATTCTAACTGCACGCATAATGACCAAAACAGTCAAAATGCACATACGCAAAATCCACAACATGTACAGAACGAGAAAATGTACAGTACGCAAAATGTATTTACGCTGAAAGCACATAACGCATAATGTGTAAAAAGAGCAATCTACATTTCGCGAATTATTCAATGCAAAACGCATAATCCGCAAAATGTTACAAAAGCTAAATGCTCAATCGCCAAACGTACAAAACGTAAAATGTACACAAAGCAAAACAAAATAGATTCCAACGGACACTTATTAGCACCAAAAACAATAATTTATAATTTATCAGTACATTAGCTTCCGCCCGCGACTTCGTCCGCGTGGACCCGGGATAAAAATTATCCTTTATTTTAATCCAGGCTATAAACTACCTTCGTGCTAAATTTCATTTAAATCGGTTCAACCGTTTAAGCGTGATTGAGTAACAAACATACAAACATCTAAACTTACGCATTTATAATATTAGTAGGATTTTGCGTATTGTTATTTTTCCGTAATGAACAATTTGCGTGTTGATCATTCTAACTTTGGACATTTTGCCACTACCGGGTGGAGTACATTTTGCATATTGTACAATCATCATATGTACATTTTATTGTTTGTACTATCTGTTTGCGTACTGTACATTTATCATTATGTGGATTTTGCGTATATGCATTTTGACTGTTTGTACATTATGCGCGCAGTTAGCATTTTGCGTATTGTACATTATCTGCGTAAACTAATTTGGTGATACTGATAGCAACTTAATAAATCATTGGCGACATAACAACACAGTAGCCTCCTGTTTGCATGGTCAAGAATTTTAAACACAGTAAAAAAGAGCTTATCTGATGTTTGACAAGCTCTTATCTTAATATTTAGGTTTCAATGAGGAGGGAAATTAACGATAACCGAATATTAAAACTATGCAATCTGTAAAGTCGACTAAGGGAGCAGGGTTGAAGTGTGTTGGGGGCGATAGGCTAGCAACATATCACTGCGATGCCTATAATTTTATCGATCTCTTATACCCACATTTATGCTAAAAGTGGAGCTGGAAAATAAGTTTCATCTGCTCTGCCTACCCCTTTTGGGAATAAATTCGTGAATGTATGTATGTATGCAATCTTTTCTTTATATACCACAACTAGCTGCTCGCGCAGAAAAACGCAGAGCGCGGACAAACCCGCGGGAAAATATATAGCATATAACCATACAGAATGTCCATTGTACGACTGCTCATAAAAGAATTCTTGAAATTGGATAAGCTGTTCCGTAAATTACCCGTACAAACTTTTAAACTTACAAAGCAACCTCAGACTTTTGTTCTTTAGGTATAATAATAGAGTATAGATTAATATGGATAATAACAAAGTAGACAAATGGACAAAACCTGCTTAATACATTCAACGCCAATCACGACACACATGCGTCAGAGAACTACGGGCGATTCTCGCTAAATAAGGAAACCAAGCTGCTACGACGTAGCACTACTACGGGCGCAGCTAAGCAGTGATTGAGTTAACCCAATCGAGGCCCCGCATTGTGGCGTGTGCTACGCTGTAGCGCGTAGCAGCGTTTTTCCGCTCTGTAGAGGCATGGCTCATATGTGGGTCATTGGCCTCAAATGGGGGAATGTGATCTCGACCTGGCGAGATTGCGAGATTGAACTTTGCATATAAAACACTACATGGCAAAAGTTTCACCTTACTGACAAATGAAAACCTACTATTTATTTGTTTAGAAACGAATTACTTTTAATTGCAAACTTAACCCATTCAGGGCCAAGAATCGCTACGCGCTACACTCGTAGCCGATCTCGTGGTTTTCCTTGTATGTAGCGGAAAGCGACTACGGCGGTCTGACGCATATGTGTCGTCCTGAATGTGTTTAAAAAAACAGTCTTTGTGTTGTATTTTCAAATAAAACGGATATCACAAAACCACTACAATCTACATGCAGTTTTTATTTTTATTGCATATGTTGATAATTATTAAATAGAGTTCATAGCAAATGCACCCCTTTTTAGTAAAAACTAAAAACGCCCAATCTCGCGAAAACTTGTAAACCACGAAATCTCACGACTGGATTTTTGGTTTCGCGAGATCTCGGCCATATCTGAAACCTCGCGAGATTGCATTCCCTAGTGAATATGATAATGAACGGATCTAGGTAAGACCTCTTCTAAAACAGTCATAAATTAACGACATCTAATAACTGGTACATGGTCATAGGTACATTAGCGATGGGGTGACCAGGATATACCAGATACCTAGTGGAAGGTTTTGCGGGAGATACTTCTCTACATAAAGGAGATATTTATCTAAAGAAAGCTACCTAGAACCAGTCACCACCTTGTGACTTGGCCAATAAATGTCGCCAGTAAATTAAGCATTCCCTCATGCTGGGTATAGGCCAAAGGTCAAAGAAGAGCTTTTTGGTAGAGCTTTTAACTACACATTCAGGCCACTAACTTAAACTGTTGCAGAAACTAGGTAACCTACTGCCCAATCATCCGAATCTTGTAGCTGATAAGAAAGCTACACCAACCAGAGTATATATTAATCTGTAATGATGAGTCATACATTAAAAATATCTGGCTATCATTAAGATACCTGTAAGTTCAGTTTGAGCTGACGTCATTATGAACTTACAAAATAACTGTATTAACACCAAATATATACCAATTGGATACAGCTTTTGCTAAAAGGTTTAGTCATTTCCTTTGCCCTTTCATTTTTCATTAATAATAAAGTTAACAACAGACTTCCAATCAAAACCCTTGCTGTGAACCAAACTAAAAGAAACCTCTACTACTAACTTACGCAGAAACTGACATACAAAAACACACACAATATACGCACAAATACAATGAGTACTTACTTCCATCCTAATTTTCTAGGTACTAGTAATTACTTTAATTTGGTAGTTGGTTGTAATTTAATATGTGTACAATAAATCTGGATGACTCGCGTCTAATTTTGGTAACCTGGCTGTTAATGTTATGTTTTCCTACGGGACAGGCCACGCCTATCAGTCAATTAATCAAATCATTTATTCGCAAAACATAGGTACATACATACAGAGGTGTTATGAACATTTTGCAGTCTCACTATGTCTTCAACATAAGGCATACAAGAAGTCATAACATATGACACAATGATCTGTCCGGCCGTTTTCGGCCATGGCGACCACTCCGACTCCTATCCTGCATTTTGGCGCTCGTGCGCTCGAAGATGGCTTACGTAGCCTATCCTTGCGGCGAAATTATTCCGTGCACATTGCGGGCACGTAAGTACGCCGTTCTGATAGTTATACTATGGCAGCAGGTGGGCGGGCCTTCAACTGGTCACGTTAAGTATCAAGGTCAACTTTGCGCTGATCCTCGAACTCGCGAACTTGGATGTTCACCATCCTGCGCCATTCTGACCGCTGTGCTGCCAAACACTCCCATTGGAGGGCTCGATGTTGCATCTCTTCATGTGTCGGTTTTGGACATCCTTGTACCGGAGGAGTTGTCCACCTTGCTTGCGCTTGCCCTCCTCCATTTCAGAGAAGAAGATGCGTTTCGCCACTCTCACCTCCGCCATACGAGACGCGCGACCGCACCACCGAAGCTGCCGACGCATTAGATAGGCCTCAATGCCACCAACAACTTTGGTGTTTCGCACTCTGTCGGACCATTTGATCTTCATGATGGATCGCAGGCATTTGAGGTGGAAACGATCCCGATGACACAATATTATATAACTATATATATATATATATTAGCCTGGTGTATGAACCAGGCAAACCTCTCTGAATGGCACACAGTTACCAAATCTTGATGATTCTGTATGATTTATCTAGAATGTCTGTATGTAAACTTGTTCAGGATTTGTTAAGATATGTGAATGAATGTTTATTTATGTTTTTCTTTATTATATAGGGGGAAAACCAACAAATAAACAAATCTGTAATACAGTTGTTTTTAATGTGTGGGTTGCTACCTCCTTCGGGGTTGTGTGGCCGGCCTTTAAAAGGGGGTTGCAGCTACTTGTAATTTAAAAGTGATGTAATGATTAGATATTACCAAATAAGAAAGATATGTTAAGCAGTAAGAATTGTGCTAAATTCACTTTCGCATTTTTATTTTAGTGGTAACATTATTATTTAATTGATTTATTATTATATTATTAAGATTGCTTTTGGTCCAATAACAAAATGGTCATTTGAGTTTTCCATTTCATCATCATATCACCCAAAATGGATTAAAATCACAAAAAAAGAAACAACTGGAATGACATGGTACATGCCTATACCAGTCAGGGGTCTTTAATATGGTTTCAAATATATTCATATATAAATAACTTATAATGTTAAGGAATTATATAAAGAGTTCTCTAACTAAACAACCAAAAATCACCACAATTTAGCCACTTTTTTTCATTGAATAAAGAACTATGCAACTCAAATCAGTGAAGAAAAACACTGTAAGTTGGTGAGTTGAGCGGACTCACCAAATCTGTGCAATATAGGTGAGAATTTTAAAGTATACACATGTATGTAACGAGACTGCAGTTAATTGACAGTGGGATATACTACTAGGTAGGTAGCTAGGTACACTGTAATGTAGATAGGTCTATGAATTACATGAATACTTCTCCAACAAACAAAACTTATTACAAAACTATTACAAACACAAAGCTGTACATTTCAGAGCCAAGCTCAGCTCCTATTACAGTGGATACAAACAATTGACCACTATGAATCAAAATTAACAGTTATTTTAATAATCTTACCCGGGACTTCCAAGTTATCTGGATCTTCATCATCATCAAAGTCGGAGTCATCTGAAGGTGTAGGTGGATTATCTTCATCTTCTCCATATGTGGCCCGTTTTGACTAAAACAATATGTTGATTTCAATTTTAACAGCTTATTCAACCTTGTGCAATAAAGAATAGCTCATTTTACGAGAAAAAAAAGATAATATAGAGCAGTATAAAAATCTCTGGCCATGGAAGTGACAGGTCTGACAAAGAATCAAAAACAATTCATTTTTCTATTTCTGGATGTACATAATATACTGTAGTTTGATTGCATAACCGATAAGGAGTGTTTACTCTGCAATTTTATAGCTTTTATGCGTTTTCATCACAATTTTATGTTGAAAATTTGACATCAATCTCTCACATGCATTTCAGTGACATTGCAAGAAAACATTTTCCTTAAATCAACATTCACATTATTCTGGCTGTATTCTGCACTTATTGAGCAAAAATATGCGTTGTTTATTAATAATTGATAAGAGAATGAGCAGCTAACATCGATCCCGCACGCTCAAACCGCATTGTTAGCCAAGCTCTGCCTAGGCTAAGTGCAGCTCATAAGACCTATTCTAACGCTATACCTAGAACCTTCCAAGAAAATCAATACAGCCACACCCAGCTTGCATAATTAACATCCCAAATCTCCCAAGACATAGCAAGGTTTTGGTCAAAAACATCCGAAAACGAGAAACATGTGAGATTGCCTTCACCTGATGACAGTTTTTTTTGGTTAGAATACTTAAAAACAAAGAAAAAAAGGGCGAAAAATACATTTTTTGAGCCTATTTAATAAAAATTTAACTTTAAACTATTAGTATTTACCATGAAAACATGTAAAAATTGAAAACTAATGCCCGTAAACACATTTTTCATGAGACTCAACTTCGTAAAAAAGTATCAAAACAAAAAACTATCATTACCATTTTTATAGAAGAAGCAGATTTATCAGCGCACTGTCTATATAATTATTCCGTGAAAATATCACACAAGATTCAAATATTCACATTTATATCACATACACGCGCAATTATTGCGAGAAATTTATTCGTAACTGAATAATGAAAAAATCAGACGTCCCGTCGGCGGTCAATGCTTCCGCCATATTAAATAAAAGAAAAAAAAAAGTAAGCAAAAAAATCATGTTCGGATACAATTGTAAGATCTACCAAGAGAAGTTCTTGTCAAATGACTTAAAACATGAAAATTATATATATTACATAATATCCAATTAATATTTTAACATGTAGGTGATTAATACTAGTGACGATTCAGTTTTTCTTCTCGTGTATAAATCATCGTGTCGGAATTGCTTACCCGAATAGTACATACAATGAAGTACTAGTATTCGAACGGAGATTCCGTTTTACGCAGTGTAAAAAAATAATCGCGCATGCGTACTTTATGGTATGACAAGTCCGATCGTGGTCCGATCCGACTAGAACCAGACAGATCTCGACTCCTCGTCTGTCCATCCATCGGATTATCAAAGCTACAGCAAGCAGCGAGTCAAGTCATCCTATTTAGATAGTGCAAAAAGTAGATTGATCAACAATAACCACTAATGGCTCTAGCAGTTGTTTAGGGTTATCAAGAAGCGAATCTGTTAATCGGGTAACCCCCCGCTGTCCGTTTAATAATCAAATGTACGACACGACAACATACAACCGTTCTGTTCTGACTGATTGGCTTCATGTATCAGGCCGTACCGTTTTTGGCTGTGCATAAAGCTTAAGGAGCGCCGCGCCGATCCGCCATATTGTACAAATTTTGGCTATTGTCGCAACGCGTTTTGTATTGTTTGATTATATTCTCTGAATTATTGATTCTCATAGTTTCGTCCGCTAGTTGTTACACTAATCTTGCACGCTATGGATTCCCTGGTAGGCTACGGAAGTGACGATGAACATGATAATGATCGTTACGGTGGTCATCACTCGTCGGTAAGTCCCTATTTCTTTCATCCTTTACATGATTATGAAATCGATACTGGTTACAAATCTTAATTTTGAGAAATTGGTGTCTTCAGTCAAGGATGATGATTAACATGTCACTCAAGACTTGATAAACTTGACTGCAATAAACCCGAAATAAATACCATGCGTGAGAAAGCTTGGTCTAAATTGTTAGCAACCCGGGTAAACATGGTGTTTATTCTACATAAATTGTCCTATTACAATTCTAGTAAGTAGTAGCACTAATTTTAAATGCCTTGTTTGAGCTCATGTTTTCAATTGGAAGTATACCTATGAGTTATTTTGTCCATCTATTGCAGTCAGAGCACTTAAAAATGATCACATATGTAAATTTTCAATTCAATGTTACTAAACGTCCTTACTCACTGTGACAAAAAAATGAAGCCATACCTGAAATGTTAGACTATGAAATATTTGTATGATTACTTGTTTCTGCCACAGCGCCTGATCTGGAATATTTATAATTTATTTATATAAAATGCAATTGTGATTTAGTTATTAATCAGCATTCTCTTGACAATAGAATGACTTTGTAGGGTGCGGGGCGGCGGCGGGAGGATGACACAAACTATGAAGAAGTGAATATGGACATGAGCGAGGTAACTACCTTCACACTACCCTTGCACTTAGGCTGTGTATTGTTAGAGCATCCCTGGTTGATTTCTTGACTATTCTGTGAGAAATTACTTTTATCTTCTTCAGTAATTATTGCAAAGGAACTACTTGCTACTTCTATTTCATTTATTATGGTTTATTGACTTGGCAAGTGCAGTTAAAAGTCAATTTAATTAATCTATAGTTCTTACGGTAGGCATTATAATTATCAGACGCTTTAGGGTGAAATACAGAATCAATCAGAAATAATGTAACAATATTTACAGAATAAATGTTTGAGTTTGATTGTTAATTTCTGGACATGTTTTAATTTATTCTGCATTTCATCCAGCAAATCCATTGGCAAATGTAGTAATGTAGCCTACACACCAACTTGTGGTAGCAACTCAACCAGAGACCTCCAACTTATGCCCAGCTATAGACTTAAGTTAGCCTGTGTCCTACACAAAGTTTCACTATAGTATCTTTAAATCTATATATCTCATAGATGTTTTCAAAGATGATATTAACACTTTTATTTTATATGGTTACCCATTTGTAAATTGACACAAAACCAAAGTCAAATTCCCCGGCTGAGACTTCGCACGGACTGAGGGCACCTCGCGCTAGCTGTGGCTCAAGTAAGTACTTAGCATTAGCTTACAATGAGAAAAGGTATCTCAAACAACTGAATATGACAACTATACTATATAGTCCTCCTTGTAGTATCCGACGATGGCCATTTTCACTTTTCTCCGATGAGCATGTGTATGACTCGTAAAACTGAACTTAGTTTTCAATATGACCGTAGTGGCTCTTGAAAGTACTAGACAATTTTGATGGTTAGATCTGGGTATTTTGCTAGCTCCGATTGGGATGGATGTAGCATATCAGGTTATTATATTTTTTACATAAACCTTGTGGGGTTTTTGTAATTTAGGGTATTTTGGTGTAAAGATATGAATACAGGTTTTACATTGTTATGTTTATGTTTTATGGCACACAAACATATTATCTCAGCTTTACGGTTGTGTAGAGTGGACATATCATTTTGGCACATTGCCAGTATTGATTGCTTTGGGCTGGGTTAAGTCCTTGGAGATATTTTATGGAATGTCCTTGAGACAAAGGCTAGCTGATCATATGTTAAGTGGCCAGCAAAACAATTGCCGATTTGAAGTATTAATTAGAAAATAAACTACTATTTATGAATTCATATTTGTATTCAGTGATACTAGCTATTTTTTTTAACAATAAGTAGGAGATTACCAAAACAATATTTTAGAACTACATTTTTATAAAACCAAAATTGGATAATGCTCTGCAGATATATTATAGGCAGTAATTATATATTTTTCATGTATTATATTATATTCATTGTATATATATATATGTAGAACAATGCACAAGTCTGAACTAAATTCTGATTAACTAAATGTTCATTTCAAAATGATGGTGTTGAAGTAATGAAATGATTCTCGGGTTTTTTCGTTAACTAACTACTAAATGTCAGCTAGATTTAGCTGTTTCATTTATAATGTTACAAAGTCTTATTTTAAACATTATTTATGTATGGTGGTGGTTAATCACAACCAGTTATTTCTAGACAATTTACAGGTCTCGGTTGAACGTCGACAGATTCCATCGAAAACTGAGTGTCTCCAGGACGACTCCATACAAACGTAGTTTGGTCAACCTAACTACGTTTGGATAGAGTCGACTTGAGTTAACCATGCAGTGTATTCTTATGTTCTTCCAAGTCTTCTAAGCGCTTTCACAAACCTATCAAAAAATAGAGATCCAATTTGAATACCGCGAAATTACTAGTTTTATAGCTATGGGATTGGCAGCTGGCGATAAGTGAAACATGGCTGTACCTAGCCCACGTTATCGGCAGTACGTACCGCCTCAGTAACAATTTCACGCGATTTTGCGTTTCAAATATAGGTCGTGAACTACCGTTTTCTTTAGTCGGGTGGGGCAAGGTAAATACCCGGAATTCTGGAACAATACATGTTGCATTTACCCCATCAGTAACTTTTTTGGAGCAATATGATGTGTTGCAACTCACACCAGTTATGAAAGGCAAAGCTTTCTTTTATCACGGTTTGAATAGGTATCTTAACTTTTTGAATACCAAAGACGTCAAACCACATTGATGAAAAATCGGAATGGCGTTAAAGGATCTCCAGAAGCTGATTATAATATCGTGATGAGACTATTACGTGGCGAAAATTAACGTGCCGATAGGGCCATAAATCATTAGGTCGGACCTCTTGCTCGCACCTTAGTCTGCTGCTTCTAGCTCAAGTTCGTAGCGGAGCGGGAGGTCATTGATGGCTCCATGGACATCGTCAACGTCTCCAACAAGGATTCTGCCGATTAAGGTCATTGTCTATGCTCCGCGAGGCGAGGAGTCTTCTATATCTGGGGCGCTACCGGGAAACGAAAATGTTCGTGTATCTCCCTCTCTGTCGCTCGAATATGCAAGTGTCCAGGACGGAGATACACGAACAAACTTTGGTTTCGTTTCGCGGTAGAGCCTCTGCACGCTTGTCGGATGGAAGTTGGGCGTACCACCTCCGACATAATGTGGACAGCCTCCTAAGGCCCAGCATACAACACAAAATGGCATTGAAATTGGAATTGTCTGGTGTTGGAAATAGAGTTGACTTTCGTTTGTTTTAAAAAGTCCCCGAAGCAAAACAACATCAACTCTATCCCAGTTGAATATTATTTATATTCCTTCAACAGAATAAGGTGGATAATAATAGATAAGAGAATGAATTAATGAATGATGTGTAGATGGGATGATGGATTGTCTATTCTCTCACGGAGCATAGACAATAACCTTGTTCCGCATCTTCGTATATAGACGTCAACAATGTCAACATCAGTAGTGTGTGAAATGTAGCCCGCTGTGTATTGTCGCAGGACTCGCAAGGGCAGGAGTCGGAGCCCGAGCTGCCCCCGGCGGAGCGCCCTAACGACCGCGTCTCCAGCAAGGGTAAATAATAGCTTGGTTTTATTTTATTATGATGGTTGCAAATAAGTGTAAAGCTGCGTACGAATTTGAGCGGCTCAGCCTGAGGCATGCTCGCCCCGCGCGGCGCGCTGCTCGCGAGTCAAATTGTTGCACATAAACATGCCCGGGCGAGGCAGCGCGTTCGCGGCGAGCCGACATTGTGCGTCGTTCAAAATGGCTTCGGACACGATGACAGCCGCGGCTGCGTTTATCATATTTCACCGAATTATAGTAATAAATTTACGAACAAACTCGATTACACATACACGGTTCGTCCACTTGCTCAAATTCATACGCGCCTCGCCCACAAACAAGTCAGAACGCGTCGCTCTGCCTGCGGCAAGCTCAGATACACGTCCAAATTACGCGAGGCACGCACACTGATGCGCCTTTGAGCGCGGTCACAAGACCGCCTTTGGCCGGCTCGCCGCGCGCCGCTCGCGGGCTGCTTGCGCACAGCGCGTGAGCGCGTACGAATTTGAGCGAAATAGGTGAGCCGTGCGTGCCTTAACCCGAGGCTGCTCTAATTCGTACTCAGATTTAAGCTTAATAGAGATGCGCCGAATATGGGTTTTGCCGAACCATTACCAAACATTCGGCCGAATTATTGGGGTCAACGTAATGTCTTCATCGAAAACAGACTCATTTAGTGGTAAAATCTTATTGATTTTTAAAGTAAAATATTTAAGTACAGTAAAATTGGTTTTATATGTCTATAAGTATAGTTAAATATATAAACAATAAGAATCCGTTATAGAATAACAATTACACAAGGCAATGATTAGTGACACTATTACATTCTTGCAACTTGCAGACAAACACCTTTAAAATGATTAGGCATTTGAACCGAATAACGAACACTGAAAAATATGCCGAATACCGAATCTTCGGCGCATCTCTAAAGTGTACCTTCCTAATGGCAAGCAAGCAGAAACCGTAATTCATGAACACTTTGCAACTTTAGATAAGTTGTATGAGTGTTGCTGACCCTTTATTGGTTTGATTAGGCGCTGTGTGTAGTGTTACCGGTTTTGGTATGTGTGTAATTGTCTTGATTACATGTTTTATTTTTTCCCCAACCCAGTTGATTTTCGGTAAAAACGGAGAACGAACCCACCCATCTTTGTTTAAAAAATTGTGGACCAATTCAGAAGTAGACTTTAAAGAATATGTATTGTCTTGTCTAACAGCTGACAGCCGTGACAGAGAGCGACCTCGCGGAGGCTCTCGTGACCGGCGCGAGCGGCGCCGGGACTCCCCGCGCCGCGACCGCGAGCGCGAGCGACGCTCGCCCCGCCGCGATGACAGACCCAACAGGTAACTATACACCTTAATCACAACCGCATAAGCACGTGCTTATTATTTGCTAGCGCGGTCGTACCAGCTCCTCGGAGGCGTGCGAGAGCCGAGTTCAGCCGAAGCGGCAAGAGGAGCAAGCCTAACATAAAGCTCACTAGCGCGTTGCCTACCCCTTTTTGATTTGAGAATTAGTTGTGTCAAGAGTTGCGGACAAATACTGGACTAAAGGATCGTTACTTTCAGCGAAGCGTAGTTTCGAGTGCTCTGGCGACCTAGCTTTCAACTCTACGTCACATTTTCTACAGAGCAAGTTGGATGTGTTGAACTCCTCTATTTCGGCTGCTACAAATAACAGCGAGATCACATTCTGATTTATACTACGAGGTTACATCACTGGTTACCTCTCTCAAGTGTTCCATATCCACAACAATCTATTACAAATTGTCAATCTAACTTATTGTATTATAATTTAATAATGGACCCTGAGACTCTATACATCATCTCCTAACGTTTTTCCCGGTTGTTGCCCTAAATGCTCGGGTGCCTCTAAATTATTAGGTGTCAAAGCTCGCGGTCCGCTTTGACACCTAATCCACATATTTAGCATAGGCACTAGTTTTACGAAAGCGAGTGCCATTTGACCTTTCGATCCAGAGGGAAAGCTAGACCTTATTGGGGTTAGACCGGTTTCCTCACTGTGTTTTCCTTCGCCGAAAAGCTAACGGTAAATATTCCGTACATAAGTTCCGAAAAACTTATGGCACGAGCCGGGATTCGAACCCACGACCGCTGCCGCTGCATGCCTGAACCGCTAGGCTACTGTGGCAGGTGAAGTCACTAAATACACATATAAATATTGAGTTATTTGTTACAGACCCGACAGGCCGGAGCGCAGCCGCTTCGAAGGCTCCCGTCGCGGGCTGCTCGGCGACCGGCCCGATGACAGGACTGATAAAGTAAGGCTTACAATAGTTGCCAGTCGTCACACTTACACTTTCGATTAGAGAATAGTTTTAAATTTGTAATCTGTATTTAAAAAGCAAAATTATAGAAAACCTATCAAATTATAACCTAACCATTTAGATTTAAGTTTTACTGACAAGCTTACGTCAAAAATATGTATAGGTGAATTTATCGCCTTATTTATCATCAATCATCATGATATCAGCCGAAAGATGAACGTTGGCCTTCCCCGTATAAACGCAATGCAAAGGTATAAACAAGTCTTTGACGTCGTCTGTACAGTCTATGCCAAATATGACAATCGATTTTTAAGAGCCATTCCTACTACCTTCCATTTTGCTTTGGCGGACGAGGACGAGCGGCTCGGCCGAACACGGTTCGCCCAGACGTGCGCGCTCAGTGTAGACGTGGCTCGGCGAGCCACCGCTCGCCTGAACCGCTCGGCCGAGCATCCGAATGCTCAGCCGAACGGTACATACTTTTATTATAGACTGTACTTTTTGGACAGTATTGATGACTGTGTTGGTGGTTGGTGGTGTACTCGTTGAGAGGGTACTAATTAGGGTTTGCGCCCGGGACTGGATTAGTATGGCCAGTCCCGAAATTTCTCGGTTTGCTCCCGGGACTGGATTATGCACTGATAAGCCCGAACACGATAGTTTATCTTGTGTAGTTTGGGAGCTCATATGTTTTTGTGTTTGAGTATAGAAGCAGGACGTGTCGAAGGTGGACAAGTCCGCGATGCTGCGGCCGCCAGCCCTCATGGAGCTGAAGTTCGGAGACGGCGCGGGCCCGCGCTCGCACGACGCCCGCGACGCCGTGTCGCCCAGGTACGTTCCATGCACATTTGTTATTTAAAATGGCGTTTTTTTTTTGAACCAAAAAGTACATAGTATACTGAAACTAAAGATTCGCCAAACTGCGAATCAGTTTGTTGGCCAAGTTATTATATTATACGCCAAGTAAAGTCTTCCAGTTCATCATATTAGCTGCCTGGAAAATAAAAACCCTGTTTTATTAAATTTGGAGAGTGGAGAACTTGCTTTATATTACTTTAACTTTTTTGGATTCCGATTATTTCAAGATATAAGCGACCTGTCATCATTTAAAAAGTGTAAAGCTGCGTACGAATTAGAGCAGCCTCGGGTTGAGGCGCGCACGGCCAACCTATTTTGCTCTAATTCGTACGCGCTCACACGATGTGCGCGAGCGGCGCGCGGCCAGCCGCTTAGAGTCGGTCTTTTGACCGTGTTCAAAGGTGCCCCAGTGTGCGTGCCTCGCGTAATTTGGACGTGTAGCCGAGCGTGCCGCGGACAGAACAATGTAATTTGGTGAAGTAAATGTGCACCACATGTATTACGATATCTGTACAACTGTTTCATCCACCACCGAGGCGAATTTTCTCTTCTTTTTGGTAATAATTCGGTGAATTACGATAAACGCAGCCGCGGCTGTGATCGTGTCCGACGCCATTTTGAACGACGCACAATGTCGGCTCGCCGCGAGCACGCTGCCTCGCCCGCGCATGTTTATGTGCACCAAACTGGCTCGCGAGCATGCCTCAGGCTGAGCAGCTCAAATTCGTACGCAGCTTTAGGTCAAAATAATGTTACTCATTCCAGCTTATTAGTTTGTAGCAATTTCATAAAATAATGTTTATTTATTTTCAGATTTGTTGACCGTGATCGTCGCGACAAAGACAGAGGATCGCGCGAGCGTGAGCGCGACAGAGAAAACCGGGAGGGCCGCTACGCCCGTCGCGACGATGATAGAAGGTATGTTTTTAAATTAGGCCAACTATACACGTCTGCAATTAAATCTAGCTTGAATTCGGATATATACAATTTATCGGTTTTTTATAGGTAGTATATAGGTATATTGATGTTTAGATAGATTATATTGTGAGAAACACAGTGATGTATGTTCTCTTTTTTTTGACCACATATCATAATTCATTTGATGAATTGAGCCAATTTGGAAGTAAACCACAGACTTGTAAGGTCTGCGGTTTTGCTATTATTTGTGTTCTCACGGTACCGCTTTGTCATCACGTCATTAGCCAATAAAACAAAAAGTTTTTATTTGCATGCCGAGGGCCATACTACACGGTCAGGTGGTTCTCCCGCCGCGTAATCCGCTCCAGAACCGCCTTCGACACAATTTAATATGGAAGTTGTGTCCTGCATGCCACACTGCGCGGTTCCCGACTTCCATATTAATCTGTTTTTAACCTGTTTTGTTAGCTGTTGGTTTTCGAATAAATAAATAAATAAAATTGAGTGCGGATTTTCGCGGCAGGAAAATCGCCCCGAGCGGGAGCTTGTGAGAGGGCGCTCGTCGTGCGTGGCTAGTAATGAACAAAACACAGCGATAAACCGAACCGCATTCCGTGTAGTTTGATGGTCTGCGGCAGCTTTCTTGCGGCGGGAGAGCCGCCCGTGTAGCCTCCACCTTATGTACAGTATACATGCTGTATAGTATACCTTATTGGACGCTCTGGTCTATTCAGTTGTACCTCGCTAAGCCGTAGTTGTCAAGCTAGTATAATAGTTTCGCTGTTGAAATGACGCAACGAGTTTGCACATGGTGAGCTCTCAGCTCTCGACGCGTGTGTGCAGCCGGCATGACAGTACATGGTGTGTGGTGTGCGCAGGTCCCGCTCGCCGCGCTCGGGCCGCGGGCTGGAGGAGCGGGAGCGGGAGCGGGAGCGGGAGCGGGCGCGGCCGCGGCCCGCCGGCGCCGCCTTCCCGCCGCCGCCCGTGCACACCGCTGGGTAAATACATCACCTCTTACTGCGGGACAAACCTTATAACGCTGACTGACTATAGTCGTTTTTAGGGTTCCGTAGTAACAAGGAACCCTTATAGTTTCGCCATTTCCGTCTGTCCGTCCTCGCCTTAGCTCAGTAACCCTTACTACTAGAAAACTGTAATTCGGCATGGGCATATAAATCAATCACCGTGTTTTTACGGAAATAAATATATTTTCATTTTCAATCACGCCGACAAAACAGTATAATACAATTAGAAATATGTTTTTTAGGTTTCTTCCTATTTTATTTCTCTTTAAGTCCAGAATCATTTTTCAACTCAGTGCACTAATTTTTGTTTACCTTGTAATTAGACCACTTTCACCAAAATATATATTTCGTACATAAGTATTTTTTTGAAACCACGTGGTACGATTTTTTTTTAAGTTTGCCTCTGATTATATAATTATTTATGACCCGACTAACGTGGACAGTTACCTAGGTAATCGATCCGTCAAGAGTAGGTACTTAATTGTAATTTGATGTGCTAAATTTCAATTAAGTAGTTAATAGGTTACAAGTAAAATGAATAAGTGACTTGTACAATCATTTCACGTCTAGAGTACGTAGTGTGTCGAGTACTTGATAGACAGTGTCTTATAAATTTAATAAATTGAATAGTTTTTGTATAAAAAGCAAATAAAACATACCTAAATTTTGTATTGTTCGACACGCAAATGATTAAAATATAAACAAGCAAATCTCCTGATTTTGGCTCTGGTTGACAATATTTTTTAACAAACACAAACTATTGAAGTCGGTAAATGAAGAATAGCATTTTATTAATTCAAGAGTTGGTTTCTACAGCAGTTCCGGATACAGCGAGCAGCGCTCCCCGTGCGGCGACTATAAACCGTCCTCCTACAAGGTCAACAGGAAATTGGAAGTCATGGAGAAAATGGGTAAGTCTTTCATTTTCCAAAGCAAATCTTTCAACGGGGACTAAAACTGCACCAAGCAGTGGTAATTGTGGTGACATGCTTAAATATCTAGCCACGAGAACACATGACACATATTCCAGGACAATGAAGCGTTGACAAGGATAGCACAAGAATTCTGCAAGAAAAGTAAAGTCAATGCCACCAGGAAAAACCGAAAAGTCAAGGCCGTTTCGCGGACATGCCTGATTACGTATCGTACACACCAGTCGCACGTAAACCAGGAATGTTCCGCGGGACCACCTTATTGCCCACATTCTGACAAGCAAGACTATATGACGAACGACGACAGGGGAAACTCTCAGAAGATTTGGAACTGAAAAATTGAGTCGGTTGCACGGGCATGCCTGCACACGGATCGTTCTCAGGCGCTCCGGGTACAGGCCTGCCCGCGGGACCGCTTAAGGGGCAACGAGTTGTCTTTGAGATAGGTAACATGATCTTACGACAAGTTCGCCTTTGTACCGACGTAACCCTTCGTTAGCGGTTGTCAAAATTGAGTTGTAAAACAATAGTTTCTAATCATTGGCACGAGGGGTTAACCTAATATCTGATTTTTACCTGTGTCTGGTGCTATATAGTATAACATACATGTATATATAATATGTATGTATAAACATGTGGCCAAAGCTCCACTGTTAGGTTAACATAGCTGCAGATGAAGGCAGTTGCGCGGACATCTTCGTACACGAATCGTAGGTACCAGGCGCCTGAGTTCGAGGCTGTCCACGGGGCCTTACAGTCAGCGTGTCTAGCCAGAAACTAATGTAAATCGGAAAATAATTCTTTGGTTCCCCCTGTTCTGGCATACTTTTTGTAGTAATCATTCTATATGGCATAATCTATGTAGCCATATTTGACTTTGAATCTAGATTCGCATAGTTTTATTACGCAGATTTACATTAATCCGAATACAACAGTTTTAATGTCGCTTGTTAGAGAGAGAAAACGCTAGCAGATCGTGACGTCACGATGCTCGAGCATAGTAAATGACAATCGTTTCAAATGAAGGTGCGTTTTGGGGAAAGAAGGGGACTTTGGACACTTACAACTTTGTGATTATTTAACCTGCATTGCTTTTTTCTCCATTTGACTACACAAATCCTTTTTCAAGAAAATACATCATTATTGATTATTTCATTTAGTATGTACACCCCTATTTGTGCCAATGTGCACGTACAGCGATGTTGCCCTAGAAGCTTAGATGAAGGGTGTCCGCAGGGCTCCAGATCAAGACTCCGGACGGGTCCATGGCGACGGCGCAGCAGCTGCGCGCCGCCGCGCACGAGCCCGGCGCGCCCGCCGGCCTGCCCGCCTACTACAACCCGCAGGCCAACAAGATCCTAGACCAGGTCAGTACTCAGTCCCTTGCGACCATTTACTGCTACTATGCCAAAAATCCTCCTACCACCCTGACCTATTACCACGAAAGTCGCATTGCGAATTTCGGATATCTCCGTCTCTATGCTCTTGCCAGGCAAGCAGTTCAGACCAAAATGACCTACGAGGATTGACCATATACGCGTACGCTTAACTTCGTGCGCCATCGGAACAACCGCGACCACTCTGTTAAGAATACGACTGAGGAGGAGCATAAGTTATACGTAACTCGCGTCTACGTGCTCGCTAGCGACTGCGTGAAATATAAGGATAGAGAATTAGCTTCTGCCTGCGAGTCCATCCGCGTGGAACTCTTTTGTATCGTAGGTTCATACTTTCACCCCCCATTTAACCCCCGTAGGAGATGATTTCCGGGATAAAAACTATCCTATGTCATCCCTGGGATTCCAACTATCTCCATACCAAATTTTATCTCAATTGGTTTTTAAGCGTGAAAAGCTAACAGACAGACAGACACACATTCGCATTTTTAATTTTGTATGGATTATTGAAACATCATAGGAAACCGGTCTAATACCAGCAAAGTATATTTTTCCCTCTGGGTTGGAAGGTCAGATTTCAATTCCTTTCGTAAGATTAGTGCCTTTGCCAAATCATTTGATTGGGTGCCTAAGCGGAATCAAAGCTCCTTTAGGGTACTACCGGGAAAACGCTAGTGGCCGTATTCATAAAAGTTCAAAAACCTATTTTAGCTAAAATGCCATTCAAAATAATTTGCTTTAATTTATCACTTTGGCGTTTGTGTTCGTTATAAAGGGACAAAACGCATTTTATTTATCAGGCATTTTAATTTTATGAATAAGGTAAAAGGATGATAATTGATTTGTTTGCTCCCAGGTGGCGAAACGCAAGCTTCTATGGGCGCACAAGAAGGAAGAGAAGTCGGAAGCGGAGAAGGCGGCGCCGTGGACCGGCACGCGGTTCGCGGCCGACCAGGACGGCAAGCAGGCCACCAAGTTCATGCGCCTCATGGGCATCCGGGACCCCGGTCAGTAGCTTACCTTCCCCGGGGAGTCGCTTATTTTACCTACAAACTTTTCTCCGAATGCATTGTTTCGCCAAATGTGAATTTCATCTATTTCTTTTCTCAGAAACCGGTATGTTTTTAGCTTAAATGGAATTGTTTTATAACAATCCTATAAAGATTACTGTTTCTGAAAAAAAAAAATGTTTTGGAATTAATCCCGCCCTCACCATTTCGCCATCTTGGGACTAGGCGCGGTCGTGGGTTCCACCCTTATGTTGTTGATTTACCAATGATTCGCACGAAGAGCTTTGCTTCCATCATTTCGACACCAGTCTTGAGTGCGTTTGGCTTTGTGAAATGGGGCACTGTATGTATGTATGTATGTAAGCACTTTATTGCACACAATAACAGGTTAAAGAATATACATGTCATACAATAGATCAAAGTACGAAGTCGAACTTATCACTATAAGGGATCTCTTCCAGCTAACCTTTGAGCAATTGTGAGGAAGGTAGGTAGACCAAGATAGGCAAACTTATACCGTGTACAAAAACACAGAGAAAATGAAAACAAAACCTAATAGGTATTAATTCTAGACAAATGAAACATGCCAATGCATATATAAATATACAGTATAAAATATAATACACACTATCATAAGTAATATATATCGCAATTATACAATAAATAAATAAATACTATATTCAACCAATTCACAAGTCATTGGAAAGCCACAACTTCTTCAAATTCATTTTAAGTGTCGCAACAGACCGCGACTGTCTCAGCGACAAAGGCATCTCATTCCACAACTTAACAGCGCGCGCGGTAAAAGATCTGGAGTATGTTCGCGTCTTTTTAGACGGTGTCTGTCGGTGTCACTGTCTTGCTGGAAACTAAAATAATCACTCCCATATAACTTTCGGGCATTTTCCAGCAAATTACCCTGCAATACGTTCTGAATATAGTAATCTTGGTTGATTTTGACTCCTCGATCAGTGAACAGCAGTGGTAACTTGCCTCTAAGCGATATCGCAACCCACACCACGACAGCAGACGCACCTTGAAATCGATGTACAGCTAATTTGTCCACTGGTATGTCCCTCAACGAAAAGCCATAGACGCGATCATTTTGTTGATTGTGGCTGCCTTGTAATTGAAACATTTTTTCATCCGAAAAAATAATGTCATCGCTCTCGTGCCATGCTAGTAGCTCGTTGCATTTTGTCGCTCTAGCTTTTTTCTGGGCGTCCGTTAATCCGTGATTTTTTTGTTTCTTGTATGCCTTTAATCCAAGATCATGTCGCAATATACGACTCATTGATCGTCGGGATATTTTCATATCTTTCGCGAGTTTACTTGCACTTTGGGCTGGATTTCGCCTAATACGCTCACGAACATTTTTGATTACTTTTTTGACACGAACAGATGGTTTACGTCCAGGTTTGGGACTGATTCGTGAAGACCCTGTTTCATTGAATCGCTTGATGGTCCGCGATATGAACCTAATATTGATATTTATATGTTTCAGGTTCCTTAATCCTAACGACCAATCCTGTCGAAGGGACTCGTCTGAAAACCAGCGCAAGCCTTCAAGCCTTGCATATGCTGAGACGAGCACCCATTGCCCAACCTAACGCATTTAGTATTTTAGTTTTAATTCAAAGGCATTTTTAAGTTATTTCTTTGTACTTATGTTATGAGTTATATTTTGTGTTCTTTTTGGCAATAAAGTATTTTGAATTCGAATATCTCGCACGGGCGAAAATTTTTCACGTGCAAATTGACAAAGTAAGCTCACGTTTCGCGTCCATGTTGTCCTGTTTTTCAACAAAAGAAAGACAAAAAAAATGACAAGATGAAGTCTAGACATCATAAAGACAAATAAATTGTCTATTTCAAAACATATGTATACAGTAAAAAAAGTTGGATTATGTTCGAAAAAAATACGATATAAGGCTACACTTAATGTGCCCAACCCTGTATAGGTAATTAAAAAAAATGGCGAAACATTCATTCGATGAAAAGGACGGTTATCGGTAAGGGTGGTATTCCACTTGTCCAACATATCTGTCCAATGTGCATTGCATCTCACTCACTCTTTAAGCAAAATGTGAGACGCAAATACACTTTGGACAAAGATCTTGGACAAGTGGAATCCACCCTAAAACAAGGGTAAATTGTCATGTCCTTGCTGCCCAGGGACCACATTCAGTTTGTCTTCAATAAAAGCGATCATAGTGCGGGTACTACCTTAACGTCTATTGATCGATCGATCTAACACCTTCGTCAGTTCATTCTACCCGGAGTTTGCCTTGCTTCTACCACGACGGTGGGAAACAAGCATACGGGCTGCCTGAAGATAAGTAACCGTGGTAGTGGACGTATGCGATCCCAGAAGAAACAGGCGCGTTTTATTCATTCGAGATCGAGTTGGGCTGCTTCAAATATTGCCCGCCATCCAATTTTATCGATTTAGTCCTCTCATAAATATGTACTGAAACCTGACGTAAGAGCGAGGGACATATTTGTGAGTAAGTTTTATGCTCCCATATTTTTACACTTGACTGCCCAACGCGCAGTGCCGCGTCAAATAGTGAGTGAAATTCGATTTTTCGATAAACACGGCCGAACAAGTTTATGATTATGTTATGACATGGAAAAATTACCACCCATATATGACATCCGCGTCATTTTATATCTTATTTATAAGTTTATTTCGTGTGAACTAGTTTTAAAGAATCGTAACTATTTGCGGTCGGGCTCACGGCCAAGTCTGCTATGATCTGTGTGTGATTTGACGTCACATTGAGCGTACGTACGATTGCCGGTCGATTTGGCCGGCTGCCTGGCTCCTAATCACCCGTTTCCTTTTGTGTTCAGCTAGAAGAACTTCTGTTTATATAGTTGATTGTTTTTGTATAACTGCTTTTGTTGACTGGGTCGACAAAAACTTTAATGATGCTCCTTCGTTTTTTTTAAATCTCTTTGTACATAAAGCTCTCATTATACATAAAGCTTAAGTTTGCTTGTATGTTCTTACTACATTAGGCTAATTTATACACAAAGGATAATCATTATTACGTGTTATTTTTTCAAAATCAGAAACGGGCATAAAGACATCAGATTTTCAATTAAAGTCTATTACTGATACATAAAACATAACGCTCCTTTATGAGGCAGTTGGGTAACAAGAGATAAAGTTGGGAATATAGTATATGTACTTAAAAGTGTTAATTCTGCAATCCATCGTCATCATTTGTCCGTAAAAATGTACTAAACGATCGGTAACTTTCACAGACGCAGTCAAACAAGAACCCCCCCAGAAAGAAGCAGACCCCATCAAGAAGCAAGAAGAGCTGTTCCAAGCCATGCAGGCGCAGTACGAGGTCGCGCGAGCCACCACGCACACCATGCGCGGCGTCGGCCTGGGCTTCCAGCGGGGACAGTACTAGTGTGGTGCCAGTGGTGGGCCAATATGCCTCGGTGTGACTTGGAACCTAATTGTGTGTGTAGCGTACTGATAGTGGAACTGTTCGCATGGTGACTGAGAAATGCTGTACTGGGCTGACATCTGGGCTGTTCCCTGAGTTCACACAGTGTTGAAGGTGACACCTGAGAAAAGTTCTCAGCACGGCTATCAGTCTCGGCGACATAGACTATCCGTCTCTTTCTAAGCGTTCTAACTAGAAAGAGACGTATGATCTATATCGCCGCGACACAGCGCGCCGGTCGTCCTGTGATAGGCGTGCAGTAGTTCGTAGTTGGCAATGAGGGTTGCGAACCACTGGGAAAAGCCCGCTGGCCTGATGTTCATGTGGATAGACATTAGAAATGTAATATTTTCACCATTTGTTTGATAATGATCGCGGTTTAATGCTTCACCGAAAAGTATTGAATTTTTTACTCAAGGATAATCAGAAATTAAAATATTTAAGAGATTGTATAATCCACAGTATGTCTTCCCTCATTTGTAATAATGTTCGTTGTAAAGATATAACGCTTGGCAAGACAAACTGGTGGTTCCTTTAGTGTCCTCTAAGCCAGGTCTCAGCTTATATATAGGCAACATTTACATTATTACCATGACATAATGTCGTCAATTGTACGTTTTCTAAGCATCAACAAAATCCTACATATAGTATAAGAAATAGTTGCAAGCTTTAAATATCGATACGATACTTTCGAAAGCGTCCATCCCTTCATAAATATGTACCTGCGAGGTTTATGTCGACCGTGCTACCTTTGTCACTATCGTTTTAATTTCAAACATTTGTAGAAATAGTATATCTGTACATATTTTAGTGAGAACTGGGATAGCTTAGTAGAACATATTTTCAAACAATTTTGGATGTTATTTCGTACGTTTTCGTATCACGTTAAAACGGCTAAACATTTTATCTGTCATTTGGCATGAATAACTAAACATGCAAAGAATTTCTATCCTCGCCTATGGAGTGGTGTGTATTATAATAACTGGTCACGAAATTCCTAAACAAGTCATGGCACTAATCAATAATTATTTTCTAATTATGTTAGCTGACATGCTCATTCTTGGCTGAATTCGTTTGGGCTGTGAGGAGTCTCGTTATGTATGAATGTCGATAGTTGTGCAGTGCTGCTGTGTGTGAAATGATCGCTTGAATACAATTTCATATGACGTGTATATTAAGTGATAGATAGTTAAATATGATTAGTTCTGATCCATGGTATTGGTTAGAAATGTGCAGGATGGCTAGAATTAAATCATTTGAATTTAATTAAGACTAAAGGTATGTTTGAGCGTTTCTCAAAAAAAAAGCCACTATTATTAATTGTACTTCTAGGAATTTTATGTTAACTATTCCCACTCAGAATCAGGAGCTCTTTCGACCCTGGTAGGACAAAAAACTGTCCCAACGATATTTTTCCTATTGTGTTAACATTTACCATACACTTGTATGGTGGTAACACAATAGGAAAGTTCAAAAATGTATGAACATTTTGGGACACTTTTTTTCTCCTATTGGGATTTTTTTTCTTCTGTGATTTTGAGTAGAAATAAGATAAAAGTTGCAGAAAATCTCCGAAAAAATATAGTGGCATTTTTTTTGAGAAACGCTCGTTTATCAAAACTTATATTTCTTGTTTCTCACTCTCTAGTCATTTATTGCCAATGCGCAAATATTCCATATAGTTTGAACGCGATATCGCGTCAACGGCAACCAATGTGTATCAAATTTGTCAAGAATAATTTTATTTTGTATGGTAGCTAAACATCCTTGAAGTCCTAATATAAAGTGTATGTTATACAGGAAATCAAACCTATGGCTCAGAATCAACCATGTATAATCATCTATTAATACTAATAGTGCAGATAATACTGCTATTTGTGTGATAAATTATATTTAGTGAGAATAAATAATTATTGTATGGTCACAGATCTTCCTCCTGTAATGCTGATATAGATTTGTAATTCCTAATAGTAATAGGAAACATTAGTCAATAGTCCATGCAATTATTATTATTTTTAATTTATATCTAAGGTAATAAATGTTATTATTAATTTATACAGTGTTTTATTCTGTCCCTGTATTAAATAATACAGTATAGATTGAATACTTTGTCTTCTGAGATCCGATATATACCCAACACATCGAGATAGTGATTTTAGTGGTGAGCCGGTCACGGGAGCGTTCCGGCGAGACTCGTCATTCGTTAAATCAGAAATGTGGTACTTTATATGAGACTAGCTGCCCGCGTATTGCAACGAACGCAGGCAAACCCGCGGGATAAAATAGCCCATGTCTTGTCTGCCCGGAAAGTCCATTTTATACACAACTGAAAGAATATTTGAATTCCGTCCAGTAGTTCCGGAGATCGAGTGTTGCATACAAACTGACCTCATTATGTATCTCTGGCTCTTTTTAACCCCTGTGTGACAAATAGAGAGAAATAAGGACGCGGATTATCGGGCCGTACCGGTCCTAATTTTAGAACAATTTACGAGGAGACGCAATCGCGCCAACATAACAAAAAAAATACGTTTTAGTCTGTGGCCATTACAATAACGAGTTACTTTTACTTGCCAGCTAGTTGACAGGTAACCGTTATCATATCACATCGTTATTTTCGTCCCATCACTACTTTGACAACAACCATTTTCGTGGGATTCACCGAGAAACAAATATAAAATTATTTCTATTGCATTTTGTGATAAGAGGGTACGTAAATGCCACTGAGAATAACCGCCGACCTCATGTCCTTATTTTACGTTGTTGGAAGCGGCTGGAACCGCGTGTTTTCTCGTTTATTTCATTAAATAAAGAAACTTGAGCAGTTTATGTTTTAAATTCGACAGATAGATAGTTAATTTGGAGTTAAAAGTGTACAATGGAGGAGGAAGACACGAAACAATGTCCGAACTGGTAAGTGAAACGCCATTAGTTCCGTGTTGTGTAAATTGTCCTATTTATACTAACATGCGCTCTCACAGTTTATTTTTAGCCTATGCAGAGCAATACAGCTGTTGTAACTGCCCCGGTTGTTTACCTTAGTGAAAGAATCGCCGGAAAGATGTAGGAAACATTCTTGATTGTACATGCCTTGCGATTGTACAATGGACTTTGTATCTATGTCGAATATTAGTTTTAACTAACTTAAAAGAATCTGTCTTCATTATTCTAAAATTGAATACTTCAGTACTTGCTCAATTGATTAGTATACTTTATTTCAAAGGCGGCGCTTAAGCCTGAATGGGATTGTCAGAACTCGTTAAATATAATAGACCACACTATATCAATTAGGGTTGATTTCAAGCCAGCCACGGCTCAAGGAAGGCTCCATATTTTTTTTATTACCATGTTAAAGTAAAGTGGTAAAAGAAAGTGTATAGTGTCAGTTGAATTAAAGTCAGGGTTTAAGTGTGTTGTGGGCGATGGGCTAGCAACCTATCACTGTGATATCACATTTTGTCGATCTTTTATACCCACATTTATGCTAACAGCGGCACTGGACACAAGTTTAATGTGCTCTGCCTACCCCTTTTAGGGTTAAATGCGTGTATGTATGTATGTATGTATGTATATAAATTAAAGTCTGAATATATTCATGTTTCCGTGAATGTTATCAAACCAATTTCCACTGTAGACTTATAAAATTGACACTGAAAACTATGCACTAATTTTGCTCTGGAACTTTCTGCTTATCCTGGAAAATCTCAGGATTCCTAGTAATAATCATTCAAGAATAAAAGGGTAGACTGAATCCATGTCACCATAACTACTGTAGGTTCCTCTTCTTAGTGCTACAATTGTATCCTAAAGAAACTAAGATTTTAGTTCCTAATTGCTTGCATCTGCCATCCAACCTTTCAACCTAAAGTGGAAACCTGACCTTGTGCTCTGCATCTGTGGTTTAGTCAACTTGACTATTAAAAGTTATGGCCATCTGAGAGCCAGAAACTAGTCTTAGTGACTGCCGTCATGGACTACCACCGAGATCAATGTAAACCAAGGCTTTCAAAACATGAAAACACTCAGTTAGTATGTAAGATTATTTAACCCTCATGTGTATTTACACACATTTAATAAATGGAAAAAAAAAATTATTGCCACAACTTTAAATTAATTACATTTACTCTAAACTAAAAAAATCAAACAAAGAACAAATTTCTAAAAACCGGCCAAGTGCGAGTCGGACTCGCGCACGGAGGGTTACGTACCATTATCTATTAAAACGGCAAAAAAAAACCACGTTTGTTGTATGGGAGCCCCCCTTAAATATTTATTTTATTTTTCATTTAGCAAGTGATAATTATGGTGTCTGCAGACAGTGTTATGAATCTTATGAGATTAGTATACAATCATATGCCTAATGTGAATATGATTAAATAAAGACAGCTATTACCATTACCAATGCAGCTATATAACAATCATTGTAGATAATACTCTACTGACAAGGCTATTTAGTCGTTATCTGCCCTTGTACATTCATTATTTAATAACAATAACAGAATATTTATGTACATTTATCCAATTGTGCATTTTGTTTTGTTTAGAGCAGGGTTTGAAAATATCCGATATTTATTATAACTATCAAAATATCGGATATTTATGATATATATCTGATATATATAAAAAGTTTCATATATATCCATTTTGTATGAAAGCTATATTATTATTTTATTGTATTATTTATGTATACTGTTTGCATATGTGTTACATAAACATAATAAATTATTTAAAAAAAAGAAATGTTTTAAATGTTTTATTTATTTAGGTACCTACATAAAAATCTTAAAATCCGACAAATTAAACCAAAACATAAAATCTTCTAACTCAGGCAAAAGCAACTAAAAACATAAAAAAATATATCAAAAAATCAACTCAAAAACAAAGCTTTTTTATAAATTCTAATCAGGCAATGGTCATACCTACACTTATTTCGGCATTGATATACCTATATCATAAAAACACGTTGGATATATATCGGATATATATCACGACATATATCCATTGATATATATCCTCGATCCCTGGTGTAGAGGCAGATTATTCTCCGACTTTGTACATATGGGACCCTGCTTTGAGAACGGAATGCACGAAATCCGAGCCTAATGGCCTGTATACACTTTGATAAGTGCTTAGTGCGTGTGTTGATAATATAGGCTATTATGAAGGTCCTTGCAAGAAATAAGACGAATGCCATGGCGCTCGCATTCAGGGTATCGTTTTGGTTACCTACTAGGTCTCTTCTTCTACTTGTTAGTTGCTTCACTCTTGGCAGAGTGGTCGTGATCGTCATGTCGGTTTAGTGGCAAGCTGTAAATCCATTGCCATTCGTCGCTCAATGTCTACTAGTTACCCGGTCATAATATCTGTACACCTCTCCGAAATGCGACGCCCCTCCCGCTACCCCTTTTACCCGTGCTCACCAGATGCGCTTCACATCGTACCCAGCGGTCCAGCGGCGCAGGACAGGGACACATACACACCAGTCGTGTCGCCGCGACACGTCTGCTGCTGCTGTCTACGGCCGGGCTCCAACTTGTACCTTAAGGGTTATCATTATATTATTTTCAGCCTTTAATCGCCCACTGCTGAGCATAAGCCTCTCTTCGAGTACGCCACTTGCCCCGGTCCCGTGCTAGTCTCATCCAGACTACTGTTTTGTATAGTCTGTGTAGGGATTATAAAACCGCCTGTTTTTTGCCTCCACTTGTATTGATTAAGTACGTTCTGTGCATGCTCTTGTTGAGGTCTGCATAAAGAGTACTTGTCCCTTTATATTATAGGTAGTGTCCGCAAACACGCGTGGCGAAAGGTTCATATAAGGTGTAAAATACGCCCCGTACGACCATCGACCATGTGTGGGTGGATACTATAATCAGAATACAGTATGTGGGGAACCCCCGCTTTCTGTATCTTACTGACTTTTAACCAACAAATCTATTGACTCAGTTACTGGCCAATGTAAATCGCTTTCAAATTCGCAAGGCTTCTTATATTCTGCTTATAATTTCCAATGCATTTAAGAGATCTTAATACCTTGCTCTCTTTATTAGTCTACATAAGACTCAGTGCCAAATTGGCTTGGTTAATTGAGTCTGAGCTGTTTACTTTTTGGAACTAAAAATAAAGTAACTTCTGTATCTGATATAGTCAGTCAGAAGCCTAGTGAAAAAGTATCGATGTAAACAAGACAGCTAAATTCGCAACGTCATCTTAAAATTTTCATAGTCGATCGATATTTTTCTTAATACGATGTCGGTGGTAAACAAGCGTACGGTCCGCCTGATGGTAAGCGTTTATATACGTATATATCGTAGCCTATGCACGCTTGCAACTCCTTGGGACTCGCATACTCGTTGCCGACGCATTAAAAGTCTGTACACTCCTTTTTCAAGAACTTCATTGTTTAATCCGTAATACATTGTGCAATATAGTAAAGTTTTGTGAGACTCTTTGTTCATACGAGTAAGCCAGTCGGGTGACATTAACGGACGCTGATAATGATAACAATATAATAAGGTTTTGTTTCACACTTTACTTAGTAACAGCCTTTTGCTTAACTACTTAGCTTAGATAGCAAGCTGAAAATTCATCTGCACGGTCCATTTTATTTTAGTGTGCGGAGATAATTTTGTGTATTTCGGTCGCATAGCTACGTCTGCAGCTGACTGTACATATCTGCGATCTTACGGCTTTGGTAATATAGTTGTAAAAACCTCTTATGACCAACATATATTCAGAGGCGTCTCTAGCTCATGCAGCGCCCGTGCGCTATCATTACCGTAGCGCCCTCTAGCACCCCCCCGTGTGTTCGGTGTCAAATACAAATATTTATTCTGCAAGCAGGCCTCTTACATGTCAAGCTTACAATGGTCTCATCAAGTGACATGAATGCAGCAACAATGAAACAATTAGGCGCGCGGTTGTTTTACGCGATTCCATAGATACCTGCGATTACCGCAGCGGTTACATAGAAGGTATCCTTGGAATCGCAGCGTTTAACGCATAAAACAACCTCACGCCTTAGACCGTTACCTGGGCACACATTTTCCGAGAAATGTATCATGATCAATCAGGTTTTTTCGGAACTTATGGACGGAATATTTACCGTTAGCTTTTTGGTGAAGGAAAACATCGTGAGGAAACCGGTCTAATCCCAATAAGGTCTAGGTTTCCCTCTGCGTTGGGAGGTCAGATGGCAGTCGCTTTCGTAAAAGTCGTAAAACTTATGCCTATGCCAAATCTTGGGATTAGGTGTCAAAGCGGACCTCGAGCTCCTTTAGGGCACAACCGGGAATAACGCTAGGAGGATGATATATATAGAGTCTCCGGGTCCATTATAATACAATAAAGTTATTCTATAATATTTCACGTTGTATTGCCTAACATTGTTGTGAACAAATTTTGGGCATTTATCTGAATTAAGAGTCCGCAGTAAGCTCGATTCTCCATATAAACGTAGTTACGCTCTCATTTTAAAACTAGGTGTTGGATTGTAACGAAACTCTGCATGTACAATGACATGAGATATATCTATGTCTGTAATTAGTTTATGTAGCTCCAGATACCATAGTAAAAAAAATACAGCGAATTTAAGTTTGTCATACAAAACTTGTTTCTGCTGTATTTCGTTTGTTTTATGAACTGGAACCATATAAACTAATTACACACATAGATATACCTCATGTCATTGTATATGCAAAGTTTCGTCACAATCCAACACGTCGTTTTAAAATGAGAGCGTAACTACGTTTGTATGGGAAGGTGAAATTCGGCCGAGCTTACTGCGGACTCTTAATATCCTTGATCTTCGTGGACCAATATTAAACTTATTGTTCCAGCAAGCGCGAAATCCCTGCCGTCAACTTCACGACCCACTCCGTGCACTGCGCGCGCAACGTGCGCACCTGCCCCGTCTGCAAGGAGCCCGTGCCCGTCGCGCAGCTGCAGGAACATCACGATGCGCTTCATAAAGAAGGTGAGACAGACCACCCTTCTTCCTCAGTCCCATGCGACAACGAAGACAAATCATACGAGCATTCTCCAGGCGGTCATAAGGATTGCTTGCACCAGCTGATCCAGAGTGTGCCATAACTGGCACAATTGATGGGTCGTGGATGCGAGGTGGTTAGAGGATTTAACTGTGACGTCACCCTGCCAAGGCGTGGCTGTCATATTGATTGGAAACATTCACTGGTTAACTAACCAATGAATGCGACAGGAACATTATGATAAGTATATAATCTATTAAATCTCCTGAATTATTCAACTTCTACGTCCCATCATAAATTGTCCAAATAAGCGACGACCGGTTTAGCATAGATGGTAGGTAGGTTGACCATCATTTCATAAAAAAACATTTCGTAAATTATCATTTTATAAACAACTATTCACAAACTATTCGTTTCACAAACCCATCATTACTCAAAATGCTATACTATAAATATTCATTTAGCAAATGTTATACTTTATAAAAACATTGAATGATTTATGAAAAATGATCATTTACCAAATAAATCGTTTATAAAATAGGTCATTTTACGAATCGTCGATTGAAAAATGATTGTTTCATAAAAGTAAATATCTGTCATATCACGGTATCAATACTAGCGGCCTGGCCAAGAAATCGAATGAGAAAGTCTAATGAACTCTTTGTAAAACAATATTTTAGGAAACGACAAATTTGTTAATCGTTAGTTTGCCAAACGTTTATAAAACGAATATTTGTGAAACGTTTTTTATGAAATGATTGGATACCTGGTAGGTACCTAGTGATCCTGCCTACGAAGCAAGAAGTCCTGGGTTCGAATCCGTAAGGGCATTTATTTGTGTGATGAGCACGAATACTTGTTTCTGGGTCATGGATGTTTTCTATTTATTTAAGTTTGTATTTCTCTACGAGTATACAAGTATGTTTGTCGTCGTCTAGTACCCATAGTACAAACTTTTGTAATTTCGGGACTAGTTCGATCTGTGTAAGATTGTCCGCAAATATTTATTATTTGCATCAGGCAGCAAGGCCCATGTTTACAAATACCTTACAGACTAACAAACATATGGATAAACAAAACTTTAAACACGCATTTTCTGTCGTCAAATTTCAGTCAAATAACCGTTACAGTGAACATTTTCTGTTGAAACAGTGCCGTGTAAGAAATGCGGGGAGAGCGTCTGCGGGACGGACCTCGAGGACCACATCCGGGATTCTTGCGCGCAGACCGTCAAACCTTGCAGGTCAGCCCACTAATACACCATAGAAGCCATTGGGTTAGTTTGCGGTCATTTCATAATAGTCATGCAAAATGAATTTATTTTGGACATAGTTTCCGCCCGCGACGTCTGCGTAAAATAATCTATATTTTCGAGGCTATAAATTATCTTCATGCATAATTTCATCCAAATTGGTTGGGCAGTTTGAGCGTGATTGATTAAGAATCGTCTAAACATCCAAACTTTCACATTTATATCATATATCATTTATTATCATGCGATCATCTAGGCATCTACCTAGAGAAACACATCATTCTAGGAAGGCAAACGCCCTAGAGAAAGGATTCCTCGCGTTGGACTGATATAATTAAGAGGGCTGCCAAATACTGTCTTTCCTATGCAGTCTACTTAAAGAGGGACCGAACTGCGTGGAGGGCAGTTGCATGTGTAACAGACATAAGGGATCGACAAGAAGTAGTAAAATGTCTGTGTGATTGTTATGATATAAATATAACGTTTGAACGAACGAACGAACGGAAGCGCTCATCTCCTCCATGCGTAGCCATTAGTGTATTACCCATCTCATATTTACGTCGAGTGAGATACGTCGTCGGGATTAAATACCTTATCTATAAGTCGTGCTGAATGGTCGGCAGCGGGTAGCAGTTTCCCGACGAAAGTATAATGTGGAGGTAAAATTTCTTAATCTCCTAAGCCATGATGTTAGACTAAAATATTTCATAAATTGCTCTCGACAGCCACTCAAATTAACATTGAATCAACCTTCCTGCATTCCTCCAGGTATTGCGAGTTGGAGCTCCCCCGTAGCGCCCTGCCCGCGCACGAGAACTACTGCGGCGCGCGCAGCGAGCAGTGCCCGGACTGCCGCGAGTACGTCATGCTCAAGTACCGGCAGCTGCACCTGCAGTCCAACCACGGGTTCATCCGACTCGACGAAGGTAGGCTCCGGCACAGCGAATCCAGGGGCTAGGAGGCTCACTACCTCTCAAAACCGTCAGAGTTCTGGGACAAATTTTACATTCAGCTTAAATCTTTAGTGAGGTCAAGCCAAAAAGATCCTGGATCAGCTTCGATAAAGTCAGCCCCAATTCCCAGTTGTCGCTCTGAACTGTTGAGTGAGACACTGCCTGAGATCGAATACATGGTGTTTGACGGATACTTCGGGGGAGGCTTAGAACAGCCTCACATTAGGCCATTAGTGGTGGCTGTAATATGCGGGGGCTCTTCTTATCAGACCTCTGTTAGGTAAAATGTGTTTTGTCCAAACACAAATGTCAAAGTGACTGACAAAGGGAAACGAATCAATGGCTATTCTGAACAGGCTTTCACATTTATGAATGTTTATGAATAAGGCCCATATCAACAATTTTGCTTAATTTTCAGACCCAGTACCAAAGGAAGCCAAACCGAAACCCACCACCAACGGGTTCTCGAACGCTTCCACCAGTCGCCCTCAGAACGGTGCTCCTAGATCTGATCTGAAAAGTCCCAGGCCTCAAACAGAAATACGGTATTACGGTGCAGGGTCGAGTGGTAATGTGGATAGGGCTGCCAAAAATGTGGATAGCAGAGCTAGTAGTGCCAGTTCTAGTAATCAAGCTGATAGAGTTGCAAGCATGGATAGAGGAGCCAATAGTGTGGATAACAGGGTGGCTGAGAGGAATGGGAAGGTGACGGTGAAGAGGACGAACGATCAGCCCCAGATCAATATGAGTGTGGAGCCGAGGGAGAAGGTGCATAAGGAATTGTGAGTATCTTATTGCATGTTTTTATCAGGCTTAGATATATTTGGTAATCCTACTAATTGATTGAATGAGAATTTTTTTGGAAAGAAGAATAATTAATTTTAATTAAATTTTAATCGACCTACCTACCTAATTAAATATTGGTTTTTTCTCTTTTTATTTTAACTGATGATTTTATAGGTACTTCGCCACATGTTTTTTAGTTCCTAATGGTAATGTGTTTTATTTCATGGTTGTCTTCAGGCTTTGATATGTAGTTATACTTTATATTTGCTAATATGATTATAAATTATTGTATACCGTAAACCGGTTGATTGTGACACACGCGAACCTTTTTTTAACAGGTCCTGTACTCGCACAATTTGTCAATAAATTATTTCTGATTCTGATACTCACTTGATTTATTAATTGTACTGTAGCTGGGACCGTCCGCGGAACGATTGAGTTGCGCGGGTCACCGTTCGGCCTAACATTTTGCTTTTATCGTTCTGTGCGTTACAACTCGCCCGAACCCGCGTGAATGCCCCGCGCTTCCGTAGACGGTCTTCATTCGTCATGACGGAGCCTTAAAGATCTGAGGCAATACAAAAGTCATCGAGTTTGACGGCCGATTTAGCCTAGTAGAGTCTCTACCCGAAAGCTGGCGATCCTGGGTTCGAATCCCGATTAGGGCAAATATTTATTATTATTTATTTATTTAAGGCCCACCAACGGATAACACATCTGAACAATACATTTGGCTTCAATACAAAAAAAACTAAGTAAGATGCTTAGCCACTTATAGGTGACCACAGCTCGCATTTCTGTGATGAGACTGAATATTCCTTTCTGAGTCTTGGAGGTTTTCGATGTATTTATGCATTTCTGTCTAATAAATATATCGTCGTCTAGTACCCATAACACAAGTCTTATTGAGCTTACTAATGGGGCTAATTCGATTTGTGTAAGAGTGTCCCTTAAGGTTGAGTATCGTAACCACTAGAGCCGTTTGGGGTTACGAAGAAAAATTGGACCAATCTGAAGCGATGCGCAAACGCGCCCAGCAATTATATTGGTGGATTTTTTTCCCGCTCAACGCCTCGCAAGTTCGCACAGCTCTGGTGGATAGTCAGTATGATTGTCATGTCGTGTTGTGGCAGGCCGTCCCGCGGCGCCGTGAAGAAGCGTCCGGCGCCGCCGCCGCCCGAGCCGGCGCCGGACGCGCGCCGCGACCTGCCGTTCTGGAGCGCGCAGAAGCGAGCCCAGGACGAGGAGCGGAAGCGGCAGGACGAGACCGCTTATAACCTCTCTGTCGGTATGACCCTTTAGTAACCACTGTCAGACATTCTTCAATAATTGCCGGCAGACGAGCGACATTGGCGGACTGCATGCAGTTGGCCGCGTGATTTTTGCCCTAAAAGAAGAAGCTATTGGCACCTATAAAAATAGTAGAAACAATTTAGTAGTTGTGACTTCGTATGTCGTCGGTGGCAGGTGGGTTGCCACTCTGACGAACTTGAGTTCAAGTCAGTGGCGGCGAATGGATTAAGATATGGCTAACTGTTGGGGCAGGGTGGAGCACTTGGAGATTTATTTAATTTCTGATCTGGTTGCCAGGTCTGCCGCCCGTGCTATCGCCGGCAGCAAAGCTAGACAAGCTTCGCAAGATGGACGCCCTCCACAACCGCGAGGTGGAGGAGGACTACAGCCAGAGGCTGCGAGGGCGAGAGCGGCAGGCGCTCGAGCGGCAGACGCTCGAGCCTGAGGGCAACAGGTTGGGGGACCTCAGCAACCTGCAGCCAATGACCGCACAGCAGTTCATGGATAGGTAGGTCATTCCCACAGCAATTCATGGATAGGTAGGCCATTTTCTTCTAGAACTCTCACCCGTTGTCACTCCCGGCAAAGTTAGACAAGCTCAAGATCCACGCCATCCACAACCTCAAGGTGGAGGAGGACTACAGCCAGAGGCTGCGAGCACGAGAGCGGCAGGCGCTCGAGCCTGATGGCAATAGTTTGGGGGACTTCAACCTGCAGCCAATGACCGCACAGCAGTTCATGGCTAGGTAGGCCATTTCCTTCTAGAACTAGCACCCGTTGTCACTCCCGGCAAACCATCTTCCATCTTGCGCAGTTTGTCTAGCGGCGCAAGATGGATGCCCTCCACAATCGCGAGGTGGAAGAGGACTATAGCCAGAGGCGGCGAGGGCGAGAGCGGCAGGCGCTCGAACCTGAGGGGCTACCGCGAAGTGAAAACGAACTTCGTTCGAGTATCTCCCTCTCTGTCGCTCGAACAAGCAAGTGCAACAGAGAGGCAGATACATGAACGAAATTCGTTTTCGTTTCGCGGTAGGGCCTCTGATGGCAGGGTGCCTTCGGCAATATGTGGCTCATGACCGCACAGCAGTTCATGGATAGATAGGCAATTTGTTTAGGATAAGGGTGCTTTGTCACGTATCATATGGTCGGCTATCATGAAATCTGTAATATTCGTTCGCTTTTGGAATGTTCATAAGCGTAATATCGGTGGAGCCGGTTGAGCAGTGCTCACCTTAACCCTTTCACCGCCACAGTCGGCTATAGCCGACAACGCAAAATCGTGACTACGACGCCAGAGACGGCGCTGGCCGATAAACATTTTCTGATGAATATCTATTGAAAAACAGCCCAGTTTTATGGTGGCGTTATTTCATTACCCATTTTAATTTTACCCCCGTGGCGTCAGTGGCACAGCGTATTGCTTCGCCGTCGGGCGGTGAAAAGGTTAAACGGGTCTAGTGGTCACCCCATGGATTATTGACTCAACATGCCATGCAGGTTACTAACAAAAACCCTGACGGGCGGGGCCGGTTCCGTCCTGAAGATTCGCAGTTGCAGGCTCCGATATAAACGATCCTTATCCTTGATCTCCAGATTTCAGGAGCTCCAGTTGGGTGCTGACCGATGTCGACCGACTCGCAACGCGGCGCCGGGCGGGCGCAGCGCGAGTGGCAGCGGGGGCGGGGGCGGGGGCGGGGACCGCTTCAGCGAGATCAAGTCCTCCTTGCGGGAGCTGCGGCGCGGACTCAACGAGGTCAGTCGGCAATGTCGCCAGGACTCAGGGCTCTAGAAGATAGGACCAACTCGCAGTGCGAGTGGTGCCGCGGGCGCTGACTGCTTCCGCGGGTTGACTGTTACGAAAAAAATGATCTGCTTGATTTTCTTGTGTAGCATAATTCTAAGAAATGCCTTAACCAAAGACCTTAGGGGTGATACCAACTAACATGATATTTCGTTTTTCAGGTGACAGCACCATATAACTCCGCATCTAACGCCGCAAATAATACTCATATGTAAGTAATGATTGGAAGTTCTAAACCAATGTCAAATCAAATAAATCGTGATCGAGTGTTCAGGGTAGAACTCGAAACGTACGGGTTTCAACTTTGACGTCGACTATATTTGATCCCTGATCATCTAGAATGCGCAAACTGTTGATAACTTTTAATGTATGACATGAGATCTTATGTACACAGTTTTGACAATAAATGATATCTATCTATCTGTCCAATATTTAGTTTTAAATGAAATAACTTGATGTTTTTTTATAGACCGCTTTAGCCTTGTTAGTAGTGACCCTGCCTACGAAGCAAGAGGTCCTGGGGTCGAATACTGGTTATAGCATTTATTTGTGTGATGAGTTATGGATGTTGTCTATGTATTTAAGTATTCATTTATCTATATGAGTATGTTTTTCGTCGTCTAGTACTTAGGACTAGGTCGATTGTGTAAGATTGTCCGCAAATATTTATTGATTTATTATTATTTATTAATTAGTGACAGTAACCGGCTGTGTCCGCCGAGTCCGCCATCGGAGCCCGACAATGATGAAGACCACGGCGTCGTGCGGCTCCCGTGCGAGTTCTGCGGAGTCCCCGTGCCCGCACACGACCTCGTGCTGCACCAGGTAACACGAGTTCTGCGGAGTCCCCGTGCCCGCACACGACCTCGTGCTGCACCAGGTAACACGAGTTCTGCGGAGTCCCCGTGCCCGCACACGACCTCGTGCTGCACCAGGTAACACGAGTTCTGCGGAGTCCCCGTGCCCGCACACGACCTCGTGCTGCACCAGGTAACACGAGTTCTGCGGAGTCCCCGTGCCCGCACACGACCTCGTGCTGCACCAGGTAACAACTCTACCCTTTCGGTCGCCTACGAAACCAACGCCACGTAACCAGTAATGACGTGTGAATAATTATTTTTCTTACTACGAAACCAGTTACTATAGCCGATAAGCCGAGCCTAGCCTGTGTTTTGCGAACGTAACAGGTTTCAAACAAGGAAGAATAGTATTTCGATTGCAACTAGTTATGTACAATGAATAAACATTCTCCAATCGAAACTGGATACGAACTTGCGGTTTCATGCGCGGTCGATGGGTAATAAAAAACGTATACTTGACCATAAAGCAGCAAATACCGCCAAGAAGCGTGTGAAAAGCAAATGAAATTTCTGATTTCCAAAAATTGTACTTCTTGTCCAGGAGTGACGTGAAATTTTGTACTCAACGTTGGCATCGCGCTTGTAATTCTTCTGGAGTCGCAAGCGTCCGTAAGCTACGGTGCATCAGACAGGCCGTAAGATTGTTTCCCACCATCATCGTCCCAGCGTTTTTTCCCAGTAGTGCCCCTAAACGAGCTTGGGGTCCGCTTTGGTACCTAATAATCCCAAGATTTGGTGTAGACACTAGTTTTACAAAAGCGACTGCCATCTGACCTTCCAACCCAGACGGAAAAGCCCAACTTATTGGGATTAGACCGGTTTCCTCGCGATATTTTCCTTTACCGAAAAGCCACTGTTAAATATGAAATGATATTTCGTTTATAGGTTTTTGAAAAAACCCAGTGGAAGGTACACCAACACCACTGTTTTGTTTTCCCCTTTTTTTCGGTTTTTTTCTGTGGACATTGCCAAAAGTAATAGTTTCGAAAGAAGAAACATCAGCGTGTGTAGTCCCTTGGTCATTTATACGAGGACGCATCCTGAGGAGGTCTAGTGATCATCGATTCAGGTTAACAAGCAGAGGGCACTAAGTCTGACGGTACTTACCTACCTCCAGATTAAAAGTCCCGCGTTTTATCGTTCGGCTACATTGGTGTCGTAGTAAATGAAAGTATTGGAATCCTTAGTTACCTTAACTTGGTTTCTCTAGACGGGTTGCCGGCCAGACCTTACGCAGTACCGGCCAAAGAAGTCCAGCTCCCGCTCCCGCTCCCGCTCGCCGCGCCATCCCTCGCCGCAGCCCCGCCGGCCCTCGCCGCAGCCCCGCCATCCCTCGCCGCAGCCCCGCCCGCGCACGCTGGCCGAGATGGAGGAGCCCGTCATCCCGTGCGAGTTCTGCACGGAGTCGTTGCCCGTCTACCTCATCAGCGAACACCAGGTGAGACCCGATTCTGTTTTTATCGCTTTTATCATCATCAGAGCCGGGGATTTCCACGGTAAAACCAACAACGGACGTTATTTACTCCTATCACAAAACGGATAAAATTTCACGTGCTGTGTGTACTGATTTGGATTTCGAAGAAGAAATTCAACGTGCTTCCATATCATTTTTATATCTAAATCTACAAGACTCACGTAAGATCTTGCAATTTTTTTTTTGGAAAAACCGTTTCGGTCTTTTTATTTCTCAACTGTCGATATTGATAAAAAATGCTTCTAACCCTAGTTAGATTGCGACAGTCCTTTGTTTAGCCACGGAAATTCCAAGCTCTGATCATCATTATATCAGCCGAAAGACGTCCACTGCTGAACATATGCCCCCTAAGAGTGGCACAGTGACTGGTCCTGCACCAGCATCCAACGGACTCCCGCAACCTTCGCCAGGTCATCAGTCCACCGTGGTTGCGAAGAGAGAACCGCGCCGCCTCATTGGTTCTCAGAAATATTACGACATCAATTGATGTCGCTGGTCACAGAAAAGTATTGCGGGTTGGCTCGAAATCATAATAAATTAATAAGTTCCCTTATATTGTTCTAATACTATATTTTAAAATCTCTATTAAAATCTAAAATAACGCATAAAAAACTAAAATTACGCCTGATGAAATCTTAATAGCAGGGCGCTAACACTGACAACACTGAGAATCTTTTTTTATAGGATTAGTCACGATAGTAATATGTAATAACAAACGTATTCATTTTAGACTTTTTGTTACTATACCCACGTTATTTTTAACGTTACTTTATTTGAAACATAAAACTCTAGACCTCACAAAAATATGTGAATACACAAATTATTACTACCAGTAAGTATTTATGATAAATGGATTATATTATCATTATAAATATATGTCTATAGTCAACAATTTTTTTTTTCTTCAATTCATTTCTGTAATGTAAAATGAAAAAACGCCTTAGGGCGGGTTACACCAAAATTAATCTGTCGTTTCAGTCTATAATCATAAGCGGTGTTCGTTATTTATTTATTTATCGTATGGCTGATTATATATCTCTACTTCAAAGATGTACAGTTTTCAAGTACGCTACCGCGTCTTCGGTTAAAGTTTTAAAATTCTCCACTTGCCCGTTGTATTTGCTTAAAGGGCAGTCAAATACAGTGTGGTGTACAGTCTGCTCAGGTGTTCGTTAAAATCTGAATGTATAGAAAATTTGTCAAATTTCTATGGAATGACAGCTACCGCCGCCATGTTTAACGTGTATCGGTCTTTATTCGCAAGTTAGTGGAGCCCGCCTACATGCATGTTATAATATGAATAAAATAACGTTATTACAGGAGCGGTGCCGACGAGAAGCGAACGTGCTGTACCCGGACTGATGACCAAATATTTATGTAATCTTTTAAGTACTAATTGCATGACAACTTTCTCCTCAAAATCTTCCAATAGCATGTTCAGAAGGCCGGTTATAATCAAGTATATTCGTATTTATCACTTGTCAAATGAAAGATAAAGTGTCCGACAGTTTCTGACAAATTTTGCCAGAAAGGGACAGATGTTATATCTTGTCTTTTCTACGCCATAAACTACTCGCTACAGCGCTTATAACATGGCAAATGGAAGATAAATCATCAGATCAAGATATAGCGACAAATGTCTTATTTTGTCTTTATTGTGTGTGAATGTAATGGTGCTCCTACACTGGCTGATATAAATGTTATACCTATAACATAGTGTAACAAGGATAACGCTATGTAACACCCTAGATGTTGAAAGGAAATAGTTGATGTTATATAACATTTATAACAGCCAGTGTAGGAGCAACATATTCAATATTTTGTCTCTCTTTGACACAACTTGATAGAAAGAGGCCGGTGATTTATAATTTTTTTGCACATTATGAACGAACAATCTGCCTTCTGCTCGTACGTAATATAATGTTAATCTATAAGTATGTTGCGTGTTTAAGCTCTCTTATGTCCTTCGTTTCGAATGCAATTATTTTGAGAAATGTGTTGTTTAGCTGAATGTTTCGGTGATACGGTACGTTCGGACAAACGAATACGTTAAATACTTAAGTAAAGTCCTTGTATGTAATTGTGACCTGTTGGAATAGGTATTTGTTTTGTTTCTGTCACAAACACTATTTTTAAATAAATAATATCTATTTAAACAGATCACAACTACATTCAACATACAGCTTTAGTTGAGTTTTTTACCTATAGGGGAAATGAAGTGGATGGCCTCAGCTTTAAATTATTGGCAATCTAAAGTGTTCCAAGATCAAAAAAATGGCTCAAAAACGGAGACTTATGTAAATATATGTTACTGTATTTTGTTTACGTGTATACGCCGGGTACACGCTGGGCCAAAGAGCGCGCATTTGCTTATGTGACAGGTGTTTGTTAAAGTGAGATAGGTAGCTTTTCGTTAGGCTAGTGTATAACCGGAGTTAAAAAGTATATTCGCTGGGCGTTCCGGGAGATGTGTTTGTGTAACGTTAAAGCTGAATTTATAGTCCGTTTCGCCGCCACCGACTTGAACTCAAGTTTGTCATCGTTGCTACTCAACCGCCACCGACTTAATAAGTCCAAAAGAATAGAATTCAGAATTGCGTTCTGTATTTTTTTTCTGTGGCAGCGCATGGGTTAAGTAGTAGTAGAAGCAGTGGGGTGAGTGGGTAGAAGTAGATCTTTCATTTCATTTTCCATATAAACGAAAATCATAATTTGAACTTTTATAAGTTATTAAGTTTCATAAGAACAAATTGTATGATAACACTTAGCACCATCATCCTCCTAGCGTTGTTCCCGGTTGTGCCCCTAAAGGAGCTTGGGGTCCGCTTTGACACCTAATCCCAAGATTTGGCATAGGTACTAGTTTTACGAAAGCGACTGCCATCTGACCTTCCAACCCAGAGGGAAAACTAGACCTTATTGGGAATAGACCGGTTTCCTCACGATGTTTTCCTTCACCGAAAAGCTAACGGTAATATTCCGTACATAAGTTCCGAAAAACTCATTGGTACGAGCTGGGATTCGAACCCACGACCGCCGCTTGACAGCCGCATGCCTGAACCACTAGGCTACCGTAGCGTACACTTAGCACAATTTCATAAAACATAATGATCAGTTTTTATAATATTACGATGCATAAAAACAAATATCATAATTGTGCATGAAATTATGATATTCGTTTTTATGCTGTATAAGGGTGAAAATCAAAAAAAAAATACATAGTTAAGGGCCTTAATCTAATCTACGCTTTAACTTTCTCATTTTA
Source organism: Epinotia bilunana (assembly GCA_947049275.1). Lineage (NCBI taxonomy): Eukaryota > Metazoa > Arthropoda > Insecta > Lepidoptera > Tortricidae > Epinotia > Epinotia bilunana. Next base: position 1,725,579 of record OX346271.1, read on the forward strand.
GTAACGACAATTACCCATACATTCTACATGGGTAAATGTCGTTACTAAAATGAGTAAAGTTAAAGCGTAGATTAGATTAAGGCCCTTAACTATGTAATTATTTTTTTTACCCATAAACGTTATAGCAAATGTTGTTATGATATATGGGTTTTATATAATTTGAGCTTTATGCTTACTAAAGTTATGATGATCGTTATTATGGCAATCGTTGTTTATGCTACATGAAATTATAAAAAAAGTTTTTATGACGATTGAACCGCTCCCCTTTAGAGTTGGTATTCCACCTGTCGAAGATCTTTGTCCAATGTGCATTTGACTAAAGAAATTGGATGATTTAATCTACTATATGAGGAACAACTTCTAGGGCGCAGAAAGATCAAAAATTAGACAAAGAAATTGGACAAGTGGGATACCACCCTCAGGGGCGTGGCAGTGAACGGGTTAGGTACTATCCATACGTAATAATTTTGATCATGTCTATGACTTACTTTCTTTGCTTTACCAAAATATGTTTTAAGCTATGTCTTCATTTGAGCCGCCACGGTTAGTGTGTGACGTGAGCATTTATCCATATAATAGCTTACTGACGTATGTTTTTTTATTTTAATTATTTTAGCTCAACGAGTATACTTTTAAATTGACATTACGATTTTAATCCCATCTTGAGGTACCTACAGTAGATGTTTGATGATTGTGTACAACTAACCTTTCATATAATTTCAATTAAAGCATTTTACAATGTGTTGCATTTGCGACGCTCAAGTGGGGACACAGTTTTAGGTTATTTTATGATAAGAAAATTAAAAATAGATCCATCACAACTATTGTCAATTTTGTATTGTTGTTGTTGGTCTAGTCACATTTATTTCCATGTGGATACTGGTTAAAGGTGTAGAAAAAATGCTTACCTATGTAAAAAATATCGTGAAAATAATAATTGAACTAGATTATAACTTTCTACTTTTTATATTTATTTAGTGTTTAGTAAAAAGTGCCAAGCGTGAAACGCGTACTAGTATTTATGGGCCTTTAGGGTATTGAATAAAACTATGTAGTTTTTTATATTAAGACTATTTTCAACCGACTTCAAGAAAGGAGCAGGTTCTCAATTCGTCATACCTTTTGTTTTTTAAGGGGATGCCTTGATTTGACACGCTGATGCCTTCCGCGCAAAGAAAAGAGATGTAACACTTCGGGAATGGCTTTTTTGGACAAATTTCGATAAATACCTAACTTAGTGAAGTTTTATTTTAATTTCATCAAGTGATATTTTAGATGGTATAAAATACTATAGTATTAACTTGATTGTGTCGTAAAATAATGTATCGTTTGAAAAGGCTGAGTAAACAACGGAATATACAGACCCAACTTTGGTTTTTTTTTTCTATCGAGGACATTTTAAGCAATAATGTATCGATCAAATCAGATAAACTAACATATAGTCAAGAATGTTCTGGTCTTCAAGTCGGGGTCAGATGATGAGACCCTGGAAAAATTGAGGGAACTCTTCAAAGAAGGCGAAGTACTGAATTGAAGTCGGTTAGAACTTTGTATGTAATGATAATTGTTCAAAATATAATATAAAATGCCTGTTTTCTGTTAAACATTTGTGATACAAGTCATTAAATACTCTAATTATTTCTAGTGTTGCTATTTAATTCCAAAATAAAATTTGTAATAATTTTATCATGTTTTATTTTAATTATAATTAGTTTAAAGCATGTTCACATTTGTATTGGTTTCAAGAGACTTAGTGTAAGGACTGTCAAATGTCAATACTTTACTAAATGTTGTTGCTTAAATTCAACGAGTTTCGATGGAAGTCACATAGTTAGACATAAGTTCTCCCCAAATTGATGTTATTACATTATGTACCTGTGATTATAGTTGCATTGACAAATTTTCATGATGAATAAGGAATGAGTTCAATTGTGGACGAATCATAACTTGGCTTTTTTAATCCATCCTTAAACGACATCACAATTCCATATACTCTGTATGACATTGTGATCTCTCATTATATTTTTATACAACGCCATCTAGTGAAACTCGACATTTGGCAGTGTTTATAATTTAATAGTTTCTGTTATTTTCATATTTAGAATGTTCTGAGAATGTAATCGGTGGGGCGTTGGAAAACAAATTAAATACTAAAATGCATTTATAAATACAGTCCGGTGAATAAACCGGGTCGTAGCAATAGTTGCTATGAGCAGCAGTGTACAGTCAAGTACAAAAATATGTATGCATTTTTAGACCTTATTGGTGGCACCACATAAGTTAAAAAATTTTTTTTTTTTTTGTCGACTGTTCACTACACCTCACGGTTGGCTGACTTAGAACCATACTTACCGTGCACGTATAAATCATGAAAACCGCCATAAGATCCGTATTGTATAAGGTCTACCAGGGTTGACGCGTCAATGGGGTAAATGCGTCTTTTGAGGATATCTTCGAAACGCAGCATTTTAAAACTATTACAGCCCTCGATGTTCAAAGTATCGTTAACAAACTTTCGATTTAGACTTGTAATAGTTCTAAAATGTTCAGTTTCGGAGATATCATCAAGAGACGCATTTACCTTTATTTCGGATGGCACTTACCAACTATCTCCGCCTAATACAATACCGCCATTTACGAACTCAATGGAAAGCTCCTGTAACCTAATGGTGCACAGACTTCAACAATAACACTAGCTAAAGTAGGTTTTTTTTTTAAGAAACGCGACTGTGTTGGCTGACGGTCCTCTTGATTTATTTGTCCACGATACTTACAAACAGTACAGTTTTAATAGCTGAAATTAAAAATATGAAACCATTTGATTGTGTGTCTCGACTTACAACTAACACATTTTAAAATATCTATACAGTAAACAAAATAAGTGTCGCATCTTTCTCAAAAGGCTAAGGGTGCCTTTTCACCAGAGAGTTAAGTTAATCTGTGTTACCACACAACACAAAGATTCACAGCATTTTACAGCTATAATCTCAACCATCTTAGACGCAGCGCAGACGTCATATGCAGATTTTGGGTTTAAAATAGGCAATATATCTGCGGGGCCTATGATTATTGCACAATAAAATAAAATAAAAGATAATCTTCACTCCATTTTGTGATTCCCTTTGATTCTGAAGCTCGCAGTGAGCCTTCACGCCAGGGTTTATAGCTCGTTACGCTAGATGTCGCTTTCGTCGACTCTAAAACCGTACCAGCCTAGATAGCATGAATGCTTTTATGTTGGACATAAGCATTTGTCCCGCTCGCACTTACATAATTGCTAGGGACTTTATGTCCGACGTTGAGGCGATCATGCTAGGCTGGGGACGCATATGCCTAACGTTTACAATGAGCTCTATTTACACAAACTTTTTATAAAAAAAGCTTTATTTTATAGGAATATTCATTTCTTAGATAATTTGTCACCCATAGCCATCATAGGCAGAGTTGCTACCGCAAAGTTTGTTCGTGTATATCTATCTTTGTCGCACGCATATTCAAGCGACAGAGAGGGAGATGCACGAACTAATCAAATTTCTCCTACTGGCCAGGTTAAGTTGTAAAAATCCTCGTTTTGTAAAAAATAAATACGCAATGATAATTCCGAGCAAACACTATTGCCCTCATTCATATACGCCTATCAAACTAAATATAAACCTATTTGTACATTAAAAACAGCATAAGAAATACTCCTCCGGGCACCTCGGCACCGTGATCTGCAGCTTGGGGCAGTTGGAGATCTTCTCACACCTGCAGTTGGAGCGGAACTTCCTCCGACCAGCTCGCTCCACCAGGTTAGTGGACACCGAGCTGAAGTTGGGCTTCTCAAAGTAGCTTAGCTTGGAGTAGAACTTTGGAGGCGCTTTTTTGAACTGAAACGAGAAATGGTACGTTTCAGAGAGCTAAATGGGTCAATCAACTATTTCTCGTTGTCCCGCTAACCAGGAGACAAAATTACAGTTTCTTCGAAAAATTGGTAACGTGCCTAGAAGATACGGATGGTCCATACAAAAAGGGACGAATTTTTCAAGAAAACCCCTCATTTGGTTATTTAAAACCATAATTCGTTACTCAGGGGATGTAACCATGATTAGATTAGATTATTTTATTTCATTATGAAAATTTACTTGTCATTTCATAAAATTAAAATACCATGGATTCACAAAAAGATCGTCAGACTGTGAGTTACCATAACAATACCTTATAATGTTTGAAATCGGATGAGTACCGGAGATTACCCCTACATACAAATATACACAGCACAGCAGCAACATACACCCTAAGGTAAACTGTCATTGGAATTAGAATCTTCTACCATGGACGCTAGAGTTGCTTTTTGAATGGACTAATTAGATGCAACCCGGCCAACTCCAATATTTCTCAAGTACCTATACGTTATACTAGTTATGGACTTTCTAGAACAGATACTCAAGAGATCTGCTCAAATGAGCTCATTTGTATAGTTCGGTACAAAATGAACCCGTTTTTATTGCTCATGAGTAATGACTTTATTAGGGTTTTTTTAACTCTTGATAAGTGTATTCATACCTTAGGCCTCGGCGTCGTTTTAGGTAGATATCTCTCCGTAACCGTAGTGGCTTCAGTTGTCTCCGTAGACTCCCCTAGCGTGGAAACCTCCGTCGATTCCGTCTCCGTAATCAGTCTGCTGTCCGTGATGTAGTCTGACGTGTCCTGGTCGCTGATGGTGAGGGGAATGTCCTCGATGACGGAGGTGTACGAGGTAGCTGGGGGGGATTCCTCGGTCTGTGGCTGCATTTTGATGTAGGTGATGCTGTTGTCTTGCGGCGCGGCCGCCGCGGCGGCGATGATTAGGATGAGTCTGGAAGGTAAATATTTTGTTTTGAAGAGTTATTAATTATTAATAAGTTCGCAGGACCGATCATTGTCACCGGTCTAGCCGTGGACGACTTTCGGCTGATATGACGATGATGATTGATACGTCTGAATACGTGGAAAGCTTTTCAAAATATACGGGTAAAAGGGTTGCTATAGGAGGCACAAGAACATACTCGTAATAAAATAAATATCTTACCCATTATTGTTAAAAATTGCAAATACCTACATAATGGTTATTTATGCCGGTCACATTTCATATTAAACTTAAAGCTAAGTTTTAAACAAGTAGGTAGGTATAACTGAGGATAAAACTATAGATAAGTACCTACATATCATATTCCAAAATGGGCGCCTGAGGCAAGATTAGGTATACCTAACTTGATAGGTATGATACTCTATTCCAGATAACATTAGAAAAATCGTGCGTTAATCGTTACGCGATTTCAAGGAAAACCATCTTGAATCCCAAAAACTAGTACTTATGGTATGGTTATGTTTGAAAGCACTTAATGATCGAAAAAAGTAAAACTAGTAGAATATTTCCCTTTGATGTCCCAGGTACACGTAGACCACCACCTTAGTTAGGGGCAGGCTGAAAATAAGCGCTGGGGACCGATTTTTGACTTTCGAGCGCTCGACTCTTTCACTCAAAAACTGACAAAAGTTATGAAATGCTATTTTAAAGTGACCATAGAAAATTTAAAAACGTGCGGTATTGACCACTCGTATTCAATTATATCGGTAGAAAGTAAGTGCCTGACACTACAATAGCATTTACTTTTATTTAATTTTCGAGCGCTCGAAAGTCAAAAATCGGCCCCCTGAAGCCACGCCGCGGTGGCGAGGTTGACACTGCTGAGATTTCCTTTGCCTCTTTTTTTATTTTTACTTACATTATTATTATTACATTTTAATATATCTCTTTTTATGTAGGTAACTTTATTGTAATTAATGTAAGTATTGTGTTTTTTTGCGGCAGTTAATAATTTCCTTTCTTTAGACGAATTTGTCCGTTAAAATGTAATGTTATTTGGAATGGTACCTATAAGTTATTTTGAATGATACTGAAAATACTATAACTATGTACGTATATTTAACCGTTAATCAACAACACTAATAAGGTAAACAACCGGTAATGTTACTGACTAATATAGGTAATTAACTTCAAAAAGCACAGTTCTGATAAAATGCGGTTTGGGTTCTCCGCCATTAGGAGTACGTTTGCCTTGTTATGTCACCGCTATGTTGTTGTTATTTAAATATATATAATAACAGTTTATGTGCCTATTATAATTAAGAAAATGATCTGGTGACTAATCACTAGCTTTCGAGTGATGATTTCAAAAATAGCTATTATTGGGTTCGTGCGAAAATAATAGTGACAAATTTTCGTGTGCGAATATTTTCTACCGCTCGCTTTTGAATTCGAGCGCTCGAAAGTCAAAAATCGTTCCCCAGTCCTCTCGTGGAGCCAACAATGAATATTTCAACAACGTAAATATCTGTCCATATCCATATACTAATATTATAAATGCGAATGTGTGTATGTGTGTCTGTTATACCTCTTCACGCTTAAACCGCTGAACCGATTGTGATGAAATTTGGTATGGAGATAGGTTGAATCCTTGGGATGGACATAGGATAGTTTTCATCCCGGTTGAAACGGGGGTGAAAGTTTGTATGGAGCTATGATATAAACGAGTTCCACGCAGACGGAGTCGCGGGCAAAAGCTAGTGTATAATATTAATGGGGTCAGTATATAAGCTTTGGTTGTACTATAAGGTAAATAATATGTAGCTGAAACGGTACCAGGAAAACAACACGTGTGGACTTAACAAAGTATCCTATACCTAGTAGATAATTAGTATATATATAGGTACTACATAGGTACCACTTACGTATATACCGCTACCTATTTATTTACTTCTACAAATGGTTAATATAGCACATGTCATTTAAAACATAGATATATAAACGTCCTAGACCTGGACGTTCTACTAGTGTATGACATGTGGCACTTTATGTCAAAGAGACATGGTTTAAAAGTCCGCAGTTCCTAAGCTCGATTCTCCATACAATCGTAGTTACGCGCTCATTCTAAACCTACGTGTTGGATTGTAACTAAACTTTGCATGTACAATGGCATGAGGTATATCCAGGTCTGTAATTAGTTTATGTAGCTTCCAGATAACATAGTAAAAGAAAACCGCGAATTTAAGTTTTTCATACAAAACTTGTTTTGCTGTATTTCGTTTGTTTTATAAACTGGAACCATATAAACTAATAACAGACATAGATATACCTCATGTCATTGTATATGCAAAGTTTCGTCACAATCCAACGCGTACTTTTAAAATAAGAACAAAACTCCGTTTGTATGGGAAGGTGAAATTCGGCCGAGCTTACTGCGGACTCTTAAATTCGAAGGAAGAAAAAGCTCCTTAGTTCGAGTTTAATCCATATTGCTTTGACATTAACTGCCCATGGGACCGATTTTTGACTTTCGAGCGCTCGACTCTTTCACTCGAAAACTGACAAAAACGATGAAATGCTATTTTGAAATGACGATAGAAAATTTAAAAAAGAGCGGTATTGACCACTCTTATTCAATTCTATCGGTAGAAAGTAAGTGCCTGTAATTTTGACACTACAATAGCATTTACTTTTATTTAATTTTCGAGTGCTCGAAAGTTAAAAATCGGCCCCCTGGTCATCTACAATACAGGGTGGATTGCAAAAAAAAAACATTCCATAAAATAAAATGTCCACCACTGATACTTATATTTAGATTAAAATTGATACGGAGTGGAGGTAGGTTCGGGTTCGAGTCCCGGACTTGGACAATGCAGTTATTGGTGACAATGCGAAAATTAGTTCTATGCAGATAACGTTGCGCGCATTTACTCCACTCCACTACTAGATAATACTACAACTAGAGTACCTTTCAGACATCAACTACTATTGGTACAGTCGCCATCAGATATATCGGAGCGGCCAAATTGCGCACAATTATCTGAACACGTCTCTAATGCCTCGACAATAGAGACGTGTTCAGATATTTGTGAGCAGCGACTGTACTTATACCTACTAACTAACTAACTAACCAACGTAACTAGGCATCAACTGCTAGACAAGTTATATTAAACAATCTAAAATACCATAAACATAGCTAGGGGTCGCGGGAGTCCGCTGGACGCTTCTGGCGCAGGACCGGTCATTGTGGCACTCTTTGAGGGAGCAATTATGTCCAGCAGTGGACGTCTTTTGGCTGATATAATGATGATGACGATACATTGCTAAGTTTCATCTCACCAAATAAGAATTCCTTCCACTCAGGTCGGTCCATACATATGGCAGCTACGATGCCATAGAACAGACAGACACACATTACCTACACATGTAAACCCATAACATAAATCGTTTTCGTTGAGGGTTAAAAGCTACTTCGTACCTAACATTTGCTTAAAAAATCAGAGTAAAAAAGTAGAAAAACCCGCATCAGCATTGCAGTTCAATGAGGAAACGCCGCCGCCAGCATCCTCAGTATAAATGCCTCGAGGACGTTTTTAGTTTTAACTTAGTTTTTAACCCCGACGCAAAAAGAGGGGTATAAGGGATCGTCATAATACAACGCGATTACGCGATCATCGAATATCTGTCCTAATTGACATCATGACATCGCAAGTTCGCGCGATCCAATATGTTTGATCGCGCGTTCGCAAAAGTAAGTAAAATTCGCGCGAACTTGCGATGATAGCGTAGTCGAGTTGTATTAGGACGATCCCTTATAAGTTTGACGTGTCTGTGTGTCTGCCTGGTGGCATCGTAGCTTCTACACGAATGGATGGATTCGAATGCGATTTTTTTTGTCTGAAAGCTGACGTGATCGCGATGCCGATGGTTCTTAGCTTCATTTCAAAGTTCAATATCTGTAAACCGGCTGAACCAATTATGAGATAAGGAACTTTGAAATGAAAACTGTCGGGGGTTTTTCAAATGTTTGAGGTGTTTAATAATTTAATAGTTAATGTTAATTATCATCTTATACTTTAGAAAATAAAAGTATAATGAAGTAGAAAAATACCGTTGTGCGCACTCAGCACTTGTGTTCCCATGAACTGGTTCATCGAACTTGAACATCTAGTGACAACGGCGACGTTAATTATGAAACAGGTGATTTGAGGTTATTAGCATCGACTTGTGACGGAAAACCAGAACTATCGAAATAAATTATTATAAGAATTTAAAATGGTATAATCATATGGCTCGCATCTGTAATTTTCGTTTAGCTACCTATTGAACTGACCAATATGTAGAAATCTTTAAAACGGAGTTCTAGAACTGAAGTCAAATAACTACTTAAATACATATTTTTACAAATAGGCCACAAGATTCAATCTTACAAATCTCTCTATAATTTCCCCAAGTTGACTTTTCGATTGAACCTACTAATTACTACTGCAAACCCAATGGTTATTTGATATTTATTGAACGAGCGAGCGAAGCGAACGAAGTTCTATTCTTCAGCTTGGGCCGAAAGTCTTTCGTATGTCCTATGTCCCGCTGTCCGGCTGTTTTTCTCTACAGAACCTGCTCACAAAATTTCACGACATCCGGACACACGAAAGATTATTGCCCAATCTGAAACGGAGAACTTCGTTCGCTTCGCTCGGTCGTTCATAAAGGGTCATTGGTAGGCTGGATGCGAAGTATAGACGATATAGTTCTCTCTGCGTAGTTATTATAAAATTGTGCATATGAATACAGAATTAACTATTATAGCGCCTAAATCTCTGTCAGTAGATACCTTTTATATGTAGTAAGAAACTCGCATAGAAGACATATTCTCTGTTTATTATTTGTGGGTTCAAACAATTACGCAGTTCGGTAAAAATGTCGGCCGCAAATATTGGGGGACCCTGACCGTCTTCCACCGAACTTTGTTTGATTTATACAATATGAGCACACCATGCACGAAATGTAAGTACAAAGGATTCTTAATAAAGTTATATAACAACGTATGTCACCGAAGTAAATATGTCTTATGATCACGACTTATGCGGATTTAAATGTGAAATCGGGGTATTCATTAATTTGTACGTAGCCAACTTTTATACCGACAATATTCTGGGAACTTAAGTTTAAAGAGACAAGTTTGTTAGAGAATCTACGCCTACCAGACTAGCCATGATCGCGTTTAAGACGATGCCATGATTCGAGTCGAACACGCCCCCTTGACAGAGACACGCTTATGCCGTCCGCGCACGAGAAAAAGAGGTGCAAACACTCTTCGGGAATGGCTTTTTTGGTCAAATTTCGATAAATACCTAACTTAGTGAAGTTTTATTTATATTGTCAGTGAGATTTTAGATGGGATCAAATACTGTAGTATTAACTTGATTGTGTCGTAAAATAATGTATTGTTTGAGTAGGCTGAGTAAAAAAGGAAAATACAGACCCAACTTTGTTTTTTTTTTCTATCGAGGAATTTTTAATCGTTGTTGTTCAATTTTAATGTATCGATTAAATCAGATAAACAATCATATAGTCAAGAATCATATATCTGAAAATCAGACCTTATTGGAATCATATATCTGAAAATTAGACCTGTGTGGTGTCGGGTTAGAATTTCACCACCCCCTTTCTTCCCGTGGGTGTCGTAAAAGTCGACTAAGGGACCAGGGTTGAAGTGTGTTGTGGGCGATGGGCTAGCAACCTATCACTGCAATATCACATTTTGTCGATCTTTTATACCCACATGAATGCTAAAAGTGGCGCTGGAACATACGTTTCATGTGCTCTGTCTACCTCTTTTGGGAATAAAGGCGTGAATGTATGTATGAATGTATGCAGACCTTATTGTTTCTTAATATAGTCATGAACGGCGCTTCAAAGCACGCGATAATTTCCAATTCACCTTCGTCCCTCTCGCACTTAATTATAACCTGCTAGTAATTCTAATACCTACGTGCGAAGGCTTTATCTCGCTAGATTGGTATTCAATTGTTTTTTTACAAGCTTTTATTTCGATTCACCTGTCGCGTTGTCTGTCTGCTGTCTGTAATCAAATCTTGCAAGTTTGATCCACTTCCCGGTTTCCGATTGAGTTGAAATTTTGCACGAATATGCAAGTCGCGTGACAATGCAATATTATGATGACGTGGAGTGGAGCTGATCTGATGATGGAGCTGGAAGGTGGCCATAGGAACTCCGTAATACAACCACATTACCCCATCGAGTTTGGGCTCGTTAGAATCATCTCAATGAGTAGTTGATGACGGTATACAGAAAATTACAGTTGGCAAAAAAGCTTGCACCAAAAATGAAATTTTTGACAGAAACTTTTAACGATGGAATTCACCAGCATTTACGGGATGCTATTAGATTTTAATTGGTTTATTGGACAGTATTTTAAAATTAATCGATTTATTCATTTATTTAAAACCACAATACATCTAGGTACCTACCATTACAGTTTCCATTCAATGCGGTAGAGTAGAAAATAATGAACATACGAAATTAGTACATAGTTAATTTAAAATTAATTTGAAAGGTCTTTAAAAGTAACTCAGGAAACTTAAAATAAGGATGTAAAATTTTATAGCCACAAATTATATATAAATAGTTCTTACGATTTAGGTGCAATTGACAACATTTCAAAATATTTTATGATACCTAAATCGAAAACCATTTGAGTACCTAAATATGTTATCTGAATGTAATAAACTAGTTTCTGATTTTTGTTCCAAACCATTTTTGGTCAAAACATTTTTTTTTAAGAAATTGGCAAAAGCAGTACAGTCTAACAGCCATATTAATGATGACGTCATAATTTACTTACGACCTTTAGGAATTAGCTACTTTTAGATTTAATATTTTTGAATGAAAATTAGGATTTAAGAGAATTGAAAAAACATACGTTAAAATCTCGTTTTCTATCGATCTAGAACATAAAATAACCCACTTGAAAATATGAACTGTTGTCAATTGTACTCACTGTTTCAAACTCTAGAACCTAAATATATTTTACAGTGGTAAAATGCACAGTTACTTAACTAAAGGAAAAATCATAGATAAGTAATTAAAATTTTACAAATGCAACAATACAAATCGTCAGATCTCCTCATTAAAATAACAAATGTGTGTTGCTCTAACAGACTAACCAAGCCCATTAGTATTGTTCGACGGTCAGAGGTGTTTGCCGACTGCAGCCTTGCCAATTGTCAACAATCGTCAAAGTAATTGAACAACTTACTTAACATAGAACAATAGAAACTAACTTGCCTTTACGCGACCTTTTTCATTAGTTTCGTTTTTTTTTTAATTTAGTAAGTATTTAGGCAGTTTTGGTCGTAATAATCCCGTGTGGTGTCGAACTAAAATAGCACATAATTTTTTCCCGTGGGTGTCGTAAGAGTCGAATACGGGAATAGGGTTGAAGTGCGTTGCGGGCGATGGACTAGCGCCTTATCACATTTTGTGACTGGCACTGAAGATTTAATTTGCGAATAGAGGAGAGGTTAGGTAGGGGCGTTATAAGAATTTCCTTTCTTTGGTGCAAGAAAGGAACTCATTCAGTTTTGGGAGCACGTAGAGTAGGTACTTACTTAAGTATTTTTTTATATCACGACGGTTGCAAACGAGCGTGTCGCTATGCAGACACAGAAAAGCCACAAACGGCGTTACCGACAAAGGTCGGTAACGCCTTTCATTATTTGAAGATTTCTTGTGTTGACAGCTGGCTAAACCAATGCAGGTTCCGATCTATTTACTAACGAAAATGTAAAGTTTATAATTACGTGATGACGGCCAAAAATATATCGGAATCAATGACTTAATACGATGCAATGCAATATAACACATTACTTACACAAGACGCATGCTGCACGCATATGCGCTTCCTCGGTTACCAGGTTACCACTCGCACGAATTCTTATCGCATGAGAGCCCTAAATGTAATAATGAGAGCACCTCCATTAGTTGGACCCCTAAATCTATAATTTTAATTATTAGTAATCAAAATCAGTGATATCATATATCATGTAAAATTAAATGTATCCTAAGCACGCCGTTACAAATATATGTTTACACGTTTAGGTACACCTTTGTATTACAACTTCCTTTGTGTTACAAATATATGTTTACACTTACGTACACCTTTGTAATACAAAGGTGTACCTAAAATTGTAAACATATATTTGTAACGGCGTGCTTAGGATACATTTAATTTTACATGATATATGATATCACTGATTTTTGAAGGTGTACCTAAAAGTGTAAACATATATTTGTAATTACAAAAGTTTTTAATAAGGCAAAGTAAAGTAATCATCTCTTTTACGTCGACTGTACAGTCAGCAGCAGAAGTAACTACGCAAAATAACACGCTCAAAATTATCTAAACAGTCCTTATCCTCTTGACTCGACTTGAGTCGTGTGTATGTCATTTTGAACACTTGACCCGCGTAGCTACCTTTGCTGCTGACTGTACATACTGTCCATTTAAAAAATGATAAAATAGTTTTATAATAGAGATTACGATTATAGATTTAAATTGACATTTATACGGGCATTTGTTAACGTTACAAGTAGGTACCAATGTATAATACAGGGTGTATAATACAAAAGGGGTAAAAGGGAAATCAGAAACTATATAAGAGATACGTTTTGAACTTAGAGAACATGAAGCCGATTTTAGAAAAATAAAAACTGCATTTATTAAATATTTTAAAAAAAAACCTCATTAACCTCAAGTGCAAGGAACGAACAAACATTTTGTCGGCCGTTATTTCAACTGTCTATCAAGATATATCACCGGATTACTAGGAAGTGTGCACAATGCAGGACGGCAATTATATTGTTGCGTTGTCACAGTGATGACTGATTATTTTAATTGTATTACTACGTGGATGTAATACAGGTTGGTCGCAGATTGCCCACGAGTCGTTGAACTCGGTTCTTATTAGCTCCATGTGTCTCAGGAGGATTAAATAGGAAACTCTCGTAAGCTTCAGTTAGCCACATACCAATTTTTACAAAACGGGTTACTCACGTCATGAGGTGAAATATCGCTCGATATGTTTCGCACTTAACTGACAAATACAAAATTATTTCTTTTTCCTGATGAAAAATAATAATTACCGGTCATTTTTTGAAGTCTTCATTCAACATTATTGGCGGATAAGCACCTTAAATGTCTACGTCTGAGGGCCTACCGCGAAACGAAAACGAACTTCATTCGTGTATATCCCTCTCTGTCGCTCGAACCAGCAAGTGCGACATAGACGGAGATACACAAACGAAGTTCGTTTTCGTTTCGCGGTAGGCCATCTGTTCTGTGCCGTCTGATCCAGCGCAACAGTAGAGTAGAGAGAGACAGAGAATACCTAGATTGTCCAACGAGATGGAGAGATCATTAACTAATAATAGCATTAGAAGTAAACTTCATGATACAGTAATCTACAAGACACTAACAGTTTGGCAAGAAGAGATAGAATAGAGGCGCTTGTTTGAATAGGGGCATAGTTTTAAACGCATTAGGATTAAAGGTTAAAATCAAGTAAGCTGTTAAGAGGATTCCAGAAGCTAGAGGTAATTAAATAAATAGTAATAAGAACGATTCACTAATTGTGTGAACGTGACAGCGATGAGTTGTAGTCTAATAACTTTCTCACAGTTCTTGTACAATACAAACAAGTCAATCGCCTGCAATAGGGGAAGTAGTTACGCCACATTTCTGAAACGCTAGGGCTCTACCAGACTATAGTACATTGTTGTAAAGGCTAGAAAGTAGGCAATGTTGGAAAGTGTGTGTATGCCTTAAGTGACTATAGTCTACATAATCTATGATTGTATAAAATCTGTGACTCTAGACAAAGTTTGTCTCTGCTTTCTCTTCCCTTCCGTACGCCGACCGATCACCATGTGAGTTCTGTATCTCCATATTAAATCAATGAATATAACATGTGAACTAAAGTGAATTTGTTTACTTTCTTTTGCCTACGGGCGCTCTCTGCTGTGACCCAGATTATTACTGTCCTAGGATATGACACTGCACAAATCTGAGAAGTGGAAGTCAACTTCTAAGAGGCAATAGATGGACGAGTGGATTCGAGGTCCGAGCTGAAGGTTAAGGACCTCGAAGGAGACGAGTCCATCTATTGCACTTTTGGCCGAGACATTGCATAGTGCTTTTCACGCCTACTGCGAGGAAATTGCAAATAATTATAATTACAAGTCAAAATGAAGTACCTAATTAAATTAAAGATCATAATATTAAACACTTTAGCGCGGGGCTCAGTGATTGTTCAAATCGCTGTTTAAACTGTCCAACAATAACATTGTTGGGCAGTTTGAACTCATAGTTGGCCTGTTCGTGCGATGTCCAACTAACCCCTAAGCTAAGCTTAAGCATAAAGCATAAGCTTTGAAGCCTGAATTCTGACCATCTTTTGCCACATTTCCGAGCACTGGAGTAAAAAGAAATAAGTAGGTATATTACTACCCGAACGATAAAGTACACGACGGACGATTAATCTGGATCAAACCCGGCTAGTACCGCTGGGTTATTTCAAAAAACTTATGCAAGAAATATCATTTGATTTTTAACAGTGGCTTTTTGGTACCTAAAGGAAAACATCGGGAGAAAACCAATATACTTAGTCCCAAAATAAGGTTTAGTTTTCCCTCGGGGATAGAAGGTCAGATGGCAGTCGCTTTCGTAAAACCTGTGTTTACGCTAAATCTTGGGATTAGGCGCCAAAAGCAGACCCTGCACGTCTAGCACACGACGGCCGCGACATACTCTCGATTTTTATCGCACTATACCTCTTCTTCTAAGTGTTCTAATAAGAGAGAGACGGATAGTGCGAGAAAAATCGAGAGAGCTCGCGCGCCGTCGCGTGCTAGCCGTGCAGGGTTCGTTTAGGGCACTATCGGGAAAACCGCTAGGACAATGGTGAAGGCTCTATTAGACAGACCGAAGCGCTCATTAATATCCAACAAAACACTAAGTTACCTACCACAGCCAGTGAATGACAACGCACTAAACTGACCGGTTAATTTTGAGAACATTAATTAACTTCTTTCGCGACTAACGTGCAAGCGGATATGAAAAACTAGAGATTAATTAACGACTTTCCGTCCACTCGAAACTATTAACTTTTTCTCATTAGATGTTTTACGATGCATGCTCCCGTGTTATGTTAAAACATGACAGCGTACCTCCGACAGTCCATAGCATCAATATCAGCGACAACATGGCGTGCATAAACATATCTGCGGGCCTAAAGGTGGTTGCCATTTTGTCACTAAAGGCCGAAACGCACTGACAGCGGTGGCGGAGCGGCGCGGCGCGGAGGCTGTACCGGTTGTAATGATCGAGCTCATAGAAGACTACGTTTATGCGGATTATGATAAAAAAAATACACGGTGGTTTTTAATCCGTGAGCAGGCGTTAAAAATATTGATAAACAGCGAAAAAGGATTTCAATGGATGAGGTCTCATGCAGTTAAATCACTGTTTAGTTAGTTAAATATAATGATAATGCTAACACTAATGTCCACTGAATGTTTGGTTACCCTACATTTCTAGAAGTTAAGTAGACACGTCAAACACAGATACGTAAAATTTTCGAAAACTACCGTTAGGGTGACAATGATTTTGAATAATAAAGTAATTCCTTATTCAGTTATATTAAGAAAAAAACGTGTTTGGTATCAGGTATCAGCCCCACACCAAAATTAGAAAAAAAATACTCTTGATCCTGATCACGAATTAAAAATCATCGTGTAGGTATATATAGCGCTTAATTTTAGCTATCTCCGTGTGATAAAAGGTTTGTCAGTAATAATAAAAAACCACTCTTCAAATCAGTACCCAATTCGCTTCTAGTGTGCCTATAAAAACTGGGAGGGATACCCTTACTAACTACAAAAGATTGTCCAAATGAAGTCCAGGCGTCTTCGAGTAACATACACCTATTCTATATTATTATTATTATTCTATATTAATCGGGGAACATACACCTTTTTTGAAGTCGGTTAAAAAGATTTTAAGGTACCTGCATTAGACGTATACTTTATTTGCAGATTATTAAAAAAAATACACTGTTAACCAGGAAAGTTGGTAACTATTTACTTAGTGCAAAAAATTACATATTTTACATAATATTTTAACGGATCAAATGGTTTTAGAACTTTACCTGTATGATTACGAGCCCCTTCTACATTGCCCTACGACTTAACCTAACTTGAGTAGTTTTAAACGACCGTTTTTGCCACAAACCGTAGACAATTGTACAAAACAAAAAGCGTGCATTGTGCGTCGACGTGGAACACAATGTCTGTTACACGCAGGAAATATTGTTCCAAGTTATCTCGCTAAGCGGATAGTTAACTTTACCGTGTCGGGGTTTTGAAATGTGACACGATTCGTGAACGTAAGAACATAGCGTACCTACATAGTATCGGTTATATATTATAGCCTTAGATGCCGGAATTAAATGAATTATTATTATTATAACATAAGTAGATACCAAAGCTCACGCCTGTATTTCATAATTTACTTTAAAAACAAAGTTTTTACCGACTTCAATTCAGTAATCCGCCACATGAGCATTCCCATATTTTCTTATACATCCACATGAACATTGATTATTACAGAAAAAAAACAAATCGCTGTATGTGGGCCGATAATATTTGAAGAGTTCCGTCGATTCATCAAGAAAGGTGATTCTGAGACCTTTGGCACTTCATTAGTTGCTATTTCAACGGAGTCGTATCAGAATCTGTGACGTACTTTTATAGAGACATCTGTGGTCTTCATCATGAGTTCCACTTCACCACATTTGTGATTTCCGGGTGTAAATACCTACCGGAATTATACATTATAATAGAAAATTCCGAAATGACTACACGCGTGCCTGGATTTTTGAAAAAAATGGGACTAATCTGGAATCACAAACAAGCAAAATAAAAATGTACAAATCCGCTCATAAATGACGGAGTTCTGAGGTAGCAAACATAAAAAAAACATAATGATAAATCCATTAAAATACAACCGAATTAAGAACCCCCCTTTTTTTGAAGTCGGCAAAAAAAACCGAATTGAGAATCTCCGCCTTTTTTTAAAGTCGGTTAAAAAAGAAGACAGAGGACATAAAGTTTAAAACTCAGTGCCTCTTCTAACAAAGTACCTATAGCCTTAGGGGTAGCTAGTCGTCTCTTACGATGGTTAATTACGATATCATAAAAATAACAAATACTTCCGTCTTCCTACGTCCGGCCTATTGTAAATTCGTGTGAACACACAGTTAGGTGGATGTCACACTGCGCGGAGATGCGGAGCTCGTTGTATGCAAGTTACCTCAGTTTGTATATAAATTCCGTGTGGTACGACACACTGCACCGCACCTCCGTCCGGCGAAATTTGTATGCAGCTCCGCACCTCCGTCCGGAGATGCGGCGCAGTGTGACATCCGCCTTAAATATGAACAATATGAACCCATACTCTCTTAACCTATAGACCAATCAACGAAGTAATAATCCGAACAATAATTCATCCGTCTACTCCGTAATTTATTACATTATTAGGTATGAGGTAATTTTAGTGCTAGAATCCAGACGAAATGTGATATGACGCAGGCACTAAGTATAGTTGATTTTAGAATACTCAGCTCAGCTGCAAAAAATCTACGCTTCTATCGCACACAAAATATGTTGACACGGATAGCCGGTGGGATAGAGAAATTAGAGAATATTCGAAAGATATTTTGAGTGAGTTTATGTTATTTATAAAGGTAGCGTAGGTGAAGATTTTTAATGTTGAAGGGAAAGGACTATACAGGGTGAATCCTAAGTCGTGAACAGTGGGCGTAGTATGGTTGCATTTTATCACTTATCGTTGTGGTACTTAAAGACGCCCATCACGCTCTGACAAGTATGCGAGTGCGAGAGTGACGGATGCCTTATCCACAACGATAAGTGATAACATGGCAACCGTGCTACGCCCGCTGAAATATGTGTTTCTTACGGCCGTATTCATAACCGTTCTACAAGCCTGTTTTAACTAAAATGCCGTTAAAATTATTTTTTCCTTATCTGTCACTTTGACATTTGTGTTCGTAAGAAAGGGACAAAGCACATTTTATTTAGCAGAGGCATTTTAAGTTTTATGAATAAGGGAGTTACTGTTTAACTTTAGTTTAAACATGTGGACGTGACAACTGGCAAAAATATCAAAACGTTGTTTGTTAACTTGTTAATTTAAAAAAGTCGAGTCTTATGGGCACCCTAATTGCTACGTTAAGACCAAGTGTTGGCGAATATGGTGCCCATAACATAACGTTGTTGTTTTTGTTAATTAACATTATTATCAATAAAGTTTAATCGTTTCCTTATTTATTTATTTATTTATTATTTTGTAAAGCCATGTACATTGTAATTAAGGTGTTACATTCAGTATTCAGGTCAGACCATGACGCCCTGTAAGGGCACACAACACTTAATACTAGCATGCGTAAGATAACAACATTAATAACATTTTAGAGTTAATGCAATGCATTTGCCTTAAAATACTGCGATAGAAACAAAAATTTCTGTTTACGACATAGGTTTCACCCTGTATATTAAATTAATTATTGCGACCTTTATTGCACGTGCTAGTCAAGTTTGCCTGAAACTGTACCTAATCTTTTAGTTTTATTAGGACGACGGTAGAGAAAAAAATGATGTTATAAATTGACACGAGACATATTTAGTAACTTAGTATTGTTCTAAAAGACGTGGTTTAAACATGTGGTTTAGTCTTATGTAAACAAAATCTATAAACATGTGGGCATTCGGGTCTTGTCATGGGTGTGTTGGTTTATTTAATGAAATAAGTTGTTTCGTTAAGAAGTATAAACAAAATCTATTAATTGAATATGAGTTTTTTCTTTATAAAATAGTTTCTTCTTCTAAAAGTGAAGTACACGAATAACTACTGCGAACTTCTAATGAAAGCAAGTCATCAAAACAAACATGTGGTCATTTGGGTACCTATCTACAAATTTTTCTACAAATAGGTACTTTAAATAATGATAAATGTCACGACACTAAAAACCAATTTTAAACGTCGTGTAGCGATAGAGACTTTTTCCCGCCAAATAACCATGAACTTGCGTTCGGAAACTATAAACAATAAAAGAAATGCACTAACCGGTACATGTCTCGAAGTCGCGTCTCGCACAGCGCTTCACGCGGTGCGCATCCACTATTTATAATCTACGCAATTTAAAAATAAAACGAAACTTTTTAAATCGACGGACGCGTTTTTTCGCGGGCAACGGTAAAGGTACTGTGGCTGAGTGGCGAGACGCCGGGTGGGGCGTCTCCCACAACGCGGTTAGTTTTCATTATCTACGATAATCGAAGTTTGGAAAAACGACGGTCAAGAGCGTGTTGCGTAATAGGCGTCCGGGAATCGGCAGAAGAAACGTAGAATAGGCATTTTCAAGATGTGGCTGTTACTTATTACTACGACGCTCTGAACTTACATAACTTGGAAGAAATCCCTTACAGGGACAAGTTCACCTTTTTACCGATTTAATCTATTTTGTCTGTATTTTTACCTGACACGGATACTTACTTACCTACTTGCTTTGCTTAGTATGTAACTATAATGTACCTAGTATTTACCTAGCACCCTATTGGAGTATGTACCTTCTTCGTAGGGGTAGGGGGTAATTTCTGGAACTAATCAACTGATTTCAACAATTCTTTCACTAGTACCAGTTGCTATATAAAATGGACCTCCGGGGTGGAGATAAGCTATATTTTATCTTCGCTTGTGTTCTCTGTGTAGCAGGCAGCTTTCGTTTATTCAATAGATGTCGTGGTTCGGAAGTACAAAATGTCCAATGTATCTCTTATAGTCTCCGATTGCGCCTCAATGACCCATTATGCGGTTATACTCGTATTTATTAACCGACTTCAAAAAAAAGGAGGAGGTTCTCAATTCGGTTGTTTTTTTTTTTTTTCAATGTTTGTTACCTCAGAACTCCGTCATTGATGAGCCGATTCATAATTTTTTTTTATTTGTAAGTATATGCTTCCAGGTGGGTCCCATTTTTTTCAAAATTTTAATTGGATGATGGGATCCATGAGGCATTGAGGGAACTCCTCAATTATATTAGGCACGCGTGTAGTGATTTTGGTATTTTCTATTATAACTCGTGTATTTACACCCGGATTCATAAATTTGGTGGAGTGGAATTGATGATGAAGACCACAGATGACTTATGGAATTCCTCAATTATGTACATAAAAGTACAAAAGTATATCACAGATTCTGATAAGATTCCGTTGAAATAGCAACTAATGAAGTGCCAAAGGTGATCCTTGTGGAATCGACGGAAGTCCTCAAATATTATCGGCCCACATACAGCGATTGGGTTTTTTCTCTAATAATCAACGCATTTGCTCTTGGAAATCAGTTCATGTGGTAAATTAGAAAATAAATGTGGAAATGTTCTCGTGGCTTGGCGGAGTACTAAATTGAAGTCGGTTAAAACTTTGTTTTTAAAGTAAATTATGTTCTACCAGTTTAAATTATTGTTGTTTTGTTGTGGTGATACGGAATCCTTTTAGTGTTATCATTATTGTGTATAGTAAAACCATTAAACGGGACGGATTTTTGATAAGATAATCATTGATGTTAACACGTTTTGACTGGTATTTTAAACAGATAAGTGTTATCTGGATATAGAATAAACAACAGTTAACTGTGTGAATAATTTATTGGTTGGCTACGTGAATACATGACGATACATGTGCCTTGGTAACATATTATTATATTCAGTTTCTATTTGCAAGTTCCTGTAATTGGCTCTGTATTGCTATTTATAAAGTTTAGTGAATATTTCATAGCAGTTGGAATTCCTTGTATAAATAAATAAAATAAAAGTTTTTGAAGCTTTCTATAGATCAGCGTTTTTCAATTTCGTAATTGGTCATTTCAGTATGAGATTACTAATTAGAAATGTTGTTTCTCTTTTAGTGATTGCAATAATGGCAGCTTCACGCCTTTTTACGAATGCAAGGCTGTTGTTAAAATGTTTCTCGGTTTTGTTACCTAAATTAAACTGTATTGTAAGTAACTGAGATGGATGATTTCATGAAGGGGAAACCTCCGGCACCACGCGGGATGATGGACAAGGCGGTGCATCAGTCACGTTCGGCGCGCATGTGTCGCGTGGAACTGATTTCAATGGAGCACCTACTATATGGTGTGTCCACACCAGCACGGTTAGCACGCAACGGCGCGCGAGCTCTCTCAATTTTTCTCGCACCATCCGTCTCTCTCTTATTAGAACACTTAGAAGAAGAGGTATGTGCGATAAAAATCGAGATAATGTCGCGGCCGTCGTGTGCTAGACGTGCAGTGTTGACGTTCAACAAGGGCGTGCGTCATACCTATTGCTGTCACACTTATTCTTCTTAGACTGAGTGTGACAACGCTATGACGCAAATTGTTGAACGTGAAAGCGCACAGCACGGCTATCACGCGACGGCGCGCGAGCTCTCTCGATTTCTCTCGCACTATCCGTCTCTCTCTTATTAGAACTTAGAAAAATCGAAAGTATGTCGCGGCCGTCCCACTTACTGCTGCTTACTGCTGGTAATATATTTACTGTGGCACTGTGAGAAATTACATAAGACAGTAACGTAATGAATGGGCAACCTTGGGGCATTATGTCGACGCATCGGTAACTATGCGATAATTACTCCCAGGCTCAGTCATTGTGATTGTCTCTAGAGCTGGACGATTCTCTGCAGATATGCTGTCGGTGTTATAAACCCTGTGACTAGCAAAGTACAAGTTGCAGAACATACTCATAAGCATATTGTAAGCAATTTCTGGAAAGTTTCCTGAGAACTGAAGGGCCGCCAGGACGATAGACTCACCCGAGAACTGAAGGGCCGCCAGCACGATCGACTCACCCGAGAACTGAAGGCCCGCCAGGACGATCGACTCACCCGAGAACTGAAGGGCCGCCAGCACGATCGACTCACCCGAGAACTGAAGGCCCGCCAGGACGATCGACTCACCATACAAACATGCTTCTCATTTTAAAAGGACAGGCTAGAATAACATGAAACTTTTATACACAATGGGATCCGACGGGATATCGCGGGAGTAGTTTCTGTATCTAGAAATTATCTCATGTCATTAAAATAATTAGATAGAGACAAAATCAAACAAAAAGTAACTTACTTAATTTGCTTTTATATTTGCTCTACTTATAATGTTCAAAATAAATCATACAAAAAAGTCGGTATACATGTTTTATTTAATATACCACATGCGCCTTATGGATGTCAATATCGTATGTGTTTCGTGACAAAATCTAATGTGCTATTTATTAACTCATTTATTCAATAAACATAGGAACATGTTAAATTAACATAAATATACAAAACCAAAATAATAAAATAAAATAACATACTAATAAAAATTTTGCGCCAGTTTGCCGTCGCTGGGCAACGTGCCCAGAAGGCTGGCAGCATTGCCACGTTGGATGGCAATGCTTAAGCCGGGGTTATATTAGAGCCACGCCGCGTGTCGCAACGCAATCGGTTACATACATTTTGTATGAACGTGGTTACATTAGCTCAGCCCCGCGTGTCGCCACGTTCAATACAAAGTAGCGGTTCTAATATAACCCCGGCTTTATCCTCTGTGCGAGGTATGAGCCAGCAGCCCTCCGGTCACGCGTAATTTCGGCGAGTCGCTTCCAGCACTCCTTAATGTGTTATTTTAATTTATTTCTTTTATTTTCTGTACGAGTACTTATTGTTTGTCACGAATAAATATTTGAGTTCAATAATCGAACGTAGAATAACCCCTAGCCATCGCGATGTCTTTTTGCGACGTCACATACAATAATGTCCGGCATAGTGGAATAAAGCTAGATTCGCTCCCATTAATGCATGCTTATGATAATGAATTGGTAGCAAATGGATAATCGATGAGTCCTCTAATTCTTCAGTGACTTCTAGAACGAAAGTAAGTAGGTACTTACTTTATTATATTAGTGGTAAAAATATTTTATTGGTCTGTACTAATCTTAATTCATAATTCATTTATTGCATATTTATGTGGTACAATTAGGTGTTACATTAGGGTAGGTTCTTGTCTTACGTATCCTGTTTTTACTCGGCCTACTCAAACAATACATTATTTTACGACAGAATCAAGATTCCGTATGAGACGGGATAATATCTAAGGTAAACGTTAGGACGTTTCACTCCTACTCCGCCCTCGACGTTGCAGTAGAGTGTATGTACGACAAGGGCACTTTATCTCAAAGCAATATGGGTTAAATTCGAACTAAGAGGATTTTTCTTCATTCGAATTTGAGCCATGTAACTTTAACATAAAGTGCCCGTGTATTTTTTAGGGTTCCGTAGTCAACAAGGAACCCTTATAGTTTCGCCATGTCCGTCCGTCTGTCTGTCTGTCTGTCTGTCTGTCTGTCCGTCTTCGGCTTAGCTCAGTAACCCTTACAACTAGAAAACTGCAATTCGGCGTGGGTATATAAAACCAATCACGCCGACAAAACGGAAGAATAAAATCTTGATTTTTTTTCTCGTTTAACCCATAGTGTGGGATGTAGTGGGATAGCTTGTTCAAAAATATTATAAGTTTTTTAAAACCATTTTTCAACTCAAGTGATTCGTTTGCGAGAAATTTAAAATTTTAGGGTGTAAATGTAAATTGGTGATGTATTTTTTTACTCGTTAAACCTATAGTGGGGTATCGTTGGATAGCTTGTTCAAAAATATTATGGGTTTTCTAAAACTATTTTTCAACTCAGTTATGCGTTTGCGAGATAATGGGATTTAAAACCCTAAGTCCCCCCGCCCGCCGGCTAAATGGCTACTACTGGGGACGTGAAAACTATCACAATTAAGTAGACATAACTAGTTAACGAGTAGTACACATTACTAGTTAACTGGTAAGAAATGCACTTCATTTCGGGTGCAAATACATTGTCATTGGAATTTGAACCTTTTACAGTGGACGGTAGAGTTGCTTTTTCACGGCACGGTGCTTCTTGCCCGAAAGACCTGCCCTGCGACATGCCCCCACCCGTGGCAATGCTAAAACTTAGGCGGACTTACGGCACGGTGCCTCTTGCGCGCGCGGCTAGTTGTGATGTGCGGCTTGATTGCTGTTCGGAGATTTTCGTAATTATTTTACGTAAATAACCTGTTGCCGCTAAAAGTTTGCGATCTGCGGTTCGATTAGTTTTAAAGTTGTGTATCTAATAACCTACATATCGTTTGAAAAAACTTAATGTACTTACCTACTGACCTCGTTATTTCAATTGAGAAGTTATGGTCCCTAACAAGTAACAACTGAGTGGTCGCTAACCGGCACATAAAATTAGGTGGTCGCTAACCAGCGAAATGCCCCAATACATTGGTGATATACAAAAAAAATAATCATATTTATACGATTATTTACAAGGGTAAGCTATAATAAACACCCCAAAGGCCCCCTTTAAGTCCGCATTCTGTGACAGACGGGCGGAACCCTACCATGCGCGTGGCCCGGCACCTACTTGGCCGCTTTTTATTATAGATTGGGCTGGACACAGGCTAATTTATCCCGCTGTATCCTCATCGTAACGTCATCCCGGTTGCATCCTAAAGCAGACCGAAGGCCGCTAACTAAAACATTCGTTTTTGCAGAAGTAACTGCCATCTGACTATGGGGCTATTCATAAATTACGTCATTTCAAAATGGGGGGGGGGGTTCTGGCCTTTGGATGACATTTGATAATAGTCATTTTATTAGGCGGGGAGGGTCCATTTCAAGGAATAACAGGATGATGATAGGGGGGTCGTAAAAAATCTTCAAAAAACGATGACGTAGTTTATGGACAACCCCTGTTCAACCCAGAGGAGTTTTATTGGGATTAAGCTCACTGCCGTTTAGGGTGAATCCACCAAAAATGTGCGAAGATTTTACACCCTTAGATCGCCCGGATATAACATAAACATACAACACCTGGGCGACCGAGCTTGGCTTGGCGTTGATAGTGTTTTTCAGAGAGAAAACGAATTTTCCTAGATATGAAACGTAGCTAGATCGACTTTTCGCCCCCGTGAACCCACGGGGAACTTGGATATTTTTCGTTTTGTAGAAGGTGATACAAATATTGTAGGTAAATACCTACCGTTTAGGTCTGTGACTGGCCTAGCGCCAGAATGGCAGCGGGATCGAACGGTCATTTACAGTTTTTGGCTAACCCCATTAGTCTAGGATTGACTAGAATAATAATAGGTATCTAAGTACTGAATAAAATTTGGCTAATAGGCAGCCATGTACCTGTATGTGTGACCTGGTAAAGGAGAGTCCGCTGGATGCGGGCAGCGCAGGACCAGTCATTGTGGCACTCTTTGGGGGAGGCCTATGTCCAGCAGTGGACGTCGTCCGGCTGATATGATGATTATGATGACGCAGACAGCCTATTCAAAGCCTTCCCCCGAACCAAAATCCTTGATCTATCACTGTATGGTAATGTATGTTATATATAATAGCAAAATCGTCAGTTTCTCGTCCCTATACTTAGAAACTAATCTAGACATTTCATAGTTCACATAGAGCTTTGAGGAGTCACAAATAAAAGAAACACAGTACAATGATCAGCGCTTAATATGTGTTCCACTTCCAAGCGAACCAGACGCTAATACCGGACCAAAAATAGACTTGTGGGGTTGAATTCATTCCAGTTCCAATTTAACATAAATAATACACAGATATGACTCATTTAGGTACATAATTGAAGGCTGTAAAAACGTGACTATAAAATGGTATAGCAAAGGTACGTTCTTTTGTTTTGTATCTCGCTAATTTTTGTCATTCTAATTTGAGCTTTAAATTAAAAGTAATGAATACAGTTTTTTCTACACCTCACCTCACAGCTACAAGCCTAAAGTTATATGAATTGAAGAGCCGCTTTTTGTTTTTGTGCAGTATGTAGGGTACCTATAATAATTACTTCGATCCAATCACAAATTTAAAAGAAGAAGGACATAAATTCCGTTTAATTTAAATGATAATGTGACGTTATTCGGTTTCATTCAATTTTGTTGCCTGGCCGTCCAGATCAAAAAAGGCTTGTTGAAGGGATAATTGTTTGAGTTATGTCCTTCTAAAGGGCGCAGTTAGTTTTACGGGCTGAGATGCGCTCGGCCTTCAGTTTACTGCACTAGTTATTTTTGCCATTTAACTCGACTTGACTTTAAATTAGTAATCCATAGACATCCATCGTTGGCATGTTTATATTAATACCTGGAGTAAGAATGAGATAAAACTTAATTAACGAATGTAACTAAGCTTTCACCGAAGCAACTAACATAAAAAAGAACCTGACTGAATTTATTTATTTATTTATACTTAAGGAGTACCAACAGCTGCAAAAACATGATATAAACAATAAAATACAATATATATTTACTACAATTATTTATCAAGCAAGAAATACATTTACATATTCTAGGTACATATAGGTATTTCTTATAAGTTTTTGTCATAATTACGACTAAGATAAAATGAATGAATTGTTTGTTAGAAGAAAAATAGAGCCACTAGCTTTTAGCAATTGTCACACACGTATTTTTTATTTTTTTTTATTACGAATTATGCATTTGATCACTATCTCACCTAGGATTGCCAACTATTTTTGGGGGAGATATATGTAGTATATTCCAGAGAAAAACGAACCAAACTTTGAACCACTTCTTAAGGTCCCTCAAAGTATAGTATAAATATTAGGTACTATATATAATATATCTGTTGAAGAAATATAGTAGGTACAAAGAGTCAAAATATAGTTCAATACTATATGATATAGTTCGGTTGGCAACCCTAATCTCACCTGATGGTCAGCGATTATGAGTTCGAGAGTGTTACATGCATAGCATACCTAGCATACCTAGATAGTGCCTATTCACTTTACTCTATGCAAATAGAGAAAAGTGTTTTTTTTTCCAATTGTGCAGCAGTAAGAAATATTTGTCCCCCCTGAAAACTAAGAAGTTTGGGTTATCGATTTCTTTTTCCATTTAGGTACTTCTTTAGTTTGAATCGAGGATAAACAAAGGACAGTTTCCGACACAGTAATTCAGTGGAGAGCCGCGACTCGCGAGTCGTCCTTGCGAGTTCACGGCGCTCGGCAACCAGTTCTGTTGCACAATTTACTGATTAAAGCAGTACAATAACTTGTAATAAATGTATTAAACATGATATTACTGTCTATTATTTAATAAATAATATCTCATTGTCCTATGTTGCCCAAGATAACGGAAGGATTCTATACGAGGATACGATAACGTACGCACCTGGTAACTCGGTTACGGCATTTGGTAGTTCTGGTGGAATAATAATATAAAGAGCAATGACGCGTAGTTGCAATGCCCAAGAGGCAACCGGATGGCTCGCGGTCGCGGTATTTGAGCTCCCGAAGTGTTGTGCAATCGCCCTGTACAACCCGAACTCGCCAACTTGGACTGTGGCGTACGGCGCGACATTGTTTTAACAATTAAAAAAAACTCACAAGTACACACAAACGAGAACCTTACATAATAATACTTTATATGCACTGCTGTGAGTGCTGTGTAAAGACTACGTCACCATCTGTAAGTTGGGGTCCGGGGATACTTTGTGACGTGTGATGCCTACTCTGGGATTGAACAGAGGTATCCTTGTCATGACTTGTTTATAATCTAAACTAATAATATTATTAAGAGGAAAAGTCAGTGAGATGGTAGCTTTGTAAGTTTATAAGTTTGTATTCATGTAATAGATAATCCCCGAAACCACTGGACTGATTACAAAAATATTTTACCTGTGTATTGATGGACTTTCAGGACTGTATTTTATCCCGCGGGTTTGCCTGCGTTCCTTGCAATACGCGGGCAGCTAGTGATGTATAATGATAATTATAGAGTATGTAAGTAGCTCTCGTACAAAGCAAGACAATGCACGTATTTAGGATTACTAATGTATGTACTAGGCCATGGAATGGAAGATGGCGCTGGATCGGGTCAGGTGGTGACAACTCGTGTCGGAGGCCAAGACCCACTTTGGGTCGGTGACCCATTGAAGATAGATAGATAATGTATGCTAGGCAAAAAACTTTTCCCAAAGTATCACATCCCAAACTAATTTTCTCAAATTATCATTTAGCAAAGAATCATTAAAACAACTTATCGCAATTTTACAGTTACCCAATTTTTATTTGGCAAATTATTGTTTAATAAATAATTATTCATGTTTCATTTTATTTTTATACAACGACGGTGGCAAACAAGCGTAAGGTTCGCCTGATGCTAAGCGGACACCACAGCCTTTAGACGCATGCAACTCCAAAGGAGTAACATGGGCGTTGCCGACCCTTGATATTTTACCATGTATCATTTAGTCAATATTAGTTATAACATACTCTTCCCAAAATATTACATACGTAATATGACATAGTATAATGCACTGTGTATAGAACATCAATTTGTATAACGATCTCATTCTATAATTTTGATAAAATAATTTGATAAAAATAATCAATACCTATAAGAGACATTGAGTCTAACTTACTCACTGTATAAGTTATAGTGTATTAATTTAAGTATTACAAAAAATGTTCGGTTCTGGCGCTTCGCCCGCCGCTGCCGCGGCACGCTCGCTTCGCTAGCACAGCTCGCGCGCTGTATGGTCGCAGTTTTACCTAACACTCGTCCTCGCTTCGCTCGTCGTCGTACCTAACATTATGGTATGTGTTGAAAGTGCGAAGTGACTATTTGCACTAACATTTTTTTGGAATATAATTTTTGACAAAGGAAAACGTTTGCTGAATGTACAATTACATTAATAAAACTTGACAAAGTAAAATGATGCCAAATGATAATTTGACCAAATTAATAAAATGCGATATGTAAAGATTCGCTTGAGAAATGAAACTACTGCAATGAGTTTTTGGGAAGTAAAATTTGGCGAAAAATATTTTGACCAACAAACCGCAGTACACCACATATTTAAGAAGATAAAATACTGTGAAATGGTTTAACTGTGTCTGTATCACAACATAAAGCGTTCAATAAAATGTAAACGCGCCGCCGCTTCCGACGCGAGGCATCCCTGCCATTCACGAGACATTTTAACAGCGAGCCGGTGCCTCGTATAACTTGATCCATACATTTGAGCTGATATACTTCATTGGGTCATACAGAGATTTAGATTCATATTTCTCTGTGGACATTGCCAAAAGTTAAAGCCAAATTTTGGGTTGGAATGTTAATCCACAAATAAACGTAAGTAGTTTCCTCTTATATGATTTCATGCAATGAAACATATTTTTTTATTTATACGAGTACCTATGCACGGAAACCTTTACCTACTGAGCACAGGAAAGACGACTTTGGTTTACCTACTCGATCTGCATGAGCCAATAACACCACTAAATAAATTAAAACAACCCCGACACCATACCGCCAGAGAAGACTTTAGGTAAAAAAAACCGCACTCAAATCGGTTTATCCGTTGAATGGAGTCGGTGTACAGTATAAACCTTGGATAGACACACCAATTGCCACGTAGTATCTAAGTACGTGGTTTATCATGTGAAACTAACAAATGTATTTAGGTACCAACCTATATAAAACCTACAGTACCATGCTTCTGCAAATAAACATTCATTCAGTCTATTGGATTGTAAGCAAGTGCGTAGGAGAGAAAACAATCTGGTGGTCTCTCGAAGAGTTACACGAGGCAAGAAACAATGTCAAGGCATTGATAAAATTGGCTAGTTTATAAATATAATTTTAGCAGTCTGTCTGTATTAACGTGTGCTCCACCGTAGCGTTTATACTGAACCGATTTGAATGATTGATATGTTAATCAATTCAAATGTATGCTCCAAAAAAAAGCTGCTATAAGAAAACCTTGCTTTTTCAGTAAATTTCTGTAGTCGGGTTACAGAGTTTTAAACATTTTATGCTTGTTTATGCAAACAAAACTCATGTCGACTTGCGGAATAGGCTAAGGATAACTTATAATTATAAGTTAGTTAGTTAAATAACTAACTGACTAACCCTAGATTCGGAACAACTGTACGTAAACGGAGGTCAGGCTTACTGGTCCATCCACCTGTGTAGAGGTAGAGGTCTGTAACAGTTTTGAATAGCCCACGGCATCAGGCTCAAGTTATTTTAAACTCTGACAGCTCAATTTGTTAAGCCTCTCACAGACAGGCGCGGCCTGCGGTGGCGGCCAATAGTGACCATGACAGTAATTGTCAGGTGCTCCCTCGTTTCTCCTGAATGCCATTATCGGCTCTTGACCTAATGACCATGGAACCACATGGAAATAATACCCTCAAAGAAAAGAATTTTCCAAATCCGTCCAAGCGCTTTCGAGCAATCGGGGAACCTACATAAAAAATAAAAGATTCCGACGAATTGAGAATCTTTGCCTTTTTCTAGTCGGTTAAAATGACGTGGTCCGGGCTTTGCTTATCAAAAAAAAACCCCAATTATGCTGCTGTTATATTATTATGTAAAGTTGTCCGATAAACCAGGACCAGCTGATAGTTTATGTATGTTACACAGTACAGCAAACTGTGATTAATAATTTTGTGTAAAATACGTTAGAACAATACCTACGTCTGTACTGGTAAAGTCACCTTTTTACACATTAAGATCCTGGTTTTCGGCGTTGCACCAGTGGATTACATGGGCACTGTATGTCAAAGTTACATGGCTTAAATTCGAATGAAGAGAAATCCTATTAGTTCGAATGTAACCCATAACGATTTGACATAAAGTGCCATGTCAAGGAAGGACGTTTACCTAACACAAATAGAAGGATAACTAAAATAAGGAACAAATTATTTAGATTTAGTACGTCCTACATGCAAGAGGGATGACAGCACCAGCAAGAAGCTCACTAAATTGAGCTGTAACGTCACACAAACACGCCTCCCGCACCGCGCAAGTAGCTCAGGCTCAGTTATGGCTCCTCTACATGATGGCCCATCCTAATGGCCCACTAGGATGGGCCAGCGTGTGGAGAGGGTAGTGGTGTCAGATGGCTCATGGCGCGGCGATGTCTTTCTCCGTCTAACGCATAGGTGCGTCCTGTACGATGGGTCGTGATGGCCCACTGTATAGAGCAGGCTTTAGAGGCCTAAAATTGTCATACGATGTCACGCATGGACCTATGATTAATTTATTACTTAGGCCAAGCTATGGTAATAATAACACCGATAATATTCTGCATTTTCTTCCATCTTCTGTCATCTTCTGTTATGTCGATCAGCTCTGTCTTTTGTTGCCCTTCGCTAGGCAGCTGGCAAAATGACAAAAGCAAACTGCCATACGATGAGCCGCAACTGACAACGAGCTTTATACTTTCATGTAAATCTTCTTTTCTCGTGCCATTTTGTTTCTTGATCTAAATCTTCTATGTCGCCGGGCATTGAATTATATTGTACACTCATATGAGTCATATGAGTCAGCGGCAAAAGTAGCTCCACGTGGACACAAAACAGTTTAAACAATTATACATATTATACTTAGTATTGACGTGGACAAAGTTCACAAAATACCTACTTACAGTCATCCTCCTAGCGTTATTCCCGGTTGTGCCCTAAAGGAGCCCGGGGTCCGCTAAGATTTGGCATAGGCACTAGTTTTACGAAAGCCACCGCCATCTGACCTTCCAACCCAGAGGGAAAACTAGACCTTATTGGGATTAGACCGGTTTCCTCACGATGTTTTCCTTCACCGAAAAGCTAACGGCAAATATTCCGTACATAAGTTCCGAAAAGCTCATTGGTACGAGCCGGGATCCGAACCCACGACCGCCGCTTGACGGCCGCATGCCTGAACCACTAGGCTGCCGTACTCTACAGTCTGTATAATTGAGATTATTAAATGTGGCCAACTTGATATAAAACTGTCATTGGAATTGCAATCTTCTACATTAGAAGGTACAGAGTTGCTTTTTAAATAGAGTACTTTGATGCAATTCGACCAACTCAAATAATCTCAAGTACACCTACCTGTACCGATACAATACTACCGAGTTCGAAAATATGCGCTCAGACAAGATTACAGCGTTTGGCTATAGCTGAGAAGTCAAGCGAAGTCGCCGGATATTATTATATACTCAGCCTATGCCCATCCTAAGGTCCATTCCATTCTGTACACCGCCGGTGAAAGAGTTTTCGAAATCGGAGGAGAGTGATTCTTAAATTATTCAGTGAGGTTGTTGCCGTCAATAGAATTTGCTAACAATGTAAACAAACCGCCATATTAAAATTGTCTTTCACTATGGCGGTTTGTTTACATAGCAAATTCCATTGACGGCCACTTTAAGGTTGTAGCTCATCACAGACTAAGGTATACCTATCTAGAAATTATAAATTAAAGCGCAAAGAATATGAGACTAATACTTGCTTCGCAGACTTTACTGATATAATTTTAGATAAGTTGAGATTATGACAAGTTCTACGTGAGATTATGATAATTTCATCTGCCATAACTCTAACATTTCATTAATAAAGTAAGCACGGTATAGAAAATAGAAACTATTAAGTTAGACAAAACTTTCAATCAATCAATCAATAAGCCATTTAATCTGAACTGGAAGTGTTGTTTGGTTACAGAATTTGATTAAAGAATATCTCTGAGTTCAGTTTGCCGTACGGCATAGGCCTCCTCCAGCATTTTCCACTGTTTTCTGTCTTTCGCGACCCTTCTCCAATTCGGGCCTGCTGTCAGTTTTAACTCGTCTTGGTGGTGGGAGGTGGGAACCTTGTGAACCTTCCACCCGGTGTCCTGTTGCCGTCTCTAGGATACCAATCTGTTACTATTTGGCTCCATTTCTCTTGTGTACTTCTTATTAGGTGTCCTGTCCATCTCCACTTAAGTTGGTCTTTTTTTTGTAGTACATCTGTTACTCTTGTTTTCCTCCTTATAAAAGAGTTTCTTATCCTGTCTTGCCTTCTGATTCCTAGCATACTTCTTTCCATGGCCCTTTGGCAGTATTTTACCATATTAGACAAAACTTTAAGTACAGACGAATAAGATTATGGGAAACTCCCTATAAATAAATCAACGTCAATATTATTATAGTTCGGCAAATAAGCTAGTAGGTAGAGTAGTACCACAGAATAAGTAATAGTACAACGTAAGCACTAACAATATAGTCGAAACCTAAGATTATAGATTTAAGACCTTTTATAAACTCACAAAGCTCACCTATTTTTACAAATCTTTCTGTAGCTATAGCTACTTTTACAAATCTGAGCTTTACTAGAAAACTTCGAACAGTCAGCGTCATATAGTTAGTAGCAGCCAAGGTAGCTAAGTATATATCGGAACACGTCTTTGTTACTGTAACAGTAAGGTTGTGTTACGATATATTTGGCTGCTACTAACTATACGATGCTGACTGTTAGGTACATAGTTAACACGTCAATTAAGTCAGCTTTCATTACTTACATTTTTTAAATAATTTTCATAAGTACGTTGGTCTGAGATTCTTTACAATTAAGAAAGTCTAAGCTTAAGAGAACCTTAATTACCAAAAATATAATAAAATTGTTCATAAACTTGGTAAATAAAAATAAAAGAATAATGAAAGCTAACTTTAACTGACGTGGGAACTACTGTATACAAACTAGCTATTAGAATTGCTCATCTAGCGCTTCCGAACGTTTGAAGAGAAATGCAAAGAAATCTTTTACAACATGGCGAAAGAAAATACTGAAAAGGAACTCACCCAATTCCCGCCTCACTGGAACTGGTCACATATCAACTCAAGCTTGTTGCTGGCTGCAATGCTGACGGGACTGTACCCAGTGGATTTATATACCATTATACCGGGTTATCTATAAGGAAAGCCACGATTTAATAACGGCTGCCTAATTAGGCTACGCAGTGCCAATGTCGCGTGGAATGGAGTTACACTGTTAAATGTAAGGGGCGGCGGCCAGTGGGCGACAATTAACCCTGCAATACCCACTGAAACGACCAACATAAAAAGTTGTTCATCAATGGCCTTTTATGCTTAATCTTTCTTTTAACCAATTTTAGTTATAATGACATAAAAAATAATTAATTTATTTATTAATAAATTAGTTGGTTTTAGTGTGCCATTTTTTAGGGTTCCATAGTCAACAAGGAACCCTTATAGTTTAGCAATGTCCGTGTGTCTGTGCGCCCGTCCGTCCGTCTTAGGCTTAGCTCAGTAACCCTTACTACTAGAAAACTGTAATTCGGCATGGGTATATAAATCAATCACGCCGACAAAACGGAAGAATAAAATCTTGAATTTTTTTTTCGTTAACCCAGTGTGGGATGTAGTGGGATAGCTTGTTCAAAAATATTATAAGTTGTATAAAAAACCATTTTTCAACTCAAGTGATTCGTTTGCGCGATATTGGGCTTTAAAGCCCTAATTTTTGTAGAGTCATCGTCAGTGTGTCCCCTGCCGGCTAAATGGCTATTACTGGGAATGTGAAAAAAATCGTGGCAGTAGTACATATATATAATGAATTTAAAAGGAAAACTATCACGGCTAAGTAGGCATAACTAGTTACTACCGAATTAATAGTCGACTAACTTAAAATGTACTTAGAAAGGACAAATTTGGCCGACGCAACCATTTAGTTAGCGCTTGCGTGTCGATGTAACTATAAGATAGACAGGCAACTACGGAACCTGTGAACACTGCGCGTGGCCCGACAAGCACTTGGCCGATTTTTGAAGTGAAAACTTCTTTAGCGGCGCTGTGCACTTTTTGAGATGGGGTTAAATTGTTAAACTCGCCACAGATTTCGATAGGTCACGTGACCGTAAGATTCCTAAGGTGAGATATTCGGGACGAGGCTTGGGGCTGGGAGGGAGGGGGAGGTTTTGTTGAAATGAAAACTTCGGGGGGGTTATTTTTTTATAAAATGAACTGTTCAAGTTTTCACTTCTGCCGGCACTCCCGGAGTGCAACCCGGTCTTTTTTATAAACTTCATTTGTGGTAAGCAAGCGTACGGCTCGCCTGGTGACTAGGGAAACGATGATGAGAGACCCACGCTTGCAATAGAAGCATCCATAGGGCATCTTAGCCTATGGACGCTTGTAACTGTAGGGAAGTTAGAAACCTCAACGACTAGAATCTAAATAGTCCTTAAATGGCACGAACGCTCCGGCTGTGGAATGAGAGCTCATTCCGATGTTTTCCCGGGGGGCTATAGTACGGGGTGTTTCAAGAAAGAACGTATAATTTTAAACGTTTAGGCAACGGCTGTGACGTCTCTCGATTTGTAAGCGTTCAATAGGCTACGGCGGTGACCGTGGTGGGGCATTCGCTTAATTTCCACCGACGTGGTATAAAAAAACGTCGCAGGCTCGAAAAAGCAAATATGTTTATAAATATTCTGCGGTGTCAAAAGGTTTAGGGAACCAAGCTTTTCTGTGAGCCCGTATAGCGCTATTTGAGTTTGTCCAGCTGGCTAGCGATATCAAATTAAGGGTGAATGACCCAAATCATTACCATCATTGTAAAATGTAGAGTAACGTTAAAAAAAGCTACATATTTAATTCAGTGTCCGACGGCCTTTGAAACTAGCTTAATCATCCTGCCACTCAAAAATAACTCTTATTAATTACAATTAAGGTCCTTATCATGAATATAACAATAAGTATGGCGTAGGGATGTGACTCAGTGTGGTCAGGAGTGTATGTTTAGTTTCAAGAACTACGAGGAACCATTTTTTCGGTATAATTTTATTATAAAAGTTTACCAGTTTACTCACCTACAAAGTACCCTATTTAAATATTCAAATATGACCCAATCTAGATATAAACGTCTCTTTTAACCCTTTGACTATTTGACAACTCTATCAATTCATTCAAATTTGAACCGTAAGTCGGTCAGAATACAATAGTTTTATTTCATCTATGACGGCAAATATGTTGCCATTGCCCATTTAAGGGCTGGGCGGGAAGGGTTGTCCAAATAAATATTGCCGACGGCTTTATACTGTAGGTACAGTCAAGTGCAAAACAATGTGTATCGATTTAGTCCTCTCATAAATATGTAGGTACCAAAACGTTAATCCGCTGACATAAGAGGACATATTTATGAGTAAGCTGTGTGCACCCACATTTTTAGACGTGACTGTACTTGCTTCTATTTTCATATCAATATCGAGACGATACAATATGGTCATAGGAGCGGTTGCAGCCCAACTGGGGAAGTACCTCCACCTTACAAAAGACCGTAGGTACTTTTTTTTCACGCAGAGGTACAATAATGCGTTTATGCATCCCCCGAACTGGCCCATTGTGGGGGGTATATCGAAGGCATGTTTTAAAAGAAGGTAAGAAGAAGAAGAATAGGTATTTTTTGGAACAATAAATATGAATATTGGAGTTTGAACCCCCAAAAGTCATCTGGCTACGCCCGTGTTCTACACAATAAGAGCTGGTCGCACCAACTTACGATCACAGATACAGACTTATCAACGTGAAATAGCTGTCACTGTCACTCCTTACAAACTTGACAAACTTTCCATACATTCTGATTTTAACGAACACCGCTTACGATTACAGGCGGTCTTTATTTATTTACTAGCTTCTGCCCGCGACTCCGTCCGCGTGGAACTCGTTTATATCGTAGCTCGATACAAACTTTCGTCCCCCATTTCACCCGCTCAGGGGATGATTTCCGGGATAAAAACTATCCTATCTCCATACCAAATTTCATCTCAATCGGTTCAGCGGTTTAAGTGTGAAGAAGTAACAGACAGACAGACAGACGGACACTCGCATTTATAATATTAGTATGGATTTATTTATTTATAACCATAATATTAACACTAACCCTTACCTACCTTACATGCTAATTGGCAAATTAATACTTATCATGCGAATTTTGAATGTAACATGTCAAATGATTTAATAATGAATACAACACAAAAAAAAAACGAAAATGAATTATTGTTAGTCAAATTGCTGATTATCATTCCACATTAGTAACAGGTCAAGAAATACATAGCCAATAAAATGTATTAAGCTAAAATTATTAAATTAATATGTCAAGAAATACAGAAGGTCAAAACAAAGAAATACAGAAGGTCTAGGTTATTATAATAGAGATTATGCTGTTAAAAACAGTCTTGTGTAACCCTCCCTAAATCCTCAAACCAATAACGTGTCGGTATCTCTCCTTGTCATTCTGTTCTGACGACTTTATAGCAAAATGTGTAAATAAAATAAAAAAACGCTATTTAAATAAATAAAATAAATATTTTCGTACTATCTTACACAAATCAACATATAGTCCCAAACTAAGCAAAGCTTGTAGGTCCTATACTATGGGCGCTAGACGACGATAAACATACTTACTTATAAAGATAAATAAATACATAGAAAATATCCATGACTCAGGAACAAATGTTCGTTCTTATCACACAAATAAATGCCCTTACTGGGATTCGAACCCGGGACCTCTAGCTTCGTAGGCAGGGTCACTATCACTACCAATTAGGCTAGAGGGCCAGAGGTCGTCAAATTAAAATAAAACATTATCCTATAGGATGCCTGCGGTGCCTTGTTCATATTATCAATTCAAAATAGTGACTGCAGTAAAAACTTGTCATACAACATACATTTTTGTTGGCATATTTTAAATTGGGGAACCGGCCCTCACTATTGGTCGTTATCGGCGGAAGCCGCGCAGGAAGGCCCAGCTGTGGCCGCCCTGATAACCGAACTCAAATACTATGCTCAAACGTGTTCACACCCATACGCGGCGATTACACTCTGCTTCTGTAACCTCAAACAACTCACTTTCATACCACTGTCATCTCGTCAGTCTGTCCGCCTACTGCGGTCACATCTCTTCTGAGGGACCAATCTGAAAAACAGCGCTGGGCACTTAAGCTTAGCACATGCCGAGATCGGCTTTCATCTGTTTTTGTTTAATATTTTAAAGTGATGGCAGTAAACACGTTCTTATTGTTACATACATAGATGTCAGCAGCCGTCGGTCACCGAACGCGACCAACTATATACCGTCTCGTCCTCAGCCACCCTCCCCCCTATTCTGTAACTTGTTTTAAGCTCACCTCAACGCTCACCCTTCTTGACACCGCGATGCGTAGTAACACTAGTAGGGTCATTACGCTGGTTTTCGACCACTTTCGGTTAGCGACCACCTGGGAGAAGGTTTTTTCTATTGAAGATAACTTCAATTCTACAGACCCTATTGAGACAATTAGTTGTACATGCATTTTTTTGTTGTTTTAGAATAGAAATCTACTAAAAAACCGAGAAAACATCCTTTAGTTTTGTGAGGTTTGTAAGTTTGTATCCATGTATCTTAGTTTTAAGTTGGTTGCAATTAAATCTTATTATTATTATATGTACCTACTTATTAATCGTTCAATATCTTTGACACTTATTTAAATTAACATTTGTAACAGGAAGAGTGTAACAAAATATAAAATACCGACCATTTAGGGAATATCGGAAGGAAAATATACAACATCAATTTAAAGAACTCTGTTGGGGTCGTGGTTTTCCGCCCCGCTCCCCGTTTACCTAAAAACAGGAAAAACCCGCGGACACGTGTTTAAAATGTATTGTGCAACGTTTAATACACGTGGCCTGTAGCTATTGTGGTTATTGGGTACAAAAAATAAATACCTATACCCACTGAAGGCGGCTTGCACCAAATTACGATTACAGACCGATCAACGTTAAATATGGCGCCGGCAGATGTCATTACATACAAACTTGTCAAACTTCCCATACATTCAGATTTTAACGAACACCGCTTACGAATACAAACGGTTTGGCGCACCTCACCGTTATAATTATTAATGCAAAACGACAGGCCGACCCTTCACATCCATCGCAGATAATAGGCTACTGGTAGAAAGAACAGCGACAAGGACGGCTACATTCTGATTGACAGAAAGAAGAAGTCTATCTATCGCAATCGCAACCTGTGTGGTACTGCGTCTACGACATATTACGTGTGCACTACTCGACGAAAGCCGAACAGATAGTAAGTAGTACTTATTGCGTTTGAAGACCAAGTTCACCCTGGGGGTCGAGCGGTTGGAGTCCCGCCACAAAGCGAGTTTCAATTCATTAGTGGTGAGAGTGCCAACTGACAAGCTGCCGACCTTCGTGAAGGAGGATATCTGGCCGAAGGGAGTTGTTTTCCGGCGATTTAAAGGCCAGCTATTTGAGATCCAGAACTTGCGCCGCACGTCGCCGTCCTAACGTATTAATGTGTTATATAAAAAGTTTTATATATTGATATGTATGTTAGTCTGTAAGGTAAATAATATAAATCAATGAGGGTTTCCAGAATGTATTGTCACCAGCTGGCAGCACCAAAAATCAAATTGATTGGTGGATTTTGACACCTAGACCTCTCGCCACGGTGCTACCAGCTGGTGACATAATACATTCTGGAAACCCTCATTATACCGAGCCCGGCGTTATGTCCCGCTGCTGAGAAAAGGCATCCCCCCTCTTATTCCATTTATCGCGATCTTACCCAATATCTGGCCATTCTTTTAAAAAGGAGTCCAATCGCCGACGAGGTCTACCGCGTCTCCGTTTTGAGTATTGGGGTTTCCTCTCCGTGGTCCCTTTGGCCCACAGCTCGCGGGTGGACGTGACCTGCCCAGTCCCACTGCAACTTGGCCGCCTTACCTGAACTATAAGCACATAAGTTGGTGTTGATATTTATTGACGTAACTTTGTATGTCACAAGTTAGATACCTATGTATGTAATTTGTTTTAAAATATTTGCCTACCTACCTACTTACTTACTACCCAAAAGTTCTCTGGGAGAGATCGCTCTTTAGCGATAAGATCGCCTGTTGTTTACCTCTACTTCTTTCATTTATACTTACATTTTTTGCTTTCAATACGATGAATCCTTAAATCATGAAAGAGTCAGCGCATGTGACTTCAGAGTTACAAGCGTCCATAGGTTACCGATTCCGCTTATCATCAGTGATCAGGCAGGCCGGACGCTTGCTTGCCACCGTAGTGATATTAAAACAGCACCACTATACTAAATTTCATACATTTTGTATGGCCATCCACGTAGCACGCAGCGTGGCGGCGGGGTGGCGCAGGACCGGTCATTGTGACACTCTTTGGGGGAGGCCTATGTCCAGCAATGGACGTCTTTCAGCTGATATGATGATGATGATGATGATGTATGGCGATACGAAGTTCGCGGGGTCAGCTGGTAGAGGTATAATAAATAAACACCCATGGCTAAGGCATTGTATGTATTTCTAATACGAAATGTAAATAACAATTATTTTAACGGGTATCGCCTTTCAATAAGGATATTCCAGCTAAATCCATTTTTCCTTGTTATGTATGTCTTCATACGATAGAAGTATTATTACTATTACTCTGTTTTTATTTCTTATCTTAGGTTATTTTTTTATAATAACTACGGGTATAAAAGTAAAACAAGAATACATAAAATACAAATTATAAACAGATTATACAAAACCTAACCTAGGGTGCCGCCGGCAGCGAGGCGGGGCCTAAGCTACCAGTGGTGACAGCGACAGAGACTGGAACATCCTGACTACCCACGCGGTGTCCAGGAGTACCACCTTCTGTATCTGACCCTTGACCCAGCCATCTAGCGAGAGTCTCATCAGTGGTTGGTCGAGACTCTTCGCTATTAGACCGTTTTCGCAGAAACGATTATCGGGACAATGATCGAATCAACACCCCACATGGCGGTTACCTCGTGAGCCAGGTCTAGGTACTTGCTGGCTTTGTCCTTCTCGGCCTTCACGAGGTTCTCGTCATGGGGGATGGTGATGTCGACGAGCACTGCCTGGGGCGTTTAAATCGATCTGTCAGCACGGTATCAGGCCTATTTGCTACGATCGATTTGTCCGTGATGGATGACAGACCGATCCCAATAGAGCGTGGCACGACCGTTTTCGAGAAAAGGCGCGGGGGGCTAGTACGCTAAGTTTTATGTCGGAAATAAAGCATTCGTCCCATTCTGGCAAATATGCGAGTGCAAGAGGGACGAATGCTTTACGTCGGACATAAAACCTAGTGTGCTAGGGGGGCAGGAGTACTTATAGCACGGCACTTCGCGGTCCACGAGACTGTATAACAGAACAAGTTGCTGGTGAACGATCCTGGCTACAAGC
Source organism: Epinotia bilunana (assembly GCA_947049275.1). Classification (NCBI taxonomy): domain Eukaryota; kingdom Metazoa; phylum Arthropoda; class Insecta; order Lepidoptera; family Tortricidae; genus Epinotia; species Epinotia bilunana. Next base: position 1,767,703 of record OX346271.1, read on the forward strand.
TTATGTTTGTACAAGTAGGTACTCGTACTATTAATATTAATTATTAGCGAGGTTAATATGTGATCAAGTGATAGGAATTATACGATCCAACATTGGTAAATGTTAGGTGTAACTTATACACGCAAAAACAGTACAGCGGCGTGTGCAATTCAAAAACGCATTTAGGGTGCTGATGGGGCCGCCTCGCTACTTCAGCGTATCGGCAATGTTCGCGTAGGCGCGCGTGGACAGCGTCTCTGCCATCATGCACAAGAAAGCCACCTATGTAGCAGGGTGAGGATCAGCACTGTTAAACGCATGCTAGCGATCAGCGCAGGCAGGTTGGATGATGCCTACCTAAACCATTGCAGTACCTACGTAAAGTAATGGGAAATAATGACTAGTAACACTTAGATGTAAGATGAAATGTAATGTTTATAGCTACTAAGTCTGTCATGCATTTCTATTTTTTATGGCCTGTGTATAGATCCTCTGTATATGATCCAAGTTGGTTGAATAAATAAAAAATATTAAGTAGGTACTTATTATTATTATAACAGTTTCATATGTCACGGGGAGTTTCAATCACACGACTGTATAAACCATCGGCTTACTACGGAATACTAATAGTGACCTACTTAGTCCCAAGTATGGCGATCAAGGTCCTGCGTTGACCTCGATTGCATTTCGACCCTCAACCTTCAAGGACATTTCACTCCGTCCTCACAAACGCATGACATTGAAACACTTCACTATAGTATAGTTAAGTCCCACTATGAGTCACACAAATCGCACGTTGAAAACACAATCTTTTTAAACAATAAAGTGAATCCCGGAATTTCAGATTTCGGGGTCAATTCCGACTGTCAATGTCAACGATGCCAAGTTCTGGGTCAAGGTCGAATAGCGCGCATGTCTGGGAGAGTTGCCAGTGTTGCGGAAAAAAAAGCCTGTGATAATTTATTAGCAACGTTTTTGCTGTTTTCTTTGCGTAGGAGTTTTTAAGCTACGGTACGGTGGTTCAGGCATGCGGTTGTCAAGCGGCGGTCGTGGGTGTGAATCCCGGCTCGTACCAATGAGTTCTTCGGAACTTATGTACCTACGGAATATTTACTATTAGCTTTTCGGTGAAGGAAAACATCCTGAGGAAACCGGTCTAATTTTCTCTCTGGGTTGGAAGGTCAGATGGCAGTCGCTTTCGTTAAACTACTAACTATGTATATTAAATGAGTGCATCTCGCCATCAAACTTGATAGTTTGGCGAGTATATATTATTTATAATTTATCATGTAACTTGTATTTGGAAATAAATAAATAAATAAAATGCCAAATATTGGGATTAGGTGTCAAAGCGGACCCCGGGCTCGCTTAGGGCACAACCGGGAACAACGTTAGAAGGATGCATGATGAGGCGTTTTTACGGACACGTATGATTAAAATCAGCTTGTATACATGTACGTTGTCCGTAATCATTAACTTGTAACATAAATGTAAGACAATTAGTTGTATATGTCTGGTGTGGTCTGGTGTTGAAATTTCAATGTGTTTTCCAATTAGTAGTATAATTCTTTGCCTTAGGGTGGCATTCAACTTGTCAAAGATCTTTGTCCAATGTGTATTTGCGTCTCACATTTTTCTTAAAGAGTGAGTGAGACGCAATGCGCATTGGACAAAGATGTTGGATAAGTGGAATACCACCCTTAGGTACAGGATAATCCTAGTTCAGGCGCATAATGACTGCTTTAGCCTAGTTGGTAGTGACCCTGCCTACCAAGCAAGAGGTCCTGGGTTCGAATCCCGGTAAGGGCATTTATTTGTATGATGAGCACGAGTATTTGTTCCTGAGTCATGGATGTTCTGCATGTATTTATTTCTTTATACAAGTATGTTTATCGTCGTGTAGCACCCATAGAACATACAAGCTTTGCTTTGTTTGGGACTAAACTAGATCGATTTGTGTAAGATTATCCGCAAATATTAATTTATTCATTTAATCAATTCATCAAACTTGTACGTGCCAGCAAATTAGCAATATGAATTTTTCAATAAATTCCTCTTGTTCTAAATAAAGACTGGGTTAGTCTGTGTCTGTAGAGGACGTAAAGAAACGTAAAAATATTAGGGTCATTTTGCCGGTTAGCAACCACCTAATTTCATGTGCCGGTTGGCGACCATTTAGCTGAGTTGGGGAACTGAAAGGATATTTTCTCGGTTTTTTAGTAATTTCTATTCTAAAACAACAAAAAAATGCATGTACAAACGACAACACTGTTAACTGACCATCCTGTGTTTATATAGAACCTTATTACAATGCACTTAAGGTGCACCGATGGTCAGTTAGCTGTGTTGTCGATAGTACAACTAATTGTCTCAATAGGGTCTGTAGAATTGAAGTTATCTTCAATAGAAAAAATCTTCTCCTTCAGGTGGTCGCTAACCGAAGGTGGTCGCGTAACCAGCTTAATGACCCTATAGGTAATCAAAGGAAATGCCAAAACGAACAAGGATATCGTTTTGTAATAATCTACAAATACAAACTTATGACTTTTTCTGTTCGAATTACTAAAAATCAGAAAAAAACGCAAAATGAAGTAATTGTGTTGTCGTCCACAGGCACCTATTAAAAAACAGAACAAATCAAACACCCATAATATATTAACGCTATAATTATCATTTTAAAATAACATTGTTATATAATACATAAACCGTCACAAAAAAAAACAAAACGCAAACGCGCTTCTGCTCAAAATGTCTTTTAGGGTCTAAGGGGCCAGTGAGAACAGGCTGTCTATTTCCTGCTTACATACAGAAGAAAGAAATGGATAATTTTCGAGAAATATTAAGGTAAGAGCGAACACACGGTATTTTTTTGCAGGCGACAGTCACGCGATTCGCGCTAATATTGCGGGTTCTGCAACAGGATATGGTCGTAAAATTTATGTTTTTTTAAAAATCAAAGTCCACTTTTGTTTTGTGATACTTTTGTGTTATCCATAACATTAGTTGCACTGAAGTGAACAGTGAGCATGTTTTCCATACAGTTTACTTGGCCGCGATATTGTTGCATAATGCTACACCGATATCTTGCTGGATAATGTGAACACGCTCTTACTTTAGCCGATATCGCCGAAAAAATCGCGCGTTGGATTGTTTGGGCAGGATGCCAAAATTAAGTGTTTTGAACCATTCTTTTATGTTACATTTTGTATTGCGTGTACACACATTTTTGTGTTATGGATAATACAAAAGTATTAACACCACATCTGTTTTACGTAACACAAAAGCAGACTGTCGTTAAAATAAAACGAGTGCCTTACCCATTCTGTATTGCGACTAAACGATTCCCTAGCCCAAATATCGCGATTTAATCGCTATATAAATCGCCGTGTTCGATGATTCTAAAACAAAAACCCTAGCCCCTAAAATAAAACATCAATAGTAAATATAGTGAAGTATATTTTATTTTACAACCATCAGCCCGATTCACGACGCTACAAGTTACTATTTAACAAGTTGCAGGCAACACAGAGGGCTTGAATAACGACTGGCCATTTGCCCTGTTGCCTTGTGAAATTGTAACTTGTAGATTCGTGTCACAAGCCACATATCTCTATTTTACCCCTTACAAAACGTCCATTACAAAATGTATCTACCGACCGAGATCTTAGCGCATTTACAGCAGACTACAACACTTGTACAATCAGCATCATACAAGGTGTAACAAAAATGGGGTATGAACCGATCAAGGGCTTACTTAACAGGTACCGTGTTCTGATATAAAAAAACAGAAAAAAAAAATTTAAACACGATTTTTTTTTACATTTCTATGGAGCTTGTCGCCCCAGTCGGCCAACGCATACTAAGGTAAAAAAAAAACGCGTCAATTTTTTTTTCTGTTTTTTTCTTATCAGAACACGATACCTGTTAAGCCCTTGATCGGTTCATACCCCATTTGTTACGCCCTTTATAGTTAGTAGCAGCCAAAGTAGCCAAATATATCGGTACACGCCTTTATTACAGTGAGTGCCCTTGCACTCACTGTAACCAAATATATCGTAACACGTCCTTACGTGTTACGATATATTTGGTTGCTACTAACTATACGATGCTGACTGAGGCATAAGGAGATCCTTTACAAAGCTAAAATCAATGTTAAGACCCCCCAGCACGGTCGACTCGAGTCTCTCTCTCTCTCGACTGTCCATAGCTAGGTTGGAAATTAGTTTTTGTTGCTATAAATTATAATAGAAAAAAGAGATTAGAGACTGTATGAAAAACGTTCTACTCGCTATATTTTTTTATCTTAATTTAGCAGTGCGAACCTGTGCTAAGTGAACTATGATTGTGAGTCCGCAGTAAGCTCGATTCCCCATAAAAACGTTGGGTTGTAACGAAACTTTGCATGCACAATGACATGAGGAATATCTATGTGTATAATTAGTTTATGTTGCTTAGTAATAAAATATATAAGCTATAGTAAAAAAATACAGTGAATTTAAGTTTTTCATACAAAACTTGTTTTTACTGTATTTCGTTTGTTTTATAAACTGGAACCATATAAACGAATTACAGACATAGATATACCACATGTCATTGTGTATGCAAAGTTTCGTAACAATCCAACACGTAGTTTTAAAATGAGAGCGTAACTACGTTTGTATGGGAAGGTGAAATTCGGCCGAGCTTACTGCGGACTCTTAAATAGAATAATAATAACTTCTAGGAACAGGAACAAGTTTCAGACCTATGTACATATGGCGGATTCCATTGTATATAAAAAGTTTAATATTATTCTAGCATGTCGGTAAAATCTGAACCAAACAACGTTTGTATGGAGTCGAGCGTGAACTGAACGTGTCAAGACACATGTTTGACAGGCAGTATGGTGAGTCTCTGCCTGAAAAAGGGTCATGTTATAGACCGTGGGCCCGCTCCCAATACATTAGCGTCACATGACAACATCATGAAATGCATGGCAGCAGGTCGAGAAAGTTGTGCTAAGCCAAAAAATAAGTCTTGAGTCGTGTCATACTGTAATACGCTCATACAAAGAACTCAAATGGAGACACACTCTAACGGACCACGGTTCCCGACTCACGAAACTGCCTCCTTTAATAACTAAATCAATATATTCACTTACATTAGGCCATCCGCGATACACTGTATTGTTAACATTATTTAAAGTGGCCGACTTTTTATAAAACTGTCATTGGAATTTGAATCTTCTACCTTGGCCTGCACAGTTGCTTATTGAATGGACTGCTTTAATGAAATTCGGCTGACTCAAATAATCACAAGCATACATCAGTACCACTAGCTTTCTCTTTCCATCCTTTTGCTAACTTATTGGTTCGAAAAGGATAGCAAGCTAATTAAAAAAAAACTGGCCAAGTTCGAGTCGGATTCGCGCATGTAGGGTTCCGTACCAGGATCTATAAAAAAAAAAACCGGCCAAGAGCGTGTCGGGCCACGCTCAGCGTAGGGTTCCGAAATTTTTCGTCCGCCACAGTAAGTGTCCCCACTTAAGCGTTAAAAAATGGGCTATTTGTTACATTGAGTTGACATATTAAGTACAAAACCCTAAATCCGTTTTTTACTTTATTTGAAAGCACGTCATTTCAGAGTTTTCAGAGTATGAGAGATGAAAAGAGTATTTGTATTGTATTGTATTGTACATTTTAATCGTTATTTGTTATTCGGCACGAGTGCTTGTGTTGAAAGCCGAGCTAGCGAAGCGGGTTCGTTCAATGTGAGCGTTCCGTGTACAGCGACATCTATTGGATATCAAATTAAGTAAACTATTGCGCGCGAGCTTAAAGTATGGAAGATGATTTTTATGGGATAATTCTTTATTGCGTGAACCGATTTCCACCGTTTTTTTTAATTTATTTGAAACCACGTCATTTCATTGTGATTTTGTAGAAATTACAGGTACAATAAACACCTGCACACTTTACCCTTTGGGTACGGAACCCTAAAAAGACGCATCCCATCGCAACGCTGTTTCTTTAGCATACGTGTGACGGAGTGTAAACCTCACCTCATTCTGTAAAGTGTGCAGCCATAGTAGAAAGAGTGCAAAGTACGTTACCTTCTACATACGCACCGCGCGCGGCTTGTATGTGTGCGCCATAGTATCTATGCGTCGCCACACGCACACGCAGATCGTAAATTGGCAAGGCAGCTTACACTTTCGCAACCAGACTAAAAATGGAACAATACACCAGAAACCGACAGAACTCGCCAGGCGTGTAGGTTCATACTACTGCCCGCCTAGCGGGCTGAGCCGGCATCCGAGCAAACATTACGAGTGCCCGCTAGGCGGGTTCTTGGTTGCGAACGTGTTGACCAATAATAAACTGATTGATTTAATCTGGCGTTATTTTGCGGAAGTCCACGATAAATTACTAGAGCCATATTTCTTTGCTATTCTGCTAAAAAAAAGTGCAGTTATGATGAGATGCACCTATTCGCGTATTTTCGCATGCGGTTAAAAGTCCGCAGTAAGCTCGATTCTCCATACAAACGTTACGCTCTCATTTTAAAACTACGTGTTGGATTGTAACGAAACTTTGACATGAGGTATACCCAGGTCTGTGTTTATATAGCTTCAGATACCGTAGTAAAAAAATACAGCGAATTTAAGTTTTTCATACAAAAACTGTTTTGCTGTATTTCGTTTGTTTAATAAACTGGAACCATATAAACTAATTACAGACATAGATATACCTCATGTCATTGCATGTGCAAAGTTTCGTCACAATCCAACACGTAGTTTTAAAATGAGAACGAAACTCCGCTTGTATGGGAAGGTGAAGTTCGGCCGAGCTTACAGCGGACTCTTAATGCGCACAGCAAACACAGTGGGCGTGGCGCAAGATACATATTTTGCCGGACACAAGCTGTATGGATCGTTTTGAGCATTCTTGGTACTTTTGATTCAACAATTTTGAAAAACAAGACTTGTACCATGCTGAGTCGGGGCCTTTTCGTGGACCCTGCTACTTTTACGTTACTGTGTTTTGTTTTTTATACCCATTGTTCTGTCCACGAATAAATGTTTTATTTCTTTCTTTCTTTCAATTGAACGCGGGGTGGTTTCATTTTCTATCGAGCGAACTTTATGTATTGCGCAATCATTGGGTATCGCTAGTTGGAAATCCTTTTACATTAAGTGTCGCCAGGACGCTCGACTCTCCATACAAACTTAGTTTGGTTCTCATTTTAAATAGACATGCTAGAATAACAGGAAACTTTGTAATCACAATGTGGTCCGCCATATCTGGGTCGGGCAGTTTCTGTTGCTAGAAATTAGAATAGAAAAAAATAGAGTGAGCACAACTTTTTCATACAAAGTTTCTCGCTTCTGAAGTTCTAATCGCTTTTTTTCTATTATAATTAATAGCAACGGAAACTATTTTCCAACCTTGATAAGGCGCCCCATTGTGTATAAAGCTTCAGTACCTGGGCGACCGAGCTCTGCTCGTGTGAAAATGGAGAAAATGATTTTCCCAGTTGGGATCGACTTTTCACCTCCCTAAACTGATTATGATTACAAATATACATATATACAAATATTGCTCGTTTAATAATATAGGATGTTATTTCAGTATGCTGATTTAAAATGAGAACCAATCTAAGTTTGTATGGAGAGTCGCCTTGAGTCGACCGCGCTGCGAACTCTTAATCTGTCCGTTTAGGTATTTAACAAAAGGTAACCAACCGCTTACCTTAAGTGAAACACTTAACCGGAGTCTACAGTGAGCCGCTCATATGACAATCAAACATCGCTGACGCCACTCAGGTCACCTATCCGACTTGCCCGCATTAAGGTGGTTCGGCGCGTCAGCGAAGGCGAACTTAAGCCTATAAGCCTCCGCCACCAGCACACTAATGTTGGAATCCGTCCAATTCTGCGTCGGCACGTTCTGGAGCAATATCATCAGACCCTGGAAATCTCTTTCGAGCATCAACCTCTCCCGCCAGTGGAGTAGGAACGCTGCGCAGACGTACAGCTGGAAGGTGGCGAACCCGTCTGATTCTGCGAGGTACGTGTCCCAGAGGCGGATGGTACAGGGCAGGGGTATCTCCCTGGTGAGCAGGTTGTTCATCCAGCGGAAGGAGAACTGCAGGTAGTCCACGCCGTGCTGCTGAAGGTGTGTGTGCAGGGGCAGGTCGATGCGGCGGATCAGGTCTTTCAGCTGGTTCACCTGGAGAGGTAAGATGACCTATTCAGATTGTTTATTATATCAATAAAGGCCGTAGGTCTCCATCACTACGTATACATAGTATAAAACAAAGCCGTCTTTAGCCTTCTCGGCCGTTTGGACGCACTTATAGATGGTCAGTGGCGTTTAATTAGTTGTGTCAATATTTTGAATCTGTGTCAAACCAGTTTATTAAAAAAACATGCCGCCAAATTTATTATTGATTTTGGATGGATAACCTTTGTTTTACTATTTTCCGGTAGTATAAGTGAAAAGTAGAGTGTATAACTCTGGTCTAAAAGCCATATTACCCTCACTGCGCTCGGGAAAATAACCGTCTCGTGGTAATATGGCTTATTTTAGACCCTTTTCAAATAATCTAGTATTACATTTTTCTCAGGATTTGGAAAGTTTGTGTTTATCCTACTCTGAATCATGAGCACTCTTAATACTGATAAAGAAAAACAGATCCCAATTTTATTTTTAATCCATATTTGCAATTTAGCACAAAATGAAACCAGCTTAAAAAAAAAATTAAAATTGTGGACACATTTTTATTTATCACAACACATTATTCTGAGCATGTCAAACCACAAATTTCTAAATCCCGGAGATAAGGGTCAATCCACCAGACATGTTTGAAGCTATCTATACTAAATATACTAATATTATAAATGCGAAAGTGTGTGTGTCTGTCTGTCTGTTACCTCTTCACGCTTAAACCGCTGAACCGATTTGGATGAAATTTGGTATGCCGGAAATCATCTACTAAGGGGGTGAAATAGGGAGTGAAAGTTTGTATGGAGCTACGATATAAACGAGTTCCGCGCGGACGGATTCGAGCGTTTCTCAAAAAAAATGCCCCTACATTTTTTAGGAGATTTTCCGCAACTTTTTTGTTATTTCTACTCAAAATCACGATGTCTTTCCATCCCAGTAGGAGAAAAAAAGTGTCCCAAAATGTCCATACATTTTTGAACTTTCCTATTGTGTTACCACCATACAAAGTATAAGGTAAATGGTAACACAATAGGAAAAATATCTCTGGGACAGTTTTTTGACCTACCAGGGTCGAAAGAGCTCCTGATTCTGAGTGGAAATAGTTAACATAAAATTCCTATAAGTACAATTAATAATAGTGGCATTTTTTTTGAGAAACGCTCTTCGCGGACAGACGCTCGTGCTTTCGTATATTGACATCTCGCATGCTTGACAGCTGTCCAACACGTCCACGTCAGTGGCAAAAAAGCGTATGGCCCGTCTGATGCTAGGCGGTCGCCGCTAGGCTGTGGACATTTGCAACCTCAGGGGTGGATACTCACCTTAAGGGCCATTACAGACGGACGCATTTCGACTGCTTTCTGGCTACAAAAGTGCAGTTTGAATGCAGTTTTTTTTTACAGTTTACGTAACTGCAAACCGACTTCGCCGGCCGCTTGCAGTTCTGACGACTGCAACAGAACTGCATCAAAACTGCCATATACGACAGAGTGCGGCCAAAATGCAGTCCGTCTGTAACAGCTCTAAATGTAAAAGGCACACTTCAGATTAAAAGTGTCTCAAACCAACTAACCTTATACTGTATCCCAAGCTGCGCAAATATGTAATTATCCTGTATACTGTCTAGAAACTTCGAGAGGCACCAGAAAGAGTCCGCCTCTATCACGTCTCTCTGTCCCTCCTGCAGCTTGTCCAGCGGATAGTTGTCCAGCTCCTCCCCCGGTATGGCCTCCTGGAGGAACACCATGAAGAACGGCGTCACCAGGTCGTTGATGCCCTGGACGTAGCCTGAGGCGGGGTGCCTGATGGCCCAGATGTAGAGGATGCGTTCGAACATCACCTGGAAAAATAGACAAGGTTTCTGAGTGGTCGGTAAAGTTTGTCATCTCTGATGAAACCACTAATTTTATGTCCTATGATGATAGTGAGTGGAGATTCTAGATCAAACTACCACTGGATATTCTTGATCGTATTCTAGAATGGGCAAAAATTTACTGTCTTATGACACTATCACTCTCTACTCTCTCTCTCTCTATAGACACGATTAGCCAGCTGCACCGCTAGCACGATAGGTTTCATCGACACGTTTTACGGCCCAAATGTACTGGAACGTCACATAAAACTTAACGATACAACGTTTCAATGGCGTAGGCCTGGACACCAACCACCACTTTTCAACTTTCTAGGTTATCCGGCAGTGGGTTAAGTTTTCGATCTGTAGTTAGTAATTCAGTCAGTTTGAGCTGTATTTATTAAATTTGGGGTTGTAGTTAGTCTAAGGGGTATTGATACATTAATTTATTTAAAGGCATACATGGTAGATTAAGTTATTTTATATTTTCTCATACTTTCACCCAGATATAAAAAGGCTTTTTATTTTTATTTTATTAATATTATACATGGTGCAACAACTCGCATGGCGAGTTTTATTACGCGATAATAATAATTATTAGAGTAGTAACCACTAACCTGGACAGTGTGCTGCTGAAACAGCGCCACCAGCGGGCTCATCCTGGGTATGTCTATGTGGATCTGTCTGTACGTATCGTCGTCCCGCTCCGCGTCGTAGTACTGTCTCACGAGGTGCTTGTAGTCCGCGCGCTTGCGCTCGAGCGTGTCGGCGCGGCGCTCCGTGTTCGCGGGCAGGTAGCCGGCGAGCAGACGCCACGTGTTCGCACGAGCCTGGGCGAGGAAGGTCATTTTAACGTTTATGGGCATTTTCAAATAGTTCTGTATCCAATTACCTAGAGTCGTCAAACAAAAATTAACTCAGTGTCCACTTTGTGCCAACAATCCTACCAATATTATAAATGCGAAAGTTTGTACGTTTGGATGTCTATTACTCAATCACACTTAAACGGATCAAAACGATTTGGATGAAATTTTGCGCGAAGATAGTTTATAGCCTGTACGTCTAGCACAACTTGCTGCTCTGTCGCTTCGCCCGCGACTGAGCGTCTCTTGTCTCACTCGCACCGTGCAGATTAGAAAGAGGAGGGTAGATCTTTCTCGACTCGCGTCGCGGCGCGGCGTCAGTTGCGCTAGCCCCGCTGGAGTAAAATATAGGATAGTTTTTATCCCGGGTCCACGCAGACGAAGTCGCGGGCGGAAGCTAGTAGACAATACATTTTGTAAGTGTGTAGTTTTGTGAGGATGTACAGTCCGCGTCATATAGTTAATAGCAGCCAAATATTTCGGTACACGTCTTTATTACTGCAAGAATAAGGGTGTGTTGAAATTTATTAAACAACAATAACATCAATTTGTTTAATTGATTGAATCAGGTGTTACTTCGCGGAAGTCAATGATATGTTGCGAGAACAATACTTCTTTGCTGTTCCGCTAAAAACCGTGGTGAGGAGCGATTTTTGACTTTCGAGCGCTCGAAATCAAAAGCGAGCGGTAGAAAATATTCGCACACGAAAATTTGTCAACTATTACTTTCGCATGAACCCAATAATAGCTAATTTTGAAATCATCACTCGAAAGCTAGTATTTGGCTATTGATACTTTTGCGTTTCGTTGTATGTAAAAAATAGATATGTACCGGTTTTTCTAAATTGAATTTTCAACATACCTAATATTTAGAGAAAATAGTGCTTTATTGGAAGTTGTGAAAACGAAAATATTTATTTGTACAACATAGGTACATAAGGATCTTAAATAATAGTTTTAAGAACAACTATGCTGGGCCGTTGGGCATACATATTTTAGCAGTAATTAATGGACGAACATAATACAGTAAATCTATAATACAGTATTTTTTTTATTTTAAATATATTATGCGTTTCATAACAGAAAAAAAAATAGTGAGTAACAGTAAACGAAACGCTTATTTTCCCGCCAAAAGACTAACGATCTTGGTTTTCAACCACATAATTCGGCACGAAATTAAATATAACCGTACACCAGCCAATCGCTTGGCATCCAGTCAATATATTTTATTTAAATGTCTATTCAATTAATAGTCAGTCCCAAACTAAATAGGTACGTAAGTGAAGTATTTAAAAAATCTACCGATAGAATTGAATACGAGTGGTCAATACGAGGGCTGCTACTTATGTATCCGGAATGCAGGATTCCAACTTTCTTAAACACAATTTTTGACCTCCATGGTAAAATTTGAACTTTCTTTTAATACTGGCCGCTATTTTTTTTTCTTGAGTACGCTAGTCTTTTGATTTTGGTGGGTTTAAAATGTTATCTCGTTGCAAGAATGGAACTTACTCGTGAAAATATTCGTGCTATGATTTATTACGATTTTCGTCGTGGCTTAACGCAACAACAATGCATAGATCAATTAACTTTAACTTTTGGTGATGAAGCTCCATCAAAAACAACTGTGTATCACTGGTTTAGTGAGTTCAATCGTGGACGTAGTATGCTTACGGACGAAGTTAAGGAAGGTCGCCCGAAATCGGCCGTTGTACCACCAAATATTGAAGCAGTGCGGAAACTTATAATGCATGACCGTCATGTTACGTATCGCGAGATAGAGGCAATTCTGGGGATATCTATGACGAGCATTAATAAGATATTACATGAACATTTAGCTGTAAAAAAATTTTGTTCGCGTTGGATACCGCACAATTTAACTAAGGATCAAAAAGAGGCTCGCGTCGAATGGTGCAAAAAAAATTTAAAAAATATAACCATGGTGACTCAAAAGCTGTTTATAATATCTACACAGGTGACGAATCTTGGATATATGCGTATGATCCCGAAGCTAAACAGCAATCAACAGTGTGGGTGTTTTAAAATGAGCCGAACCCTACGAAAGTTACTCGTGCAAAAAGCACCTTGAAGCAAATGGTCGCCTGCTTTTTTGGTATGAATGGCCATGTGGCTACAGTGCCACTAGAAAATCGTAAAACGGTTAATTCGGAGTGGTACACGACCATTTGTTTGCCAGAAGTGTTTGAAGAAATACGTAAAGACAACCAGCGACGCAGAATCATTCTTCACCATGACAACGCCAGCTGTCATACATCACGCGAAACAACTCGATTTTTGGAAGGTCAAAATATAGAATTAACGGGTCACCCACCGTACAGCCCTGATTTGGCACCCAATGATTTTTATTTATTTCCAAATGTAAAGAATAAATTACGCGGTCAACGATTTTCGACCCGTGAAGATGCGGTCGACGCGTTCAAACAACACGTTTTGGAGATACAATCAGAGTGGCAAAAGTTAAAAATTGGTTTACACGTATGCAAAACTGCATCGATCATCACGGAGAATATTTTGAAAAACAATAAAACTATATTTAGTAAAATGTACGTTTGATTATTTTTTCTATTCCGGATACATAAGTAGCAGCCCTCGTACCACTCGTTTTTCAATTTACAATCGCTCGTATTTCAAAAATAGCATTTCATAGCTTTTGACCGTTTTCGAGTGAAAGAGTCGAGCGCTCGAAAGTCAAAAATCGGTCCCCTGGTCTATCAACGAAGCTGCAACTATTTACGTATTGGCTCAGCTCAGTGGACGTGGTGGAAGCAACGTCTCCTGCCAGCATCGCCTGATGATCCCTCGTGGCGAGGCGGAACACGTGTCGAGGTATTTTTTTTTTATACAACGACGGTGGCAAACATGCGTACGGCCCGCCTGATGGTAAGCGGACACCGCAGCCTATAGACGCATGCAACTCCAAAGGAGTAACATGGGCGTTGCCGAACCTTGATATGTTTGAAGATTCGCCGTGTTGACAGCTGAAGGAACAAATTCCGTCGCTCTCAACACAACGCATCCTCGGTAGTTCTAGCGACCTTGCTCACCTTCAGGAACACAACACTACTACAGAGCAAGTAGTAGTGTTATTGTGGCTGTGGTCTTCTGAGCGGGATGGCATTTCGCTGTGCCCTCCCTCACCAAACTTTTGTCATTATTGGTGGTGGGTTGCTGTATTTATTTGCATGTTTGCACGTGCGGAGGGAGGGTGGGCGCATTGAGCACGTGCAAAAATAAGCAAATAGTTGCATCTCGCTGATAGACCAGCACGTTTTTTTTAGCAATATATGCTAATATAACTGGTATAATGTGTTGTAAGATAATAAAATTTTTAAAAGTATAGAATTATATAAAAATCGGTTATGTACGATCGCGGTTCACCTAATACTCCTCGTCGCTTCGCTCGAGGTCGCACCTACACCGACCTGCCTAGAGTAAAAAAGGTAGGCAATGCGAAAAAAATTAGTCTAAAATCGTAGTATGTCATTTAAATAATGTAATTTCAAATGTTATAATATATACAAATCGTAATAATATCAATAATATTATTACGATTTGTATATGGCAGTCACAGTTCTAATCCCATATAACCTATTTGTTTTGCCAAATAAATATTATTATAATAGTAGTATGTATTCCAGATTATACCATTACTTCTTTATACCCACTGAACATTATATCGAAAATAGTGATATCACATATACATTATACCATTAATACTCTTAGATTAATAGTTGTTATATAACAAGTTCATTATACCTGATGATGATAGTTAGATCATATCAGAATATACTAAATATTGTAATACCAAAAGTGCATTATCCCTTAACCGTTATATTGATCAATATTATATCAAAAGTTGTTATAGCAACCTCTACACACCCGTGCAGGGATCGGAACCGGTTTTTTGCAAAAACCTCGATATAACCACATATCTCGAACTATTTTATACTTCATATGTAGGACTCAGTTGTGTTTCGAGGTAACGACTGTGTATTATTAGATTGCCCAATTAGAAATGAAATAATTAACAAAGAACGAAAAAATAATGTTTTCGTTCCCATACAAAAAATACCGGTTTCCGATCCCTGCACCCGTGTAGTAAACTGTAAGATATCGAAAAAATGTATAGCAAAGCATCATACTATATAGTATGATATAAATTGCGTAACTTATATCGCTAATAGTACGCAAAATATATCATAACTAGCTCGCGCCCGCGTCTTCATCTGCACGGACCCAGGATAAAACTATCCAATACCTTAATCCAGGCTATAAACTATCTTCATCCAAATTGGTTGAGCCGTTTAAGTGTGATTGAGTAACAAACATCCAAACATCGAATCATCCTAACTTTCGCATCTATAATATTAGTAGGATATACAATATACGAATAAGATGCCTCGCTATAAATATATATTTTGGTAAGTATATATTATAGCTAAGTCTGTGAGGGGCTTAAGTACTTTATCAAGCACCTGATTACAAAGTCAGCTGGGCCTATTCAGAGTTAATGATGTAACAATGACTGGACAACAGTGCCAATTGTAATTAAACACCTAAGCTTGATTACATTTATCTATTTAGATCACTGCATGATAATCATTCTGTTCCAAAGGCTACTTAATTCCAAATGGTAATGATAATCAATCTCAAACATGTTATATAGTTGAATCAGTTTACTGCAAAAAAATTTCACCTCTAATTTTAGACTGTGTGGAGTTAAGTTTGCCTTTTGTTTTGTGTAATTGAGATTAGATAAAAAATACCTCAAACATTCTTGTTTTAAGAGAGAATTCCACACCTATTTGAAGTTGGTTGTCTTGTTATGAAAATAACTTCTTAATAGTATGTCATACTTGAGAAAATATTTGCCTTTATTGTTGTCTTAAACATCTATCTTCTACACATCTTGTAAAACTGATAACACTAAGTTAAAAAATAATAAGAAGCTAATTTATTTATGTCAAGAAATATTTATATGAATACATCTTTTTATTATAAAGCCTACTTAGTATCAATTTTTCGAAATTGTGTGTTCATAATACCACTGTTCCACTTCCCATGAGACAGTTAACCCTGACTATCCTATCCACTCTCCTAATTATAGGATTCATTGTCTTGCTTAGCATCCAGCAGGCTATAAATATGCTTGTTTCTCACCATCATGGTAATAAAAGCAATCTCATAGTAGTTTTTAATCCCAAGGAAGTCGTTCAATCAGCCAGTTTTCACATCCACATATGGGGTGTAATTTGTTGCTTAATAATTTTTAATAAAAATAAGGTTTTTAATGAGGAACATTAGATTTTCCCTGATATATCAAGCAAGATCTTAAATATGCAAGAGTAACTAAAAACAGTGAACATTCCACTCATATTAAGTACTTTGGCATTGCACATCCTGCAAATAAGGTGAGATTAGACTATAAAACAAAGTGATAGCCCATTACTCACCTTAACTGGGATCCCTGACCAGCTGAGCTGCTTCAGCTCGTCCAAGTTAATAACGGCGCTGTCGTGAAACTGCTGGAACCTCTCCAGCTTGGATTCACTACTTTCTTCCCGTGACGTGAGCGCCGAGAGCCGCACCGCCCTCGGGCGCCCCGGGTAGTGCCGCAGCGGCCCCGCACTCCCCCCCGCCCCACCCCGCCGCGTCTCACTCCTCCTCACGGGCACGGCATCCCCCTTCTCCTTCTCACACTCAGTCTTCACAGTCTCCACATTCGTACTACTATTCCTATGCGAATTAATAACGTTCAAAGCGGCGGTTTGCGATATGACTTTCGATATCTTCGTCTCCGCGATCCCTGATATGATCTCGTCGTCCCCCAGGTCCCAGGCATCGTTCACCGACGCCTGGAACTGCTGGTACGACGACCCCGACATAACCTCCACGCCCCTCTGGGGCCTGCCCGGAACGCGCTGCGGGGTTCTCCAGAATGTGTCAGGTAACCCGTTCTTGTCATGTTCGGGTTCGTGACTTTCCATAATAATATACAGCAAGGAACATTCTAAATAACTTTGTTGAACAACAAAATAGTAGGAAAATGTTTTTGATATGACATGACACTTCGGCATAGACAAAATAACTCTTGGTTACGTACCCCGCCGGTGCGTTTTCTTTGTGCAATATCTATGCACACAATGGGTAACAAAAAGGTAGTAAAAAATCACTAAACCTGTAATTATTTATGAAACTTACCGTTTAGACATCGTTTGTCATTGTCAAATTATTTCAGTCTTGGACTAGGTCTTCCCGTTGTTTTTTTGTAAATATAGTAAAACATGTTTATTTATTATCGTTATTTTAATGTAAAAGTAACTATCATGAAGCCTTAAAAATACTAAATTGATTAATTTTATTTTTAACAAATCACTTATGATTAGTGGTTTACCAAATTTCTACATAAAAGACATTGTTCGTCGAAAAGTAACGGTTTCTAGGTGGCTTGTTAGATCGATATAAATTAAACTGGATTTTTTCAAGGTAAGTATTTCCGAAATTAATGAAATATGGCTAGCCCAAGCTCAGAAGGCGATGCCACTTCAATGTTTATGGCCCGACGAGAAAAGTCCGGCAGTCCAATGCAGTCAAACGAATTAACGAGGAGAAAATCAAAAGAACAAGTTCCAGCTGAAATTATAACAGTAAAAGACTTCTTCGACTTTATGAAGACCGCGTATCAAGTTTACGAGCATTTAGAAGGAGATGACGATGAAGGAAGCAAGATTAACTGGGAGGAATTAACGAAATTAACGGTTATTAACCACGTTATCGAACAGCAAGAACGAGACTTGTTGTACCAAACTGCTTTCACAGAACAAAAGCCCATCACTAGCAACAGCGACACTACAATAGAAAAGAAGAAAACAGAAAATAAAAGTCTAGAAAAGAGAATGAGCTGCAGTGAGATTGAGCGTAAGTTAATGAAAATTTACATTCTAAAACCTAATACTTACGATCCGTTTATCACGGAAAATACACGGCTGATTTTGAGGGGATAAGTATTTTATATATTTTTTCAGAAGGTGGTTCTAGAAGACGATCTCTAATTTCTGAAGCCAGGGTCGAGATGCTTGGAGTCTGGACGGAAGCAAATCTAAACTGCAAATTGAACGATGTAAGAAAAATCCTAGTATTATGTCTGAGAACCACTTTAGCCTAGTTGGTAGTGACATTTCGCTAGGTAGATCCTGGGTTCGAATCCCGGTAAGGGCATTTATTTGTGTGTTGAGCACGAACATTGTTCCTAAGTCAGGATTGTTTTCTATGTATTTAAATATTGATTTATCTATATAAGTATGTTTATCGTCGTCTAGTACCCATAGTACAAGCTTTGCTTAGTTTGGGACTAGTCGATTTGTGCGAGTTTGTCCGAAAAATATTATTAAATATTATTTTAAAAGGGTGCCTTTAGAAAGAGACGGATAGTCAATATTGCCGCGACGCAGCTCGCGTGCCGTCCTGTCCTGTGATATCTGTGCATAGTTGCGTTTCTTTTGCTTTGTTATATTTTAGCACAAAGCAAAATCTATGGTATTTCATATTATGGTTGATTCAATTTAATTGTCATTTTGTCGTTTACCAGTGGCTAAGAAAAACGATGATGATAGGACATGGTTACCAAGAAATATCAACAGATGGCACTCGAATCAATTTATTTTTCAGGTTATAAATGAAGGCCTTTTAGATTCAATTTTACCCTATTTGGTCGGTTACAAGAAACCAACGAAAACAACTAGTGTGTACACGCCAATTATAAAGAAACCCTTATCAAATACTAGCACTGAAGTGAAGAAGCCAGCGAGTTTCGGAAGTTAGTGTATTTCCTATTCTATTCATACTTAAAATAAAATATCGTTTTGGTAAAACACTTTTCATTTCAGGTTTTGTGTGTGAAAAGGAATCGAGAGACCGACTGGGAAGACGCAAGTCCTCGGTGATAGCGGCACAAGAAAAATTAAACTTAAAGCAAGAGTGAGTGTATATTAGTCAACATTCGATTTCTAGATTACTGCCTCCTACTGCTAATGTTAATTTCGTATGAACTTATTTTGGTTTCTGCGAAACTACAAAAAAAAAACAAGATTAAAATACATATTATATGTAGTTATACTGTATTAGCATATTCATCTTTTATCAGTCTTTCTTGTCACAGTAATGATTAATGGGTTGTGCAATAATTAAAATAAATTACTACAGTTACTTTATTTACTTTTTTACAATTTTTTGTTTATAAATTTGTTTACAGTGCTTGTCAAAACAAGTGTACATTAATTTCGACACCACTTACAATATCCGATATGGTCTAGTGGCTAGGATACCTGGCTCTCACCCAGGAGGCTCGGGTTCGATTCCCGGTATCGGAATATCTTTTTGCATTTTTTTCTGTTACTTTTTTCCAGAGGTGACGTGGAAATTCACGTGTGCGATGAAGTGAAAGGGCTGAAGAAGGATTTCCGATGTCCGCAAAAGCTATTGGTGTCCAAGATGGGTTACTTCGCTGACGTCACCGCCGGGCAGAGATTGGAAGATATGGATATATCAGTTCATTGCGATATACAGGTGCGTTATACGTAATATTATTTACTTCTATATCTACTATTACTTATTGTAAAGAGGAAAAGTCTGTGAGATTGTATCTTTGTATGTTTGTATTGGGGGTAATTACCGGTTTTTCAAAATTGAATTTTCAACATACCTAGTATAGAGATTAGTAGAACTTTATTGTAAGTTGTGTTTCTATTTATAATATATTACATTTATTAATTTTAAATATATCATGCCCTTCATAACAGAAAAAAAACAAAAGTAGGTAAGTAGTGAGTAACAGTAAAAGAAACGCTTATTTTCCCGCCAATAGACTAACGATATTGGTTTTCAACCACAAAATTCGGCAAGAAATTAAATATAATTGTACACCAGCCAATCACTTAGCATCGAATCAATATATTTTATTTAAAGATATATGTCTTTTAAATTAATATAGTCAGTCCAAAACTTAGGTACGTAAGTGAAGTGTATTTTTTTCTACCAATAGAATTGAATACGAGTGGTCAATACCGCTCGTTTTTTTAATTTTCTATCGCTCGTATTTCAAAAATAGCATTTCACCGTTTTTGACCGTTTTCGAAGCGCTCGAAAGTCAAAGATCGGTCCCCTGATTTGAAACCTGTAAAGGCAAGTGACTCCTCAAATTACAGTTAATTCTAATCTACAACTCAGTCCGTAAGCCCACTCCCAATTATGGCACCTAATTTTCAGATTTTTGCTCAGCACAAATTTCTCGACCTGCACGGCTAGCATACGACGGCGCGCGAGCTCTCTCGATTTTTCTCGCACTATCCGTCTCTCTCTTATTAGAACACTTAGAAGTAGAGGTATAGTGCGATAAAAATCGAGAGTATGTCGCGGCCGTCGTGTGCTAGACGTGCTGCTGCCATGCATTTTATCGTGTTCTCATGAGACGTTAGGTGTATTGTGAGTGGGCTTGCGGACTATCACGGGAGTTTTCAATTTCATCAGTTGGCCGAGCTCTATGCCTGACTAACAAAATCCGTATCAGATCTTCGACTGGCTGATGCGCTGGGTGAAACGCGATTCTATCCTGGTGGCTGACTGGCCGCTCCTGGATCCACACAACGTCGTGCCTATCCTGGTCTCAGCTTCTTTTCTGCAGGTCAGGCGACACCCATATGTACCTAACTCTAGTTTTTGTGTGGTTGTAAGGGGGGGGGGGGGGGGGGTTATACTGATAATAGGGGCGTAGACTCGAAAATTATTTTTACTCCAAATGAAAGAAGGCAAAAAATATGCCTAGTGACGAAAATCCCATTCAGATATCTCAAAGAATAGGTTTTAATATTGCTTGTTAGAGAGGGAAAATTCAAACAGTGTGTGACGTCGACATTTTAAACAAGGATTTTAGGTGTCAACAAATTTTTGTATTTTTAATAGTTAAGCTTTGAAGTGTCCAGTATAAAGTGAGCTCTAAATGGCTTAACATGACCGTACGTACCTGATAGATAACTACTACTATTTTTTATTCTGTGGTCGTAAGTAGTAGCGTCAAAAACCTACCTACCTACTTATTTCAAAGTCACGTTTAGAAGGATCGCCATAATTTATTTTTTTGTTAAACTCTGCTAGGGTCAAACGCCAATAACTCTGTTCCCCTACAAACAGAATTCAATTTAGTATATCGTGGCCAGAGGGCCTACCGCGAAACGAAAACGAACTTCGTTCGGTCGTGTTCTGTCGCACTTGCTAGTTCGAGCGGCAAAGACGGAGATCCACGAACGAAGTTCGTTTTCGTTTCGCGGTAGCCACTCAGAGGGGCTACCGCGAAACGAAAACGAACTTCGTTCGTGTATCTCCCTCTGTCACTCGAACTAGCAAGTGCGACAGAGAGGGAGATACACGAACGAAGTTCGCTTTCGTTTCGCGGTAGCCACTCAATTATTGAAAGGCGGCCAGTAATTAACACCTTATACTAATAATGAATTCTATTATAGGTGAATAGAGTTCATTTTTAGTATGAGGTGACCAGTTATTGAACGTTGGCCAGTTATTGGGCGATTTACCGTACCTGAGCGTTTCTCAAAAAAAATGCTAGTATTATTAATTGTACTTCTAGGAATTTTATGTTAACTATTTCCACTCAGAATCAGGAGCTCTTTCGACCCTGGTAGGACAAAAAACTGTCCCAACGATATTTTTCCTATTGTGTTACCATTTACCATACACTTTGTATGGTGGTAACACAATAGGAAAGTTCAAAAACGTATGAACATTTTGAGACACTTTTTTTCTCCTATTGGGATGGAAAGACATCGTGATTTTGAGTAGAAATAAGATAAAAGTTGCAGAAAATCTCCGAAAAAATGTAGTGGCATTTTTTTTGAGAAACGCTCACCTTGGGCTTTATTAGTTCTCCGAGCA
Organism: Epinotia bilunana; assembly: GCA_947049275.1. Lineage (NCBI taxonomy): Eukaryota > Metazoa > Arthropoda > Insecta > Lepidoptera > Tortricidae > Epinotia > Epinotia bilunana. The sequence goes on from OX346271.1 coordinate 1,789,566, forward strand.
TACTCCATGTGAAACGAATGCGACGTACAGATGGAGCCGCTGCTGCACGACTGCCTGATCTACTGCCACGCGCACATGAGCGACATCGTGAAGACTTCCACCAACCTCGCCTGCCTCAGCGACGCGCTGCTCAACAGGTATAGAACAATCATTTGCCCGCGACTTTGGCCAAGTGGAACTCATATCGTACCTCCACTTACTCCCCCCATTTTACCCGCTTTCTGGGTATGATTTCCGGGATGATAAGTAGGCACTTACCCTATTTCCGGAATGATAAGTAGGTACTTACCCTATTTCCGGAATGATAAGTAGGTACTTACCCTATTTCCGGGACGATAAGTAGGTACTTACCCTATTTCCGGGATGATAAGTAGGTACTTACCCTATTTCCTTACTCCATGTTCACGGGAGTACTGACGGGACAGAACGGGAGTTGTCCCGTGAACATGGATGTTGCGACACATCCGAAACGTCGGGAGACCTCAGTGAGGTAAATGTATAAGTTAATTATACGCGAATAAGTTCCGTTTAGTAAAAATAATGTGAGAGAATCGTGAAAGTTTAAATCAATATATGATAAATACCTATTTTATGTACCTACCTCTGGGATTCAAACTGTGACCTAGAACCGAATATTTATCTATACTCATCGCACAAATATTTGACCTTACCGGGATTCGAACCCAGGACAGCATCGTGAGCAGTGTCGCTACCCACTAGAGGCTAGACCGGTCGTCAATATTTATGGTTCGTGTGTTTCACTCCCCCCGAATCTCATCATCATTCAAAAAATTTATGGTTGGGATTATTTAATGAGACCGACTTGGTAAAACTGTCATTGGAATTGGAATTTTCTACCTTAGACGTTAGAGTTGCATTTTGAATGGACTACTTTTCGCCCAACAACAACAACAAGCCTTCGCGACCGGTTAGCCTAGTGAGTAGTGGCGCTGCCTAAAGTGCCTGCGAAGCTGAAGGTCTTGGGTTCGAATCGAATCCCGGTAAGGGCAAATATTTGAGTGATGAGCTTGAACATTTGTTTCCGAGTCTTGGATGTTTTCTATGTATTTAAGTATTTGTATCTATTAAATACTAGCTGATGCCCGCGGCTTCGCCCGCGTGGTTATAGGAAAATGTAACATATTAAATTTTCCCGAGGGAATTAGATATTTTCCCGCTGAAAAAAGTAGCCTATGTCACTCTCCAGCTTTTAAACTATCTCCATACAAAAAATCACATCAATACCTATCCTTGTCTACCCATGACACGATAAGCCTTATTGAGCTTACTATGGGGCTATAATTAAGTTAGTAACGAACGTAACTTACGATTGCCGTCGTTTTGAAACAAACCTCAAAATTGGTATATATTTTTACCAGATTGGCAGCTATGTACACGAACACAGAACTAGAAGCCATAAGGGACCGCAAAGACAAGATCCAGTCCCGTCTCTACTGCAAGATGATCCTGTCTCTAGCCGAGCCTGTTCCCGAGACCTTACGAGGTCACTACGCTACGTTGGCCACCTTGTTTAAGTGTAGCAAGTACGTAACTTGAGGTCTAGTCGGTCTGTGCTGCAAGATGATGCTGTCTGTAGCCGAGCCTGTTCCCGAGACCTTACGAGGTCACTAACGCTACGTTGGCCACCTTGTTTAAGTGTAGCAAGTACGTAACTTGAGGTCTAGTCGGTCTGTGCTGCAAGATGATCCTGTCTGTAGCCGAGCCTGTTCCCGAGACCTTACGAGGTCACTACGCTACGTTGGCCACCTTGTTTAAGTGTAGCAAGTACGTAACTTGAGGTCTAGTCGGTCTGTGCTGCAAGATGATCCTGTCTGTAGCCGAGCCTGTTCCCGAGACCTCACGAGGTCACTACGCTACGTTGGCCACCTTGTTTAAGTGTAGCAAGTACGTAACTTGAGGTCTAGTCGGTTTGTGCTGCAAGATGATCCTGTCTCTAGCCGAACCTGTTCCCGAGACCTCACGAGGGCACTACGCTACGTTGGCCACCTTGTTTAAGTGTAGCAAGTACGTAACTTGAGGTCTAGTCGGTTTGTGCTGCAAGATGATCCTGTCTCTAGCCGAACCTGTTCCCGAGACCTCACGAGGTCACTACGCTACGTTGGCCACCTTGTTTAAGAGTAGCAAGTACGTAACTTGAGGTCTAGTCGGTCTGTGCTGCAAGATGATCCTGTCTGTAGCCGAGCCTGTTCCCGAGACCTCACGAGGTCACTACGCTACGTTGGCCAGCTTGTTTAAGTGTAGCAAGTACGTAACTTGAGGTCTAGTCGGTTTGTGCTGCAAGATGATCCTGTCTCTAGCCGAACCTGTTCCCGAGACCTCACGAGGTCACTACGCTACGTTGGCCACCTTGTTTAAGAGTAGCAAGTACGTAACTTGAGGTCTAGTCGGTCTGTGCTGCAAGATGATCCTGTCTGTAGCCGAGCCTGTTCCCGAGACCTCACGAGGTCACTACGCTACGTTGGCCACCTTGTTTAAGTGTAGCAAGTACGTAAGTTGAGGTCTAGTCGGTCTGTGCTGCAAGATGATCCTGTCTGTAGCCGAGCCTGTTCCCGAGACCTCACGAGGTCACTACGCTACGTTGGCCACCTTGTTTAAGTGTAGCAAGTACGTAACTTGAGGTCTAGTCGGTTTGTGCTGCAAGATGATCCTGTCTCTAGCCGAACCTGTTCCCGAGACCTCACGAGGTCACTACGCTACGTTGGCCACCTTGTTTAAGAGTAGCAAGTACGTAACTTGAGGTCTAGTCGGTCTGTGCTGCAAGATGATCCTGTCTGTAGCCGAGCCTGTTCCCGAGACCTCACGAGGTCACTACGCTACGTTGGCCACCTTGTTTAAGTGTAGCAAGTACGTAACTTGAGGTCTAGTCGGTCTGTGCTGCAAGATGATCCTGTCTGTAGCCGAGCCTGTTCCCGAGACCTCACGAGGTCACTACGCTACGTTGGCCACCTTGTTTAAGTGTAGCAAGTACGTAACTTGAGGTCTAGTCGGTCTGTGCTGCAAGATGATCCTGTCTGTAGCCGAGCCTGTTCCCGAGACCTTACGAGGTCACTACGCTACGTTGGCCACCTTGTTCAGCTACTTTACGGTACCCGATTGAGCTGAAATGTGACATAACTACTGTTTAAGTAGTTCGATGTGTCCGAGCTGATCCGATGATGAGTGAGAGTAGTCATAGCAACTCCTAAACTAGACTAGATAAATCCGTCGTATTTGGACTCACTGGAACCCTCTCAAAGAAATGACTTATAAACAGGCGGCAATAATATCTTGCCCCATAAATTATTGTATTCTAACTTATCCGTAGAAGTCCCTGATCTGTGCCTAAAACAAACCTGACGTCACCCCGCTTGGCGGGGTGTCTATTTCCGCCCTAAGTGACACAAGTTAAAACACAACCGTTAGGTAGGTTACCAATGATACAATTGTAAAAAAAATTGTACTCAGTGTTTTTCTAGCTGCCCTAACCTAATTAAACGCTGGTTTAATTAGGTTAGGACAGCTACTTAATTTAATAGCTTGTTTTTGTTTGCGAATCAATCATAGTTTCTGCATTGCAATTCTCATGACTAAAAATAATTAAGATCTTCAAGAATGTATTTTTTTATGATATTCAACATTATGGTCAAAAGACAATTATGATACTTATTGAAAGTATTTTGAGCAGGATCAATAATGACAATATACTTATATATAAGCAACAACTCAAGGTATACGTAAAGTGTTATGATATGGCAATCAAATTTATGACAATAGATATTATGCGACTAGAGGTGGACCCGGAAAAACCCTGTGGTATCGAATAGATGGTATAATTATACGTGCGATTATTTATACCCGTAAACCTTACAGGTGCAATAAGCTGCTGGGCCGCCACATAGCCGAGCAGGTGCCGTGTCAGCCGGCCAACATGCGCGTCGACCGACGAGGCAATGTCATCTCTTCACACGCTAAGTGAGTAGTTTTTTGTATATGTATACCATACCAGCACGGTTAGCACAAGACGGCGCGCGAGATCTCTCGAGCTCTCTCGCACTGTCCGTATCTATCTCTTAGAAAACTTAAAGGGAGGCGGCTGGCGCGAGCGCTCTCGTGCCGTCTTGGGTTAACCCTGCTCACTCTACAAGTACATGCGTACAATACAGCGCCGGCTGGTATGTTGGCGCTGCTACGGCACGCATGCGTTCTATCACAGCGCGTTGCATGCGTTATAAAGGGACCACGTTTAGGCTCGTTCGGTATGCCGTTCGGTATATATTAACAAATCCTGTTGAGGTATGCCTCAACAGGATTTGTTAACGGAAAACCTTCTGTACGTATAGTACTATTATTTATTCTGTGACCATACTAGCTGCCAGCGCGGCTTCGCCCGCGTATTGCAAAGAACACGGGCAAACCCGCGGGATAGAATATATCCCATGTCCATCCAGACCGTCTAATGAATGAATGAATGAATATTTTATTTGTTAATAGCGGGTTTGCAAAACGGTCTTAATTTAAAAGTATACATCTCTGATCTCCACATTATGCCTACAAACTTAAGTCTAAGATGATATTCGAGGTCAAAAATGTAAACAGATGGGTTGCCACCATAAAAAAATAAACGCAATCATTATCATATTAATATCGTATGAATAGTCAAAAATACTTTACTAAATAAAAAGGCAAAATGTATTTTTTTATTACGTACGAGTATTGCCGTTGTTTAAATAAAATATGTGGAGTTTTAATTTATGCTGTTGGTAATGGTGAGAAGTTGTATACACTTGGTTAGTAATTAAATCAATTATCGGTTACCGGTTTCCTATTAGTTTAATTGGCAAATATTCATAGTGATTGATAAATCTTTAAATATTTCTGAACATACAACATAGGCATACGTAGACCGTGTCGTGTCATAGCGACCATTTTATTTTAGTTTTTCTGTCTGACATTTGTAGACGAGATCTGATTTGCAGATGTCCTCCTTTTCGTCTATGCTCATGTCTTCTGCTGTTAAATGTTTTACGTTATGGTTTTATTTCGTTGTACATTTTCTATTTTGTGCGTGTTCTTTTGAAATCAAGGACTATGGAACCTCAGCCAGGCCCTTCAAATATAAAGGACAATCTGTCACCGCCGAATAAAAGACCACGCAGTTCTATGTCCGTTTATGAGAAACTTATGGTGATATTAATACATATAAATAAATAAAATAGATATATATTAAGTGTTTTATGTCCTCCTTGTATTCCCGTCAAAATACTATAGATACTTATCCGAAAGTCTTTCGGCCTATAGCTGTATCTGTCAGTTAAAATCATGCATCCTACTAATATTATAAATGCGAAAGTTTAGATGTTTGGATGTTTGTTACTCAATCACGCTTAAATGGCTGAACCGATTTGAATGAAATTTTGCACGAAGATAGTTTATAGCCTGGATTAAAATATAGGATAGTTTTTATCCCCGGTCCACGCGGACGAAGTATTTGGTGAATACTATGGATAAAAAAGATTTTTATACCCCTGGAATGCCACTTTGACATTGACAGTTGTTTGTTTACATTTTTGATCTCGAATATCATCTCGGACTTTAGCGTACAAATATCAATTTCAGTTGAATTTAATTTCAAATTAGGTATTTACTTAACACTTTATTAATGAATTAATGATTTAAGAACTCTTTAACGCTGTAAAAACATTTCTGACATAACCAATTCGTCATAATTTTTTCAAATACATTTAATTTCTTGTCTTTGAATACATACATACATACATATAATCACGCCTCTTTCCCAGAGGGGTAGGCAGAGATCACGGATCTCCATTTGCTACGATCCTGACAAACCACTTTCGCTTCACTCACTTTCATAACATTTCACATACATGCTCGTTGGTTTAGGGTACTTTTGACCTGGCCTTTTGTAAAATTTCTCCAATTTGATCGGAAAAAGTTCGCCTAGGTCTTCCCCTTCCAACTTGCCCTTCCACTCTTCTTATATACACTCTCTTCGTTAATCTTCTTTCATCCATCCTCACTACATGCCCAAACCACCTTAACATATCCTTGTCCATTTTCGTGACTATATCTCCATCAATTCCACACTTATCTCTTATAACACTGTTTCTGATTCTATCACTCAATTTCACTCCATACATACTTCTCAACGCTCTCATTTCTACTGCATTCACTCGGCTTTGATGTCTTTTCTGCCAAACCCAACTTTCACTACCATACATAAGTGTGGGCACCAACACTCCCCTATGCACAGCCACACGTGCTTTTTGTGATATTTTCTGGCTGCCCATAAAGGCGTTCAGTGCCCCATTCACTCGGTTCCCTGCATTCACTCTCCTTTAAATATCTTTATCATGCTTTCCGTCTCCAGTAAATAACGTCCCCAAATACACAAACTCTTTTACCTGTTCCAGTCTTTCTTCACCAATCATTATTTCGCAGTCTGTCATAATTTCATCTTTTTCAAATACCATAACTTTCGTCTTACTTACATTCATCTTCATCCCTTTCCTTTCAAAAGATTCATTAATTTTTGTTACCATAATTTGTAACTCCTCAGCGGACGATGCAAGTAGTACAAGGTCGTCAGCATATAGGAGACATTTGACGCGTAACCCTTCCATTCTCAAACCACATTCATCACCTTTTAGATCCTGCAGACAGCTGTCCATGAATAGATTACACAGCCACGGAGACGCTACACATCCCTGTCTAACACCCTTCTCGATGTTAAACCGTTATACTGACAAGACCCGTTTATTCTCACGCAAGCACTGGAATCCTTATATAAAGATTTCAGTGCTTGAACGAGGCGGCTGTCTACTCAATACGTGCATAACACCGACCATAGTTCATTCCTCATCACTCTATCATAAGCCTTTTCCAAGTCCACGAAAGCGCAATAGACCTTTTGACCTTTGGCCAAATACTTCTCGGCTATGCATCGTAAGGAAAAGACTTGATCTGTACAACCCATACTCTTTCTAAATCCTGCTTGTGTATCCCATACTTTCTCATCGGTCCCTTCCACTACTCTTTTAATTAACACTTTTCATACAATTTGCCGACGATGCTGGTAAGGTAATGCCCCTGTAGTTTTTGCAGTCAAGTTGTGACCCTTTCCCTTTGTAAAGAATACATTTTTGAATACATCCGGTAGTTTATTATAAATTGTAATACACATTGCATAAGTGCTCATTAGTGAGTATTATATTCTTTGCATAAGTGTTTTTGGAAGTCAAAGTTTAGCTTTTCGGCTGGTTTAAATAATTTAAATTTATATTGAGTTCTTACTTTACGAAAGCCCGTTTCTTGTGTTTCCGTGAATTGGTTTTTATATTTATGGACAAACATGCAGACCTTCGATATATTTATATACGAGGAACTGTCATAAGGTTATTTTCTGTGAAGTTAGAGCGACATGATCCTTTACGGCCGATTCTAAAAAGAGCTCTGATGCAGCTTTTCTGCGCAATAAAAAGTTGGTCCATTATTGTACAGTTACCCCATATTACTATCCCATATCTTGTAGTAGAACTAACGTAACCATGATATGGCATTAAAGCAGCTTGTAAAGAAACTGTCTGCCTTATTCGTGTCAGAGCAAAAACAAAACTATTTACTTTAGAACAAACTTTATCCACATGCTCTTTCCACTTGCAGTGACAGTCTATAATTATTCCTAAGAACTTTGTGTGTTGTAGTTCTTCTATAGGATCGTTATTAAAGCATACATCTAAATTATGTGAATGATTGCGTTCCGTTTGAAATTGAATATAGTTTGTTTTATTAATGTTAACCTTAAGATTGTTAATTTCTAACCAATTAATTGCTTTAGCTAATGACAAATTTATATCATCATTGTATGTCATTAAATCTACATTTTATATATAATTGATGTATCATCTGCAAATAATATATATTTGTGAGGCAAATAATCCGGTAAGTCATTGATATATGTCAAGAATAGTAAAGGTCCTAAAAAACTGCCTTGGGGCACACCATATTCATTGTTTATATAGGAAGATCGATAAGATTTTACAGTTTGAGATTTGTCACAGTACCTGAGGATCTCCACACATTGCTTCCTATTACCAAGGTAATCTTTAATCCAGTCTAAGGTAGGACCTCTTACTCCGTATCTGGATAATTTGGTAACCAAACGCTTATGGCATACAAAGTCAAAAGCCTTGGACATATCCATGAAGACATTGACGACCACAGTGACCGGTATTCTATATTGCCGATAGCATTTATGACATCTTTTACTAGTTTGAAGGCCGCCAGAGAGGTGCATCTAGATTTAAGAAAGCCATGTTGTTCTTCATTAATTACCTATATTATTCTTCTCAAAAAATCGCATAAGTCTTTCTTACTGTACATGACTTTCTCATATATTTTTGCAAAAAATGGTATTAAGGTAACCGGCCTAGAATTACCTACTCATATCAGTTTATTACCGTTTTTAAAAAGAGACTTAACCACTGAATGTTTTAATTCATCGGGAAACAGTCCTTGTATCAACGACAGATGAATCACATGCGCAAGAGGTTCCAGGATTGTAAACATACTTTTTTTTATAATATCAGTTCTCACGCCATCATAACCAACAGCTACCGAGTTGTTAAGTGATGAAATTATTTTAACTTCATTTATACTTAAAGGATTTGGAAACACACTGCAGTCATTATTGTCAATACGGATGTCATTTGTACTATCTGACGTTACATTATTATTTACAATTATATTCTATACACATGTGAAAGAGTTTTTGAAACGGATGATTGGTTCCGGATATTATCCCGTAGTTAAAAAACATTCGAAAACTTTGTCTAAGTACATTCAGCAGCAAAACTAGCTACGCGGGTCAAGTGCTCATAATGACCTACACACGACTCTAATGCCAAGAGGATAAGGACTGTCTTGATCATTTTGAGCGTGTAATTTTGCGTAGCTACTTCTGCTGCTGACTGTACCTATAACCGACTTTCAGTGGATTTGAGGATTCGTTGTGCATCCACCAGGGACAGTCACTATCAGAAGGTGCCATGATGCCAAGTAGAAATGCTCCCTCTGTTGATGATTGTGTCACAGGTGCAGTGTCATGTCTAACATATATCTAGGTCAGTAACATAGCAGCCCCTCTACTCTTTAACTGTTAAGCTCACCTCACCGTTCAACCACAAATATATCTTAACGCCGCGATTCGTAGCAACTAAAACGTCTGTTAGACGGTCACCAACAAGCCCCTCTGATTTGATGCGGATCGACTGTGCAGAAAATTGTTTGCAGAAAAATTTCATACATATAGGTAATTTCACGAGAGTTGAGGCCACGCACACAACAACACTGTCACATGTAATGACAGCGAAGTTTTGACATTACTGTTCTATTATTGTACCGATAGCAAGTTCAACAGTGAATAGCAAGAAATACCAAAAAGTTCCTATAAACTATTTTGTTAAGTATTAATATATTTCTACCAATTCATCGACTTTAAACAAAACAGAAAGCATTTTAATTAATTTTATTTACACCAATTCAAATAAAGGCCACGTATGCGTAGGTATATACATGAATATATATAATATTAATCGTAGAAACAAAAGAGAATAAGTAGGTAACAAATTGCATTGTCTTTATTTATTTAGCTATTAAAATTGTATTCACATATATGTTCATTACTTTGTTATCTCGTTATCAAACCTCTTTAAAGATGATTGAAGTAACTGGCACTCGTTACATCGTTGTCATACTTATTGACAACCGGATTTTCCAAGAGACAAGAAAACCTACAGGTTTTTATTCTACGGAAACATGGCTGAAACAATAGGTCGTGGGAAAACTTTAAATAGACAAAGTCGGGAAATTATATTAAACGTGTTCTGTCATTTTAGACAGAACTTAAGAAATGACGGTCAACATTTACCTGCGACAGAAATATACAATGTGACGGCTGAAGTAACCGGTGTATCTAAATCGACAATTCAGCGAATCGTAACGGGAGTGCTAAAAGAAGCTGGAGCTAAAAACTGTCCGTCATCAACTGAACCATCCAACTCGGCATTAACTGAACCCACGTTCACGACACCGGGACTGAAGCGACCAAGATTATCACCGAAAAACAATTTTGATAAATTTGATTACGATGTCATAAGAAGATGCATATATGACTTTCATTTGGTACACAAAAAATTGCCGACATTAAAAAGAATACATGAAGTTTTAAAACGTGACATAAACTTTACAGGATCTCAAACTTCATTATGGAGAATCGTACGTAAGTTAGGTTTTCGCTGGAATAAATCACAGTCAAACAGACAGTGTCTCATCGAAACGAATGACATTAGATTGAAACGTACGCAATATCTTAACAAATTAGAAGAATATAATAATCAAGAGCGGCCTATTGTGTATACTGACGAGTCCTACATTGATAGCTCACATTCGACACCAAAGGCTTGGACTGATAAATCAAATAAAGGATGCAAAGTGCCCGTATCTAAGGGACAACGATGTATTATTGTGTATGCGTGTACTAAAATAGTTTTGTACCCGACGCACTTCTCACGTTTCAATCAAATAAAAAAACTGGTGACTATCATGGGTCTATGAACTTTACTAATTACAGAAAATGGGTCTCGGAGAAACTTTTGCCATATCTTCAACCAAATTCAGTTTTGGTTGTAGACAATGCATCTTACCATAATGTACAGTATGAGCAGTGTCCAACTAAAAACACAAATAAAGCAGAAATGTTGAATTGGCTAAATAAAAATAAAATACCATATCCTGAAAAAAAAACACGAAGCCCGTTTTATATGACATTATACAGCTTTATAAGCCACGACACAAGAAATTCGTTCTGGATAAAATGCTTGAAGAACAAGGGCACTCAGTACTACGTCTCCCATCCTGACCTCAACCCTATAGAACTTTGTTGGGGAATCATAAAAGGAAGAGTCGCAGCCAGTAATACTGAGTTCACATTCATTAGCGTCATGAGGAAATTAAACGAAGAAATTGAAGCACTTGACAAAGAGACGTTTCAGAATATTTTCAGAAAAACCCAAGAAAATGAAGAAAGATACAGAATAAAGGAACCTAAGATTGATGAACTAACCGAAAACCATAACCTTGTAATAATCAATCTTGACGATTCAGATGAAGATATGCTAAGTGACGATACTTAATAAAATATGTTTTTTTTACTGTTGGTTTTACCTATTCTTATTAAAATATATGTATATGAATATATATGAGCATTTTTATTTACACTCACTCATTTCATTCATTCACTTTTTTTGCAATCAGTACTTTATGTAGCTGTGTGTGTAATCATTCACGGGTCAATTTTCAAACGAGCTGTTTTTGCTGTCCCACGGCTATAATTTCAAGTCAGTTTAATATGGAGTATTGATACATATATATTTGTATTTTATATTTTCATACTTTACGATACGATAGATAGGTTAGTTGGGCTTCAACCACCAACGGAAGGGGAGGGAGCGCCAGTATTTTTGACGGAGGAAACAGGTTTTCTTTCTACGAAGTATTTTGGTACGGCTATGACAACATTTGTATGGGCGTTTATTTATTAATATACGATTGAAATAAAAATGTGTCTTTCATAACAAAGGTTAGCAATATGGGGTAAGAGTTTCGCGTTTAACTAATTAGTGAATTCAATTAATAGTGTACGAAGGACAGCCAAAAAACATCCATGTTGACATTTGTATGGCGTCATTTGTACGGCTTTTTGGCCGTACAAATGTCGAACGTGGCATACAAATGTCGATTTAAAACAAAATGTAAGTAAAGCACGAAATTAATGGACATTGGAAAGGATTAAACTGGCCTCGATTTAGGCACTGGTTCCGTGACACATTTGTTGTTTGCTACCTTACCTACTTACTACTTTTTAGGGTTCCGTACCCAAAGGGTAAAAACTACGGGACCCTATTACTAAGATTCCGCTATCCGTCCGTCTGTTCGTGTGTCCGTCTGTCACCAGGCTGTATCTCATGAACCGTGATAGTTAGACTGTTGACATTGCCACAGATGATGTATTTCTGTTACCGCTATAACAACAAATACTAAAAAAACAGGATAAAATTAATATTTGAGCCATAAACCGGAGATACTATATCGAAATAGTGAGTTTTTTAGTATTGTACAAATATTTAAAGCTTTTTCAACAACTGTATGGCAAAATCGACATTTTGATGGCACTCGCCGACATTTGTATGCCGCTATCGACATTTGTATGGCAGAATCGACATTTGTATGGTACTATATCGACTTTTTTATGGCGCTGTCGACATTTGTATGGCGCTGGCGACATTGGTATGGCACGGTGTTTTTAAAGCATCAATATCTAGCTAACCATTAGAAGCAGAGAGGTGCCTCGTGCACCATATTTTTTCTTTTTAAAAGCCCTACCTCAGGCTGTCGGTACGAATTTGATATTCCAAAAAAATAAAAAAACCATACAAATGTCGAAAAACAGCCTCTTCAAAAATTGACCCTCACCTCAACTCTCGTGAAATTATCTATACACGGTCGGTCCGGACCAAGGTCGCTCGGTCGCAGGGCTTGTTGGCGACCGTCTAGCAGACGTTTAAGCGTAGGTAGAGGTTTAGTTTCGTTAGGCGTGACGGCTGGGGTGACGCCAAAGAGCGCGTTCTGAATAGCGTCTACCCTACCTACTGAACACTGCCATAAAATACGTGACGTCACATGTTACCGATAAACTTCATATTGACTGAGCGTTTTAGACGTTTCATAAAAAAGTTGCTGATTTGACTACCACAGTTTACCGTGAGCGTCAGGATGGCGGGTGGACCTCGGGAATTTCAAAGAAATGTTGACATATATTTGGTACCTCCTGTGTGGCTGGTACCTTTAATAAAATTCTGTGTAGTACCTCTCCTGAAAACGAGCTATCTTCAAAATTAGGTCCACCTGCCATCCTGACGCTTACAGTTTACCAATATTTCCATCACCGGACTTTTTCGCAGAGACCCAACCTGGAGCCTGAACGAGTACATCACTTGGCTGTACGGCGAGCTGCGGTCCTGGCGCCGCGTGTACTGGCGGCTGTGGGCCGACTGTCACTTCCTGCGCTGCCAGCTCTGCGACAGTTACTTCCCTAACTACCAGGTTCGTCTACTGTCTCGCTCTAGCCGGTGTGAGTGCGAGAGGGATGAGTGCTACATGCTACAGTATAATGTTGGGCACGTTGCAGATGGAGTGGTGCTCCCACCACGAGCAGAGCCCGCACATGTTCTCGGTGGAGGGCCGCCCGGCGCTGCCCGCGGGCCGCTACCCGTGCTGCGGCGAGCGCGCCTACCGCTTCGAGACCCTCACTCGGAACACGGTAACACATACATACATATAATCACGCCTATTTCCCGGAGGGGTAGGCGGAGATCACGGATTTCCACTTGCTACCATCTTGACAAACCTTTCTTGCTTCATTCACTTTCATGACGTTATTCATACATGCTTGTCGGTTTAGGGTACTCTTGACCTGACCTTTCTTTAGGATTTCTCCGATTTGGTCGGAAAAAGTTCGACGAGGTCGTCCCCTCACCTTCCAGCTGTACCATCCGCTTAAGACATACATTTGAGGTATATTTTCGCCTTGAGCTTTTAATTGCAGCCACATTTATATTTAAGGCCTTACGTCATTAACTTGAAAACCACTTTGGCCTAGTTGGTAGTCCTGCCTACAAAGCCGGAGGTCCAAGTTTGTTGGTGTGATGAGCACGAATATTTATTTTGTTCCTGAGCCATATGGATGTTTTCTATGTATTATATATCGTCGTGTAGTACCCAAAGTAAAAACTTTGCTTAGTTTAGGACTAGGTCGATTTGTGTGAGATTGTTCCCCAATATTTATGTTTATTTTATTATTTTAACTGCCTACCTGATGAATATATGAATCAACTTTTAGCCAGGAGACAATAGTGACAGAGTCGCTTAGAAATAATATTACTTACACATTGAACTCGTAGCAATTGTAGTTGTAGCGAAGAGTTTACCAATATAACTACTACATGTTAAGTGGATCTAAACACAGTTGATTGTCCCCCAAACACAATGGTTCGACCAGGATAGTAACCTCGTCTACGTCCCCAGGGTTGTCAGTTCCGCGAGCACGTGCCGGACGAGCGTCTGCCTGTGGACGCCGCCGTGATGGAGATCTACGGGAAGTTCCGCGAGATGATCGCCATGAGGCCGCCGCAGCTCATGTTCCCGGAGCGGCTCACGCGGCTCGTGCCCCGGGGTGAGGCCGCGCGGGGCAGGGGGCGCGGGGCCCTCTCCCAAGACCACCTTAGTCATTAGTCCTTACCAAAATCTGACCTCAGCGGGGTCAAGTTCTCGTCCGTGGCTAGCGTCTAAATATGCGGTATTATTTAGCGTTGGCGAACAAGCATACGATCTGCCTGATGGTGAGCAGACACCGTAGCTTATGGACGCTAACGGCTGTTGACAAGCGGGTTTCCGACCTTTTATTGATTTGAGGATTCGTTGCGTTCAAAATTCAATTATTTATTCTGTAGGTAGGGCGCTTTTATATAAGTTAATAGCTACTGACGAACGCCCTCACTCTCAACGCAGCACATCCTCGGGGCCTCGGGCGACCTGACCCACCACCAGGAACACAACACCACATACCCACAGAGCAAGTAGTGGTGTTATTCCACGTTTCTCCAAGTTGCCCAACCTTATATATACCTATAGGTGTACCCTTGTTTTGTCGACAACCTTTTCATCGAATATTATTTCATCGACAACGATTCATCGAAACTTTAGTACTAGTAATATTGTTTGGCGTTATTTTATTTCAACTACTATTCATTTAAATTTATCTTACTACGTAGAAATACTATTCAACGAATATTACTTAATAGCTGGTTTGTTTCAAATTATCTTAATTGGCACAACTACATAACATTGCAATTCATTTCTTCGACATATTACTTTAATACAATTTTATATGTCCTACTGCACATTTATACATTATTCAAATTATGTAGTTAATTATGTATTATTGTATGTATAATAAAACTAAGAATCATTGGTGTAAATCGTTTATTACAAAAAATATCAGGGTGGACAAAAATGGCTTGTCATAAGCGAAATCTGTTTTAGGTCGGTTAGGTTAGGGTTCACTTGTGTCCCTCAGACAAGAAATAGACACCCCGCGCAGCGGGGTGGCGTTGACCCGCTGCACGGCTATGACAAGATGGCACGCGAGCTCTGATCATCATGACAATTGATAAATAATATGTATGTATAATAAAACTAAGAATCGTTGGTGTAAATCGTTTATTACAAAAAAAAAACAAAAATCAACAAGACATAAGTCTGAAGAGATTTAAGACTTAAACTTTTAAATTTTACCAATTGAAATAATTTTATGCGGAATAAATATTATTACAAGTAAAAAACATGAATAAAAAAAACTCGAAATGAAAAGCCATGACATGAATTTTATTGTAATAAGTCAACTACCAATTAAAAGACCTCGGTGCAAATTACCTAGTATCGAGTATTCGACGGAATAACTTGTCGATGAAATGAAAATACTTGAAACGTTGTCTTTAAAAATAATATTCGATGAAATGTTTGTCGGCAATTCAATGGTAAACCATACCTATAACAATAAGGTTTTATGAAACTTTGAGTAAATACATATTGGTGCCCTTGACTGTACCTTTCCTGCATTAAGTAGATATTATTTCAATATACCTAGTAAGTTTACACGATTTATAAGGTAGTTACATATGTAAACACCTTCGTAGTGCAATAATTGAGGGTTCATGTTTTCCGCCAAAGAACTGTTATACAGTTGGCAGGTAAGATTAATTTAATATTATAAAAAAAAACCGGAATCCTATCTGTGCAGAAGCCGGCGACTCGGGCTCGGGTTCGGGCTCGGGCTCGGGCTCGGGCTCGGGCCGGCTGCAGTGCAAGGAGGTGTTCTGGTGGGAGGGCGTGCAGCTCGCGCCGCCGCGCGCGCCGCTCGGGCTGCTCGGCAAGCTCTACTCCAGCGACACCAAGTTCAACCGTGAGCAATCCGCGGCCCGACTAGCTTCATAGTCTAGGGCAGGGGTCGCCAAACTACCGAGTCCGCGGCCGCGCCCGCCGAAACAAAGCGGAGAGTCCGGCCCGCAACAGCGATGGGGTATATATACCGCTGAGTCAAAAAGTTTGAAGACCCCTGGTCTAGAGACGCGTTAAAACCTCGAATGCGGACTGTATACGGGGCTGTAAAATTCGAAGACAGGAAATATTCTGCCCTCTATCCTCTAGCCGCCCAAAAGCTTATTAAAAGGCGTTCTCCCCTTCAATGGAATTTACACTATTTTAAATCGGAACAGTAGTTGCATTTGTTTTGCATTTGATATTTGATTTTAAAACGAAACAAACTCTACTCTAATTACTATTACTGTTCATTCAAATTTCATTGTCAAATTTTCTTGTATGGTGAGCGGCTAGAGGTTATCTCACTTTATCTTATAGCTTACCCTTATACAGCCCGCGCTCGAACTTTTGGACGCGCTTAATATTCTGTAACCGGCGAGTACTCACTGAGCCTCGACGCCGCTTGCTCAGTGTGGACGAGACTCCATCGAGGTATAAAAGCCTCATCCTCACGCTCCAGCACGGCAGTGGTTTCAAAATGGAATGAAACGAAACAAATGGAACTCTGTTCCAATTTGGAATGGTGTAGGTAGATTTCATTGAAGAGAAGGATGTCTTTGGGCCGCTGGAGGTAATGATACTTATGATAGAGCGAGATAGGGAACAGAATGTTCTCTATAAGTATATATTATAGCTTCGTACCCGTATAGAAGACGCTACACGGGCCGATATCGGCGGACGGCCAAGCAAGGTCACAGAAAATCTAGTATGGAGTGAGCTTGATTTGGCCGGCCGCCGTACTTCCGACACGTATCCGCACGGGCCGAATCACGCGTCGGCCGGCATGCAGTCCGGCCGATATCGGCCCGTGTAGCGTCGCCTTATGCCGTCCGCAGCGCTGGAGCGTGAGGACGCGACTATACGCACTGAGGGACGTCCTCACCGGGCTGGCAGCTTCAGCTCGCCTATTGAAGTATGTCCCCGGTTTGTGTGTTAATTTTGCGAAATGGACATTGTGGACAGCTGTGCATATATCGAAATGTGCTTCGTTTTCAGCGTGAACAAGAGCGGGTCGCAATACCAATTTATATTCCGCTCCTGTTACCACACTTTAAATATCTGCACTACATTTGCAATTTGTCACACCATGTGACAGACGACGCTGTAGTTGGAACGAGATAACAATCATTCAATGAATTGTAAGTTGCATCGCAACAAATTTTAAGGTGTGAATCCGGTTCATCTTACCGGACCAAAGACCCTTTGCCTGGTACAGATTCCTAAAAAATAGCTCGTTTAGAAATGTACACTAGTGTGAAATATATTTTACGCAAAAAAATTAAATTGTATAGGAAAATTACTGCTGTATATATGCTATGCTCCCTCGGCAATACGATGTAAGTATAGTTGACGACAAAAGTAGAATAGAATAAAAAATAGAACCACAGCGACTTTTGACGCTGACTGTACATACAAGAGACGTAAGAATAGTAGTATTGGTATAGAAGCGACAGCTAATGAAAGCTTACATACAATATCACGTCCGTACTGGGCGACTAGACCTAGGGTTGGCATACGCGAGTACAAATCTTAATTGTATTTTGGGTTCACTTTATATACGATTTTACTATTTTTATGTCGCTTCAATTTCATTAAATGGGCGATATGCATTGGTGTACATACACAATAAGAGACAGCTTATACCGATTGGTAAAATTTAATTGTAAAATAACCCAAATAAGCAAACTATTAAGAAAAAACATGAGAAAAGATCGGCAACAACATAGACGAAAAACTCTACAAAATCTGATAGCTACTACGGGAGGACAATAAAAATATTGCAAGAAAAAGAAGAGTGGATTCCTAAACTAAAAGACCGCACCGGAAATGATAGAACTAGAAGAATCGATATCATCACCACCGCCACCGACTTTTATAAAGACCTCTATTCAAATCCAGATGCAAGTGAATATATAGACCTACCAGACACAAGCGAAGTACCCCCAATACTGGAAAGAGAAGTGGAAAAATCAATCAGCACACAGAAAATAAACAAAGCTTCAGGGCCTGATAATATTTCCAATGAAACATTAATTGAGACCAAAGAACACATAGTACCGACCCTGACGCAAGTCTTTAACATGATATTGAAAGAGGAAATGATACCTAAGCAGTGGACAGTATCTACCATTAAACTTCTACACAAAAAAGGCGACAAAAGTGACATCTGCAACTACAGGCCAATAAGTTTAATGTCGAACATATACAAGACTTTTTCAAAAATCATCCTAAACCGAATCACGAAAACATTAGATGAGAACCAACCGGTAGAACAGGCGGGATTCAGAAGCAACTACTCTGCAGTGGACCACATACATGCAGTCAGACAAATATTCGAAAAATGTAAAGAATACAACATCACCTTTTACTGCTGCTTTGTGGACTACTGCAAAGCATTTGACTCATTATTTCACACAAAGATCTGGGAAGCACTAAAGAGGCAAGGTGTAGAACACAAATATATAAGGCTTATTAGAAATATCTATACAAATACCACAGCAAGGATAAAATTAGAAAGAGAAGGAGAAGACATAAAAATACAACGAGGGGTGAGACAGGGCGACCACCTATCACCCAAGCTATTCACCGCGGTCTTGGAAGAAGTATTCAAGAAGATGGAGTGGATGAGCTATGGTATGCGCATAAACGGTGTTAAACTTACCCATCTGAGATTTGCGGATGACATAGTGGTATTTGCTACAAGCGCAGAAGACCTGCAAGAAATGCTAGAAGACCTTGACAGAGCTAGCAAAGAGGTGGGACTCTCAATGAATGTACAAAAAACAAAAGCTATGTCCAATGCCAATAACAAAACAATAATTAGGCTTAACAACAATATAATTGAATATGTCCCAGAATATTTATACTTAGGCCAAATAATCTCGCCACATGAGTCGACCGCAAAAGAAATAGACAGAAGAATCGGATATGCATGGAAAAGGTACTGGTCAATGAAAGAGATTATGAAAAACACCCAATTTAGTACCAGTATAAAGAGAAAGTTGTTCAACACATGTATATTGCCCATATTCACATATGGCTGCGAAACTTGGGCACTGACCAAGGCACAGTGTAAGAAATTGAAAGTAAGTCAGAGAGCCATGGAAAGAAGCATACTCAAGAAGAGAAGATTAGATAAAATAAAGAATTCAGAACTGAGAAACAAGACAAAACTTGAGGATGTAGCATATAAAGTTAAACACCTTAAATGGAAATGGGCAGGACATATAATAAGAGGACCTGAGAAATGGAGTAAAATCTTAACAACATGGTACCCAAGAGGATGTAAACGGAAGAAAGGCAGACAATTTAAAAGATGGGAGGACGAAATTATAGAAATGGCCGGCAAGACATGGACCAGAGTGGTCACAGACAGGGAGAAATGGAGAAGACTGGGGGAGGCCTTTGCCAGAAGGCACACAGAATTGTAAAATTTTATGGTTACTGTAGTTATAAGTATTTTTTGTTGTAAATTTTCTGATAAGAGGCTATAAATAAATAAATAAATAAAAAACTAGTAGGTACAAACGACAACACTGTTAACTGACCATCCTGTGTTTATATACGAGTAGAACCTTATTACAATGCACTTAAGGTGCACCGATGGTCAGTTAGCTGTGTTGTCGATAGTACGATGATGGAACGTTCCTATTATACCGTAGTCTCAATATATTGAGAGTATTTATTCAAAGGCTACAAACCTGACTGTAAACTCTGAACCAGTCGGTATAAGCTCTCCACGACCTCATTGGCGAATTGAAAGCATTTTAAGATGGCATTTAGATTCATTCGTTTTCCTTTCCTCTCAAAACGCATCTCACCTTAGTGGCACAAAAGGGTGTAGCCAGTATTTCGTTCAGAGGGGGGTAGGCGAAGAACTGTTCGATGTAAGGAACCCCCCTCCAGTCCCGGGCCGAGTTCTTACCCCCTTTGAGAGGGAACCTCCTCCGACCGTACCTGGCTACGCCCTTGGGCATAATATTGCCA
This sequence comes from Epinotia bilunana, assembly GCA_947049275.1. Taxonomy (NCBI): domain Eukaryota; kingdom Metazoa; phylum Arthropoda; class Insecta; order Lepidoptera; family Tortricidae; genus Epinotia; species Epinotia bilunana. The sequence goes on from OX346271.1 coordinate 1,809,786, forward strand.
CTTGCAGCAAATGCGTGTCTCTGAACCGACAGAACCGCGATGCGATGTCGCTGGTTTAAACGGAGGTGCCGACCTGTGTATTATTTGAGTTTTAAAACGATATTCTTCATGACGCTTGCGAGAAGTTAAGGTACAATGAGTGTAAGTTGTTATCGCGGTTCCGTCCTCTGGCGGCGGCCACTGACCATGTTCTGACGCGCACGTAGCGTCCGCGCGGCCCGGCTCGCCGGCGCCGGCGCCGCGCGCGTCGGCCACCGCCGTGGCGCCGCCCGCGCCGCCCGCGCCGCCCGCGCCGCCCGTGTCCGACAAGAAGAGACCGGCCAAGGATGGCACGCCTAGGAAGGTAAGCTTCAGCTCTCAAGATCCGAAAACTCTAGACAGCTATACTCAACCTAAGCAGCAAAGCAACATCTCCTACCAGCATCTCCTGATGTGGTGTCGTGGTTTTGTCATTATTGGTGGTGGTTTGCTGTAATTATTTGCATGTTTGCACGTGCGGAAGGTGGGTGGACGCATTACCTGAAATAAATATTTAATTGAATTGAATTAACCGCATGCAAAAATACGCAAATAGTTGCAGAAAAAAATTAAAAAATCCCCGTAGAAAAAAGGTTGAGTATGGTCTAGATGAGAATATAAATAGTCGCGTCCGAGCACGGCGGGCTGCACACGGGCATAAGCTTATGCTATAGAGTAGAGCGATACAAGAAACATTACATCACTCTAGCTCTGTCATGTAACTTGTGCCCCGTTTGCAATTCGACGACCAATCGAGTCTGGCCAGCAAGTCTGACAAGCATCTTTATGAAATTATTTAGATGGCAACTAGTTTGCTTAACAAATAAGCTGTCGCAGATACATTTAGTGTTGCCAGCTTGCGACTTGGTGGTCAGATATAAAAGTTATCGTCCAATCCAAGAAGAAGCGCACACACAGGTTGAGCGTGAGAGAGCTAGCAATCTAAGGAGAGACGTAGGCTTCTTGGCACTTAGGTACAGCAAATGAATAGGTATTTAATATTTTTTTACAAATTTCAGTAGGTGAAATAGAGTAATAGTATTTGATATTTACGTAGGTAAAATAGTTCACATAACTTAGTTACTAGTGCGCAAACATCAGAACTACACTGTACTGTAGATCGGGCGTTCTGTTCGTTAGGCGCTTTCCTACTTAGAGCGGGAACCAATTGGCTATCGAGCGTATAGCGCTACGAACATTTTGACTGTGAATGTGTTAAAGTTACTTAGTGTGACTTATATACTGCTGTCATGGTCGTACCCATGTAGGAATTATAAGTCCCTACTGGTACTTTGGTAAGTTACTCGGTAATCACTAGATTTGTTTGTACAAATTTATTTATTTATTTAAATAAATAAATAAATAAATAAATAAATTTGTACGTTTAAAAAGTTATGTATGAGTTTAAAGTGAAGGTATTTACACTTACCTAAGATTTTTGTGAGGTACTAAGTTGTACTTCTTAACGAAACAAATAATTTTATTCAATATTTTTGTTTCGTGTTTTTTTACTTAGTTGTATTCATAGTTCGTAGGTAGTAGGTTACTTTAGTAGCTATAGGTAGAGGTACGCCATAAAGATATAGTTATAGTTATTGTATTGTAGACCGAAGAGTTGTAGTGTTAGTGGCTAGTGAGAGTAGTGAGGTAGTTTTCTATATTTTGTATATTTATCCGGCTTTATAAAATCCACTAGAATCGGCGTAGGTACCTACGTTATATATAATACGAAAATAGCCTTCACGATGCAAAAAAGGGCAGTGAGAATTATAAAGACAGGAGATATGAGCGTGACAACTAACGGCAGAAAACTTGATCACCCTTATACCAAATAACGAACTATTTAAACAAAGAAAGGCGCCCCCGGCGGCGGCGACTCGCCCGGCTGCGAGCAGACCTCGGACTCCGACGAGAGCGAGCAAAGCAGCGACTCCGGGCGCAGCGACGAGGACGCGCCCAGGAGGCAGGCGCGCCCGCAGCCCGCGCCCTCCAGGGCCAGGTCAGTAGCCCTAGGCCTTCCCAATCCCAATGAGATTGAGACTAGTCTCAATCTGATTGGGATCTCTTCCAGCTAACCTTTGAGCAATTGAGACGAGATCAGGGACTAAGAGATGACACGTGTACCGAGAGAGTTTACAGTAAATTAATACATATGTTACAAGCTAGTAAATACAAATAAAATAAAATATTATACATATACTATAAATAAATATATATCTTTATATATCGGGTTCTCGGTGTATTGGCTTGTCTGTAATGCCGTGTAATATATTGTTAATAAATATAAATAAATAAATATACCGACGAAATAAACAAACAGTATCCAATTAAATCACAAGTCATTAGAGAGCTACAACTTTTTCGACATTTCCTTAAGTCGTGCCACAGACTGGGACTGTGTAAAGGACAACGGCAAACCGCTTTAAATCATAGCTACGCTCGATATCCTTGCAGTCGCCGCACGCGGGTGACGGGGCGGCAGTGGGTGACGTCACTCTCGGCGCGCAGCAACCAGGACGGGCAGCGGCGCTTCGAGGAGCGCGCCGGCCGGCAGATGCGCATCGCGCTAGCGCGGCGCGGGAACACCGCACCGGGCAAGCCCCGGGCGCCACCAGGTGCGTGTCACAACACAACCATGAACCATAATACTAGTAACGCGGGTGACGGGGAGGCAGTGGGTGACGTCACTCTCGGCGCGCAGCAACCAGGACGGGCAGCGGCGCTTCGAGGAGCGCGCCGGCCGGCAGATGCGCATCGCGCTAGCGCGGCGCGGGAACACCGCACCGGGCAAGCCCCGGGCGCCACCAGGTGCGTGTCACAACACAACCATGAACCATAATACTAGTAACGCGGGTGACGGGGAGGCAGTGGGTGACGTCACTCTCGGCGCGCAGCAACCAGGACGGGCAGCGGCGCTTCGAGGAGCGCGCCGGCCGGCAGATGCGCATCGCGCTAGCGCGGCGCGGGAACACCGCACCGGGCAAGCCCCGGGCGCCACCAGGTGCGTGTCACAACACAACCATGAACCATAATACTAGTAACGCGGGTGACGGGGAGGCAGTGGGTGACGTCACTCTCGGCGCGCAGCAACCAGGACGGGCAGCGGCGCTTCGAGGAGCGCGCCGGCCGGCAGATGCGCATCGCGCTAGCGCGGCGCGGGAACACCGCACCGGGCAAGCCCCGGGCGCCACCAGGTGCGTGTCACAACACAACCATGAACCATAATACTAGTAACGCGGGTGACGGGGAGGCAGTGGGTGACGTCACTCTCGGCGCGCAGCAACCAGGACGGGCAGCGGCGCTTCGAGGAGCGCGCCGGCCGGCAGATGCGCATCGCGCTAGCGCGGCGCGGGAACACCGCACCGGGCAAGCCCCGGGCGCCACCAGGTGCGTGTCACAACACAACCATGAACCATAATACTAGTAACGCGGGTGACGGGGAGGCAGTGGGTGACGTCACTCTCGGCGCGCAGCAACCAGGACGGGCAGCGGCGCTTCGAGGAGCGCGCCGGCCGGCAGATGCGCATCGCGCTAGCGCGGCGCGGGAACACCGCACCGGGCAAGCCCCGGGCGCCACCAGGTGCGTGTCACAACACAACCATGAACCATAATACTAGTAACGCGGGTGACGGGGAGGCAGTGGGTGACGTCACTCTCGGCGCGCAGCAACCAGGACGGGCAGCGGCGCTTCGAGGAGCGCGCCGGCCGGCAGATGCGCATCGCGCTAGCGCGGCGCGGGAACACCGCACCGGGCAAGCCCCGGGCGCCACCAGGTGCGTGTCACAACACAACCATGAACCATAATACTAGTAACGCGGGTGACGGGGAGGCAGTGGGTGACGTCACTCTCGGCGCGCAGCAACCAGGACGGGCAGCGGCGCTTCGAGGAGCGCGCCGGCCGGCAGATGCGCATCGCGCTAGCGCGGCGCGGGAACACCGCACCGGGCAAGCCCCGGGCGCCACCAGGTGCGTGTCACAACACAACCATGAACCATAATACTAGTAACGCGGGTGACGGGGAGGCAGTGGGTGACGTCACTCTCGGCGCGCAGCAACCAGGACGGGCAGCGGCGCTTCGAGGAGCGCGCCGGCCGGCAGATGCGCATCGCGCTAGCGCGGCGCGGGAACACCGCACCGGGCAAGCCCCGGGCGCCACCAGGTGCGTGTCACAACACAACCATGAACCATAATACTAGTAACGCGGGTGACGGGGAGGCAGTGGGTGACGTCACTCTCGGCGCGCAGCAACCAGGACGGGCAGCGGCGCTTCGAGGAGCGCGCCGGCCGGCAGATGCGCATCGCGCTAGCGCGGCGCGGGAACACCGCACCGGGCAAGCCCCGGGCGCCACCAGGTGCGTGTCACAACACAACCATGAACCATAATACTAGTAACGCGGGTGACGGGGAGGCAGTGGGTGACGTCACTCTCGGCGCGCAGCAACCAGGACGGGCAGCGGCGCTTCGAGGAGCGCGCCGGCCGGCAGATGCGCATCGCGCTAGCGCGGCGCGGGAACACCGCACCGGGCAAGCCCCGGGCGCCACCAGGTGCGTGTCACAACACAACCATGAACCATAATACTAGTAACGCGGGTGACGGGGAGGCAGTGGGTGACGTCACTCTCGGCGCGCAGCAACCAGGACGGGCAGCGGCGCTTCGAGGAGCGCGCCGGCCGGCAGATGCGCATCGCGCTAGCGCGGCGCGGGAACACCGCACCGGGCAAGCCCCGGGCGCCACCAGGTGCGTGTCACAACACAACCATGAACCATAATACTAGTAACGCGGGTGACGGGGAGGCAGTGGGTGACGTCACTCTCGGCGCGCAGCAACCAGGACGGGCAGCGGCGCTTCGAGGAGCGCGCCGGCCGGCAGATGCGCATCGCGCTAGCGCGGCGCGGGAACACCGCACCGGGCAAGCCCCGGGCGCCACCAGGTGCGTGTCACAACACAACCATGAACCATAATACTAGTAACGCGGGTGACGGGGAGGCAGTGGGTGACGTCACTCTCGGCGCGCAGCAACCAGGACGGGCAGCGGCGATTCGAGGAGCGCGCCGGCCGGCAGATGCGCATCGCGCTAGCGCGGCGCGGGAACACCGCACCGGGCAAGCCCCGGGCGCCACCAGGTGCGTGTCACAACACAACCATGAACCATAATACTAGTAACGCGGGTGACGGGGAGGCAGTGGGTGACGTCACTCTCGGCGCGCAGCAACCAGGACGGGCAGCGGCGCTTCGAGGAGCGCGCCGGCCGGCAGATGCGCATCGCGCTAGCGCGGCGCGGGAACACCGCACCGGGCAAGCCCCGGGCGCCACCAGGTGCGTGTCACAACACAACCATGAACCATAATACTAGTAACGCGGGTGACGGGGAGGCAGTGGGTGACGTCACTCTCGGCGCGCAGCAACCAGGACGGGCAGCGGCGCTTCGAGGAGCGCGCCGGCCGGCAGATGCGCATCGCGCTAGCGCGGCGCGGGAACACCGCACCGGGCAAGCCCCGGGCGCCACCAGGTGCGTGTCACAACACAACCATGAACCATAATACTAGTAACGCGGGTGACGGGGAGGCAGTGGGTGACGTCACTCTCGGCGCGCAGCAACCAGGACGGGCAGCGGCGCTTCGAGGAGCGCGCCGGCCGGCAGATGCGCATCGCGCTAGCGCGGCGCGGGAACACCGCACCGGGCAAGCCCCGGGCGCCACCAGGTGCGTGTCACAACACAACCATGAACCATAATACTAGTAACGCGGGTGACGGGGAGGCAGTGGGTGACGTCACTCTCGGCGCGCAGCAACCAGGACGGGCAGCGGCGCTTCGAGGAGCGCGCCGGCCGGCAGATGCGCATCGCGCTAGCGCGGCGCGGGAACACCGCACCGGGCAAGCCCCGGGCGCCACCAGGTGCGTGTCACAACACAACCATGAACCATAATACTAGTAACGCGGGTGACGGGGAGGCAGTGGGTGACGTCACTCTCGGCGCGCAGCAACCAGGACGGGCAGCGGCGCTTCGAGGAGCGCGCCGGCCGGCAGATGCGCATCGCGCTAGCGCGGCGCGGGAACACCGCACCGGGCAAGCCCCGGGCGCCACCAGGTGCGTGTCACAACACAACCATGAACCATAATACTAGTAACGCGGGTGACGGGGAGGCAGTGGGTGACGTCACTCTCGGCGCGCAGCAACCAGGACGGGCACCGGCGCTTCGAGGAGCGCGCCGGCCGGCAGATGCGCATCGCGCTAGCGCGGCGCGGGAACACCGCACCGGGCAAGCCCCGGGCGCCACCAGGTGCGTGTCACAACACAACCATGAACCATAATACCTACTAGTAACGCGGGTGACGGGGCGGCAGCGGGTGACGTGACTCTCAGCGCGCAGCAACCAGGACGGGCAGCGGCGCTTCGAGGAGAGATTTTCTTGTTTCGCCAATATTCACGAGTCGGCCGCAAACCGGCCCAGTTTAGGTGGTCGTCCGTCGGTATATTTATAATGTCCAAACAAGATAGATGATTTCATGCCATCGTAAAACAATTGCAACTCGGTCCTATACCTAATAAAATAAGACGGATATTAATGTACTATCGACAACACAGCTAACTGACCATCGGTGCACCTTAAGTGCATTGTAATAAGGTTCTATATAAACACAGGATGGTCAGTTAACAGTGTTGTCGTTTGTACGAGTAGGTAAAGTATTATCTATTAGTTTTTCAATCATTGGCCACATCGTCCTTCACAGATGATTGATGGTATCCTGTACATACACACTCTCTATACATTAATTTAAACATAAACATAATTTATTGATAAAACATAAAGTACATCAGTTTTACTATAGACTAGGAGCTTACTATTAGAGATAAATAACACCCTGAGCTAGGATACCCTGTGTTTCAGGCAAAAAAGAACTAACAATTGAAAATCAAGTTATTCATAACATAATACAATATCATTCTTATTGGCTAGTATAAAATAGTTAGGAACTTATAACCTAGGCGCTAACTATGAAGATATAAAAAAATAAAATTTCATTTTAAAACGATAAATAATTTCTCTGTATCGTCATAGGACATATTCTGTAGGGCTTCTCGTAGCGTTGATTTACATTTCATGTAGTTTAGAGGATATAAACCTAGCCGCGCATTAAGTCTATTGTAAAGAAGTGGACCTAGGAAAAGAAAAATTCTAGAAGAGAAAGCGTGTCGTTTTTGCGTATATTTAGGACAAACAAAATCTTTACGCCTTTTACTGGCATGATCAGTGTTGTAAGGGGTTACAGCGTGCTGTTTTAGAACTGATTGAAATATAAACAATTGGCGAACTGTTAAAACTTCAGATAATTTATACAGAAGGTTAATTTGAATGTAGAATGTAATTTTCCAGGCGGCGTGTACGCGCGGCTGGAGGCGGAGTGGCGCGAGCGGCTCGGCGCAGGCGCGCGCGTGCGCGCGGCCGCGTCGGCGCGCGCGCGCCTGCCGCCGCGGTACAGGTGAACGAACACTAATATATGCACCGAGACTAGAGCGGCTGTTTTATTTCAATACCAAACCTTGTATGGAGATCATTGACTTAGTGTTGCACCAGACGACGACGACACATGACTCGAACAAAAAATACGGCTTAAAGCCCAATATCTCGCAAACGAAACACTGAATTAAAAATGGTTTTAGAAACACATATTTTTTTAACAAGCTATCCAACGATGCCTCACTGGGTTTAACGAGGAAAAAAATTTGGTCCCTACTAGGTGTAGGGGGTTATAAAAAAAAATAAGGATTTAGCCTACCGTTTCGACGGCGTGATTGATTTATATACCCATGCCGATTACAGTTTTCTAGTAGTAATGATTACTGAGCTAAGACGAAGATGGACAGACATGGCGAAACTATAAGGGTTCCTTGTTTACTACGGAATCCTAAAAAAAACTTCGTTACGAATACTCCCCGCTCTAAAGCTTACTGAAATGATTCATCAGATTCAGAATTTTCACCACTCTTACATTTATCAACTCTACATTAAGGTAAACCAATTGTAGACAAATCATAATAAAATGATTTATTACAATTATTTCCAAAAATAAAGTTTTTGATTAACTCAACTACTAATTATAAAATCATTTCTAATCGGTGTCAACCCTAGCGGCAACAGTTCATTATGGTACACCGAATGTTCATTGTACATCGACAACACAGCTAACCGACCATCGGTGCACCTTAAGTGCATTGTAATAAGGTTGTAAATAAACACAGGATGGTCAGTTAACAGTGTTGTCGGTTGTATGTAGCGGTTACCTTTTTTGGCACAATATGGCATGCGCCGACCACAAACAATGGCCATTCATGAGCTCAGTAGAAGAAAAAAAACTAATACGCGGGCAAACAGCTACTCAAATATAATCATAAAATAAAAGTCAATTGTTGTCATAGACATTTATTTGACAGCCTCAGTCTAGAAGCGCATCCTGTGGGGGAACTGCGAGGACCGCAGCCCGAAGGCCGCCTTGAGGTACCCGCGCAGCGCCTTGCGGTCTGCGCGCGCGCTAATGGCCTTCACCACTACGTCGTCTACAAGCTTCTGGTCGCTCTTGCGCTGCTCTGATGGAACGTATTTCTGAAAGCAAGGAATTCGTTTTTCAAGCCGTTGGTAATTGTAAATCGCTCGTTGCTAATATACCGCATTCCTGAAATACCAGATTTTGCAAAATATCGGATTATCAATATATCACACTTAGGGCTTACCATATTCCCGTTACATCAGGTTATAAAGTTGAAAAGTACTCATGGAACTATGTTCTTATATCGAATGTCCTATACTGCAAATTTGGTATGTTGGTTATGTGATAAATCAAGAATGTGGTATTTTGCAAAATCTGGTATTTCGGGAATGCGGTATATTAGCAACGAGCGTTGTAAATGGCATTCGTTAGGATCTGATTGTATAGGAAGTGTAGGTTTTCTTTGGGATTTCGAAACGTTAAAACTCGTAACAACTTCGGTATTTTTAACACTGGCACGAACTACCTACGGCGTGGTCGCCTTCCGCTACATACGGGGAAAACCACAGAGCCGGCTACGAGCGTAGCGATTCTTGGCAGTCAATGTTTTATAACCGGGGTTCATAATCTGATTGCCAAGCGATTGCCTGATCGTGTTTGAAAATTACAAATATCTAGACTCGAACATTCGTTTATCTTATTCGCGTTCTTATTATTGTTCAGCGTACGTGTTTTCTAGTTAGTAGAGGTCTTCCTTAGTCACAGTCGTTTGTTTAATCGCTTTTTACCCAACTGCCAAAGGAGGGTAATGTGATTACTGATTACCAGTCTATTTGTTATTGTATGTGAAAAAAAATAACGATAAAATGGACTCGGAAGACTTCACCAAAAATGCACCTCTAGTGAAAATTGCTAATAAGAAAAATGTGTCCTTTGGCACGGGCAGCTTGAAGGCGCTGAGGTCAACTTGGTGGACGAGCTTAGCGAGAGCTTATATAAGCAACCAACCTCTTTCTTGGTGGCGAAGATGTCCTCTCCCTGCTTGCGCTTGACGCTGCGCTTGGCGGACTTCTTGTTCTTCTTGAAGTACGCGTCGTCCAGGTGCTCGGGTAGCTTGAAGGCGCCCAGGTCCAGCGTGGTGGAGGTGCCGATCACGTAACGCTGCGGGATGCGGCGCAGTGGGCACGAGTTCAGCTGGAAATTTACAATAGGAACTCATTAGAAACATTTAATTCATATTGCCATCTTTTCTGTCTCCCTTTTCTCAGCGCTGGATAGTTAAATGGAGGACACTGGGCCAAAGGCAACTAGACAATGGACCAGATTCTACGTGCACATGGCTTAACAAAATTAAGAATAACTTTAACTAAATTGTCTTATTTTTAGACATAATTTAGGCGGCAGATTAAAAACGACATATTTAGAATAGCATTTACGCAGCTAAGTAAGTTGTATAGACCGCCTAAAATAAGAAACATCAGATTCAAATTAGCGCTGTCATTTGATTATGACAGCTGCTCATAGAATAGCAGTGTTTTAGCGACACCTAAATAAAATTAGGAAGTTTAGAGGCCACTGTAGAATCGGGTCCAATGTCTGAGGAAAACGGCTATCAGTAATCAGTCGTAAAATGTTGAACTACAAACCCAAAACTTAAACTGACGTAAGTCAGTTTAAGTTTTGGGTTTGCTTCAGTTTCTCCGCAAAAGTAAATTGTTTTTTAACACACTTTCTTCTACACAGTCTCCAAGAAGGGTAGCTATTGCGATTTCATAAGAAAATTTAATCTTTGGTCTGTTTTAAAGAGTTGAGATTGGAGTCCGATTAGTACACATTTTTGTTTAATTTTATTAGTAAATTTTTGTACCAATATTTATCATCTAGACTAGACTTATAAATTGGCTAAATATTGCAATCATTTTTTCTTGGCTGTTGAGTATGTCAACTTGTCAATTTATTATAGGTGGTTTAATTCACAAGGGCATGCTTATTGAATGGTTTGTGGACACTGTGTAATGTACTCAATACTGTTGATAGAGTTCATTGTGGAGCTTGTTAGATTTAAGCAAATATAGACCTTAAAACTTTGAAATAAGGATGCAGACGGGCTTTACTGTGACTGCCGCTTCAACGGGTTATCATTTTAGAGGCAGCGGTTAAGTATACTCATAGCTCAGCGGTAAGCGAGTGGTATGAGAAACTTCAGGAAGGAGGTTCGAGTCCCATGGTGGACAATCTTTTTCTATTTTATTATGATTGTATTGTAAGTTTAGGATCTCATGTTTGTGGATAGTATTGTTGCGGTCAGGTGTGAGAAAAATAAAATCACTTGAGCTTGTACTGGCAAATAATGCAGACATTCTCCGCTGGTGTGGTGAATTGAATTTAAAATGTGAATACCGTAATTAACGTATCGAAATTGTTGCTAAAGTTCGGACATCGCAACTAGTGGATGGGATTGTATTTTGTTATTAATTGTATGCGCCGTTCATACTACAAAAAGGGGTAAGTGTTAGAGTTAAGGAAAGTCAAAAACCTTATTGAATAATAGTTTTATCGAGTGCGGTAGCAAGTATTGACTTGTCAAAATCAATCTTGATTAATGTTTCTTTGTAGACTATCGACACGCCCTTTTTGTAGACGGCTTAATCTACAAGGCTGAGCTAGATGAAACACGAGCTTGGTTAGGCAGAATATCCAGTCCAACATCTGACAAAAATTCTCCTGGCGCCCACTTAGTTTTAAGATAGATTTAATTATTAGTCGATAATACATACCATAACGTGATCGAATTGCCCGTTATTTTAACACCCAGGACAACCCATAACAACTGGATCGCCAATAACGCCTTGAACTCAACTCAAGTCTGTCACCGTTGCCACCCACCAGCCACCATCCATACAATGCCATTTGCCATTATGCCATTTGCCATTATGCCATTTGGCATTAAGTCCGCCTTTTGTACGATAAGCTTTCTTTTGTGCAATAAAGTTTTTAAGACTTGCATGGAATGGGGATTGCCACCTCGCATTTTCTACGGCGGCGAATGGGTTGGAGTGGCATTGCTTCCACAACTCCTGCTATTCTGAACACCGTGTAACTCACCGCGAAGGGCCCAGTGAGTAGACTCAGCAAGACCAGTGGCATTGCCACGGCAGCAGTTATCTAGCATTGACTCACCGCAAAGGGTCCAGTGACGAGCAGCAGCCCGCTAGGCAGCACTCCGAGCAGCACGACGCGCTTGCCGGCGTGGCGGCCCGCCAGCAGGATGCACACGGTGCCTTTAGTCAGGTTGGGGCGCGTCCGCCTAATGTGCTTGCTGAACGACTTGTGGTGCGGGCGGGCGCGGATCCTGGAAGGGCAATGGTTTTTTTAATGCAACTGAAGCTGAATCACCTAGAGCAGGGTTTCTTAAAGTGGGTTCCATAACTTGATTGCTAGTGGTACACAGACACTTTGTTCACACGTTTTTATTAGAAATATCTGCATGCCTTCGTGCACGCATTGCTATTGCCGAACATCCGGATTCTCAGTTTTTGTCAAACAAAACTAAAAATAGAAATAGATTAGACGCCAAAGATGACCTGACCGATTTTGCTTTGTTGAAAACAATCCCATAATTTAACATGCTTACTAAATCCAAGCAACAACATCCTTCTGATTAACTTAGGTAGTACCCTACTTAAGATAAATTTGAATCAGATTAAAAATTAAAATATGTAAATGTTAAACAGAGTTGCTGTATTTTCAATATTTTTATCGGGGGTCCGGGGTATTTATTAAATTCTGAAAGTGTTCATGCCTATTATTATTATTCACCTATAGTCTACGAGATTTGGGACTGGTCTTTTGACACATCGCAACACCCATATAACGTAAAAGGCACTGCTCATCAAAATAATAAAAAAAAGTTTCAATAGCTTACGCGTTACGAAACAAAGTTCAATCTCCATGCACGCTCTTTTTAGCACTTATAAAATGATTGTAATATTTTTTCACGGCTTATTTGTGCATAAATTAGCATTAAAAACTCGGTATGCGAACAAATACGTCCTACGACTTAAAAAAAAAAAAAATTGTGTTACACTGCTTCAATCGATTGGAGTCGGTCAATTTAGAAATAAATCGGAATGAATCAAATAATTGTGAATATAGGAAAATAACAATGTATTATTTCATTACTGTCACGACTGTGTATAGGCTCTCTATTTGATTTCCTAAAAATAATTATTACACAGTAATCAATCGATTCCTTTTATTAGCCACCATCAATCGTAATCGGATATTATGACAATCGATTTACTCTAACCACATTACTCTTTACGAAATATATATATTGGAACTGTCAAAAGACCAGTCGCATTTCTCGTAGACTGTCTGTAGTAACAGTTTACAACTTAGGGGAACCATTTCAAAGATTTAGACAGCTCACTATGCATGGGATGACGGACGGATACCGGTACCAAACTAAAAAAAGAACTCAAAATGTGTATACCGTCTCAAAATTTTACGAGCTTTCGAATGATACCCCAAACGTTCCTTACAATCCAAAAAAAAAAATGCGAAACCCCTTATTACCCCCAAACTGCCCCCTTTATTGGGGTTTACACCTTTTTGACTTTATTTATGTAATTAGGCCATAAATTTCTATACCTATACCAAATTTCAGCTTCCTATGTCAAACAGTCTTCGAGAAAACTGGCTGTGACAGACGGACAGCCTCCGAGTGATCGCATAAGTGTTCCGTTGGACCAATTTTGGTACGGAACACTAAAAGTGGTAGACGCAACTTGCCATTCTTCTATACTGTGCCCTTACACAGTTAAATAGTTGGGACTAGCTATGGAATGCAGTCTCACGGCCGCATGCGCTCGGTCGAATTTGGTTGGTGTGGAAGAATTTACCTACGGGCCATTAGTTGACCTCGCAATCGCCATGGAGCCGCACAGCTCGATATTTATAGGGCAAGAATGCTTTCGTATGGTCCGGCTGTCCCCTCTATAGGTCGCATATTCTCTCAACAGATTCTCGTGAAATTTCGTGAGGAAGTTAGATATTTATGGCAACAATGCCAACGTCCAGCCCGGATCTCGGTCAAAAAGCCGACAACGCTGAGGCATGCGGCCGAACAAACCAACCGGCCACATACGCTTACGCACGTCTACACTGAGCGCGCACGTTAGGGCGAGCCGTTCGTCCGTCCGCCTATTGACTATGACAATGATGTTTATATTTGTTACTGTAGATAATTAGCCATATTGCACAAAGTGATTGATATGATATAAAACATCCATCGCTTTTGCAGTAGTTATATATTTTTTATGAACTGAATGTTTTATCTAGCAACGAAACATCAATCATCCTGGAGATGCAAAAAACAAACTTTTATCATATTTTTTTCCTGTTTAGGTATCCTACTGCTGGGCAAGGGCCTTCCCCCTTTTCATCCAGTCAGTCCTATTGCTAACAAAATCATGGCAAATTTTGATATTCTAACAAGTATAAGCATTAAACAGTAATAACAAAATAAATAGATTTTGACGACCACTTTAGCCTAGTTGGTAGTGACCCTGCCTACGAAGCAAGAGGTCCTGGGTTCGAATCCCGGTAAGGGCATTTATTTGTGTGATGAGCACGAATATTTGTTCCTGAGTCATGGATGTTTTCTATGTATTTAAGTATTTATTTATCTATATAAGTATGTTTATCGTCGTCTAGTACCCATAGTACAAGCTTTGCTTAGTTTGGGACTAGGTCGATTTGTGTAAGATTGTCCCCTAATATATATATTTAATATATATATCATTCCTGTCAGTATGGTACCTCCAGTTTGTGTAAACATAATTTATCGTGATTGTTGATGATAATTCATATTTACACAAACTGGAGGTATATGTAGGTGAAGATTGAGGTGGAGACAGACAGAAACAGATGGTGGACTTACTCCCGCCTCGATAATGCCTCTTTAATTATTTTATAAATTACTCAATGCTATTATAACTATTGATTTTTAATTTGAACTATGCGACATGGATTTATTTATTTTAAATTATTAAATATTCCTGATGTTTTAAATTGTATTATGATAATTATGACGAATAAAACGAACTTCGTTTGTGTGTCTCCCTCTCTGTCGCACTTGCTTATTCGAGCAACAAAGACAGAGATACACGAACGAACTTCGTTTTCGTTTCGCGGTAGCCCCTCTTCTGTATTGGAGCAAATAAATATTTCTGATTTCTGGTAAACCCTTCTAACCAAATCAAATATTGATCAAATGGAGTGTCCAAGCCCCATTTCATCAAACATCGAATACTCTCCCTTACCTCTTTGTACAGTCAGCGTCATATAGTCTGTAACATCGAAAGCGCCAAATAGTTCGTAACACATCTTTCTGTCTATGCGAATAATGATGTGTGATGAAGTATTTGGTGCTTTGGATGCTACAAACTATATGACGCTGAGTGTACATCTTCGAGTCATGCAAGTTTGTCAGGAAACACAAACATCTATTCACGCCTATAACCAAAATTAAAAGAAATGATCGTAAGTTAAATAAACCAAAATTACCATTCTCCAAACTAAAAATAGTAACAACAAGCCCCCATTTCATGCTAAATAAAATATATAATCATATACCGAACTCGGAAAATACAAAACTCAACGAACATTTTAAAGATACCTCATCTACAGATGTTTCTATAGTTTAACAGAATGTTTTAATGAAGCTTTGATAGCTCATATTTTTATTTTGAATTTTTTTCACCATGCCATAATAATTTTAAAATAATAATAAAACTGCAGTGTATTGATAGCTATATGTATAGATAGTAGTATAGATATCAGTTTGTTTGTATAAATGGTAGTATAAGTAAAATTATCTTATGTTATGTTACAAATTAGTCTTTAAGTATGTTGCTGTGCCCTTGCAGGGTGTCACATGTAAACCTATCCTAAATCCCATCTCTTTAACTGTAATGTGACTTGCAATAAATGTTTTGAATTTGAATTTGAACCCCTTTACAACCGACTCAATATGATTGTGCAAGTTTATTACAAGGAATCGTGAATTGTCATTAGTTAATTTTTAATGGCTAGCTCGCCGTGTGTGAGCATGCATCAGGCCGAGTTGCTCAAATTCGTACTCAGCTTGTAACATGCACTATTGACCGTGACTGTACATAGGAGTTATTCTTATATTAGGAGTTAAGACATGAGGAGACACTTACTTGTCCTGTGTGGGGTAGAAAGACCTCCTGCGCTTGAGGAGCACAGTACGGGAGCCTCCGTTCTTGTCACCGCCGACCTGCTTGACCACTGCTGAGGGCTTCTTGGGCTTCTCAGCTTTGGGGTTCTTCTTGCCAACAAACTTGTACAACGCCTGAAAAACACAAGTTTCTTAGTAAACTTACAGTGTTTGTCCTATTTTTATTTACTATTTCTCGCTGTTATCATCTGTGTTTGTCATAAATAAATGTTTTTCTTTTCTTCTTTCTTTCTAAACATTTGAAAAATTTGTTAAAATGATATGGGAAAAAAGGTGGTTCACGGAGGTACCATCTATAAGTTTACACTCAAAGGAGGAGGGTAAACTCATAGATGGTACTTGCAGACAGAGTTAGTACATACTATAAAATAAAGTACAAAATTAAATAAACCGAAAAATCTGTTAATTTCTTCTATTTAAATTTCAAGTCTAGTTTCAAAATTATAAGGAAGTAGGGATTTAAGCATTAAAGAGTGATGACGATGATTAACTGCAAGTTGATATTCTTATTACTATGTTAAGCAATGGAAGTTTTGAGGTTATAATAACAGCAGTATAATTTGATCAAATACCGGTTGTTTAGATCAATGCAACGGGCCGCTGCAAGCCGCAACAATAAATTCCAACGCTAGTAATTAAGTAGAGTATAAGAATGAAAGTACTAACCTTCTTGTGGTACATTTTTGACTTGGAGAAGCGAACAACTCCATTGCCCAAGTCGTAATTCCTGGGTTTGCCAACCTTGGCCTTCTTGACGCCGGCAGCGGGCGCCGCAGCGGGCTTGGCCGCCGCCTTGGGCTGTGGTGGAGCCATTATTGAACTGCACAAACAGAAACCAACCTTAATAATAACACACCACCACCTGAACTATAATTTTAGGTTACTATTGTTTTGACATGACATATTTTGTACAGAACTTTGTAGCCACTGTGTGTAATGCTTGTTATGAGTTTAGAATCGTCTTTTAGAATTGGAGAGGGTTTTAACACAGTGGAAGCACTGTTTTCGTCATGAACGTCAAACTTTTAACTTTAAATTTACATGAAGGAACTACATTTGTCTCAAAATACGGCACAATATCACTAATACCAAGCTTTAGCATTTAAAATCATACGTGGATTTAGATTATTAACATGAAATCGAACGTATTCAAGTGGATTTCTTTTCATGAAATATTATTTCAACTCACATTACAACCGGGCTAAAGCAAAAGAAATTGACAGAAAGAAATATGCTTGTCTATAGTTTGATAGTGATGTGCATTTTTGACACTTGACAGTTATCGGTTTAAGAAACCTACTCTATGAGTTGAGTTTCCATTTTATTATGTTATCACTGCAAAATACGCAGCTAAAAAAGCTTGAAATAGTATTGTGCAATGAAATGGAAATATTCAATAAAACATTTAATTTATTAAAATTTGCAAGACGTCGTGTTAAGCGTTCCGGTTTCAAGTTTCACTAGTAACCCTATTCAAAACGTCAATTTGAAATTAAAAAATAATTAGTGATGAAAAATGGCTTCTCTGAGGAGCCCGTCTTCGCCGTCCGACGGTTATAAAAGGTTCAGTGACGATTTCGCAAACACCAGCATCAACAATTACGGCTCAAACGTCACAAGTAAACAAGAAGTTACGATTTTACTATGCACTGTAGCCGCATAACCCGTGTACGCTTTTCTTGTACTTACAATACATTTTGTTATGCATATTAACATTTGTTTTAATTTTCTACGCTAATTGTAAGCATTAACCTCACATATTTCCTATTTTACCGCTACCTCCACCGATCGATTAAGAGTTCCTGTAACACCTTAAATGGCTGAACTCTCAAAATCAAAATCACTGACGCAAATCTATGAGTCATAGCCATCTAAAACTCGTGTATATTATAAACAATGCACATTAGTTGACACAATTCTTATTCGCGGCTGTTAGTATCTCGTAAAAATCTTAGCTAGGCTCTCGCATGGCTGTAGTCGCTTTTTGCATGCTTAAAAACGTACCTAATTAATGTTGTAAGAGACTATTCATGTTATTTTTAATAAATAAGTAAATATATAACCTTGTAAGAATTATAGGGGCAGCTAGCGGCAATGTTCCGATTACGTGCGTGTTTGTTGACCTCTAATATTAGATCTGACCTAGAGTGCTTATAGTCCCTTTCATCCAAACTGAATCAGATTACCTACATTGCTCTTAGATAAATGTTTTCATCCATCAGTACATGGTTTAAAATAAACTTTGTTACCAATTTTCAAGACTGACATTTCACAGAACGTCCTGAAACTTACCTGGGTCAGACATTAATAGGTAGTATTTTTTTTCTGCATATTCTTATGGCCTATTGGCCATGAGGGCACTTTCACATGTCAAAATTGAATTCAAAAACCTTACAACACTATAAATAGATATTAACAAATCTAAATGTTATTAATTGAGAACAAAATTTCCTAACATTATTCATTACAAAAACAAGATAACTTAGAGGATTATTATACTTTTTTTGCTGTAATCTGCATATGTACGAACTAAGAAGTAATAAAGATCTGCCTAATATCAGACACTGTTACAGTCCCAGTGAAGACATCCTATTACAAACATGTTTGTATTGTCAGCTGATAGTGTGATGATTTCATTGATTGTTATTATCTGCAATAGCCCTTATTATTTTATGAGATTTCATTGTTAAAGTAGTACACCCATTCAGGATTAGGTTATCAACTGCTTGCTTTTTGTTTTCAAACATCAAATGGTCTTAGATTTCTTTACGTACTGTCAATTATTATACTAAGCAATTTAATAGTATCTCAATAAAGAGTACGGACATGAAATTGAATATGATGGTCATTTCTAGCAATTGAGGGTTTAACAATGGATAATGGCAGTGGTAGGTTGCTAGCCTATTGCCCACAACATACTTAAACCCCACTCCCATGGACATCCATCCATTGACTCTTTCAACACCCATGCCCATGGGAAGAAAGGGTGTTGCTATTCTAACCTGTCATCACAAGAAAATAAACACATGTTTACTAAAACTACTAAAGCAGAGCTGGATTTCCGCCAAGGCCCCGGCCTACGGCTCCAGGCAGCCCCTAGGGGCCCCAGTCCCAGTAGTGGGATCTGTACACAAGCTCCCGGAAGGGGCCCCAAATGCCAAGTGCCTAGGGGCCCCCACCCTCTAGGTCCGGGCCTGACTACTAGTAATTCAGGAAGTATGCCTCTGGCCTAGCTCCTCTAAGCCTCACTCCATTATCTCAGTTCTCCATTCGCATTGCAACACTGTTATCACCTTATCAGCCAACTGACATCTGTTATCAGACGGGGATGCTACACCTTTGGATACTTAGGAATATAATTGTTCAAATATTACTAGGTAACATAATGTTTGCCTTTATATGTGTCCATATGTCATCATCATCATAACAGCCGAAAGACGGCCACTGCTAGACATAGGGTTCCCCCAAAGAGTGCCAAAGTGATCGGTCTTAGGCCACCCGCATCCAGCGGACTCCCGCGACCTTTACCAGGTAATCAGACCTTGTGGGGGTCTACCCACCCTGCTTCTTCCGGTGCATGGTCGCTACTCGGGAGCCTTCCCGCCCCAACGGCCATCGATTCTGCGTGCAATGTGCCGCGCCCACTGCCACTAAAGTTTAGCGATACCATTACTGACACATTATTTACGTGTCCAAAACCGGGAAGAATTATCTTCAAACTACCGTGGGTGACGTTAGGTTAGGTTAATTAGACATCTGTAGGTATATTTATACACCTATTCGGTACCTCTCAGCGCACAGTCGCACACTTATAAATATATGCTGTAAATCGTAGTACTTTCTTCGTCTGTAGCGTCGGCGTTGCAGATTAACGCATGATCGCTGGACATGAGAGAGAAGAAAGACCTACGTAAATTTTCCGCCGTAATGTCGTAAACTATATTGAGAAACTCGTTTGTTGACTATACCTACATCGTAAATTTCGCGAAGCCCTCTAAACGCAGAGTAAACGAACCTGGTTGCTGACGTCATAGCTTTCTTAGCGTATTTGATTAGCTGGATACTAGAGATTTTGCCTACTATGGATTTAGTCGACAAGCCGACTAGCTGCTGAGGCGACCGACTAGTCTCCGACTATAAATGTGGCGACTAGTCTGTACATATCTAATTATTCTATGCGATGAAAATAAAAAGTTCGTATTTCTTTACGATGATTATTTGCTGCAGGTATTTAAGTAAAATACCTACATACTTGAAATATAAGACTTGAAGTAAATATTAGAATTTGTTTTGATGTAAGTCATTATCATTAAGTGCCGAATATTCGGTCTATTTAGCCGCCGACTATCGCCGACTAAAAATGTGGTAGTCAGCGACTAGACGGCTGGTACGTCTCTACTGGATACTCATGCCAAAGTATGATGATAAATGATGATATAGGTATTCTATTGGTGTTCCCTCTGCCAACATCGTTGTGCCCAAGCCAACCTCACCTGCAAGTGGCTGTAATATAGTCCAGACTGTAATAAGGGTTTTCCTGCTTCCGTAAAAACCAAATATGGCAATTCAATTAACCCATTCACCGCTACGCTTTTAGAGCTACGCTGTAATCTGTAGCAGCTTAATGCCCATATGTAGCGCCTGTAACCTGACGCATGTGTTTGGCGCTCAATGGGTCAGAAAAACTGAAATATTTAATGGTGTGAACCAAATGTTGACGACCCCTGCATTTCCTCGAGGTGCCATTTCCCTCTATTACTCACAGTTTACAAAGCAATTGACTTTAAAATGTGACTGTATTGACTAAGAAAATGTCGAAAGTGAATTTGCCAGACAAAGTGTTTTATTACTTTAGAGACAAGTGGTACAGATTGAAGTCATGTGAGTGCAGGCCAATTCAATAAATATTGGGGGAAAACCCTACGTACCCAAATCGACCCAATTACAAACTAAGAAAAACTTGTGCTATGGGTACACTAGACGACGGTTTACCCTTCTTTTACCGACAAAAGTTTCATCCAATGAATGTTTCGCCGAATTTTCAGAAACAGTAAACTTTTCAGGATTGTTTAAAACATACCTAACCTAACCTAATGGATTCCAAACAATTAATTACCTTTTAGGTTTACCTAAAAAGTTGTCGGTTTCTGAGAAAAAAAGTTCGATGAAACGTTTGTCGGTAATACGAGGGGATCCCCGAAGATATACATATTTTTTAACAGACTTGAAAAAAAACCTCCTTTTTTCTCAATTCGGAACCTCGGAACTCCGTCATTTATAAGCCGATCCGTACAATTTTTTTTGTTTGTACTTCAGGTTGGTTCCATTCTTTTCAAAGATCCAGTTGCATGATAGCATCCATGAGGAATTTAGGGAACTTCTCAAATATATTAGGCAGGCATGTAGTAATTTCGGTATTTTCTATTATAACTCGTGTGAATGTCTCCTGCCCCCCTATTCTGTACCTGGTTTTAAGCTCACCTCAACGCTCACCCACAAATATATCTTGACACCGAGATGCGTGGTAACTAAGCGTAGGTAGAGGTCTAGTTTCGTGACGGGTGACCGGCGGGGTGAGCCGCTTTAGCGCGTAGCGAATAACAGCCCTGGACCTCCCCAATGATGTGCTTAAAACTATAAAAGTACGTCACAGTTTCTGATATGTTCTCTGTTGAAATAGCAACAAATGAATTAGCACTTCATTCCGGTCTCAGAATCACCTTTATTTTTTTCTGTATTAATCAATGTTCATATGGTATAGTGGAAAGGAAATGTGGAAATGCTCATGTGGCTTGGCGGAGTACCTACTGAATTGAGGTCGGTTAAAACTGTTTTTAAAGTAAATTATATAAGTAGTAAGTAAATAGTTACATAGAAATATCTAAGACTCAGGAACAAATATTCGTGCTCATCACACAAATATTTGCCTTTACCGGGAGCCCGGGACCGCCGCGTTCGTAGGCTCGCTTTGGCCTAGTTTGTTGGTTACCCCTGTAACCAACCAACTAGGCAAAAGTGGTCGATGGTCGACGCATCGCATATGCTGAGGTATGCTTGGGCAGGCCGTTAAATTTAACAGTTATTCTGCCCTTTGTGAATTCACTGTCCACATAGTCCTAGTGCGGTACCGTTCGTAAATAATACTTTGATTTGATTACACTGTCGATTGATCAGCAGATGAAAATATTGACTCCAAAATTTCATCTCTGAGGGCTCCAAGGATACTTTTCGGGATAAGTACCTATCCTCAGTATGTTTTAATCCAGGTTATACTCATACAACTGCTCTATGGCAAGTTTCATTTAATCACGTTCAGCTGTTTTAGTGTGATTGAGTAATCAATTCACACTTTCACATCTATCTTTTTACCCGAGTGCCTCGGAAGGAGGGTTATGTTTTAGAGCATAAGTATGTATGTATGTGAACAAGAAAATTCAATTGTATTTCACGGGCTTCAGTCCAAACGTCTTCATGGATTTTGACATAAGGGGTGTCGTTGATTTCCTCATAATCGTGTAATTGTAATACGCTCTCAGTTTACTATTTATATTTTGTTGTGTATGATAATTTTAGCTACGCCATCTGGGTAAAATGGCTGAATAAATAAATAATGAATGAATATCTGAAAAAACCAGTAGGGTTTTGAATTTTTTTTCTTTCATAAAAACCGGCCTTTGGCCGTCAGTGGCGCACGCGTGCTGATGAAGGTTGATCATCATGATGCGATGGTGAATATATACTTACCACAGTTCATCCCCTCTAATCGAGTTAGCGCAAACAAAGGGGAACTCGCGGCTGTGCGACCTCGCACAATCGTCACGGTATTGTTGTGTGGCAATCAATTTCGCGGCGACATTGCCGTCATATTGTAATGCAGATTGAGCAATACTAATTGCAACCCCGCTGATTTGTGTGTGCCCATCGCGTGATTTGTTTGAAATAACTTAATATTAACTCGAGCTTGACCTACGTCCAGCAGTGTGCATGTTCGGCTGATATGATGACTTGAGAGAGGCAGGGCACAGCAGCATGCCATCTCGCTCATATTTGGAGCAGCCCGACTGGGGAAGTACCTCCCCTTACAAGATCGCAGCCATAATAGCGCCACTAGGTATGTGGTGTTGTGTTCCTGGTGGTGAGTAAGGTCGCCAGCTCCCGGGGGCTTGTGTTGAGCGCGAGGGCCCTGTTTTGTCTGGCTGTTAATAACAGAGCAGACAACGGGATTGTAATTCTTCCGGAGTCGCAAGCGTCCATATGCTACGGTTTCTGCTTAACATAAAAACATAACATTCTGGCGCCGCCACTGCACGCGAACGTGACGACCCTAATTAACTAGACGAAAGAGCACGTCATGCGATGGAACGGGATGCCATAATTTGAGTTATTAGCCATCCGTTTTGTTAGGCACCAGTAATAGCATATATGGTCTGTGGGCAGAGGTCCTTCTGCGCTTAAGTACTATATTTTATTGTGTCTGGGATTCGTAACATTCGTTCTGAATAAGAGCCTTAATTAAAACGATAAGTTTTTGGGCGAAATTATACCATATATGTCCTTTACCTGCTTCTTCTTCCGCTGCTTTTGTTTACAAATAGGTATGTACCTACCCCTAAGGCCTGAATCACACTGGCGCGCCCTGCGGTGGCGGCCAATAGTAAATTTGACAGCTAATGCCAAGTTTACTATTGACCGCCGCGGCCAGGCCGCGCCATTCTGTGAGATCAAACATGTCAAGATAAAAAATATTAGGTAACTTTGCTGTTCTAAACAGTTATAAAACGTTTGCATATCATAGCTGTTATGACTGATCGAATCACCCGCGTTTGTACTTTGATTAGTCAATTACATTTTAAGTTTAATTTTTCAACACTTATTTCCAAGTAAACGTGCACAAAAATCAATGGAAAATAGACTTAACTTTCTTTACAATTAAGCTGAAATTCGATTGTAAATTGGTAGAGTATTGAAAAGTAAACATTTTTAAGTGTCAAGATACGCGTAATATAATTAGATAGTCAAGCGAGTGTCTAGTCTAGTTATCTCCTAGTTCATCATTGGACATGGAACAGTGAACAGTGGTTATAAAATTTTATTTTATTAAAGTTATGATGCGGTTTGACAAAATTTTGTATGCATCAAAAAGTGCTGTTCCAGATACGGTGTATTCAACGTTCTCTAACTTCTTAAGTATGTTTATTTAATGTGTTTTAACCCTCGACGCAAAAAGAGGGGTGTTATAAGTTTGACATGTGTGTGTCTGTCTGCGGCACCGTAGCACCTAAACGAATGCACCGATTTGAATGCGGTTTTTTTATCAGAAAGCTGACATAATCGATATGGTTCTGACTTTAAGTGTAAGGCGTGTTCAGAGCGGGGCGTGTTTATATGGATGCTCCACGCCCCGCTTTTAGCGGGGCGTCCACTCAGGCCTTCCTTACACTTAAAGTCAGCTCAGTGCGGTCAGTTTAGTCTGTGCCGTACCGTTTGAAACTTTTATATTACTATGATACATATTAAGTACCACTAGCTTATGCCTGCGAAGACAAGACCAATAATCCATTACACACCCCACAGGCGCAGCATAAATTATCGCACAACCGTTAGAAACTTCAAACTCGCCCCTTTATGTGCTGATTTCTGATATAAACGACTTTTTAATGTTACTTAGTTCTATTAAAGACAATTAATAGTATACACAAGATGATAACTTACATTAACAAAATTAAATTAAAACTAAGTTAAATCTAAAAAGGCCCGAACTATCCTATATCCTTAGGTAACAGACAGACCGGCAGAATATAGAGAAAAGTTTAATATACCGTAAAACACCCTATGTTCGCCTGTCATACCAATCTTCGCCTAAAAATAAAATGTTGAAAATTCTCCTAAAATGTGTACCGAACGTCGCCTATAAAACTACCATATCTGTTAGGAAATTTATCTGTGGCAACATTTTTGCGACAGTTTCGTGACTAACTTCAGCATTTTGACTTTTAAAGCGTCTTGACGTGTGTTGGGTGCGACCACGATTTTGTTCGGTGTGCAAACTTCTGTCTGTAGCGGCACATGCATAACAGGTGAGTCTTTATAGTAATACATCTTATATTTCAAATTTAATGCTCTTTCACATGAATTTATTAGTTTTCTCGTATCACGCGTAATTAAAGAGTTATCATTGACAATGTCGTCGTCAAGGTCAAAACGCCATCTGCCTTCCGAACTTTGCCTACCCGTAGGGTTGTCACTTCAGTGTAAAGAAAGTAATATTATCCATTGTGTTATTGTATGTATAAAAAAATAGTTTTAAAGCTTTCCTCTCCTCCCCTACCATGTGCGTGTGGTGGGTGCGCGTGCGTGTGTGTGCGTGTGAGTGTGTGTATGTATGTTTGGGCGTGTGGGTATCTCTCTCTCTGCCTGTGTGTGTGTGTGTGTGTGTTAATTTTTGTATTTATTTCCCATGTATCTTTTACATATTAAAACACAAGACCCTCTTTATTTTGTAACAGTCAGGTAAAACAATATTTTTGACAACCCTGAATCATCGTTGCCAATTGTATGAAAACTCGCTAGATGTCGTCCTATCTTCGCCTATGATGAAAAAGTGTGGTAAATGAGGCCTTCAGAACGAGGGACTTAGGTTAAATATACATGTCCAGTATCGTACAGGAGGTAGAACTTAATTTCAATGGCGTGTGCCTATATTCACTCATGTTAGATGGGGTAGGCGAAGTTAGGCAAAAAGACATAACCTCGCCTACTGACTTCGAGCTTGTATTTTAGACCTTAATAATGATACGATTCGGTTGTTTCTAAATTAAATATAAGCAAAAACATAATCTACACCATTTAGACATTAGTGTTGCCGCAATAAAAAAGTCGTTTAAGAAAAAAAACAAAAATATGTCAAAAACCAGGCGAAGATAGGGTGTTTTACGGTATGAGTTTTTAAAGTGGTGAGAAGAAGACGGCTGCTATATCGATGCTTGCTACCGTTCTAGCACTACTCCTGTTGATAACGTTAACAGATTTCACTATTACTCGAGGCCATTAACTATCGATCTGCGCGTCACAGTTTAAATAGTAACAGAGGTTATAACACTGAACCGCATACAACATTCGAAATAACGCGAGTTAACCTACAATCACCGACTCAGCGCTAATAGTATAGAAGATAATTTAAAACAGCCTCTCACAGACTTTGCAAATAGTGAAGATTCTGCGAATAGGCCACACTGCAGTGACAATTTTGATCACGCAAGTGTACCTGCTAGGAACTAGGAACAATTGACGTACAATTTTGCAGCAACTCTGCCAAGCAAGAGTGTTTAACCAAGACGTGATACCTACATGAACCGACGACGCGTACGTTGGCCTAAAACGCGAGCAGTTAGGCGCATATGGAAACGCTCACGCCTCAGAGGAAACGCAATCTCATGAGATACTTACGCGACCGTCGCTTAAACTAAGTACGATCGTACAACGGTTCCATAGACGACAAATACCCATAAACCAATGACAAGCTGTCAAAAGTAAGGCTGAGTCCATCTCAGCAGTCGGCCCCAACAAGGGAGTGACATAGCAACACGTTGCTTTCTTGTTGTCGAATCCAAGCGCCTTTTAAGAGTAGTGCTTTAGTTAAGTCACTAGCCTG
Source organism: Epinotia bilunana (assembly GCA_947049275.1). NCBI lineage: Eukaryota > Metazoa > Arthropoda > Insecta > Lepidoptera > Tortricidae > Epinotia > Epinotia bilunana. The sequence continues at coordinate 1,836,210 of OX346271.1, forward strand.
CAATACTTACTTAAACTGTGTTATGCGCGCGCGCCGGAGCATGGAAATCGGATGTGAGAATACGCACTTCACGGTTTGCACTCATTTAGATTGCTAGTGATAGGTATGGATAAAGAAGCTATTTATTTACAAGGTAGGTTTGTTATTGTTTAGGCATATAATAGTTCCTGTGGCTATGTGTTACTAAGAGCGGTTACACGGTGACTTACTGCAGCGATACAAACGCGCCACGTGTTGGTATCGCGGCAAAAAGTCGCCGCACGTAACTGCGCCTTTGGTAGCCGGCTTCGAAATCTGAATGTGATTAGTGTATTACAGCAGTGTTGTTACAGTGACCAGAAAAGTATTTTTTATAGTTACTGGAGTTCGTTCAATGACGGCATCTATAGGGACCATTATTTTGCCGCGATCCTTGGACAAGTTTATGACGAGCAGACGTCATTCGGCTGATAAAATTATGATTTAAGCAATTCAGCTAGACTATATTTACGGAGTTGGTGTAAGGACGGCGGACCCTTCCCATTTTTTTTTTCTCTGCCACGGCCTTTACATCTGCACAACCACGAGCACTCTACCAGGAGTGCCCGACTTAGAAGTCACGGTGGATGTCAATACCGTGGATGATTGTCTGTCCGCTCGGCTTCGCCCGCTTATTACAGATAACCCAGTCGAAGCCACGGGACAAAATGTCCATCCAGACTTTTTTTCGTGCTACGGGTCAAATTGATTCTTATGGCCTAAAGATCAATCGTTCCGATTTTCAGGCTTTTAATACCATTTGCAGCTTTTTACTGATTTTCGGGTTACAATATTAGTAAAGAAGTATACTTAGATAAGGTTTTGTTTGCAGACACGCGGACAGGCGATGGCGCGGGCGACGGCACGCTCGACATGGGCAGCCGCTCGTCGCTGCACACGGGGCTCCACATGTCGGAGGACGAGCATTGGGAGATGAACTACCATGAGGCCGCCATTTATCTGGAGGTAGGCAGCATCCTTTCATAAGCCAAAATTATAAAGGCAGTTTCACACCACCTTCACGGTGAAATGAGATTGTATGTCTTACCCCTTTGGCCATGATGGCCCATTTAGCCTTAAGATAGAGCGATATAGGCATATGAAATCAATCATACTATTCCTGCTATGGAGCTACAAGTAAATTTTTTTTTTTTTTTTTTGTGTTTTAAAAGTCTAAATTGGCTAATTTACTGCTGATGTTGCCTTATGCTCTCATTAGTGTCAAAATAAGTAATTACAAGCCTATTCTTGATTAGTTCCGGTTCGGCCACGATAACGAGAGGCATTTCAGCTCTTGCTCAAAGCCGCTGGAAGTCATGGCTGAACCCTTAGTGTTCTTGGACCTGCAATCTAGCTCCCTATAATAACTTTAGTTTAAAGCTTTGGACAGACAACACCGTTGTGACGGGCGCGCCGCGCGCAGGCCGCACGCCAGCGACGGGCGCGCCGCGCGATGCGATCAGTCAGTGTGACGTCAGACAGCGCATGATGGCGCGAGGCCAGCGCGATGCGCGCGTTCTCTGTGTGACCGGGCGTCCCGTCCGCATCACGCGCTCATCAAGCCCCGCTACCGTCCCGCTGGCAGTCTGTTCGAGGCTTAAGACTACATCCTTCCAATCCTATGAAAATAGATTTTTAAACGGTCATAAGCCAGCACTAACGCCCCGCACCCCCAGGAAGGTCTCAACAACGAGAAGTTCGACTCGCACCCCTCGAGCCCCGAGGAGTTGCCGGCGTACCTGCGGGTCCACAACCCCTGGTACCACGGGCTGGACCTGCTGGCGTCGCTGGTGCTGATACTGTTGGCGTTCACGGAGGACCCCGCGGTACTCGCGTTTCGGGTAAGACAGAGCTGACCTCTTTATGCCGTGATGGGGTCAATAAGCAGCGACCACTATATCTCTTTATAATGCATGCATTAAGGAGAGAAAGATACGTCGACGCGAATTATTGCCGTACATTATACTGGCCCACCTCATGATCAACATTCAGTACGCGCAGCTGCTTGTTTTTACAAGCTTTTATTTACCGTGCACTGTTCGCATATTTGTTGCAAATAGTTAAGTTGTCCTTCAAAATTTGTAAGCTATTTTTCAGCCGGTACTGAACTGAAAATTACAGAATTAGTATACTGTCTCGTATGGAAGTTCAGAGACAGCGCAATAATATGTCATCACCGAGCTGTCATGTCAGCTCAGTGATGCCATAATATGAGACAGAAGGTGCTCATGGCAACTGCAAAATTTACCTGTTCCAGTTACCAGTATGGGCGCACGGCACGATAGAGTTAATGGCCTTAATGGTGATCGGCGTGGAGCTGCACCTCAAATTGAAGTGGATCGGGTGGAGCACCATACTCAAACATAAGAGGACCATGATCAAGGTACGCTGTCTTTCTCTTTAGAACGCGCCGAACGTTACCGCCAAACCATCCTTTTTTGTCTTAGGTGGTAAACTGGATCGAAACACTTGAAATTTCTATAGCCGCTATAATAACAAATAATAAAAGCATAATAAAGTTAACATTCTAGCTATTACTGTCACGCAGACAGACGGACGGACAGTGAAGGTAGTATTAACAAGGTTTCCATTGGTATCCTTTGAGAACCCGATCCTGAAAAATATCTAGGTGAATTCCCTGACCCTATAGTGACCCCAAGTATGTATACTTAATTACTTACGCCCTTATTCATAAAACTTAAAATGCCTCTGCTAAATAAAAGGTGCTCTGTCCCTTTCTTACGAACACAAATGTCAGTGACAGATAAGGACAAACGAACTTTAACGGCATTTTAGTTAAAATAGGCTTGAAGTACGTTTATGAATATGGCCGTCAGACACCAAGTTTTTAATTCTGAGTGATTTAGAACTCGAAATATAAATATACCTTTCTAAATGGCCGCCTTAAAATTAAAGATGGCTGACGGAGGAGTTTGTTCCTAATTCGTATCAAAAACTTGAAGCTATGTAGGTACCTACTTAGTACTTGAAAAAAATTTGGTGCTTTTCTCAAGCGTGTCCACATTATCACGTGAAACTGCCTCACTAATGTTGGAGAGTTTGACGGTTCAAAGTATCTTTTTACGGACATTATTTTCTGAATGATCCGCTGCAGCGCAAGTCAAATATTTGGCCTCCAATTTGCACAGGAACGTTCGCCTGGCTGGTTCGACCTAACCCTAACTTCTTTGACCTCTCCAGGGCATAACGCTCCTAATCATGGTGCTGGAGGCGGTGGTGGTGCTGTGCCGGCAGTCCTCCCACTTCCGGGTGACGCGGGCGCTGCGCCCCATCTTCCTGGTGGACACGCGGCACTGCGGCGGCGTGCGGCGCTTCATCAGACAGATCCTGCAGAGTCTGCCGCCCATATTGGACATGCTAGGTAACCTGTTCGGTTTTCGTAGATCTGGGTGCGATCTAGGTAGCTTCCAACATCCTAACGCACGTTATGGTGCGATGCTGGTGACACGAAACTCGTTTTTCAGTATTGCTGAAACTACCAACCATATAGACGGAGAAAGGAGCAAAGGCAAAAGCATATTTGACATTACTGACAATTCACATGGCGCAATAATTGTGCGTTTTGTAGTTATTATTAAGTTTATATTGACATGTATGTTAGTCATTAAGGTATTTGTAATATGGGCCTTGTTGCCTGATTTAAATAAATAAATAATTCATTAAAAAAACCATCATACTTATTTAATCCTAGAACGTCTAGAAAAACAGTAACTGTGTTGACAGCAGTGTCATTTACAGCTACTTTGATATGAAAACAACAGTACCTGTTTTTTTTTAGATCTGTGAGGGGTCTAGTAGACCGAACATCCTAAAACATAATACGGTCTAGCGATGCGAAGAATGCTCAGAATTAACTAAAACTACGATTGTCCACAGGGTTACTAATGTTCTTCGTAGCAACATACTCCCTGCTGGGCTACTACCTGTTCTCGGAGCACCTGGACAACGGGCACTTCTCCACCATCAGCGACTCCTTCGTGAGCATGTTCGTGCTGCTCACCACGGCCAAGTGAGTTCTCTACTCCTCTTAGATAGCTTGCCGACGTTCGTAGCGTTACTTACGCTCGCAGCATGCGAAACCGTTCGTAGAGGAAAGCGTCTGCGAGCGGAGAGAGAGAGGAACTAGCGGGTTCCTGGCACTGAGAGTGGTAATACTTGTTATAATACTAGTATAATATACGATACCAGCCGATTTTGACACATTTTGATGTTGTATTTGCATAGGGTGCGCTGAAGGCAATAAAGGCCTTTCAAATTATAGACAGGCGCCTAGACCCTACACTATAGTGAATAGGAAAAAATCGCCATCACAAAGCCTCTCAGAGACTTCTGGGATGGAAGGTCAGATGGCAGTCGCCTCCGTTAAGGGTCAAACAGACTGCCAGCGGGGCCTGACGAGCGCGTGATGCGCGCGGGACGGCCGGTCACACAGAGCACGCGCGCATCGCGCCATCAACCAGCCAGCAACGCGCGCCTCGCGCTGGCCTCGCGCCATGGACCCGCCAGCATCACGTACGCACCGCGCGCTCCGCTGTCTGGCGTCACACTGACGCGCCGCGCACCCGTCGCGGGCGCGCGGCGGGAGGCTGGCGGGCGCGACAGAAGCGAGGCGCGTTGCCGACGGGGCGCAGCCTGTTTGACCACGCTAGCGGTTTGTAGGGAAATATCGCGCTACGGGCCCGCGACGGGCGCGCCGCGCGCCCGCGACGGTGCTGTGTGTTCGACCCTTAAAACTATAGTGCCTACAAGGCTGCAAGGGTAGCTGGCCATAATGTGGTAAAGCTGACGCCGGGCTCTTTTAGAATACAACCGCGAAAAGTCTAGAAGGATAATGGTGACGAGTGGACCCCCGGCACACATCCTCCTAGCGTTATTCCCGGTTGTGCCCTAAAGGAGCCCGTGGTCCGCTTTGACACCTAATCCCAAGATTTGGCATAGGCACTAGTGTTACTAACGCTCTCCGACCTCATCGGGATTAGACCGGTTTCCTCACGAGGTTTTTCTTCACCGAAAAGCTAACGGTAAATATTCCGTACACAAGTTCCGAAAAACTCTTTGGTACGAGCCGCGATTAGAACCCACGACTGCCGCAAGCCTGAACCCGGCATTGAAGGAAGTGGACTCGGCATTAAAATTAAATGGAAAATGACGATAGTAAGGTCCATAATTGTAAATCTAATTAACTATATGTTTTCTAAATGTATTCTGTATTAAACTGAACTGTTTGCGCCAGCTTCCCGGACGTGATGATGCCGTCGTACGCCAAGTCCAAGTGGTACGCCCTGTTCTTCATTCTCTACATCATCACCGTCCTCTACGTGCTCATGAACTTGGTGAGTTCCCACTTCTTACTATCATCATCATCAACAGCCAAAAGATACAAACACAAATAACTTTATTTTGCATGAAATGTGGTACAAAAGGTGGTCAGACAATATTATACGTAACACGTTCACCAGCATCTGGCATGCAAATAACTAAACTTACAACTAAGACTAAGTTTAATCGTAATTACCTACCTCAGTCAAAAGATGCCACGTATTCCTCCTTGGCATCCCGTGGGTACCCTTTGTACAAGCCACGCTTTTAGTTTCCTTTTAAACATTTTCAAAGGCAAATGTTAGATGTTATCATCCAGTATATTATAGTTTTTTATGGTCATACAAAATGTGTGTCTGCTATACAGAGCTGTCCGTTAGCAAGGTATCGCTAGCCTATCAGGGTACCTTGTATTAAAGTTACATACATCTTGAAACGTCTTGAAAAGTACTGGGTTCATTTTAACAAACACACATATTTCGTATATGTACAGTACATACAAGGTACTGTCATTAACATTGGCAAAAGATATTTGTACAATGGTCTGCAAGATGTCATAATATCAACATCGCAAATTGCTCTAATGCATTGCTTTTGAGCTATCAGCGCTCGATTTACATGGATCCCCCAAAGAGTGCTACAAAGACCGGGGAACTCACCCACGCTGCGCCTTCCGGTAGGTGGTCGCCACTTCTTACTATATCTATATATACAAATTAATACTAACTTTTTTCATTAGCCTGCCATAAGAGACGTTAATCGATACTGCGTTTCGTTACAGAGTGTACGGTCAGCCAAGAAAGTGGCTTACCACTTTGAACCTTAATATGTAAATGATAGGGTTTAAAAGCGGTAGACCACGCACTATATCATGCGGTCCCTCTCACACTAAGTAGTTTTTCCCGACTACGGCAGAGCCGAATGGAAGGAATATAAATAAATGTTAGGGGACAATCTTACACAACTCGACCACAGTATAGTAACAGTAGATAAACTTCGAACAAAGGTACATCGCACGGCTGCACATATGCGCGCGTGTTCGGTACGCACACACACATAGCCTTCGGGAATGATGGAGAATGCTTCAATCGGGACCGCGCCGTTGTGGTGTTCGCTCATTCTCACTCGTTACGTCAAAGGAAGCCGCCTCGTAGGTATGAAGACAGCAAGCCGCCAGTGCCACGATATCAAAAGGAGCCGAATAGGCTTGTAACTAAGCACCTACCAACCTAGTGCAGTTTAGCAACTAAGTATTATACTTACTAGGAAATATTTTAGGCATAGTATAGTGGTATTAAAATATTTCATGAAGTGGGAAACTAAAAACACATACCCCACTATCTATAATATTATTACTTTGTGTATACAATATTGTCTATTAAACTGTAACAGAAATACTTTGCATACTTAAAAGCAAAATTAGTATTATAGGTATGCCAAGCCACAAACTAGCCCTGCGCATCGAGCGAAAGTAGGTAACGAACGCTCCTAAACGGCCTCAGATTAGGTACCTACTGTATTATTCTTCTATACTGTGACTCGACCTAGTCCCAAACTAAGCGAAGCTTGTACTATGGGTACTAGACGACGATAAACATACTTATATAGATAAATAAATACTTAAATACATAGAAAACATCCATGACTCAGGAACAAATTCGTGCTCATCACACAAATAAGTGCCCTTACCGGGATTCGAACCCGGGACCTCTTGCTTCGTAGGCAGGGTCACTTCCAACTAGGCTAAAGCGGTCGCCATATGTTTTCAGCAGTCTGTTTGTACTTACGTGTGTTCCACCGTAGCGTTTAAGATACTGAACCGATTTTGATAAATGAGGCTACTTTTCTTATAAAAAAAACTTTTTAGTTACTTTCCCGTAGTCGGTTTCCAGTTTTAGTAACTAAATATTCTAAATCGCATTATGAGTATCAATATGAACTACCTATATGAAATACCTTGCAATTTATGACATTTCACAGTGTAGATTAAACCTGATCTTAAAATGAACGCGTCTCCAAGTCTCCACTAGTCGGCGTGTTTCAAAGAATGAGAAAGTGGATATTTAAAGGAAAATATTTTTACAACACATTAGAAAATGTAGGCAATTCTAAAAGGTCGATGAGAGGAGAGGCGTTCATTGTACTACTGCTTTTACTGATATATCGATATAATTCCAGATGTTAGCGGTAGTATACGAGACGTTCACCCGCATCGAGCGCGAGAAGTGTCGCGCGCTGCTGCTGCACCGGCGGCGCGCGGCGCGACACGCGTTCCGGCTGCTCGTGTCGCGCCGCGCGCCCGACGCGGTGCGCCTGCGGCACTTCGTGGGGCTCATGCGGCATTATGCGCCATCCTACAGTGAGTTTTATTAATCGAATTTATTTATTTCCTTAAGTCCGCAGTAAGCTCGGCCGAATTTCACCTTCCCATACAAACGTAGTTACGCTCTCATTTTAAAACTACGTGTTGGATTGTGACGAAACTTTGCATATACAATGACATGTGGTATATCTATGTCTGTAATTAGTTTATATGGTTCCAGTTTATAAAACAAACGAAATATAGCAAAAACAAGTTTTGTATGAAAAACTTAAATTCGCTGTATTTTTTTTACTATGGTATTTGAAGCTACATAAACTAATTACAGACATAGATATACTTCATGTAATTGTATATGCAAAGTTTCGTTACAATCCAACAAGTAGTTTTAAAATGAGAGCGTAACTACGTTTGTATGGAGAATCGAGCTTACTGCGGACTCTTAAATCATCTTTTACAAGTTTTCCTTAAAACTAGAACACTGCTTAGCACAGGTACATAATACTAGTATAACCTGTGCTATAGGATAAGCAGCTCCCCCCCCCCTACCTCCCCCTCCTACCCCTAAAAAATGTTTGATGTTTATGTACACAAATTGTATATTTACCCCTACCCTGTTTATATATTTTGGAAATCTGCATGTTCGTTAAGAGGCTCATGTATTTATTTAAAACAGCTGCATGCATTTCCACTAGAAACCACCGAAATCCTGGACGGTTGGTACATGATTGCGTTCCTAGGACAGCATTGTACTCAAGACACTGCTTTGTTATGTGCATGACAATATTTAATAAGCTACCGAAATGTTTGAAAGAGCTACCTCTAAATAGATTTAAAAACCATTTAATCAAGCTCTTAACTGTAAAAAACGATTACAATGCAAAAGATTTCCTGACATTTAGCAATAATATTTAAGATATTTGCATGCTAGTATTACACAATACAAATAGCAGAATAAGATACTTATTGTCATATAACGACTAAGGACACTGATGTACCTACTTATTCTAAGCAAATAAAGATTCTATTCTATTCTATTCTATATTTAGTGTAAATCTCGATTATTTGTTCCTGAGTAATGGTTGTTTTCTATGTATTTATTTATCTATACAAGTGTGTTTATCGTCGTCTAGTACCCATCAAGCTTAAGCTTATTTGCGATCTTACACAAATTTAGGTCTGTGGGAATTGTGAGAATAGAGGTAACCAATACGTGTCAACTACCTTACATAATATATTATATTTGTTTTATTCACAGGTGGACTGGACGTGTACCTAATGTTCAAACAGCTCAACCAGTCCGCGACAGGCGGACTCTCGCGGTCGGAATTCGCGAACTTGTACGAGGTGAGAATCTGGAGCTACTTTAATGTACCCGTATAATCTATGCCTCTCAATAGAAATGCTTTGGCTATCGACATTCTGTTAAAGAAATGGGGATATAAGAGACATAAGTCTATAGCTGTGTCTGTTACTCTGTAAATATCATGGTTGCATTTTAACAATCGCGGGCTTAAGATGGTTGTTATTATTTATTTTAAAATTTTAAATAGATTTTATCACATTACATCCGTCACGTACTGACGAGTAGGCATGCGAGTGTGCGAGAGCGAAGGACGTCTTATCCACCCCGGCATGTGACAGAATGGCAACCGACTTCCGCTCAAGCCAAATAAATTTCCTCTCCCATTCTATCCACTCGCTTCACTACGGGTAATATAGTACCCAACCTCAATGAACCGTCGGTTCACCCGTGATAAAGGCCAACATACCGTTGATTCACCGCGGCTTTTGACAGTCGAAATCAGGCGGTCGCCCATTATTGTATAATCATTTTTTGACGCGGCTTTCAATATCTGAGCCATATGCTCTTACGTTTTTTTTATTTGTAAACAGGCTATGTATAAAAAATATTTAATTAGAGTAAATAAGTAATTTTGATATATAAAATAGGGCACAAAATCCAAAAACACCTAAATTTAACGATCACCTTAGTTAAAAAATGGTAGTAAAAAAATATGGTAACATTAAAATTAATGTTTTTGATACCAGAATTTTCTTTGAAATACATTTATTTGTAAAATAGGTAGTTTGAACTTGAAATCACGATATAAAATATAATTGTAGGGATTTGATTATAGCACAGACTTCGCTTGCGCTCAGGTGTCGCGCCATATTTGAATCGTGAACTTTGATTGGTCTCTGTACTTTTATTAGACAACCTAGACTAACAATATTGACTACAAGAAATCTTGGTCTTATTTTAATGTTATTTTACCAAAACATAACGCATACCCCCTTATTCATAAAACTTAAAAGGCCTCTGCTAAATAAATTGTGCTTTGTCCCTTTCTTACGAATGCAAATGTCAAAGTGACAGATAAGGAGAAATGAGTTTTAACGGCATTTTAGTTAAAACAGGCTTGTAGAACGTTAATGAATACGGCCGATAGACTCTATCTACATCTTTAAAAAATGATTTAATCAATATCTCCTCCTTTCACTTGAAATTGTACCTGTAATGCAGTTGTTTCGAGCTGAACTACGAAACATTTTATTTATTTATTTATTTAATCTTTATTGCACAAAAGAACAACTTATCGTACAAAAGGCGGACTTAATGCCGTAAGCATTCTCTACCAGTCAACCTTTGGGCAAAGCAGACAAATTGTGGGCGGTGGGTGCAACTAAAGATATTAACACACATTAAACATACATTTATAATAAATAACAACTATAGACAAATAAATAAAAATACATACAAATATAAATACCTACATATATAATACCTATATATATATACAGATGAAAATAGAGAACAGAAACCCTAAGAATCTACGGCTCTGCTAGCAAACAACTTGCGTAAAGATCTTTTAAACGCGAATCTGGTCGAAGACTGTCGGATTTTAACGGGTAGACCGTTCCAGAGGCGAGCGATTTTCGTATGGAGGCGACATTTTAGTATGGAGGTAGTATAACATTGTGGGTTTTTCTGTGAACCAATATATTTTTATCGTTGCCTAATTGCTTAAAACCTACCCTTTTAAACGTTAAAATAGCAAAAATTAGACAATTTTGCACCACTAATAAACTGGACATTACAGTGTCCTAGGTGAATTTGATTGATTAAAGTATTAAGGCAAGAGGCACACTGGCTCGAGTGTACCTTAACATCTAAATGTATACCATCGAGTGGAATACAAACGTAGGTATAACTGTGATCCCGAAATAAAATATAACTTCGAAATTTGCGAATACATAAAATATAAAATTACAATACCTACATTATATAAAAACAAAATATCATTAATATTTGTTTATTTTTCTCCTATTTCAAGTATTATTAATTTTCTATGCGGGCCGTAGCCATTATTATTATAATCTATTATTAGACTCAGTACTTGGGTAACTTTATCTTAGGAGAATATACATATATGTATCAAACACTTTATCTTAGTAGGTGAATATACCACCTACTAAGATAAAGTTACCCAAGTAAGTCTACCTTTTGTACTAAAAAAATATTTTTGTGCATTAAAGAATGAATAAATATAAAAATAAACACCTTAAGAGTCCGCAGTAAGCTCGCCCGAATTTCACCTTCCCATACAAACGGAGTTTCGTTCACATTTTAAAACCCTAGTGTGCCTCCGTCCTAAGGTATATCACATACATTCACCGTGGGTCCTACATGACCTAATCTCAAAATGTATCGACATCGTATCTAAAAAAAGAGTAATCCTTCAAATATGAATAAGAATTTGGTGAAATAGGTAAATGTAAAAATACCTTACCCACACCTCAAAAATTCGTTTCATGCAATAACAGCACTTCAAATATTAATATTTACGTAGAAACGTCACTTTTCCATGCCGGCCCCGAAGGGAGGTTGAAGAGAAACCAATTCAATTAAAGGAAATGAAATAGGATTACTTACATTTGCGCAGAAATATATCTTTTATATCACACACAGAATGTTTAGGCATCAGTTCATAACTAAATCTTCATAAAAATGCACCTGTAACCGTCAAAGTACAATAAAATCTCGCGGAGTAGTTGCGCACTGACCACGTGCCTTGTACTTTGTTTAGAGTTTGCTTGAATAGTAAACAACGTACGCAGGCGCCACCTTTGGGAAAAATAAGAGAAACTTTTTCAAGAAAAGGATAGAAACGTTTGTTAGCCGCTTTAATCATACGTTTGAGTAGAATAGGTATAAATTTGTGAGCTCCGACTACTCACTCTGTCGTGGACACTACAGTGCCCAAGGTGAAGCGACGTCCAAATAGTGTTGGGTACTGTAATACCCAGGGTGAAGCGACGGGTAAAGCGAGTGGGAAGCTATAAGAAATTAGTTACCATGCGATAAACGCGACCTGTTAATCAAGCTTGGGTATTATTGTGTTTAGGTGTTCGCGCTGCGCTGGGCGCCGCAGGCGGCGCGCGCGCCGTGGTACGCCGCGTCGTGGCTGGAGCCCGGCGCGCGCGCCGCCGCGCAGCTCGTGCACAAGCCTTACTTCGAATACGTCATCTGTAAGTATATACAAGCACAGTCAGCGGAAGTAACGTGAACAGAGGCTCTAGTATAAGTTTTACTGAAACAAAACGTTACGACCGCGTTCGCGTTTAGCTGTCAAATCCCATACAAATTGAGGGTAAAACGCAAACGCGATCGTAAAGTTTTGTTTCGGTAAAACTTATACTAGAGCCAATGATCAAAATGAACCAACGTTTGTATTACAAGTTAATAGAGGTTTAGATAATTTTGAGCACTTCCAAAACTGTGTCTTTCACGCTGCAACAACTAGCGGAGCCAGAAGGGAGGCAAAGGGACTCAAGCCCCTCTCCCCCAAAGAAATTTATCTGCTTTGCCTCAAGGTTAACGGTTAGGGAATTCCGCCTTTTATACTATAAGGCATTATTTGGTGCAATAAAGATTAAATAAAGAAATAAATAAAGCATGTGATTCCTTACCGCATCGACTTTAGCAATTCTCTAATTGTAAAATACACTTACAGGCACTGGTCCCACCGCTGGCTAGTAAGCTAGAAAAGTTGGGTGAGTAGCATTACATTGCGGATCTGTAAAGGTCGATTTATCACACTGTGCCTGGTCAGCACGCAATGAACCGTTACTTGCCCAACTTTTCTAGCTTACTAGCCGGCGGTGGGACCAGTGCCACAACGCTAAAACCTTTATATAATATTGGTATGGGTAGTTCTAATAAAATACAGGTCACAACATGAACTTCTTATCTGCTCCGCCAGAGCCCGCCGCATAGTGTATAAATTACCGCTGTCGTAATGTCACTGCGACAAGGTTCTCAGCCGCTACCGCAAACATCGTGCGTGAATGTCTATCTCTATCGCACATGCATATTCGAGCGATAGAGAGGGAAATACACGAAAAAAGTTTGCGTTTCGCGGTAACCCTTCAGGTTACATGTTCGCTCGAGAGTGCATCATCAGTATTCTCTTTTCAGATGCCCTGATAGTCGGCAACGGCGTGGCGATGGTGCTGCGAGTGCTGGAAGCCGGTGCTGGTAGTGACCCCGACCTGCCAGGTCTTCAGCACAGCGCGCGGCTGCTCTGCGCCTCCTGGGACACCTGGCTTTTCCTAACATGTAAGCACAGGAAAGATATATGACCTCTATCCCTACCAGACCTATAGGCCCATAGGCCTACTAAAAGGCCAGCTCCTCTTCAATGGAATGTACACCATTATTAGGGTTCCGTACCCAAAGGGAACCTATTACTAAGACTCTGCTGTCCGGTCGTCTGTCATCAGGCTGTATCTCATGAACCGTGATAGTTAGACATTTAAAATTTTTACAGATGATTTCTGTTGCGGCTACTCGTATAACAACAAATACTGAAAAACAATAAAATAAATATTTAAGGGGGCTCCCATACAACAAACGTGATTTTTTTGCCGGTTTTATAGATAATGGTACGAAACCCTTCGTGCGCAAGTCCGACTCGCAGCTGGCAGGTTTACCTCTCCTCTCGCGCTGCTTGTGTGGGTAGACCAGAGCTGTGTGAAACATCAGTGCGGTGTGCGAGAAAAGAAACAACAACAGCTGCGAGGATGCATGAGCAATGCTATAAATAGATTTTCTCGCACGCCGCTCCGCTAGCTCGCACAGCTCCTGGTGGGTCACCTTTATGCTGACTCACCTCGAAATACTTTTCCCGCAGTATTCCTAATCGAGGCAGCACTCCGCATGATGGCGTCCGGCGTGGCGGCGTACCTCGAGAGCGGCTGGAACGTGTTCGACCTGAGCGTGACGCTGCTGGCGCTCATGGGCGCCGCGATGCTCACTATAGCGCCCAAGCTGTATATAGTCGTCATATTCCGACCCCTGAGGTAGACATCATTTGTTATTACTAGTGATCGTAATCAACGTGCAATTTTCGTGGCAAAGTGTATGGTTGACAGAAAAAGCGAATATTCAATTATTTATTTTCTAGTTTTACACAATCACTATAAAACAAATACTTGCCAACATAGGATTACATCTCTAGATAATAAATCTACACTGTACAAAACCTTTTCCGCCCTAAATATTTTTAAAACAATATACGTCAAAATGACATTAATTTGTCATACATAAACATATAACTGCAGCTGAACATTCGATAACATTACGCGAAGAGTTTATTTTAATCTAAATAAAGGCACGTCGTATCTCGAGTTGATGATAATCAAGTATTTCAAGTGGAGTCTTAGTAAAGTGCACATTATGGTAACAGTATTTATATTCACAGTATGGAGTTAACACAATACCCGGATATTATAACGACGGATGTAGGCACGCGATGTACAATTTGCAATGTCAATATTAAAAATAAAAAATACAATATAAATAAGCATATAAAGTCGAAATCTCATCAAAATAAAATGAGTGATTCGTACTCACATTCGAAGCTACAACACAGCTTAAAAGACAACCCTGATTTTGAAGTCAAAGAAAGAACGTTATTTTGTAAATTGTGTAATTCGTCATTACATCTCTCATGCCGGAGGGCGTCAATAAAAGTTGCGTGCAATATTTTAATAGCTTAAATTACCTTCCCGTGACTTCTGTCAACGTCGAAAGGTCATTTAGTTATTTAAAATGGATTTTTTCCAATCGTCGTGAACGACTGACGGCAAAATCTGTTGAACAAATTTTAGTAGTTTATTCAGCATAATTGCAGAAGTGATAGTAAATATGTATATAAATGTTATAATTTGTGAAATATAATAATATTTAAAATACTTGAGTATTTGTTTTTTTGTCAACCATACTTTGCCACCAATTCAGCACGTTGATTACGATCACTAGTTATTACACAAGAAGTTCTATTATACGCTTTAAAAAAACAAAAACTCATACGGAATCCCGTGGATGTGCTGTGTTAAGGGCGAACCTGCATTTAGCTCTAGCCGAAGAAAAGAAAAGAGAGATAAATTACATTATTACGCGGTTTGATAGTATGGGCATGTACAATCAAACCGCGATTAGAATGCAATTGGAGGTGACATGGTGTTTTGCCATTTATATTTGGTAAAGTTTATATATTGAATAATAATTATCTGTACCTTATGGCGTTTCATTCATATTCATATTCAATTTATTCATAAAGCCAATTTACATGTCATAGTTAAAGTTAAAATAAAATGTTAAGAAATTAAAATTACACATTATGAATTATTTAAATTATATTATAATTATATTATATGAAATTGAAATTATATTATAGTTATTAAAAGTACAATTCATAAAATAAAGAGTAACAATAGACATAAAATTCATATTAATTATTGAGAAGCACAAAAAATAATTTAAAGCAACACAGTCTTGTCTTTAAACAGCATAAATTCGCTAAAAGTGATGTTCTCAGCTTTGTTTCCATACAAGTGACACCTGGCCCCTATTTCACCTACTTGACAATTGTCACCTGACACTTACAATTCACCATACATTGCTTGTTCTAGAAGTTAAGGTAGTTACTAGGTTACTTGTGGAACCAGTAATGTACGGAGAATTGTCGTTGTCAGGTGACAATTGTCAAGTTGGTGAAATAGGGGCCTGCCTGTCAAGCATGCGAGGTGTCATCTATTCGAAAACACAGCTTAGCATATGTACTCTGGTCTGAGTTCGACTCACCCTAAGCCATGATTATTTTTCACCAATATCCATCGTGTTGTCAATGCCAATAATACGGGTGTAGACGCGAAAATTATTATTACTCCAAAAGAAAGAAGGCAAAAAAATATGCCTACTGACGAAAATCCTATTCAGATATCTCAAAGAATTACGAAGCTACAAGCGTTTTAATATAGCTTGTTAGGCCCTGGTTTCACATTGATTAGTGATTAGTGCGAGTCCATACAAAAGCTACTCGCACTCGCAGCAAATGTATGGACTCACACTTATCACTAATCAAAGTGAATACAGGCCCTTAGAGAGAGAAAACGCTCGCAGTGAGTGACGTCACAATCAGCAGGCCGCGTCGATGGCGGCGTTGAACACGACGGGGCACGGCACGTTGCCGTCTTTTAGTGACGTCACTAACTGCGACCGTCAATATTTTCATATGAAGTTGCGTTTTGCGTGAAAGGGAAAGAGCATACCCCTTCTTAAAACTTTGGATACATATAACTTCGTGATTATTTAACCTCTTGCGTTGATTATTTCTTCATTGGACTACATTTTTAATCCCTTCTCGAGAAAATATGTTAATGTCGTATTTATGATTATTTTATTTAGTGTCACCACCCTTATATTTCCAAACCATATTTTCCCCCAGATTGATGCGGCTATACAAACTAAAGAAGCGTTACCGCGACGTATTCGGCACCTTGGTTCTGCTGTCCCCGCTGATGTCCTCGGCGGGCTGCGTCATGCTGGTCATGTACTACTTCTTCGCCATCATCGGCATGGAGCTGTTCGCGGGGCTCGACCTGAAGAACTGCTGCGTGTAAGTATGCTACCTGATGATCGATGGCGCTGTTTTACGCGTTGTTGTTGGTCGCCGACAGATGGCGTTACTCAATATAAAATTCAACACAACTGAAATGCTGCGTGTGAGTATTAGCAGTTCCCCAATTTGACGAAAGATGGCGCTAGTGAACAAATTGAAAACATTACTACTATGAGATTATTTTAAATATTAGACGCGACTGGGTGTATTGGTTCTATGTGGACTGGACGTGAGTGTTAGTAAACAGTCCTGCTACTCATTAGTAGGTGGCGTCGTAATATATATATTTGTAATCACGCTAGTTGACTACAGATTGCGGTAATGTAATTCAATTGGCACGTTTTTTTTTATTAGTATAAAGTCAAAGCGTTTGTATGTTATGCAGGGTACAGATAATATTCAAATTGTGCTATATTATCTTTTTATATCGAGTCCTAACAACTATCCCTATTTCCCAGGAACACAACTGTTGAAGACTTCTACAAGTACTCCGAGAACAGCTCCACGGCCCTCGGCTACTACTACCTGAACAACTTCGAGAACTTGATCACGAGCGGCGTCTCGCTGTTCGAGCTGACGGTCGTCAACAACTGGTTCATACTCATGAACGCGTACGCTACTGTCGCGGGGCAGTTCAGCAGGGTGTACTTTATGGTGAGGGCTTGTCGTTGTAGTTCAGCCGCTATCCGATAGGTGGCGCCGTGCAATTATAAAGCTTCTAAAATTAAATCGAACGCTCATCATCATATCAATACGATAAACATCAACTCTTTTGTCCGCGGTAAACATTTGGGACAACTTTGTGACTGTCGTCAAGAACTGTTTTGCTGGTTCACCGATAGGAGGCGCTATAAAATATTATAATGGGTTGAAAATTAAATTCGGCCACTTACTAATAGGTGGCGCTATTATTAACTTCCGAAAAGTTAATACCATATTTACGTTTTGCAGGTGTTCTACTTATTCACGATGGTGGTGCTGACCATCGTGGTGGCCAGCGTGCTGGAGGCGTTCCGGTTCCGAATCCAATACAAGCGGAGCACTACTAAGCGGGACGGTCAGTAAATTAAATATTCACCACCTTATTCATAAAACTTAAAATGCCTCTGCTAAATAAAATGTGCTTGGTCCCTTTCTTTCGAACACAAATGTCAACGTGACAGATAAGGACAAACGAATTTTAACGGCATTTTAGTTAAAACAGGCTTGTAGAACGCGTATGAATACGGCCGTTATTATTCTTCAAGTAGGCCTCAAGGGTTTTTTTACATGTCAGAGCTTCCAATTATATCACTGTGTACCTACCTTCATACCTACGAGGCGGCTTCCTTTGACGTAGCGAGTGAGAACGAGCGAACACCGCAACGGCGCGGCCCCGATTGAAGCATTCTCCATCATTCCCGAAGGCTATGTGTGTGTGCGTACCGAACACGCGCGCATGTGTGCAGCCGTGCTATGTACCTTTGTTCGAAGTTTTTCTACTGTTCCTATACTGTGCCGAGAGGTAAGGCACGTGACATTCAATCGGGAGATCATGGGTTCGAACCACCGAACCCTGGCTCGTATAGTCAGCGTCACTTACATCTGTACTCTTCAGGGTGGTGCACTCTATGGCTTTGACAATAAAGCCGTGTTCAGATGTTTTTAAACACGTTGACCGCTCAGATGTATGTGATGGCGACTGTATCTGTCGGTTTTTCAACAAACAAAACAACACAAACTTATGGACGAAATCATTTGATATAATGGTAGCTTTTTGGTGAATGATAACATCGCGAGGAAATCGGTCTAGTCCCAACAAAGCCTAGTTTTCCCGCTGAGTTGGAAGGTCGGGTGGCAGTCGCTTTCGTAAAACCAGTGCTTACGCCAAATCTTCGTATTAGGTGCTAAAGCGGACCCCGGGTTCATTTAGGGTAGGTGTAACCGGGAAAACGCTAGGATTACGATGACGGTATATGTAGAGCAGTGCAGGTAGCTTAATAGGTTTTATGGTCATGTTTTACGAAACATGACCATATAACCTATCGTGCTAGCTGGCCAGGATTAAATACGATTAAGGGGATGCCTTGATTTAAGTCGAACTCGCCCCCTAGACAGAGACACGCTAATGCCTTCCGCGCACGAGAAAAAAAGATGTAACACTCTTCGGGAATGACTTTTTTGGACAAATTTCGATAAATACCTAACTTAGAGAAGTTTTATTTAGATTTCATCAAATGAGATTATAGATGAGATAAAATACTATAGTATTAACTTGATTGTGTCGTAAAATAATGTATCGTTTGAGTAGGCTGAGTAAAAAAAGGAAAATACAGACCCTACTTTGGATTTTTTTTCTATCGAGGAAATTTTAAGCAATCATGTATCGATCAAATCAGATAAACAATCATATAGTCAAAAATCATATATCTGAAAGTCTGACCTTATTGTTTCTTAATGTAGTTAGAACGGCGTTTCAAAGCACGCGATAATTTCCAATATACCGCCTTAAGGTAAGGTGGGGACCGATCACTGTGGCCCTCTTTTGGGGAGGCGTATGTCCAGCATTAGATGTCTTTCGGCTGATATGATAACGATGGGTTGTACTTTGTTTTACCGACAATTGTTCCATCGAATGTATGTTTTGCAGAATTTTCAATTCATCGAAAACCATTTTTTTCAGAATCAGTTAACTTTTCAGGTATTTTATAAAACAAACCAAACCTAACCTAATGGGTTCTACAGAATGACCTTTTAGCTGTACCTAAAAAGTTAACGGTTTCTGATCATGCATTCGGTGAAACAATTGTCGGCGAAATAAGGGGACACCGATGACGAACACGTTCTTGTTGCGTTCATAGAGGAGAAGCTGCTACACGAGGAGGTGCACACGAGCTGGGAGGAGGCGGCGCGGCTCGGCGCGGGCGGCGAGCTGGCCGACGAGCTGCGGCCCTTCCTGCCCGCCGGGGTCAGTCACTCAGTACCTTCTTCTTATAGAGGAGAAGCTGCTACACGAGGAGGTGCACACGAGCTGGGAGGAGGCGGCGCGGCTCGGCGCGGGCGGCGAGCTGGCCGACGAGCTGCGGCCCTTCCTGCCCGCCGGGGTCAGTCACTCAGTACCTTCTTCTTATAGAGGAGAAGCTGCTACACGAGGAGGTGCACACGAGCTGGGAGGAGGCGGCGCGGCTCGGCGCGGGCGGCGAGCTGGCCGACGAGCTGCGGCCCTTCCTGCCCGCCGGGGTCAGTCACTCAGTACCTTCTTCTTATAGAGGAGAAGCTGCTACACGAGGAGGTGCACACGAGCTGGGAGGAGGCGGCGCGGCTCGGCGCGGGCGGCGAGCTGGCCGACGAGCTGCGGCCCTTCCTGCCCGCCGGGGTCAGTCACTCAGTACCTTCTTCTTATAGAGGAGAAGCTGCTACACGAGGAGGTGCACACGAGCTGGGAGGAGGCGGCGCGGCTCGGCGCGGGCGGCGAGCTGGCCGACGAGCTGCGGCCCTTCCTGCCCGCCGGGGTCAGTCACTCAGTACCTTCTTCTTATAGAGGAGAAGCTGCTACACGAGGAGGTGCACACGAGCTGGGAGGAGGCGGCGCGGCTCGGCGCGGGCGGCGAGCTGGCCGACGAGCTGCGGCCCTTCCTGCCCGCCGGGGTCAGTCACTCAGTACCTTCTTCTTATAGAGGAGAAGCTGCTACACGAGGAGGTGCACACGAGCTGGGAGGAGGCGGCGCGGCTCGGCGCGGGCGGCGAGCTGGCCGACGAGCTGCGGCCCTTCCTGCCCGCCGGGGTCAGTCACTCAGTACCTTCTTCTTATAGAGGAGAAGCTGCTACACGAGGAGGTGCACACGAGCTGGGAGGAGGCGGCGCGGCTCGGCGCGGGCGGCGAGCTGGCCGACGAGCTGCGGCCCTTCCTGCCCGCCGGGGTCAGTCACTCAGTACCTTCTTCTTATAGAGGAGAAGCTGCTACACGAGGAGGTGCACACGAGCTGGGAGGAGGCGGCGCGGCTCGGCGCGGGCGGCGAGCTGGCCGACGAGCTGCGGCCCTTCCTGCCCGCCGGGGTCAGTCACTCAGTACCTTCTTCTTATAGAGGAGAAGCTGCTACACGAGGAGGTGCACACGAGCTGGGAGGAGGCGGCGCGGCTCGGCGCGGGCGGCGAGCTGGCCGACGAGCTGCGGCCCTTCCTGCCCGCCGGGGTCAGTCACTCAGTACCTTCTTCTTATAGAGGAGAAGCTGCTACACGAGGAGGTGCACACGAGCTGGGAGGAGGCGGCGCGGCTCGGCGCGGGCGGCGAGCTGGCCGACGAGCTGCGGCCCTTCCTGCCCGCCGGGGTCAGTCACTCAGTACCTTCTTCTTATAGAGGAGAAGCTGCTACACGAGGAGGTGCACACGAGCTGGGAGGAGGCGGCGCGGCTCGGCGCGGGCGGCGAGCTGGCCGACGAGCTGCGGCCCTTCCTGCCCGCCGGGGTCAGTCACTCAGTACCTTCTTCTTATAGAGGAGAAGCTGCTACACGAGGAGGTGCACACGAGCTGGGAGGAGGCGGCGCGGCTCGGCGCGGGCGGCGAGCTGGCCGACGAGCTGCGGCCCTTCCTGCCCGCCGGGGTCAGTCACTCAGTACCTTCTTCTTATAGAGGAGAAGCTGCTACACGAGGAGGTGCACACGAACTGGGAGGAGGCGGCGCGGCTCGGCGCGGGCGGCGAGCTGGCCGACGAGCTGCGGCCCTTCCTGCCCGCCGGGGTCAGTCACTCAGTACCTTCTTCTTATAGAGGAGAAGCTGCTACACGAGGAGGTGCACACGAGCTGGGAGGAGGCGGCGCGGCTCGGCGCGGGCGGCGAGCTGGCCGACGAGCTGCGGCCCTTCCTGCCCGCCGGGGTCAGTCACTCAGTACCTTCTTCTTATAGAGGAGAAGCTGCTACACGAGGAGGTGCACACGAACTGGGAGGAGGCGGCGCGGCTCGGCGCGGGCGGCGAGCTGGCCGACGAGCTGCGGCCCTTCCTGCCCGCCGGGGTCAGTCACTCAGTACCTTCTTCTTATAGAGGAGAAGCTGCTACACGAGGAGGTGCACACGAGCTGGGAGGAGGCGGCGCGGCTCGGCGCGGGCGGCGAGCTGGCCGACGAGCTGCGGCCCTTCCTGCCCGCCGGGGTCAGTCACTCAGTACCTTCTTCTTATAGAGGAGAAGCTGCTACACGAGGAGGTGCACACGAGCTGGGAGGAGGCGGCGCGGCTCGGCGCGGGCGGCGAGCTGGCCGACGAGCTGCGGCCCTTCCTGCCCGCCGGGGTCAGTCACTCAGTACCTTCTTCTTATAGAGGAGAAGCTGCTACACGAGGAGGTGCACACGAGCTGGGAGGAGGCGGCGCGGCTCGGCGCGGGCGGCGAGCTGGCCGACGAGCTGCGGCCCTTCCTGCCCGCCGGGGTCAGTCACTCAGTACCTTCTTCTTATAGAGGAGAAGCTGCTACACGAGGAGGTGCACACGAGCTGGGAGGAGGCGGCGCGGCTCGGCGCGGGCGGCGAGCTGGCCGACGAGCTGCGGCCCTTCCTGCCCGCCGGGGTCAGTCACTCAGTACCTTCTTCTTATAGAGGAGAAGCTGCTACACGAGGAGGTGCACACGAGCTGGGAGGAGGCGGCGCGGCTCGGCGCGGGCGGCGAGCTGGCCGACGAGCTGCGGCCCTTCCTGCCCGCCGGGGTCAGTCACTCAGTACCTTCTTCTTATAGAGGAGAAGCTGCTACACGAGGAGGTGCACACGAACTGGGAGGAGGCGGCGCGGCTCGGCGCGGGCGGCGAGCTGGCCGACGAGCTGCGGCCCTTCCTGCCCGCCGGGGTCAGTCACTCAGTACCTTCTTCTTATAGAGGAGAAGCTGCTACACGAGGAGGTGCACACGAGCTGGGAGGAGGCGGCGCGGCTCGGCGCGGGCGGCGAGCTGGCCGACGAGCTGCGGCCCTTCCTGCCCGCCGGGGTCAGTCACTCAGTACCTTCTTCTTATAGAGGAGAAGCTGCTACACGAGGAGGTGCACACGAGCTGGGAGGAGGCGGCGCGGCTCGGCGCGGGCGGCGAGCTGGCCGACGAGCTGCGGCCCTTCCTGCCCGCCGGGGTCAGTCACTCAGTACCTTCTTCTTATAGAGGAGAAGCTGCTACACGAGGAGGTGCACACGAGCTGGGAGGAGGCGGCGCGGCTCGGCGCGGGCGGCGAGCTGGCCGACGAGCTGCGGCCCTTCCTGCCCGCCGGGGTCAGTCACTCAGTACCTTCTTCTTATAGAGGAGAAGCTGCTACACGAGGAGGTGCACACGAGCTGGGAGGAGGCGGCGCGGCTCGGCGCGGGCGGCGAGCTGGCCGACGAGCTGCGGCCCTTCCTGCCCGCCGGGGTCAGTCACTCAGTACCTTCTTCTTATAGAGGAGAAGCTGCTACACGAGGAGGTGCACACGAGCTGGGAGGAGGCGGCGCGGCTCGGCGCGGGCGGCGAGCTGGCCGACGAGCTGCGGCCCTTCCTGCCCGCCGGGGTCAGTCACTCAGTACCTTCTTCTTATAGAGGAGAAGCTGCTACACGAGGAGGTGCACACGAGCTGGGAGGAGGCGGCGCGGCTCGGCGCGGGCGGCGAGCTGGCCGACGAGCTGCGGCCCTTCCTGCCCGCCGGGGTCAGTCACTCAGTACCTTCTTCTTATAGAGGAGAAGCTGCTACACGAGGAGGTGCACACGAGCTGGGAGGAGGCGGCGCGGCTCGGCGCGGGCGGCGAGCTGGCCGACGAGCTGCGGCCCTTCCTGCCCGCCGGGGTCAGTCACTCAGTACCTTCTTCTTATAGAGGAGAAGCTGCTACACGAGGAGGTGCACACGAGCTGGGAGGAGGCGGCGCGGCTCGGCGCGGGCGGCGAGCTGGCCGACGAGCTGCGGCCCTTCCTGCCCGCCGGGGTCAGTCACTCAGTACCTTCTTCTTATAGAGGAGAAGCTGCTACACGAGGAGGTGCACACGAGCTGGGAGGAGGCGGCGCGGCTCGGCGCGGGCGGCGAGCTGGCCGACGAGCTGCGGCCCTTCCTGCCCGCCGGGGTCAGTCACTCAGTACCTTCTTCTTATAGAGGAGAAGCTGCTACACGAGGAGGTGCACACGAGCTGGGAGGAGGCGGCGCGGCTCGGCGCGGGCGGCGAGCTGGCCGACGAGCTGCGGCCCTTCCTGCCCGCCGGGGTCAGTCACTCAGTACCTTCTTCTTATAGAGGAGAAGCTGCTACACGAGGAGGTGCACACGAGCTGGGAGGAGGCGGCGCGGCTCGGCGCGGGCGGCGAGCTGGCCGACGAGCTGCGGCCCTTCCTGCCCGCCGGGGTCAGTCACTCAGTACCTTCTTCTTATAGAGGAGAAGCTGCTACACGAGGAGGTGCACACGAGCTGGGAGGAGGCGGCGCGGCTCGGCGCGGGCGGCGAGCTGGCCGACGAGCTGCGGCCCTTCCTGCCCGCCGGGGTCAGTCACTCAGTACCTTCTTCTTATAGAGGAGAAGCTGCTACACGAGGAGGTGCACACGAGCTGGGAGGAGGCGGCGCGGCTCGGCGCGGGCGGCGAGCTGGCCGACGAGCTGCGGCCCTTCCTGCCCGCCGGGGTCAGTCACTCAGTACCTTCTTCTTATAGAGGAGAAGCTGCTACACGAGGAGGTGCACACGAGCTGGGAGGAGGCGGCGCGGCTCGGCGCGGGCGGCGAGCTGGCCGACGAGCTGCGGCCCTTCCTGCCCGCCGGGGTCAGTCACTCAGTACCTTCTTCTTATAGAGGAGAAGCTGCTACACGAGGAGGTGCACACGAGCTGGGAGGAGGCGGCGCGGCTCGGCGCGGGCGGCGAGCTGGCCGACGAGCTGCGGCCCTTCCTGCCCGCCGGGGTCAGTCACTCAGTACCTTCTTCTTATAGAGGAGAAGCTGCTACACGAGGAGGTGCACACGAGCTGGGAGGAGGCGGCGCGGCTCGGCGCGGGCGGCGAGCTGGCCGACGAGCTGCGGCCCTTCCTGCCCGCCGGGGTCAGTCACTCAGTACCTTCTTCTTATAGAGGAGAAGCTGCTACACGAGGAGGTGCACACGAGCTGGGAGGAGGCGGCGCGGCTCGGCGCGGGCGGCGAGCTGGCCGACGAGCTGCGGCCCTTCCTGCCCGCCGGGGTCAGTCACTCAGTACCTTCTTCTTATAGAGGAGAAGCTGCTACACGAGGAGGTGCACACGAGCTGGGAGGAGGCGGCGCGGCTCGGCGCGGGCGGCGAGCTGGCCGACGAGCTGCGGCCCTTCCTGCCCGCCGGGGTCAGTCACTCAGTACCTTCTTCTTATAGAGGAGAAGCTGCTACACGAGGAGGTGCACACGAGCTGGAGGAGGAGGCGGCGCGGCTCGGCGCGGGCGGCGAGCTGGCCGACGAGCTGCGGCCCTTCCTGCCCGCCGGGGTCAGTCACTCAGTACCTTCTTCTTATAGAGGAGAAGCTGCTACACGAGGAGGTGCACACGAGCTGGGAGGAGGCGGCGCGGCTCGGCGCGGGGCGGCGAGCTGGCCGACGAGCTGCGGCCCTTCCTGCCCGCCGGGGTCAGTCACTCAGTACCTTCTTCTTATAGAGGAGAAGCTGCTACACGAGGAGGTGCACACGAGCTGGGAGGAGGCGGCGCGGCTCGGCGCGGGCGGCGAGCTGGCCGACGAGCTGCGGCCCTTCCTGCCCGCCGGGGTCAGGTCACTCAGTACCTTCTTCTTATAGAGGAGAAGCTGCTACACGAGGAGGTGCACACGAGCTGGGAGGAGGCGGCGCG